>CM038344.1:15482500-16682500 GCA_021464625.1 Proterorhinus semilunaris
GCGATCATAGTATAGGACTGAGGCTCATCACAACCGTGTCTCTGCCTCACTCTGTCTGTCTCTGCTTTCTGACAGAAGCACTCCAAAGGCCAAGCGCTGGTGGACCTGATCTGTGAGCACCTCAACCTCCTGGAGAAGGACTACTTTGGCCTGACCTTTGCCGACTGCGACACTCAGAAGGTCAGTGGGTCATGTGCAGCGATGAGCCCGGGCTTTCTCCGTGTGGATTTGTGGCTTGCAGAGAGAATATGGTCCCACTTACATACTGACTGTGACAACACCTACTATCACTCTTGAAGCACGTGGGGTGTGGCGGGGAGAGCACGTATTAACATGTGCTGAATTCAGTCACGTTTCTGAAGCATGGGAACCGTTTGAAAACCAGCACAGCAGCGGGACCATCAGTATATTCTCTCTCTATCAGAACAGTGTGCAACTCACAGTGGGCTAAACACAGCAGTTTGGCAACCTGTGAGAGTGCATTGTCATGTAATGGCCGTATGAAAGTGTGTGAGGCTGCAGCACGGTGGACAACGAGAGATGAGTAGTGAGAGACTGCGAAAGGGAGGGACCAGCTCTCTTGCTAGTGCTGGTCCGGTGAAAACGACTGGTTTTCTGGTGTAGGCTATGTAACATATAATTACTCTATAGCTGCACAGCCTCGAAGTGTGTGTGTTTCCGTGTTTTCTTGTTCTTGCCACTGTGAAAACAAATTTTCCCTCGGGGACAATAAACTAACTAGCTACTGCAACTCAAGATCAAAGGTCCAGGACGGGTTCAGAAAGAACGCGATTCTGGGCTGCAGCATTAAGGTTGGTGACCCCTGATATTGAGAATAGGTAAAAAATCAAAAATGTTTCTTTGGTTGTAAAAAGCCCTCTAATTGGCAGAGTGTTTAGAAAAGTGGAATTGTAAAATATCTAAATTTAGTCAAAAACGAAGAAATCACCATAATAAATGTTAAAGCAGTACTAAGTAACATGTTTACCTTAATACATCCTTTTTGTAGTCCTTATGGGGGTAATACAAGTGTTATTGGGATGATTGGAGGGTCTTACATTTCCAGAATTGTAACTTTGCCTGCACCGGGTCAGAGCCACCAATACACACTAATAGAATCACGAAGAAGAAGCTAACAGGCTAACTTAAACAGTATTTACAGCCAAGTTTGAGTGAAAAAAATTACCTCCATTGTGTAATTGGATGTACATTATCCCTCTCTCCCTTTGTCTTTTCTGTTAGCGTCGCGGACAATTAATGAGTAAAAAAAACGCAACATGGTACGACACCTGCAGTGGCGCTCATGGCCTCTAGGGACATGAGTTACTTAGTTCTGCTTTTAACATTTTCTCATTGCTGATGTTTAACCAGTGGCCTGTACTGAAATGCAAAAAAGTTAGAGAGTCTTGTTTTTTAAGAAGATTGATACATTCTGAACCTATTTGGTTGAGCAACTGGTCACACACCCTCTGAACAAGCTTTAACATATTTGTTTGTATATATTTGTCTCTGTCCGTGGCGTTTGACTGTTTTGTTAACTCACGTTTCAGAATATGCTCCTCCCTGTTGTCGCTCTGAGTAAATAGACACAATATTCCAAGAGTTAGTAGAGTTAAGTCTGCTGCTTTGATCAGTGAGACAGGGGATCACACCGGTGCTTTTCGGGGAGTAGCTGAAGCCTGCTGCCTGAGGTTATCACCAAACAGCACGGGGATTTCAAATGTCGCGTCAGATGCCCTTTTTCTCCGTCTCTGCTCGCCAAATCATTGTTTGATCTGCACACTATGAGGGAACATTCAGCCAGTGTGATGGCATTATGGAGGTAGTCGTCTAGTTTGCTTAGTCCAGATGGTAACTATACTTAAAAAAAACATTTGTAACTCACCTGGACAAGTGAGAGCTTTTACAGACATTTTCAACTGGAAATTCTCTATACGCAGCGAAAAGCATTACTCAGGCTCGATACTTTGGCCTTGATCTACGATTGATTCCAGGGGCCGATATCCACTTGCGCCTAATTAGAGTCTTTAGCTGCCAAATTAAATAGTGGCGCAATCTGTGTATTTGCGTATTAGCGTGGGTGTGCGGAGGAGAACAGTGTGCTGATATGCCAAAGGAGAGCAGGCTGCTTCCGGACAGGACTTTTCATGGACCTGGTTAATTGACGTGACTTCACCAACACCACTGGGCGAGCAGATGTTTTCAGGCTTTAAGGTCACTCTGCTCTCTGGGTCACACAGGCATCTTAGTAAACACCTGCCGTGCTAACTTTTGAATCCTCCAAGTTAGGCTGGGTACACATTACACAATAGTTAAAGATCATGTAGCTTCCTTGATATTCGTTTGTAATTCCATAAAATTTTAGTGAGTCAAAACACACACAGCTGGTGTTATTGTTTCACGTTAATAATTCCTTTGTTTCTAGCATATGGCCCGCACTGTTGAAAAGACTATTTGCATAATCTGATGCTTCTTATTGATGAAGCCCTGATTAACGGTATGAGCAGCACATTATTGGTTCTCTATGAAGTAGAGAAGTAAGTGTTCCTCACCAAAACCTCTCTCATGGTCACCCAACAATTATTGCAGGGCTGGGGTCTATAAGACCATTTTAAGACTGTATTATTGTCCAATGCAGTGTGATAATTAGGTGTGAAAAAACGTTCACATAAAAACATATTTTGCAGACATTTCTTGTAATAACATGTATGTTACACAAACTGCCCGAACGTTTCAGCAGGACTGAAAAGATTAGCCTTTTTAGAATGGCAACCGTCAGATCAATCAATCAATGGTTTTGTATAGCCCAATATCACAACAGGAGTTGCCTCATACGGCTGCAACAAACATTAAGGCAATAAAACAGAGCAGTAAATAAGACAGTGTAAAGTTCCGGTGAATCAAATATCCAGGCAAACATAATGTCCAAATAAGCGTCAGCAGTGGGTGGTGATTCATTGAGATTCATTGCAAAACAGCATTTTATAACTAGTGTACAGGTTTAAAAGCTGTTTGCAACACAATTGAGAATATGTAAAGTTTTCAGTGTTACATTATGAATTCCTGGCACATAACATAACTGCAGCCCATGCTAGCAGAAGGTTTCACTTGATAAAATGGGTGCAAGAAACAGATGCTTAAGTGAAATGTGCCGCGTGCATGTTGAGCGGCTCAGCAGGTGGGAGCTTACTTCTCTTATTTAACCATATGGAGGGGCTTTCATCCGAAATGCTGATGCATATTATAGGGCCAATGTGATGCCTGGGTGTGCAGGAGCATGTTTCTGACTGCCCTCTGCGGTTTCTACCTTCTGTCTTCCAGAACTGGTTGGACCCCTCCAAGGAGATCAAGAAGCAGATGCGCAGTGAGTAGCTGATTATGATCAATATTTTCATTATCAGTTGTTTTTTGTCACACATTTGGTAAACTACACTTCCATCATGATTCATAATTACCGGCACATTTTTATTGCTAACTGCTTCAGCTACGACAGACTAACATCAACTGGGAGGTGTAATTTTTATGACTCTTATTTGTTACTATTTACAGACTCTCCTTGGCTCTTTGCCTTCGCTGTCAAGTTCTACCCTCCGGACCCCTCACAGCTCACTGAAGACATCACAAGGTCTTTATGCTACACTTCATCAAGCCACCGTAAAACTTAAGCAGATGCTTCTGCTTTATATTGAAGGTGATGAGGATTCAGCCCACCGAGCCCCATAAAGATCTTATAGTTTATGATATTTCTACTGCACATATTTACTATCTCATTAACTTTATGTTATAACAAGAAAGATGGCATTAGTCGTTGCAAACACAGCAGCAATACTGTATATATATTAAAGGACCTGTATCATGCTATTTTAGCCATTCCAAAGTAAAGTATAGGCATTTATATGATATGTTGTACCTCTACCACTACGGAGCACTAATTTGTGTGATAAATATAAGTATTTTCTGGAGGTATTTTTCCAACCCGGAAGACAAAACGCTTGGATTCAGTTAACTCCGCCCCCTCTCGCCGCTCATACAACTTTAGCAGTAGTAGAAATATATATATCACAGCAAAAAGTGAAGTTACTTCATGATGCTGTTATAAGGAGTTAACATGTGCAACACAGCTTCATGGCTAAATGGCTAACACACACGCTAACATGCATTTTGATCGACTCACCAGTCTGATGTTTCCATTATAGGACTTGCGCTGGTTATAAAAGTTAATCCACTTTGATTCTGGCCAAGGTTCATCAAACATCCATCAGCACAGGCTCAGACAAACACTATTTTGGCTGATAGTCGCTGAATCCCGGAGGGAAAGTCCAACTTCTATGCCTCTTCTTTGGGAAGGTTGAATAAAGTCCAGTCCTCGCAGCCAAACGCGGTTATCTCCGTGACATTATCGTTGGGTAAGAAAAAAGAACAGGTGTCCAGACTCCAGAGTAGGTTAGAAAAAGCTCCCTCTTCACAACTTTCGGTGCAACATGACATGACCATCTGTTCAGACCGTTCGGACGCTCAGGGGGTGCGTTTGTTTTCGGTACAGGGGCAGCGCAGCGTCAGGCACTTACTCTTTTTCTTTTTTTTTTTTTTTCTTTTTTTTTTTTATTGATTTTTTCTTACGACAGAAATAATGAAAAAAGCAATTTTACAAATGAAAATCATGCCGTAAGGCATTAGATTACAGACGTCGAGCACTTCCGTTCCGCTGTGACGACACAACTGAACATGCCAGTCGTTTACCAGGAGAGGGCGGATCAGCTGCTCAGAGCGCAGGATTCAGGAGGATTACTGAGAACTGCGTGAATGAATCCAGAAACCACTCTGGGGGTGTTTTTGATAAGGAAATAGCATAACAACATGGTTAAAAGCTCCAAAAAGTCGATTTTGCATGATATAGGACCTTTAAGTATAAAAAATACCACTAAACAAGATAAAGCAGGTTACCGATATTTAAACCTACAGGTGCTCGTCATATAAGTACAATATCATGAAAAAGTGCAAGCCTTTGTTTGTTATAATTCTGATGATTATGGCTTACAGTCCATTTTAAAATATTCACATTTTGAGATTTTTTAATTGGGGGTTTTTACAAGCTGTGAGCCATAATAATCAAACATATCTCACTTTGCATGCAATGAGTCTATCATATATTAGTTTCACAGTTTAAGTTGAGTAACAGAAGTGAATGCACTTTTTCATGATATTCTAATTATTTGACGAGCACCTGTAAACATTTTAATATTTACAGAGAGATTATACAGTTCTGCAGCCCTTATACGGTACTTTTTCATTCATGCAAAGACAATGATGTACTGTAATATTTGTGTGATTACCAAATGATGCATTTAATTTGTTTTGTTATGCCCCTGTCAAAGTAGCTCAGATGACTGTGGTTAAAGTGGATTAGCAGAGAGATGCTTCTACTTGTTGTGGATTAGCTGTCTCCTGTTGGAGCGTGCCTGTCCGAGGCCAACTCTGTGCTTTGTGTGTGTGACAGGTACTACCTGTGTCTACAGCTGAGGGATGACATGCTGTCGGGCCGTCTGCCCTGCTCATTCGTCACTCACGCCTTACTGGGCTCCTACACAGTGCAGGCTGAGCTGGGAGACTACGATCATGACGACCACGGCCCGGACTACGTCAGCGACTTCCGCTTTGCCCCGAACCAGAGCCGAGACCTGGAGGAGAGGATCATGGAGCTTCATCGCAATTACAAGTACTGACATTTCCACTCATCCAACTCACAGATATGGATCAAGGCTGTCTTTGTTTATGGTGCTGAATGTAATCAAATACCATCAGTAGTTGACCCAGAAACTGATGATATTGTGTTGTAGTGAAATTGAGTTTTTGGTCCAACACTTTTAATGCCACTTGCCCACACCACAACAGAACTGGGCTGACGACAGATGTTACCATTGAATTGTATTTACTTGTACAAACCCGGGAGATAATGTTGAGTATTTTCATTGAAATGATGGATGTGTGACTTTACACTGCCATCCGTCAACTACACGGACCCATTATAAGGCTGTCTAGAATGAAACGGCTTTCATAACACACTTATTCTGCCTCAAACATTGGCAAACATCCAAACATGTTGTTTCAGGGGACGGGCGGAAGCAAACTGAAATTCAATCTATTACGCAACTCTGCCCCCATGGATGCTGTATAATTTGAATAGGCCTGTCAATTTGGCATATCGAGTTGATTGATACGTTGCTCACAGGGGGATGACTCCAGCAGAGGCTGAGATGAACTTTTTGGAGAATGCAAAGAAGCTGTCTATGTATGGGGTAGATCTCCATCACGCCAAGGTACTGCCTCTCCACAGCAATTACATTACGCTAACTGCATTATGTGATCTCATTTGGTCTGACGATAATGACTCTCCAGGATTCAGAGGGGATTGAAATAATGCTGGGCGTATGTGCCAACGGCTTGCTGATTTACCGCGACAGGCTGAGGATCAATCGATTTGCCTGGCCCAAGATCCTCAAGATCTCCTACAAGAGGAGCAACTTCTACATCAAGATTCGGCCCGGGGAGGTAAAGACAATGCCTTTGTATATTCAAAAGTACATTTTTTGAATTGTTTATATGTGTGAGGAAAAAAACGTATAGGCCTAGGTGGAAGTAGTTACCAAAGAAAGAAAGCAAAAAGAAAAACACAATGCTACTATAATTATTGTTGTACAAAACAAATTTAAATCCAAAATTATTATCTAAAATGACCTTGGTCATTGGCCTCGTGCAATGCAATGAAGGTGTAAATGTGTTTAAAACTGCCCAACAGCACTTGCAAAGCTGATTAAACCACAAACTTTCCCCAGAGCATCAGAGAATGCTTATGTAATTGCAGGTTTTCAAGTGTGACTTCACATAACAGCAATTTAGCAACTTCATCTTAATCCGCTGCAAAAATAAAAGGCCTAAAATATATTTTACACATAATTATTTAAAATAAGCCTTCAGTGTATGTAAAAAAGGAACGTGATTATTTAGGTGAGAAAAGCGTTACTAAAGAAAGTCTAGAGTAAATGTAACAATTATGATTAGATGCTTAAAAGTTGATTTAAAGAGCATTGTACAAAAGGTACAACAAAGGTAAACTCAGCAAAATCCCATTATATTGAATAGGGCTCAGCTGCCATTGGAACCGGAAATAGAGTGATCACTTCACATATATATGTTTGGAGATCAGTGGGTGAGACTGAAATGACTAGTTTTCAGTAAAAATCTGGAAAATAGAATGACTAGCCTTTGTCTTTGGGCATTCAATACTCAATAAAACGGAGGAAAAAAGAAATTGGGAAATCCTTCGGGGGGGAAAAAATGATGTTAGGTTTATGACACAGTAAGAAAAATGTGCTTTGAGGAAATAGCTTTTCCATTTACAGTTCCCCATTTAAATCTGTGAAGAAACATTGAATCACTGCACTATTTAAACAACTCTGATGAACAAATGAATTGCATAATATTCATAATAACTAGCCCAAAATCGGAACATTTAAAACCCCGGAGTCTCCGCTGAACTGGTTCGTGGTACCAGGGAGCCCCCCGCTCTGTGCTGCGTACTCTACACTCCGATCCTCTGTTTGCTCCCTGCTGGGGCTCGGTGACACACAGACACACGGAGACTGTGATCAACCAAAGAAAGAGGCCTTTAATGGAGCCGCTGCAGCTGCACTGTCAGCCACAATGCTCCCAAAACGAATCAAAATATTGAGTTCAGAGATATTTCTATCTTTCTCACGCTCATGCGCGAATACGGTGCTTTATTTTGGTCATGTTTTTCAATCGCGTTTCTCCTCTAAAGTCGAAAACCTGCAAGTTCAAAGCCGTTGAGAGTTGCAACGTCAATAGTTTTGATGATCAAATGACGAAGGCTGCAAATATATATATGTAATATAATATGTTCTCAACCCATTCTACCACCTTCGCCCCAAATCATAAAAGCAACGGCTGTGAGCGTTTCAGTCTACATTTGACATTTCTTATCTTTCCAGTATGAGCAGTTTGAGAGCACCATTGGCTTCAAACTGCCGAACCACAGAGCCGCCAAGAGGCTGTGGAAGGTCTGCATCGAGCACCACACGTTCTTCCGGTACGTATCGATCACTGTTTGCTGTCGACTTTCACTTTCACTTTGAAATATCAATTGTTCCACGTGCGCAGCTGAATTAGAGGATGCAGCTTGATTGATGCTGCCTTTATGCCGCAATTTGATGTACTCAAACATGCGTTTTGGGGTAAAGTTTGGCGAATGGGGTGAAAGTTAGACTTTTCATTTCACCAGAACATAGTTAACACAATTATATTTAAGATTACTTCCATTTTTATTTTTTTGTGATGTTATACATTGCTTTACTTTTTAATTGGAAATACAAAAACAGTAAACAGTATAGTGCTAGTGCAGGATCCTTAACTAGACATAATTTGAGTAAGCAGTGAAATGATGCAGCTGAACTTCCTCTGTCAGCTGACAATAATGAATTTCACCAAATAATTCTCACTATTATGCTGTAATTTATGACTACACTGAATAGAGTTACAACCTTTGCCGCAAAACAAAAGGCGACACGCTCGCTGTTTTCTTTTTTTTCCCCTTCAACCGATAAAAAAGCGGCACGGCGCTGAACAAAACAAGTACAAAGGCTTGTAAACAATAGTTATTCAGTATCATCCCTGGAGGGCGCAGCCGAGAACTTCTCGCTGCAGTAAAACACAAACGGATTTTAGAGTTGCTAAAAACGACGGAGGGTTCATACTATTTGTCATGCTCACCGGGTCTGAGTGAGGCGGAGTGTCCAGGGCCACAGAGAATGAGAATACTGAGCAAACACACGGCAATGCTGAGTTAAAAAGTCACCATCAAAAACAAAAATCTGAGGAAGGCGCATAGGCTTATTCGGCGCACCAATGGTGGCATTCTTTCTTTTACCTACCCCTTGTTACTAGAACACAATTTCCCATCCCACTGTGTATGTATGTCTAACATACCGTAATAATGCAGACTGACAACAAACTTCTTTCACATCTTATGAAGTCCGTCTCTCAACAAGCGTGACACATGCGCTCCTCAATCTCCTTTTTTTACAGAGAAACATACTTGATGAAGGTTGATCAAAGATATGAATACAGTATGACTTTTTTTTTTACTGTTCATTATTTCAGTGTTTTCATAAAATCAATCATCCTCTTCCAGGTTGGTGTCTCCAGAGCCTCCCCCAAAAGGTTTCTTAGTGATGGGTTCAAAGTTTCGGTACAGCGGCAGAACGCAGGCCCAGACCAGACAGGCCAGTGCACTAATAGATCGGCCCGCTCCACATTTTGAGCGCTCCACCAGCAAGAGGTTCCTACTGTCCAGGAGCCTGGATGGAGGTATGGCTTCCGTTCAGTTTATGACCATTTTTAACCCTTGAACTTTCATTTGAATTAACTTCCTGTCAAAAAGCCTACACTTTGATTTATTCTTGCTTAGCTTTCCCAGTTTATTTCCCCACTCTTTTTACAAAGCTCCACTCAGTCCCTTTAGTCACGGCTAATCCCATGTTCCGGCAGAGTTCTCGCGGCCCATGTCCTCCATGTGTGAGAACCACGACAGCCTGTCCCGCCACAGCATCGGTGAGCAGCGGCGCCTCCACAGCCCGTCCGGGGATGAGCAGGAGACTGAGTTGGAGCACAGTCTGGAGCAGGACGAGGACGACGACAGAGAGCAGGAATCGGCACATGAGCTGGAACAGGACAGCGGGGACGACGGCAACGTGTCGCCCAGCAGGAAGAGGGAAATCAGGGTAATGAGAATCAGAGTCTTTTCTATTGGCATTGCCGGAGAAAAGGGATCGAAGAGTTTGTTGAGTGTAATGGAGCAAACATGAGACTATAAGAAGGATAATGAGGACATAACTATTAGCTAAAAAGAAAGTAGAATAAGTAAACATAGACTAAGATCTACATTTAACTTGAATGAGTTAGGAATAGAAAATGCACAATAACAGCAGTTTCAAGGTATGGAGGGTTTACGTAATGCAAATACAACAGTGCAACAGGTGCACGATGGTGAAAGATAACAATAAAGAAGTGATGCTCCATGATCAGAGCAGAACATTGCAGCCGGATTAATAAGTAATTTCAGAAGATGACGTAAGAATTTTACAGATTATGTATCTTTAATTTCATATTTGAACTCCATTTTTGAGGTTAATTATTTGTGTGCGTGAAGGCCCCTCACTTGAGTTAATTTGTGCCGACAGAAAGAATGTGGCACGATTGCTTGTCTCACAATTGCTTGTTTCGTAATGACAGGCTTTTGTAGACCTTGCAATAGAAAGACATTTGCTATAAACCATAAACAAAAGTTGAGGCAGTCGAGCGGCAACAGCGCCAATTGAATTCTGACGAGTCCTCTGTGGGAATGTTTTGACATGACACGAATACAAGCTTTAGGAGTAATTGTATGTTTCTGTGGTATATACTTTTCTGTTTCTTGTCAACTTGAAGACTTTAAAGGCTTAGTGCAGGTTATCAGACTTTGAGAAAAGGTTCGAGCATCTTTAGCCTCATCCTGCTGGAGCTGTTGTGGGGATTTAGCTCTCCTTCTTCTACAGTTATTCGCTTACATGCTCGGAGGGCCCTGCTTATAAACCCTGCTTTTTAGTCTTAACCTTCTCACTGTGCAAAGCGGTAACAGCATGCCTCTGTAGCTAACATTCTTTTCTCTTCTAACTCATGCTTACGGAAAGGAGGAGACGCTGTCAACAATTGACTCTAAACAGGAGGTATACTCTATGCCGAATGTAATTGTCTGTATGAAATTGTGTCTATTTTGGCATTGTAGACCAACTAATCAACTCACTAAATACTTAACATAAGAAAGTATGACATATATTATTTCATAAGCCACATCAGTTGTGCTATTGGGGAAAAATCTGCTAAGATTTCTGGGATTCCAGTCGCATTGCATAATAAAAAATGTTAAGTATAGCAATGATCATTCACGAAGATGTATTTACCACTTATGAAGCTCATGAAGACTCTTTTCCTTAACTGTATATAGAAGTACATTTAATTAAATATGCAGTACACATAAAATAAATATATTTCATACATAGTTTTTGCCCATTGGTGACATCTTGAGTAAATTATGACGAGGAAAAAGTAAGTCGGTTTTCCTATCGTGTTACTGGACCATTCAATTACTTTATGTCACCATGTCCATCTATTTGCCTGCAACATTCCCAGCACTCTTGACCTTTTGACCCTTAACATTTTTATGCTGCTGTAGTTGGATCAGGAGATGACTCCTCGGCGCAAGAAGGAGGTACAGCTCATGGGGCCGTATCCACACGTCCTTTTGAGTTTTAGGATATTTTGGTATTTCTTTTGAAATGTCATAGAGATTTGAAATAACTCCCAGCTGTAAACCTTAATCCTTTAATCCTGTATTTTTGTGAGTCACCTGTGAAGCTTCTTTTATGTTCCCGGATGAGCCCTTTTGCATGCTCCACTTTACTTCTTGATATTTTCATTCCATAAGTAATTTTATGTTTTGATCTCATTCCTAATTACTGTATCTATTTGTATTTAATGCTGTTTTGTGAAATTACATTTTACGTTTTCTTTTTTTTCCCCCTCCATGATATTCTTATCCTGTTATATCGGCAGCTTCTAGTATCGCAGTATTAGCTGACGCAATATCCATATGCCACAACATGTCAAAGACTCTATTGAAGGAATAGGCCAACGTTTTTAATTACTGAGATAAGTTCTTACCTTAGCTTAGACAAGTTGATATGTAGCTGTCTGGTCTTTACGCGTGCCCTCAGTCACGTAAACCGAGCACAGACGATGTTGGCATATAGATTCTCCTCTCCCCTATGTGGCCAAGTTAGAAGTTAGAAGCGACCAAGCTCTTCCACGTTTTCCCTATTCAAATCTGGTTACATGAGCCTTTACACGATCCAAGTATAGTCATAGAAAAATTAAACCTGTCGATTTTCTAAGCGGATAAAAAGGGGAACTATATTGTAAGGCGTAGTAATATTACTACGTCTTACAAACATATCTCTGTATTTTTAAAACGGTGGCCTATTCCTTTAAGTCACTGTCACTGGGATACACAATACATAATAAAATAAAATATACTGTATATAATAAATGGAACATACTGTATTCAAATGGTGTTGTAGCATGTAATAATAATAATAAGACCGTTACAGATTATTGCAATTTCTTCTCATATCATGCAGTCTCACCCCATGAACACTGTATAGCATTTGTCACCGCCAGCACTATTTTACAAGCTCTAGTTGTGCATACCAGATTACAATGTGTATAAACACCGCTCCAAATCTTCTGCCAATCTCATTTGTTTGTGTGTACTCTTGTTCTTTGCCGTTGTAGTTTCTGGACAAGTCCCAGGACGTGTTGCTCAAGCACCAGGCCAGTATCAACGAGCTGAAGAGAGCCTTGAGGGAGCCTAACAGTAAACTGGTGAACCGGGAGAAGCATATGTCGGCCACGTCCCCGACTGGCACTCCGGAGAAGAAGGCAGTGAGTCTCTCTTTGTCTGTCTACTCAAATATGAAATCCGATAGCTGGCATTTCAGTGGTTTCCTACAACTGGCGCGGTCGGTAGGAATTCCACAACGAGCTGCTGAACTCGTATTTTTGTTCCCACATATTTTCTGTATCATATTTTTGTGTCATAAATAGTATTAATGTGTCATGAGAATAAACCAATACCGACACAAACCCTTCATACGTTACTGTAGGATCTAGAGATGGGTAATATTTATGATGATTGACACAAGTAATTTTAATCTTCCGTCTGCACGTGTCCTGCCCATGGAAACCTTAACAATATGCCACGATTGTGTTGGAGATTTGCCTAGAAACTCGCAAGTAAATATGCATATCACAGCGCACGAGGAGGCAGATTTATTTGTGACACACAGAGGAAAAGCCTTCAGGAAAGCTGTTAAATGTCTAAATTGCGCTCTTGTCTAAAGGTTAGCACAATAATGACTGGAACTGGATGTATTTCTAATTCTGATGTAGTAAGTTTGTGAAGCGGCGCAGTAGAAACGTGACAGCGACACTGAATGCATAGGTTTTAAAGTAAGATTTGCAATGCAGATCGGATAAGAACATCTTTACTATTCTGTTGTAATGCAACACATTCCCACGCTGCAGTGTTTGCTGTTGATGTTGACGAGGAGTGACAGCTCACAGAAGCGCAAGCGGTTTTATATCGTGTGATCTCATGGCTGTTCCCTCTAATGGAGTTATGAAGCCATAAACTGTTAATAGTTTTATGGCTTCAGTAACATTTTGCCTTATTTTTATTATTATTATTTGTTTGTTTGTTTGTTTTACAGTTCAGAAAAAATACATTCCAAGCATTTCCACCAGATGTGACTAAATGCAATTCATGTTTTTTTTTAAATAACTGATCACAATTTGGATTACAATTTTCCCAAATCTATGCAGAAACCGTGACTCAGTGCAGTAATGAACACTGTGAAGATTTAGGCTATTGTTTGTTGCCAGGTGAACATGTATACAATAAGGGAGCCTGCCGGCCAATTTCTCCCCTTAGGCTACCATGATGAAACCATTTTCTTCTTCTTAATTACCTTGATACCTTTTATTTTCCTTTGTCGTGTCATGCCAGTCTTTGATCACGTAACAAAGAAAGGAAGACACCTTTCAGATGATGTAAAGTTGTCTCTAATGTGGAGCTGCTGAGAGTCCCTGTGCTACTGTCTGCAAAAATCAGATTATTCCCACAGACTGTCACCCACAGTCTGCGGTGCAAGGTGTAATCTGCCGCGTGTCTCGTCGAGGAAACCCAGAGTAGAGCGTTAATTCAAATTGACTGAGGCTCCAAGGCTGGGGAAGATTCAGGACTCTTGAAATATTCTCTAGACACTCAGACAGACACACTCCTTTGATGTAGTTTGGAAGGGAACATTTGAATTGCAAATGGCTGCTGATTTTGCTACGTAGATGTAATGACTGTCAGGTGTTTTTTAGCAGCAAAGTTTCAGCTGAAAAATGGCGCCCTTGTTAGTACTAATGCGCTCTGATTTTCCTCTCTATTCTGCATGCAGTGTCTGCTTCTCTGATACTGTGCTTTCCTGCTCTATAAACTTTCTCTCTTCTGCCTTGTGTTGTTCAGTCAGTGTCCAGGTCCAGAGAACCCGTAAACAGCCTGTCTTTGGAGGGCTTTGTCCAGAAGACTGTGATCACTTCCCCCGAGGTTGCAGTTATTTCCTGTTTGAAATGTACAAACATGTTGATAAACATGTGTTGGATCTGTCTTATTCCTTTTTCACCATCCATTTGTGCCCCCGAATACTGTGTTCAAAATAGCTGTGATTGTGAAACTTTGACCGATCAGGCAAAACATTATGACCACCTCAGCAACAGGTCAAATATTGAACCTGTTATCCTCCTGCTTAGGGTTAGGGTTTATGCATATCCAAATCTCAAAGCATATTGACTGGAGAGCTTACTTTGTGTAAGAGTGAAACACTGCTTACATCACATTTGCCGGCCCTAACCTTAATCATAACTCTGACCCCAGCCCTAACCCTAACTCCCTGATCAGTTTATTCTGACTTAGACATCTAGTCATCACTGTAAGTTCACTCAAATTCTTACTCTCACATTCTGACATCTACTTTTCTGCTGTTAGGCTCGAATGCATAGATCAAATGTTTTTCATGCACTGCTTTATATGTATTTTCCAACACTTATTCGGAGCTTGGATGGTGATCTTAATGCTTTGTCTGGTTGAGCAAAAATGACTTTACAAACCGCACACTAGTCCATAGTCCTAAAGTTTTTAGAATTTATTTTGAGGCTGTTTTTATGATGCATCTGCTGCACATGGCATATCTAACTTTTTCCAATCTATACCAACATGTAGGGTTCCGAGGAGTGGGTATTGATTGAAAAACAAGAAAGTTATCAAGAGCATGACTGGAAGGGGGAAGAAAAAGGCCGACTTCCTGCCTCTCCTCTCGCCTCTCCGGAATCCTGTTGGCAGCCAAACGAGCAGGAGATAGATATAAGCCAGATGAGACACGCGGAGGTAACAGGGTATGACAGGAACGAAATGAAAAGCCATATCAATGAGATCCCCTCGACCAAAGCGACCCGCGAGACAGATGCGTGCTCTGACGCTGGACCGGCAAACAAAAGCCGCTTTGTGATTCAATTACTGGAGGAAGATGATGACTCTCTAAGTAGAGCCCCTCGCGCGCAAGATCCCGAGGCCAACAGCGGTGACGCCCCGGACCCGAGGCCGGTAAAGGAGCGTCCGCGCAAAAAGAGGCGGCCACAGAGCGCGAGTGCGGCAATGCAGGGAGACTACCGCAAAGGAGGGGGAGATTCTTCGGGGGATGACAATTCCGAGTCAGGTGACAGCACGGATGAGGCCGTTACAGTTGAGCTTCCTGGAGAGTCCACGGACAAGATGAAAGATAACCAGGCAACAGGAAGGGAAGAGTGCATCAGGTCTGCTATCGAAGTCAGGGAAGTGTCCAGGCAGAGCGCTGAAGGCATGAAGAAAATAGTTAACCTTGTAGACATTGATTCAAGCCCGGTGAATGGACCCGGGTTGGTAGAGCAGGAGGGGCTATCAGGGGTTAAGGGGGTGACTAAGGTAAGAGGGAAGGGTATTATTGACAACAAAGAGCTAGCTGAGGTCAAGCTGCGCCAGGTCAGGACACACGAGAGGAAAGTGAGCAGCTCTGGAGGGGAAGATTTTGATATGGTCCCAGGAGACAGAAGCGAGAAAAGAACATCACTGCACAGACTGTCCGGCAGCCACCAGTCAGAGATCACCAGGATTGTCCCGCTAAAGCCTGAGCGCTCAAAGAGTGTGGCCTGCAAAGACGAGCGGGACCGATTGGGGCAGGATGAACTGAGGCAGTTGTTCAGAAGAGAGTACCGCTGGTCAGTGGGGTCTCCCGAGGGATCGTCGGACCTCAATTGGACCGAAGTCACAGCCTTCCATCCAGAGTTCCTCAGAGATTCCGATTTTAAGACAGAACTTCACGACCAGGCAGGAAGGGGACCCACGGAGAGTCAGTCATTCGGTTCAAAGCTGTCTGCGATTCCTAAAATGGTGCCCCCAGCTCCGCCAGTGAAAACACAGAAGGTGAGAGAGTCCGGGTTGATCCTGCGGAACAGCCGAAATGCCGGCCGAGAGCAGAGCGCAGACGCTGCCAAGAAGAGACTCTCGGTAACACACTTCGCCCTCCGCTGTTCATTGGAAATAGAGCATCGCATGAGCTTCAGACAGATACATTCATTGTTCTTTTCAGTGACTTGAACCATCCATCCATTTTTGCCTTTTTTATTTGTTGAGAAAGAATGTGCTGGGACTTGGGACCTTTTTGTCACTGTGTCAGCATAACTTCACACTTTCAATTGATTGGTTTCAATTGAGCAATATATTGAGTAAAATTCACCAGATCTGGTTGGATGAAATTCAACTAAATGGTCTCTATATACAGTATTTCTTCATCTTATCTTTATTTACTAGTAGTGTTTGTTTGTCGCCTTATCATCGTCTTCGCCTCTCCCAATGATTTATTGACGTTAATAATCTTCAGTCATATTCTTCAAACAGTTCATTTATAAAGGTGCCTTGTGGGCATTTACAAAATTAAATTGGGAAGTTTTATGAGACGATAGAGTTAACAGCTATTCTAAACACATTCGTTCCTCAGGCCATAAAGACCCAGCCGCAGATTCACTGCACCCATATTATTAAAAGTTTGATTGCATTGGCACATAAATAATAAGATGAATTGAAACATCAAGCATCCATTCAAACAGTCAGACAAATATTATTACAGACAATGAATTTACCTTGGAGCCTTTTATTGGACAGATAAATAAATCAATATATTTCAAAGCAATTTATTTAGCTGCTTGTGTTGCATCATTTCGTTAGATCGGTAACTGCTTTCTGGCATACAAATGCATGCACACTGAAACTGCATGTTGACATTGTTATACTGAATATGGTTGTATGTCGTCAATGGTACGACCATTTTCAAACTTTGATACACTGCATGACCTGTACATAACATTTTGTACAGGTCAACATGTTCAGAAGCCCAACATTTTGGCTAAAATCCTATATTAACCTAAGCTTGGGTTCTCAATGTTAAATCTAATATAGTAATCCTCATTGCACTTTCAATTTCACACTGAATTTCCTTCCAAATGACTTGGAATATTCAATCTATGAACTCTCACATTGATTCACATTGACTTGCTTAATGGCCCTGTGATTTCATGAGGGAAATGCCGTGTGCGCATTAGGCAGAATCCGAGTTTACGTTGGTATCATACTTGGCTGTAGTAAAGTGGGTGTTTTGTGTTTCCACTTTGGCTTGCACTAACCCAGGCCATCTCTCTCTCTCTCTCTCTGCCCTCTCTGCTTCACTTTTCAGGAGCCTGTCTCAACTCCTGCCATTTATGAGGAACCTTTGGCAGATTTCAAGGTTGATCATTGTTTATTGATCGTTTCCCTCATCTTAGCTCCATTCTCCATTCTACGTTCACGCTCAACGCCATTGATTATACTTATCTACTTATTATCATAGTTGAAACAATATTTTTCTTAATCTTTCATCTTTTTTCTTAACTCCTCTGTGGGTTCATAATGACAAGTTTTATGTAGGTTTTGATATGCCTGTTGTAAGTGCAGAAACCAAAAGACCGAATGCTTTATACATGAGTTCGGCAAACCTCATTGAGCTTTGTGCGAAGGGTATAAATGGGAATGAATGGGAGTGGGACCTTTTAGTGTGTTTGTGGCCAATTTACAATTCTTAGGTGATTCTTGCTGGGTTAGAGCTTTTAATGTTGAAAAGGAATGAGTGGACCTTAGTTTGCAAAAGGAATAAACTGGAATAAATTGTGCCCCTACACACACGCAGTCAAACCATCCCTTCTTCTATTGACTTTTTTGTAATGCCTGTGTCCAAAAGTATTGTATATAGATAACGATTAGCAGGAGGTACTTTGAATTATTTCAGATTTGAAAATAAGTTTGATAGTATTTGAATATTATACTCTAAGGGCAGTTAATTTTAATGATGTTTTGCAATAAAAAAAACATTTTTTGCTTAAGTTTGAACACAAAGTCAAAAAAGTGTTGCGAACAATAGAAGGAATATACACACTGTCAATAAGTAAATTAAGAAATAGTGTTTTATTTTTTATTTTTTTTAAACATCTAAGATCATCTTGGACTTAATACTCAGGACTGCATTCTACTTATGATTCGGATTTTTCAAAGTGTAATGTTTGCACGTATTTTCTCACCAAATATCAAGAGAGCTATACCTTCCATTCGTCCATACCGTCACCTTATAAAGCTGCAGCCTGGATTTGAAGTGTTGTGTCTACGTCAGAAGGAGCTGGCCGAGAGGAGACCCGAGCCCAGCGCCGCCTCCGAAGAAGAAACCCTGTCCAGCACACGAGAGACCCAACTGGGCATCGAGCGCAAGTGCTCCAGCATGACCGTCAGCTCCACGTCCAGTCTGGAGGCCGAGGTGGACTTCACCGTCATCACAGAGCTGCAGACGGGCGCAGAGGACTACCACAGGGGGGCGCCGGAGTCGGGAGAGCGGGAGAGTCTGCCCGAGGTGGGACGCGAGGACTTCGAGGAGACGTCCAGGTTCTACTCCGCCAGGCTGATGGGCTCCAGAGAGCGGTCGCCGCTGATGGAGGAGAGGTCTGAGGAGGCCAGTCATCCCGAGGTAGACTGGTGTCCACTGTGTGCCCAACCCATCACCCATGGACTCCCTTTTCTGTTTGGACATTATTCAATCATTTATTTATTTTTTGAACCTTTTGTTTGTGTTTTTATTTTCGCTTTGGAGAAGTTTCATTAATTCACTCTTGATTGTGTTAATTTGTTGCTATGGGCGTTCTTCAAATCCATGACTAGGGAGCGCCGCCTGTGTGAAGTTTGCATGTTCTCCCAGCGTCTGCGTAGGTTTCCTCCACCCCCAAACATGCTGGTCAGCTTATGAAGATTTCTGGGATTCCTGGCGCAATTCCATTCCTTCACATAAAAGCATTTGGACTCCACAGTGTGTTTGACGCGGCTCTTTTCTCTACTTTTTAATCGCTTTTAGCTAGCTTTAGTCCATGGACAGTGTTTTCCTGTTCCACTTAAAAAGGGATGTTTCTTTTGTGCGTTCGCACAATCCCAAACTTTGTAATTGGATGTTTTGGCCCTGCACTGTGTATCAGCAGGTAAGAAAAAAGGGCACGCACTTCAGCATCTTTCCACAATTGAGTTCAGGTGGATGTTTTTCCTAAATCTGTGTAAAGTTGTTATGATATTATCTTAAGCACATCGGGCTGTAGAATTTGCTATGGTTTGTGTTTTCCACTTTTTTTTGTTTTATTGATTTTGAATCATTATCCTGACCCTTCTGTCGTGCATTACCAACCACCGACTCGCCTATTCCCTCATTTATTTGACATTGCTCATTTTATTCAGTAATCTGGTAATCCACAGCTATAATCCGCTCACCTGTGTCAGTTTTGAACTTGCTTGTTTGTGTCTATTACAGCCTCCGGTGGCCAGGAAAGAGGCCAGCGCAGTTACTGTGGCCCACAAGCTGAAGAAGTCTGAGTCGCACACCAACGGATCAGAGGTCCACCACGACATCATGAACATTGCTCCACCGGTACCAGCCAGTCAATACGTTGCATTCATTACAGAAATGTGAAGCTTATGTTATAAAGGCAGCAACGGAAATGTGTCACTACATAGAGACGTAGAATCTTTCCACCACATCGAGTGCCCTGCTGGCGTTTCAAAGTAATAGGATTTTCTTTTGCCGCCCCATTTACTTTAATTTAGTCTAGTTTAGCTGTTTTGAGACACAGTGGATTAGAAGTGAAGGTAGTTACAAAACATAAATATGCAAAGTAAACTGAGGCCCAGTTACTACATAGTGTTTTCATTTTTGCCCTTTATGTCCGGACACTGTGATTTTGTACAAACAAGCAAAAAACATTAGAGCTAGTTTAAGTTTTTGCACAATAGGTCGTGTTATTTGGGCAAACGGCTATGGAGTTTATTTTTAATTCAATTTTGGTTTATTTTTATTTTTTCATTTGACCTATTAACTATATGTCCAGGACTAAACTACTAAATATAAATAGCATGTCATTTAGACAAATGCAAAAAGATACTCTGATTGCTGAAAATGAATTTCTAAATTCTTAGGTTTCAAATCAGTATGTGCATTTATGTGGATCAAGTTATCAAATACAAACACTGGTTTTCTTCAAAGCACTCAGGAATAAGCATCATGGGTTTGAGTCCTGTACTTGATAGTTGACCTATTTTTTTGTCTTCTTCACAAAGACATACGGGAGAGGAATAATAAATAAATTAACAAACAATGAAAGCTGTTTAGCAGATGTGCCAGACCAAGGCCCAGGGGCTTTTGGTTTTAAAATGGCCCTGCAAAGCATACAAACACCTATACAGTACAACAATTCTGTGAATAACCACCATAATACAAAATGTATCCACAATTTAAAACCCAAAAGTTATAAAAGTATTTCTTTCTTGTGAATTATTGTCTGCACTATGGTCCGTAGTTTGTTGATCCGCCCCCGCCGTAGTTTTAAAGCCTTGTTTTTGTCAATGGAGATATAGAATGTTTTTTTAAATATTTTTTTACTTCTGGCACTAGGCGACGCCTTGTCTGTTGAGTGGCATAATAGTATCATTATGACTGATTACAGTATTGACAGGACATTATGAGCAGGATGAAAGCAGGTGCTGGTCCATTCATCTGGGGAAGCTTGAGTGCAGCCCGGCCCACGGGTGCATGATTAAACCTTAATGACTGCAGGGCTCTTCAGCAGCAGATAATGGCATAGATCAAGTCAGGCACAAAGTGGACACTGGCTTTGAAGGAAGCGCTCAATGTTGAGGGGGATTTCACACGTCACTATAAGCTCCTGTAATGAGTTTCAGTATAGCTGTGAGGAGCAATAAATGTTCCCTTAAACCCTGCTTTAGAGAGCATTTAGAGATTTTAAACATACATCACTCTGCCATTGGCTGCAGATAAGAAATCATTAAAAAAAAATTACTCTTCCCTTAACTTAATAGTAAAATCAAAGTGTACATCAAATTTGGAGAATACATTTCGCCCCATCAATGAGAGTAGCTCTTATATATGTGGTATCTAAGAAACACAATCCAGCTCAAAACACTTTGAGCTGTGATTTGTGGGGACCAGCCAGGGTGGTCCCCACAAATCACCATGATGTTTTGGTTGAACAACAATTGACTGAAGGAGATCAAACCTCTATACGGTAAACACAGATGAACTCTCTCTGTTTAGGATGATAAAAGAGCCAGCCTCCATAGCGCTGCATAGAGCATACAGCTGGCCTGCTTTCTCTACATTTTCTGACCAGTTTAAAGGTGGATTGTGCAACGTTTTATGCAAAACAAAAAGTTGATACTGGTGCATATTTGACCTTGTAGTGACCCAGCGGCTGTATGAGTGGTCAGCATGGCGCCTTTACTTTTGATCACGGTGGTCTCTACAATGCTCCAGGATCAATTGTTTTCTAGGTTTTTTAGTGAACGGGTCTGTCAGCAGTGAAAACCTTCCAAACAATTGATCCTGGAGCATCCTAGAGACCACTGTGATGGAAAGTAAAGGCGCCATGCTGACCACTCATACAGCCACTGGTCAACCACACATCAACTTTTTTCCCCAAATAAAAACATAATAATGATTGACTAGCTATTCTTTTACCTCTACAACTTTAGTCTAAATGAGCCGTTAAACTGAAAATATGTATTTACTTTGATTGATGGCCAGTTTGTTATTTGAAAGTAATCAAGCAAGTTTATGTAGAGTTGATAAATCTCTGCTGCCCCCAGGTGGACAAAGGTTTAATCACCACTTGAGACAAAGACGTGGTATAAAAAGTCCACAAGCTATTCCTTTCTTGTTTTTATTCTTAATGCAGGCATTCAGATATGTAAACAGGGGATCTTTGTTTTCTGCCCCTCAGGCTTACACAGAAATCAACCCACGGGATTTCTGTGCTCCTGCGAGCATTAAGGAGAACGGTTCCCCTGTAAGTACATTGGTGAAATTATAAATGTGTTACTTAGAATGATAATGATAAATATTTATCTTTAATCTAACATCTTATTTGACTATTGACCGTATTCCTCTTTCACGTGCCATTCATCTGATGTAAAGTATATTATGTGTTATTTGTGACAGGTAAAAGGCAGTTCTGTTGGGAGGGAAGGGGTCGTTGTGTCACCTTTGACCATCACCGCTGAGAGTGTCACTTCAGCAACTACAACTCAAGTCACCAAGGTAACACTTCATCTGTTGCCATGATAACTGTTGCAATATGGTGTGCCCCCTTGAGTTGGATGTGGATTTTGGGAATGTAATTCAACTGTCTTCTCTTTTATGTTTAGCCATAAGGATAAATTTGATAAAGAAGGGGAAATATGGTTTTACATACATAGTTGCTTTGATGGCTGTGCACTCTTTCCAGACTGTGAAAGGAGGCTACTCGGAGACCAGAATAGAGAAGAGGATAATCATCACGGGGGACGATGACGTGGATCAGAACCAGGTGTGTGGTTGTTTTGCTTAGACCTTGTGTAGTGGTGCCCAATGCCGTCTAAAAAAAGTGTTTGTGACTCTGCTCTCCTCAGGCTCTGGCCATGGCCATTCAGGAAGCCAAGCAGCAGCACCCGGACATGCTGGTGACAAAAGCAGTGGTTATCAGAGAGACAGATTCTCCCACTGATGAGCTGCAGCATCGGACACAGGCATGTGATACCTAAAACTTGTATGAAAAATACTACTGTTTATAGTATATTTTTTAGTGTAAACAGCATGTGATTTGTGAAATCCATTCAAATACTTAAAGGGACTAGATGCAAGTTGGTCATTTTATACTCACTACTGCCGTCTCAGGTCTTACGTGTAACTGCAGTCTCTATATTAAGCTTGTGCATGACGGCAATTCGGACCTGAATTAACAACTTTTTGAGTGACAGTGCAGGATTTTAAAGGCAGTTGTGGTGAATAGATCTGGGCTCATTCTACACATTAGGACATTGCTGGTATATGTAGGGGGAGGAAAATACTTTTTATTTTTATTTTTAAACCCTGTAGTCCCTTTAAAACAAATAGTTTAAATACATATTAAGTTGATTTTCAAATGTTTTCCTGCCCTAAAGTAGCATAAGACGTGATAATGTTATACAATGGGGGTCCCGAGTTGTATACGTGTACATTTTTGGGGTCCCAGGCAAAACATTTTTGGAACCCCTGGTTTAGTATTTAAAAAGTAAAACTGGTACTTATTATAACTTTACTTTACAGTTTTGCTTGTCAAAAAAGCTGTGTTTAAGATCGCTTAATTTATGATATATGTCGATATATGTCGAGTATTTTAGAGAGACGGCTTAGATTTGTATAATGCGTTACAATCTTGACAAGCTTCTCAAAGACTGTAGTCATTCATTCTCTCTCTAGACTCGGTGACACTATCGACCCCTTTGACCACCATAAATCATTCACACAGGCAAGATGGGTGAAATGTCCTGCCAAAGGACACAATGCTGTTTTATTAGGACTCCCTCTCCCTAATGGCAAAATATTACAATTACATACTTTACAATATAACATACATTTGCATAACATGGTTTAAAGCATCCCCTCCTGGAACTTCCACCTTAACATGGTGGAGGGGTTTGAGCGCTCGAATGATCCTGGGGTCTATGTTGTCGGGGGCTTCGTGCCCCTGGTAGGGTCTCCCATGGCAAACAGGTCCTAGGTGACGGGTCAGACAAAGAGCGGTTCAGAAGCCCCTTATGAGAGATCAACAGGCCCGGTTAGAACCATGAGGCCGTCCTTCTGTGGACCCACCACCTGCAGGAGGAGCCATAGGGGCTGGTGCAATGTGATTTGGGCAGCTCCAACAGCTGCCCCCACGACCCGGCAACGGACAAGTGGAAGAAAATGGATGGATGGTTTAAAGCATCTACAGAAATACACAGTGTCATTATGTAAATATGTATGAACTGGCCAGAGCATTTTATTTTAAGACAAATCTTTCTGCATTTTATTGAACCCTAAATCATGTTTTTTCTTTGCAGTCGTGATTGGTGCTGTCACTTGAGAGGGTGCCCCTGGGGGACCCTCGTGCCTGGACTTCAAAACGCTTTCGCCCTGTAGAAGAGGACCCTATCCCAACTATGTACATACACATGACAGCAGACTGCCTTCAACTAGTACGCCCCACTTCTGTCTCTTAGACAAATCGACTGTGACCATGGCTTCAGCCCAATCCCAGCACTCCACTTGAGAGACATGAGAAGACTTTTGCGTCAGTGGAGTCATAACTTCAGTTAATACCTTGGTTTGCTCGTGGCTATTAAATCCGACATGGATTTACAGACGGAGATTTCCCATTTCAGAGACTTATTTGTAGACATGGACATATACTACACATGTAATAATGGATAAGAGAAAAAGAACTGTCTGGGTAAAGCTAGTTTGGAGACTTGGAGCTCTTTGCTGCCATCTCCTGACCACAATATTTCAGTATAACCAACGGCTCTTATTATTATTATAAGCTTTTTACATTTTTATCTATAGAGGATCTAATTTATGTTGAGTGTTTGCTTGTTTATCAAATATGTATAATATCTTCTATTATAATCTGCATGAGTCATTGAAAACCTGCGCTGAAGGAATGGCCAATCGGAGAGGAAATTTTGTGTCACGAAGCAAGGGCTTTGATATGACTTGACGGCACCTTGAGAGACGCAGAGGGACATGCAGCTGACTGGACTCTGCTTTGGCCTGGTCGTCACTGGATTTTCACTGTGTCCCCCTGCTCTCCCAGCCTGCTGGTCATGCATTTCACTTGAATATTCGGAATGGACATTAATGGTGATAGTAATCAATATAAAACATATTATGTTTTTTTTTTTTTCTTCTTTTTTTTTAAGATATCTTTTCTGACATTTTTATTTATAGTGGTGTGATGGTGACTATTTCAGGCTTTTGTGTGTAGGTCACTGATTTTGTTTTGCCACTTTTTGAGCAGTGATCTAAAACCTAATCATTTATATAATTTATCTCACACTCAACCTTTTAATGACATATTGATCCCGCAGCCATGTGTACAGGGTCCACAGGGGGGAAGATAATAATCATTATTTTGTAACCGATTTTGTAACGATGTTTATAATTGCAAATGGAAACATCAGAACATTTGCCCCGTCTCTTAATGTCACATTGATAGGGAGTGGAGTGCATTTGCGGGTAAGAGGCTATCAAAAAGTTAGAGAACCCCCTCTCTACATCTTCAAAAATGGATTATGACGTTGAAATGTTCAGATTTGGAAAGCAAGCTGATGAGCAACCCTGTAATCCTTGAAATTATGAGTGCCATATTTAAAAGCAGTGTAGTAAGTATACAGTAATATTGTCCATTGTCACAAACTGCCTGAAAAGTCTGACCACACTTTGGGTATTCTTCTGTTGATTGGACTCTAACTTATGCCGTTTGTACATGTATTTATATGAGGGATGGATGTGAGCAACGTGCGTTTCCCATTCTGTAACAAAGTATCCGAATCTCCACATGACACTATATAATCTTCAGTTCAGCTGTACCTTTCAGTTACCATCTGTTTGGAGCCAGGACCCGACCCATGCCCTCATAATTTCATGGTACAGTAGGAAGCAGTGGGGTCCGTAAAACGCGCAATAAGCTGACATTTTCCTTTATCTCCTCGTCCTGTCATGTGTATAGAAGCATAACAAAACCTCCATACTGAAAGGAAGCTTGCAGATATCACACCATATTTGACTTTATAATGTTGACTTGTTGAGGAGGAAATATTATTTGATACTTTATCTTACACTGGACTTTTGCAAAGGCACTTACAGTACGATATACACTGAAAACTACTAGGAAAAAGGCCCATACTACTGATAGAGGTCTCACTGGGGAAGTGAGGCAACAAAGGGAAAGACTTGTACAAATATATAAATCCATAAATATGTGTTATGATCTTGTAAATTATCTAAAGCCACCAAGATCTTGAAGAGACAGCGGTGCATTAGGAACACTACTTGAATGGGTGCCTTGCGTTTTTCGGTGAGCCGCCGCAAAAGTGTCTTGAAGGGTGCAACATGGTAAAATGAGGCGATGTATGTAGTTCAGCTGTTCATAACATAGGCCCTGTTACAGTCATATAGAACCAGCAGCACATAGAGTATATATATAAACACACGTGCTTCTCCCGCTGTCTAGCGCCCCCTGTCGATTCTGCGTGGCCTTTTTGCTCCACATTCTTGCATTACAGTGCTTGGTGGTGTGTTTTTTGCTGTACTTTGCATTGAATCTTAATGAAAACATACATGCTAAAATAAATGTCTCAGTACGATTCAAATGTTGTCTTTGATTTAAAAGAAGAAATAATGTTGTATCTATTATCCATATATACATACAATCCGAATCTCGTCAATAATAAAGGGCTTTTTCTAATATAACAGCATTGCAGGTATCATTGTTGCCATCTTGTGGTTATGTTTGAAATTGATACTGTGTACTGTTATTGCCCTCTAGTGTCCATTCACTATAACAACAAGAGCAGCTCCAAAAATCACAATTGTATTGCAGGCCCAAACAGCCAGTTTCTAGTATAATACGTTTTGTATCTTTGTTGTTGTATCATGTAACAAGTTGTTGTAAGCTATGCCATACCTATCTTTACGGAGCTACAGCTACTACTCATCTTTGAGGGTTTTCCACTTATCGTAAAGATGAGGAGAACTGATAACAAGGTAAACCCCTCAATGAATCCAGCATCCTGGCAAAAAGTCATTAGTTTCTCATGAAGCCTTATGATTAGATTCACATTGTCATGTTTCAATATTGATCACCCTCAAAATAAACCATGCAGTATGTATCTTATCGTTGAGTCTTTGTCCATGAACTCACTGATTGGTGATCCAAGATGCATCATCCATATTAATGTCTCAGTCTGGCCAAAGCAAACATGGATGACTGTGACTGACGTGAGACAAATCAATGAGGAGGCAGGACCACATTACACCGGTTTTAGAGTCGCTGCATTGGCTCCCCGTGTGTTTCAGGATCGATTTTAAAGTTATTTTAATGTTTTTTAAATGTCTTAATGGTCTTGGTCCTTCTTATCTTTCAGAACTGCTTTTACCTTAAGAACCTTCACGGCCCCTTCGCTCCTCCGGCAGGGGTCTCCTAGTTATTCGTAAGTATTAGTAAAAAGACTCATGGCGAGGCGTCTTTCCAATTTTACGGCCCTCGCCTCTAGAACGACCTGCCAGAGGAGCTCAGGACCGCAGAGAACGTTCATGTTTTTAAGAGCAGGCTTCATCAATTGCTTTTACTTTACTTACTCTTAAGAGTGTTTTTAGATGGTTTAGGCTTTCCCAGTGTTTCCTCTGACGGGGCCCTCTGGCTCGGGAGCAGTGATAGACTGTGGCTGTGTGGGTGCTGTCCTGTGGGTGCTCAGGTGGAGGTGTGGTGTCTCTGTCCTGTGGGTGCTCAGGTGGAGGTGTGGTGTCTCTGTCCTGTGGGTGCTCAGGTGGAGGTGTAGTGTCTCTGTCGCGCCTCCTCTGGGATCTCTTGGATCAGTGCCTTGTAGCTGCGCTGGTTTTCTGCTCCTGGCGCAGACGGCTCCTCAAATGGGGTTTCCACACTTGTCCATCTGTACCCAGCTTTATGTATCTATTTCTTTTATTCTGTGTGTGTGTGAGTTAGTGAGTGAGGGAGTGTGTGCGTAGACAGTGGGGCAAAAGTTTGAGTGTGTGTGTGTGTAATGTTTGTGTATATTTGGAGGGATGGGAGGGGGTACTGTTTTAAATGTTGTAATCTGTAAAGCACTTTGTGATACCTTTCGGTATGAAAAGCGCTTCAAATGTCTGTTTCTCTATCAGGAGAAGCCTCTTGGAGTCGCTGGTCTTTTATCTGACTTAGATTTACAACTCGTTTTTACCAACACAGCAAACAAAAATGCATGTTAAAAAAGTTGTAAGTATGATTTACTCCAGTTTAGTCTAGTTTGGATCAACATACAGTGCCTTGAAATGTTTTGGTAAATATCGCAATAAATCTGTCATTGCAAAAATCAGGATAGTTATTGAATATCACATTTTGTTCCTCAGCCCAAGCAGCCCTAGTGTCTACATTACTTCCACCCAGGATCTGCTACCTGCACGGTGACTGTATCATTTCTGCCCCCCAGGTCACGCTTTACCTAGGAGTAAATGGCAACTTGGAAAAAAGAGAAAGAGTTCCACCCCAGTACGTCTGAATAACCAGGCTTGTACTGTATACTCAAATATCTTTATTAACACAGTAAAAACAACAAACAGCGACAGAGGGAGCTCTCTTTATATGAAGCATTTATGGACATAAGACCCAGCATATCTCAGAAGGGCTGACTGTTACAGGAGCACTGACACATAAGCTTGTAATTTCATGAGACACTAACCAGAAGTGACCGGTATGATTCGAAGCATCCAGTCTCTTTGCAGATGAACAGGATACACTACAGTCATGCTAAGCAACACGGAGCTACAGTATGAAACCCAGTGGTTACATAAAAACCAGCGAAGCCGTTTCTTTAGAAAGGTTTTTGTATATAAATGATTCCCAGTGTATAAAATCGTATCTTACATGTTTCATATAACCATAGTTGGCTACTTGCTTTTCAAATGACTACTTATTCAAAACATTGCATGAGCTACATGAGAGAGTGCTCTGCCTTCTGGAGACTACTGAAAGAAAACAAGTGAGCAGCATTATTTTTTTATCAAGAACACACCTATAAAAATGCCACGGGTATTGCAAAGTCCGATGCAAAATAGCAGTAACCCTTTTCCTTTTCAACATTGCACATACACACTGCTAGGCTGCCGCTGACCCCATGTTCCCGTCACTACTGATAGCATGTAAACGCCGCACGCTACTTCGTGTCTATGCCTCCTAAATGTTATCCTATGTACACACGAGAAGTTAAGGCTCTTTAAGGACCTGAGGATTTGAACGTATGATGAGGCACACATAAGGCAAAGAAGAAGAGCTCTAGACGCAGGGCTAGAAACCAAAAGTATGAGGAGCATGAGAGAGCAACCACCAGTGCACTTCCAAAAGAGGTTTAAGGCGAAACACAATGAAGAGAATCAATATAGAACTTGATGAAATAAGTTAAATGAAATAAAAAAATATTATGTATACAGTATAATTAACAGATTACATAAATAAACAAGTACAGCATCATGTTTAATAAATAAAAATATGTTGTAATAATGTAGATACTACTTGTATACTACAGTCAGTTGGTTGTGAATATATTATTTGGGTCTACAGCAGAAAATGGGTGTGTTTTTTTTCCCCACCACAAAACAAAACACGCTTTTTTGAAGACCCTGACAAAGACCCTCAATTGCAGTGTCTCGCCTTAAAGGATAGAAGAAATTCAAACGTTTTCACAGGCTAAAATGGCAACAATTGATTCTGAAGTTACGTCAAACATCAGGACTGCCGTTCACAATGTTACATGATAGATTTTAATATGCTATTTTATCTAAATACATTTCATGGAGTCTTAAAGGCCCTTTGACAACATCTAGAGGTGATCTGAAAACATGCTAAAACACCTCCCACAGCAGGGTCATTGTACTGGTGTCAATTGGGACCTTGTTTTGTTCAAATTATGCTGTCATAGAAATTGTGGCTTAACCCATTTTCTGTTCAATTTTAGTTTTAACAATAGAATATGTTCACAGATTATTATTTGTGACAATATAATTCCCCCCACCTATCACATGGAGGATTGGAGATAAATGGGTCCAATCAAGCTAACAATAGGAAACAACTAAAATGACAAAAATAATAATTCAAATAAAACAATTTCAACGCCCTGTTCAGTCAATAGCCAGCATGGTTGATGGTCTTTTGAGATATTGCTCAACAAAAATGCAATAGATAACAACAGTTTATTCACTGGAACTGCATCCTATACTTTCAGACGACAAAGAAAATGCTACCATTTACAGTTCGCTCCTTTCTTGACTGGCACTTTATCTCATGCACGCAATTGTTCTCGCCCCGTTAAGCCCAGACCTAGGGTTTATAAAGAAAACAAATCTATAAAAAGCTCCACGTACCGTACAAAAAGATGCATATAAGACATTGTTCTATTTATTTTCTTATGAAAGCTGCTTTGGTAACAACACAGTCAGGACATCAGTCAGTCTTTGTTCCGTGTCCCAGCCGCTTCCAGGGAACTCTCCGTGGTGGGTTGGATTTGTTCTCATCTCCGTCTTCTCTCTGCGCCTAAAATCTAAATGAATGGATCTAGTTACGCCGCCGTGGCCCCGGTTTGCATTCTGCTTCAGCGCCGTCTCCGCATCAGATGCACTGTCTGCTGGGAGCTGTTTGTCATAAAGATGTCCGTGCTGTGAACGACAGGGCTATTGTACTGAGCGCTGACAGAGTGGAGACCTTGGACGCTGAGCCCACAGCGTTGGGGCCTGAAAAACATTCAGAAGCAAAGGAACCGTTAGGGCGAAACATTGCTTGATGTTAAATCTATTATCCATCCATCCATTTTCTTCCACTTGTCCGTTGCCGGGTCGTGGGGGCAGCTGTTGGAGCGTCCCAAAACACATTGCACCAGCCCCTATGGCTCCTCCTGCGGGTGGTGGGTCCACAGAAGGACTATTAAATCTATTATCATTTAATGCAATTGTCAAACTTTTCACAACTAGAAAGGTAAATATATGTTTTCCAAGTGTGTCCAAAGCAGAATAAGCCAATTATGAGCCTGGGCTAAACACAATACTGGATAAAAAGAGGATTATTTCAAACCAGGACTAAACTACAGTAAGTAAGCAGGACTAATGGATGACAACCAAAAATAAACCTGAAAAAAAGATTATAAGTAAGAGAAGGTTTCATCGGGGACACATTTCTATTTATAACTCTTAGCTAAAGCTGAATGAAGCTTGGACAAATTACTATTGTTCTTTTGTTTATTTTTTAAAATGCCGCCGACCAAAGGCAAGGAGTAAACAGCTACATTACTGTAACTTTTTGAAATAATTGTACTTCTTCGTGTAATCCAAATTATGTCAAGATCAAAAGGTCTTGAAAAAAAACCTAATCAGGACTATTCGAGGTGTAAAACTTGTTTAAAAAGCCACACGAAATGCCAAACTCCTGAGCAACATTAGTGAAACATCTTTGAACTATCGATCATACCCGTTAAACAGATTGAGGAACAATGGTCTAGTGATGAAAGTGCCATGAATCAACAGTCAGCGCTGACGCCGAGGGATGAGACAGCAATATTCCAAATAAATATGCTTGTCTTGTATTGTGGAGTGCAGACAGTAATTACACAAAAGTCTCATGTACCACATTATCTTCTCTTCACTCTGTCTGAAAGGATGACAGCAATCCTGCTATCTCTGCGACAGGGATTATTTATCAAGTTACCTGGGAGCTCTGCAGTCCGCTTCCCATCAGCCTCGCAATATTATAATTCGGAGATTCTGTTTATGGTTTACAATGTTAAACTCCTGCCTGTTTTTTCCATTTAACATAATTATTGAACAACAAGCGGTATCACTGGCTTAGCACGATGGGACATGAATAAACAATGCCATCAGCATATAATGAACGTTCTCACTTTACAAGGATGAATCACATGACATTCAACAATTGACTTTCTTCAGGAGCAGTGGTTATCAAGCTGTGGTATGGGTACCTCTGGTGGTATGCGGACTGCTTAGAGTGGTACTCAGGTTTCTCGGCAGGTCTAGTGTGTACATATTCAGAACTACTTTAGCCCTTGTTTAGATCTATGGGTTTTGTCGCCAAGAAAAAATGATACGGCTTAGTCAGGCTAGTATTGGGTGACTTTATTGAGCAGGTCCGCTCAAAAGAGCAAAAACTGGTCAGCAAGAAGTACTAAAAAGTGGGTATAATATTTTTTGCAGGTATTTGGTAATAATCTAAAACACATCTTACACTTTGTTGGTTAGAAAATGCTACATTGATCTAAGGTTAAGGTGATTTATTTGTCATTATACAACAACTGTACCACAAAAGGTGTCCTCTAGCTGTGACGCACGAGCGCTAACCGCTGCGCTACCGTGCCGCCTAAAGCAGCTAAAACAAAAATAATCACTGGTTTCAGTTCCGGATAATTCACGCAAATTCCAAATAAGTCCCTCCCACACCCCCTTCGCTCCCCTTTGCTGTGCAGTTGTTTAAGTAAAGAGTGAGAACAAAAATATAGACCCTTTAACTGCTGACATCATCAGTGACATCAAAAGGCTTATAAGCGCAAAATAAAAACAATAACATTTTCATTTAACAATCAAAGCATACAAAACACAACAACAGCTGTTTCATTTCTTGCACAATGTCTAGTACAGAGCAAGTAACAAATGATCAATAATATATTTCTTACAAGTTGTTACCAATGCCAAACATTGGTACATTACTACAATCACTAGTGTAACATTACCGGAAGCCCTACATAGTGTAATGCGTTAAAAAGCATTAATACTTATTATTCTTCAAGATCTTACTACTTCCCAGCTGTCATTACCATCCTCAATATAATTTTAATTTTGAGTTTTATTATTATTATTATTTATTTATTTAAGTTATGTGTGAAGTATGATGTACGCCCTGCACAGTGTGGTGCATTAAACCTATAGACCCTTTAATTAAGCCTCTGGGCTTAGCTGGAGGCGGGAAGCTAGATTCCTATCTATCTCCATTGTAACTGTTGTCATAGTAACGATAAACAAATGTCACCTTATTTTATCATCTCAAATGTCATTCCTCTTTTTCTTGCACCTTAAGCCACAACAGGACCACATTAGGTTGTTGTTGTAGTTTTACACTTATAATAGTTTTAGTTTAATCTTATTTTATTCTTATCACTTCCTGCCTCCAGCTGATGTCACTGATGAAGTATGCAGCGAAAGGGTCTATAGTGACGCTATGACGAGTGTTTTCACTTCACGCTGAGAGGATTAAGTTTAGCAAGAGATCGAGACATGAGGAAAGCATTTCCTGGATAAGTTGGACCTCAGGAGGAGATTTTTGGGAGCTGTCGCTGCGCTGAATAGCCACTGGAGATGATCCAACAATTACAGAAAGATGCTCTAAGCGGCTTGAAACCCAGCCTCAGACATGTTTATAACTATGTAACATAGTAAAAAGCTCTAAAAAGTAAATTTAGCATAATACACCCCCTTTAAGCAAGCATTTACCTGCTTCAGTCCACAGTTCAGTTACAGACCTGGGTTAGATCTGGTTGCACTCAGACAGACTATTCTTACTCTTGGTGCAAAAACTTTGAGAACCATTTGAGAACAATAGCTTTACGTGAGTAATGTTTGACCGCTCCAAACAGAAATGCTGTTGGACCTTCTGCTGGATTGCTCCACTATGTGTCTGCACTGTGAACTGACCTGGTATTCTGGGGATGGTGATCTGCCGCGTGCTGCTGCCCTCCCCGCCCTCTCCAAACGGCTTGATCTGTATGATGTAGTCCTCGTCGGTGGGAAGTGCGAGCTCCACAGATGTCGTATTGGTTTCCATGATTTTAGGGCTACTGTGCTGGTTCTTCTTATACAAAACCTGAGACGTGGATGGACATATTCAGAAAAAAGAAAAGCATTTCGAGAATAATGTCGTCAGCAAGCTTTAGAAGTATTACCTTGTAGCCTGTCACTTCAGACTCATTCTCCAGGGCTTTCACCTGCTCCCAGTTAACAATGATCTTTGAGTCTGATGTGTTCCACATCACTTTGACTGGAGGCTGGCTGGGAGCTGAGGAGACAGAATTCATTCACCACACGTAATGACGCAAATACAAGGGTACAAATTAAGCAGCAAAACAATTTGGTTTGAAATGTAACTATCGCGTTATTTCGTTGCATCATGCGATAATTTCCAAAGCTTGGTTTTCGCAAAGAAGCAAAAACTCAGGTTGGTGTTTTTGGTTCTGCGGTGTGTTCTCTCTCTCGGGACACGGCCAAAGTTTCACTCACAGTGGAATCAAGTTTGCAGTTTGAGAGTGCACACACTTCACCAGGGCTGAGAGGTGAGCGCGGGACAGGTTCTGCGCACGGTGTACAAGCAGCAACACAACGTCCCTCCTCTGCCGCTTCATTCTCTTCTCCTCCTCGCTTGCTTTTCACAAACATCGCACTGCATTTTCCATACTTTTACTCACTAAATGGACACCAAACTACTATAGTGCCGGTATTAAAGCGCTGGCCTCTCCATGCCTTAAAAATTTAGGAAAAAGGGCTGAACTATGGGACAACTCCTTCATATTATATGATATTCTGGACGGGCTCGGGCATTAGATCTAAAATAAAAATCTTTAAATTACCTGCATTGTTGGTTCTGGGCATGTGAAAAAAGTATATATAATTTGAAAATTACAGTACTCTCATAATCATACCTTTTGCTGAAAAACATAATTAAAACTAACTTTCCTTTAAATTGATATTGAAATTCTACTCAGTTTCACTTTCTTGTTTAATCTGAAATAATTCCCAGTACCCCGGTTGGGAAACATTGCTGTAAATGATGCCGCCTAAATGCGCGATGTTAATGTACAGATGAGGAGAGAGGAGGTGTAGAAGCACCAAGTTGCAGTCACATCAGTCGAGCCTGTCTTTCTCAGCCACGCAAGAACTGGTTTGTTTGCACGCAAGATGTCACTCTCTTCTGCGCTAACGCTGTTGTTGCACCAGGCGGAAGATCGGGCCCTATGTGATGTATGTTTCACCTCTCATCCAAGAACCACAAATGTCGTGGCAGCAGGCGGAATATAAAAGACCAGTGGTACAACTAGTAAACGACAACTAGTATTTCTGTAAAATCTTCAAAAAAAATGTATACAAATAAATACTTATATCAGTTCTGAGCTGTTAAATGCTCATTGTGTATGCTCTGTTATTATTGTGAATCATCCAGCTGTGGTCTGTATGTTGAGTCGTTTATTTTAACAAAAAAATAAACTACAAAAATACACAGATGTTTATGATGGCTTTTCCGCTCCACTGCATTGGTTTTAGTGTCATGGCTGTTCTTCATAAAACCACATGCTATTGTACATCATTATTAAGTTCATACAAATGTTTAATCAGACTTATATTATTGAACATCACATATATAAATACGTAAATATGAAATAGCATTATCTCCGGTTTTAAAGCCACACGTTGTCAGTGCTTGTGTTACTTACGAGGCTTCTTGGTGGTGACGTTGACAGTAGAGCTGGGGGGTCCTGTCCCTGCAGTGTTGTATGCTCTCACTGTGATGTAGTACTTGGTGCTGCCCTTGAGTCCGTGGATTACTGTGGATGTTTGGTTGCCCACAGTCCTCTGTACGCTGGCCGTGTCCTCCTTTTCCCCTTTGGTCCAATACTTGATCTGATACAGGCAAAACGCAGATATTAATACACACAAGAAGAACTGTAGCTCTTGTGGGCGGAAACACAATCAGATGATATTGTTGTTGCCTCATCAGAATTATACCTGGAGATGTGTTTTATTTGATTCAACCATTTTCTCTCATATTTTTGCTGCACAAAACAAAAACTGACTGTGTTTACTCCGGACTCTAGACTCATATTTACTGGTTCTAGTCAGGAGGACTTGAGCAGCAGTGTTCTGGATGTACTGCTGCTTGAGGTTACAGAAACTGCAATTACAATGACAAGACGTTCAAAACTATTTTAAAAAGCCTAAATAATACCCCCTTTAGGGAGTCTCCCAGTGGCGTAGTTGCGTGGGTTTCCTCCATCATGTGTTAGTCACATAAAAATGCATAACACAATTACCTTTTGTACCAGAACAAATGGTTCAGCTCTCCTTGGATCAAATGTTGCCTCCCTGTTGTGTTTTTGCGTGGGCATGTTATGCTGAACAACAAGAAGGCAGTGGAACATAATAAAATTACCGACATATCTATTGCCATCCTCTTTTACTATTGTCACTTCGTGTGTCAAGATTGAAATTGCATGAAAGCTTGATGGCATAAGTACAAATTGTCTCCGCTCACAGAAACATGTTTCAGACTCTTTTTTGCTATTGACTTTGAGTGGTCAGCAATTCATAATTCTGTCTTTAATCGCAGCCTGCAGATGCCATAATTTGTGCTTGATTTCAGTGTGAAAAGGATGAGACCAAAGTGAATCATACCAGTGAGTGCTTAGGGACCACACTGTTGAACAAGAGCCCCCCAGAGTATTGCATCAGTAAGCTAATCAGCAGCGCTGCAGTACTTAGGTAAGCAACACGAGAAACACATCTTAAGCCACAGACATGGGACTTTACTGGGCAATTATGCACGGAGAAGGCTATTATCTCCTACGCCCAGGGTGCACAGGTCCCAAATGTTCATCAATAATACAACGCAACAAGATTGAAAGCATTAGTTAGCATGTTGTAATGCACACAAGCAGGAGTCTGTGCACTCACCTCATAGCCCAATACTCGCTTCTTACTGGTGTTCCAGGGCAAGGCTTTCCACTGCACTTCCACTTCAGAGGCAGACAGGCTTCTCGCGCGGACCCTGGTTGGCGCCCGGCTCGGCTCTATGGGTAAAACAACACAAGACCACGCTGGTATTGACTATAAGCGTATTTTTAATAATAGGTTAAATATTAATAAGCAATGATTGGCTATTTACGTTCCAGAACTTTTATAAAGAATTAGAGCGAGCAGTGAGCAGAACTAAATCTGGACTAAAGGAGTGTGTAGTAATGAGAGAGAAAAGAGAAGCAAGTAACACAGGACTGCTCTCACAACCATTTGATGCTATACCACATTTATTTGAGTAAACAAAAGGATACAACTCATCATGATATTTTCAAACTGTGCCTGCTATTACTATTTGAATAATAAGTATTTTCCCCATATATGCTTAGATAGACCTTGTGTATGTTCTAGACCTTTTCTGGACGCTATGTTTCTTAATGCTGCGTTCACAAATAAACACGATGCGATTCCGAATGACATTTTTCCGTAATTTGTGACGTTCGTGACGTGACTTAACGCATCTCAATGGGATTCTTAACAGAACGCATCAGCTCGTGACATTCGTGACGTTCGTGGAGAAAGTTTTTGTCTGTCGAAAAAAAGGAGGAGCAAACGACAACGGGAGCGCTTGTACACACAGAGCCGGTGACTGTGCGGCTGTCGGTCTGGTCCACGTTCGCCCAATTCTTGACAGATTTCTGACAGAACACGACAATTCCCACTGACCCGTAACAGCCCGTGGCACCGCGCAACACCACGCAGCAGCGCGGGACCACATTCGTGACCGTGCGTAATAATTCGTGCCATTAATCGTAACGCGTAGTAACAGGTCGCAACAGTTTGTGGCGAATGTGGATTCGTGGCATTCATAACGCATCGTGCTTACGTGTAAACGCAGCATAAACTGGACCTCAAGAAGTCTTTGTTGATGACCGTTAATACACAGCATAATAATAACTCTTTAAAATGTTGTCATAGTCTATACCTTCCTCTGCAGAGTAGATTGTGGTGACTGGTCCAAAAGGCCCCTCTCCTTCATTGTTGTAGACCCCCATCTTCACCTGAAAAGGGGAAAAGGGCTGGATGCTCTCATTCTTAAAGACATATCTCGAGGCCTCCGCTGAAGGCACTGCTGCCTGCATCCAGCCGGTGGCTCCATGCGGTCGGAAAGCCACCACATAGCCAAACCCGGGCCCGTTCTGCAGCTCTTCGGGAACAGGCTGAAACACAGAACACAAATCTAACTCAAGTGCCTCCGTGGATCGTCATTAAGCAGGTTACTGATCGTTCAGCTCTCTGTGATCTAATTCACAAGTGCATTTGAGGTCACATACACCAGCATTATTCATTATAGTGGGTAATAACTGTCTGTGGCTATGTCATCTATCCCCGACTTCAGTTTCAGTTTAATTAAATTGATTAATATATTATTTAATTTCACAAGGATGAAGGATCCAATGACTTTCTGCAGACTTTATTCTTTTTCCCAAGGTAACAAAAAGGTGGATAAAAAGCCACTGTTTCTTCTCATCAAATGTAAATCCCAATTCATGGTAGGTTTGTATTTATACTTAAAATAACTTGGAGGTCAATCTTTGCCTCCTACAGATTTTCCTGTAATTTATAAATTACAAAGACACTAACAACCCATGACAACATCTAATGTAGCACACTAATGCATTTATACTTATATGTAAACCTTATTATGTGTGCTGCTGTGCGTCTGTAACCACGGATGGTCTGGGAGGAAGAAATTCTTAATCTCATTGAGTCATTTCTCATTAAACACAAGTTAAAGCATGCTTTGTTCATACACAAAGCACAAAAGAGCCATTAGTCCATTGTGTGTGGTGCAGTGGAGCCAGCAGGAGACCTCTGTACAGATGGTGTCCACTCCCATAACAGATGTCATTCTTTTATACAAGCTTTTAATATTGTTAAAAAGATCTTCACGTCAACCTTTGTAGCAGCAACCTTTGTTCTGTCATAAGAAATTACAGGTACCACAAATTTGCATCACACTAAAATGCTTTCCTGCAGGTTAAATTTACATCATAGAGTATAAATCATGGCCAATAGGGGACCCAAAGCAACAGCAGAAAACCAGGATGCAGCATTTTCCCCCTTCAAAAACAGACCTTTATAAAATAACTGCCAGACAAAAAAAGCCACCTGTACATAATAACTGTTATGTTCTGGGGTTGCCGCAGTTTGTCAGGTCAAGGTTCAGCAACATTATGTTCCCAAAGAATGACATCAGCTGAACTTGAACATCCTGAAAGACCAGGTTATTCCATCAATGGATTTCTTCTTCCCTGATGGCGGCGCAGCGGTTAGTGCTTGTGCACAGCTAAAAGGTCCCGGGTTCGATTCCCCCCTGGGCCTTTCTGTGTGGAGTTTGCATGTTCTCCCCATAACCGTAGGTTTCCTCCGGGTACTCCGCTTTCCCCTACCACTAAAAACATGTACAATAGCCCTGGATGAATGAATGTGTTTGAGAGTGCGCATGCGGGATGGAAATTAGCTAAAGGCTACAATCCGGTGTGGCGTGTTTACATGCATGAGACCCATGTCCCGACCAAATAAACCAATAAATAAATAAATGGCACAGGCATATTCCAAGATGACAGTGCCAGGATTCATCAGGCTCACATTGTGAAAGAGTGGTTCAGGGAACATCATGGGTTGGCCACCACAGAGTCCAAATCTTAACACCATTGAGAATCTTTGGGATGTGCTGGAGAAGGCTTTGTTGCATACATTTTTCTAAGTGAAAAATGTATGCAACATCTGGATCTTTTGACATTGCAGAAACTTATTGAAACAATGCCACAGCTGTAATCAAAGCTAAAGATAGTCCGACAAAATATTAGAGTGTGTGACATATGTTTTTTGGTCAGAAAGTGTAATTCTCATATAGTTTCTCTCAAGTGTCATGACAAAAGTAACTTTCAGCTACTTCACTTGATCCTATAGAGCAGTGGTTCTCAACCTGGGGGTCGTGAGATCATAAATCAACTCACAAATGTTGAGAACTATTGCCATAGATGACGAGTCCTTGCTATGTTAGTATGGATGCTATGAACCCATAGGCGGTGAACCACTGTCTCTGGAGAAAGAGGGAGACTGCTTATTTTTTACTGTTAGTCTGTGTTTCAGACCCACTCGTAAGTTCAGCGTAGCAGAAATAGTGTGGCCATAGCGTGCAACAAGTCCATTTGTCCATGGTTTGCCCTGTCTTATAATCCTATATATACTGTAGTTAAATGAATACGGCCCAGTCAACTGTGCTGGTGTGGACTGTATGAATAAAATATATGAATTTGGTCTTATTCTGATACAACCGAGGCTATAATACAACCAAAACCGCTCTGAAACCGCAAGTGAGCAGCAAAAACAGACACTGCAACTAAAATCATTAGTATGTGCATGTGAACAAATCTCTTTGGACTATAAATAACCTCTCCCCATTTGTGTCTTTCAAAGCCAAAAGGCCTGAGGAGATTTCAAAGCAGTGCAAAACAGTGGCTTTGTTAAACACAAGTGAATATTTAATTGAACTCTTTCGTTCTGAATCATCAACAGACACGCTGAGAAGCATTTCGCAGCAGGAGCTGATGGTTTGGAATAGCTTGACTAAATGGAAGCGTTTTGGAAGTGGTTTGATATGGAAGAGTGACTTTGTAAAATTAGAGAAAAGAACGGAATGTATTGGAACAAAAGTCTGGAATAGATTTATTCAGTTTAATTATCGAAGCCTCAAAAGCATTCAGCAGCTCAATGACAGCAGAAGTTATTGCCTGTCAGCTGCAGAAGGAAACACTATACATTGCAGTGAGGTTATAACTTACAGTGTTTGTGTTTGGATAGTAGTTTGGTGAAACGATGTGGGTAGGAGTGGCGTGGTTTCAAATAAATCATTAAAGTACACTGTTATATTACTCCCACATTTGCAGTTCAATGACACCTGCCACAGTGGGCGGCGCCTGGATGGCCGCAGTGACCGAGTGAGGAGGGAGTGAGGTGCGGGCAGGGGCACGGTCACTGCGATGACTAACAGCATGTACATCGTCACAGATAAACATCAAAAGTTGTCATGCTGCGATACTTCTCTATGGATCGGTAATACAGGGTTTCCCACTAATACATTAGTCTGTGGCGGCCCGCCATAGTCTATTTTTATCCGCCACAGTCTCCCTCTCTTTCTCTGTCTCTCACCCAACACCAACCTCTGCAGCAGAGGCGCAGGTTTAACAGGACAAATAAGGAGCAGTGGACAATGTCTCACTGTTTAAGTAGCTTATTATTATTTAAAAAAATGAAAGCAGCTTCGCGTAGTTTTGTTTTCGCTTATAAACTAAAAGACCACATGGCTCATTTGCATCGTAAACCTCTTTACTGCGTTGCTAATGCAGCGGTCACTATAATGAATTAAACCAGAGGTCACGAAATGGCGGACCTCATTCTGGTTCCGGACTCACGCGCAAACCCGTCCGAACCCAAAACTTGGATCCAAACTTTAGACTCGACGTGACAGTCCTGCAGCTGCGTCTGCGCTGTCTCACCCTCACTCCCTCTGCCTCACGCTACGCGAACCCAGCTGAACAGAAAGAGAAACTGCAGCCTCTGAGCTCGTTTTAAGACACAAGAAGACGCCAGTCATCCAATTAAATATGCACACGCGATAGTTACGCGCAAACAGCACGGCTGTTTCTCGATCGTTTAAAACAAAAGAGCAGCGAGCAGGACCAAACCTGGACTAAACCTGGACCAAACCTGGACTAAACCTGGACTAAACCTGGACCAAACCTGGACTAAACCTGGACCAAACCTGGACTAAACCTGGACCAAACCTGGACTAAACCAGGACCAAAACAGGACTAAACCAGGACCAAACCAGGACTAAACTTGGACTAAAAAGGGCTCATTGTTGAGCTGAGCAAAGAGGAGAAACACAGCGCTGCATTGGCACATTGTGTATATATTCTGTTATTTAGAAACCCAAAATGTAATTTTAGAGTAAAAATAAAACTATAATGAATTGTTGCATTATTTTCAAAACACCCAAATTATTATTACGGTAAATTATGTTCCAGACCTTTGCTTGATAATTATTCTACTTTATTTGTTTTTGAATCACAGTGGAATTAAATTCAAGACCCTGTTCTAAACTTTAGTTCTCTCCCCTCCCTCTCTTCTGCACGAGGTGAGAGCTGCTCAGTGTTTTCTCTCTGCAGAATCAGGCTGAGGTTCAGAGTCTGTATCTGAGAGCTGCAGGGGCGGAGCTGAGAGAAGAATCAAGGGCCTGTGCCCTTGAAAGAAAACTGATCCATTACATTATATATATAAAAAAAGCTGTACCCTATGTAAATTAACCAGAAATTATTCTTTTCACAGTGGCATATTAGCTAAAAATAGTTTTTGCTTAAAATGCACCAGAATGCAGGAAAAAAAAACTCCCCACGGGGCACGTGTGAGACAAATGCAAAAGCTTCTTGAATTTATTTTCATACAACTCAGGTTTCATTTACTAAATCCAGTAAAAAATATTAACCGATTGCATTACACAATGATTTGTAACGAGATGATTCATCTTAATTCCTCTTCAAACAACATTTTTATCCTCAATGGATCAAAGCAGTAAGTGTATAAATGCTTCAGAATGATCTTTTTGAGGAGTGTGTGAGCTATTAAAGAGTATGGATTGTCAGAAATGTTTCATTGCTGTGCTGTCTGACTTACCTCCCATGTGATGACTAACTCTGAGCGGCTGCCCCCTCCTCCGCTTACATTGGCTGGGGTCACCTTCGGGGCTGTGGAAGCACAAACATCAGCTGATGATTTGACATACAACAAATAACCGGCACCTGTAATTCCATATGAAGGCAACTGCATTTATGTATCCACAATATGTTGTCTTGCTTCACATAAGATCGTTATGTTGGCATAAGAACTTTTCCAGAGTACAGTGTTCTGCAGAGACATGATGTCGTCTAAACAAGCTCTGAAAAGATAATAGGTCAATTATGGATGAACGAGCAAACGCCACACAGAATGGCTCCACATGGTCCACGTTCGAACCTTGAGATCTTTTTGCTGTGAAGAAGTTCTCAGGTCCGGTAAGATGACTTACATGAAAATACAGTAGATGCTTTTAAATGACAATTCTCACACTAAACTGTTTGTTATTGAGGTTATAGTGGAATTGAACCAATTCGCCGCTAAGTCTCAAGCCTGGGGCATATTTTGGACACCCTGGATTTTGTCATTTGGCCAAAAAACTAAAATTCCTCCAGCTCATATGTAAACATGACATGAGGAGAAAGTCTGTCAGTAGAAATGATGTGGTACGTACAGGTGCCTTTTGTTCTGGCTTGTTTGGACGGCTTGCTGGGCTCTCCGGTCCCAATGCTGTTGCTCGCCAGGACTCGAAACTCAAACTCCACCCATGGGCTCAGGTCTATTACGGTAGCTGTCAGCCGCTGGCCTCCCACCACCTCAGGAACTGGTGCACACACATACAAACAGAGCGATGCTCTCATCGGTATCAACACATGGGGAGGGGGCTCACAGTGGAAGTTTGTGGTCTGCTCTGACAGGCCAGTATGACCACCCCACAGGTTCCGGGGACACAGTAATCCCTCACAAGGACACACCACATACCGGCAATCTCTTAATATGAGCCAGGAGCCACCACACATGAAATATGTGTTCATTTAAGGTACGTTTTGAATTAACTGTACTTCGTGGAGTAGTTGCATCACACAATTTGAGTAAAATAAAAACATATAAAAATGAGTCTTTACTGTATGAATTACAAATTCCGCCAGAGGTAAAAACACACAGTGAAAAGCTCCCGTTCCAAAGTTTTAACAATACTTTTACTTGAGTAAACTTTTTTTACTCTTTACTCCATGAGTAATCTGCAACTCACTTTGGTTACAGATTCAACATATTATTTCGCCTTGCTGTTATAATAATCTTGGCTTCCCACAATCCGTAAAATGTTCGTGACGTCACATCTGGCTGACTGGAGACTGCTGGGACGCCACACCGTATCAATTGTGTGTGTCGATTGGCAACCTTCAGTAATCACATGTCTCCATTAGACCTGTATGAAATATATTGCACATTTTGTGATGCTTAATGTCTAATGCTAACAGCTAATGCCAACAGAAAAATACAGTAAACTGAAATTTCTATGGTCAAAAGTCCTTAAATTGTCGTCCAAAACAGGAAAATGTTATGTGAGGGAAACCTGGATACAGTATGTTCGAAAATATATATAAATAATTTGACATGGCTAACCAGCAGAGCATTTAATTGTTTTTCACCTCATAACTTTTACCGTGTAGCTGTTCCTTTGTTGCCATAAACTACCCTACTCCAAGGTGTGATTATGAGCTTCAACATTAAATCCATTTTAGTTCTAAAGGCCACAGTAGTCACAGAATTTTGATATGCCCACTCACAGAATTTGTTTTACTTTTATCTACTGTGTTAAAAGCCTGCTTTTTTTTTTAGTTCTTTGTCTGCAAGCAAGGTCACAAAGCTCCCTGTTTCTGAGGTGGCAAATCAATAAGGCCACTAAAACTATAGTGTTCATAACTCACAAAAATATCGATAAAAAGCATGTAGACGGTATGGGATAGATGCACAAAATACCAATCACACATGACTGGGGAGGATGCAGACACAATTACACCCCTATCTACAGTGCTATCACTTAAGTACACTATCACATTACACGGCCTGCAACAAGCTTCATCTCCGCAATCAGATCCATGCTTCAGGACTCCCAGGAGTGCGATAAAATGGCGGTCAATGGTCACTCTGCAATTGCGTACCATTTTGCGCTGGGATAAAAATTACATTTCCAATATTGTGCTGGCAAAGCGGCATGGAGTGGAGTGTCTCCTCGTCGCCCTCACCCCCCTCGCTCTCTCTTTGCACTCGAGGAGTCCGGCACGGCTGGGTGGAGAGCTTACCTGTGGTGACAGCCTGCCACCCCAGGGAGAAAGGTGTCCGGGCCTGGATGGTGTATGCAGTAATTGGGCTGTGATTATCGGGACCAGGCCTCCAGGACAGAGACGCAGTGGTGTCAGTGATTTCCTCAACACTGATGCTGGTGGGTGGGCCCGGGGGACCTGGGGAAAAGGCAGGAGAGAGGACAGAGATATGAAGAACAGCAGAAGGGCATGTAAATCACAGAGCTATTTCACACCCGCGGGTAGCGCAGCAAAGTCAACTCACAGTGAAACCTTCGGGGGCTCGAGGTCTAATTAGACAGGACATTTCATTTCAGACTTCAACAGGAGGAACGGCCTGAGAATGTTTAAAATAGACTGATGGCAACTTCCTCTCGCAGATGTACATAAAATGACCCCTGCTTTGCATATCAAAGCCACGCTGAGTAACATGTCACCCATTGAATAGAAATAAATTCATACATTAATTTTATGTGCGGTTATTTTGGTGAAAGAAGAGCTTAAAGGGACAAGCGTCTTTGTTGTGAACGGCTTGGCTCTCCTTAGATCTGGCTCAAAACTTTGATGGAAGCGAACATGAGGTTTACATACTTACATACTAAGCTTTATTTTGATAACACAATGCCTAGTAGCGTGTTTGTTATCGCTGTTTGGGGTTTTATGTTAAGCTGCTCTTGAGATGAAGCAACATGTACTGTAACCTGGGATGTTTAGCACTATGACTTTAAATATACACTCCGAGGGTAATGTATCAAGGCGGGTGCTAAATAGCTGATGCAAGATGAAAAATAAAATATGCTATTTTGTTGGCATTTTGCATTTCATTTACCATTTGACGTTGCCTGTATTACAGTATCTGAGTGAAAAATGCATAAATGGCTCTTCTGCTGACTCACATTTGCACGTGCTACTTGCTTTGCACATGAGCAAAATGCTTGGTAAATGACCCCCTCTGTGCATGGGTATGTTCATATTTCAACTGCTTTGCTTTGGGTTGGGTTGAGTTTGATGCAGGTTTAGGTTAAATGTGTACTGACAAGTGAACATGAGCGTGCTTTATCTGAGCTTGGATCACTTCACAGGTTTCTGTCTGCTAAAGGATCCATTTGAAGTTTATTGATTCTTTTTAAGCCTTAAAACAAGCCGAGGCCTTACTACCTAAGAAACTCTGACTTAGAATACTAATGGCATCGATCTTTGAAAAAGGTGGCAGGTAGGCTATGAGGCGTCTCAGTTTTCGTTTAGCACTGTCACTGATGAAATGTATATACTGCATGAATGTGGCTGATAGATTCCGTTAGGTGATATGGTCTGGTTACTTGTAGACAATGTACCTTATCAAACAATTCTCAGTTCTATTTAGCATATGTTGACCTTCAACCTCATCAGTGCTAGGCCTGTCACGATAACAAAAATCACGACATAAACTAAAGGAAAACGAGGATGAAAATGCAACAAAAAAGTGACAAAAAAACTACAAAAAAGTGACAAAAAACAACACCAAAAAACTACAAAAAAGCAATGAAAAAGTGGTAAAAATGCGATAAAAAGTGACAAAAAAGCCACAAAAAAGTAAAAAAAAATGAAAAAGTGGCAAACCTCCAATGACAACATGGCAACAACATAAGGAGAAAGATCCATTGAGATAAATTTTGCAGGTCTTAGCGTCAAAGGCGTTTAGATTTGGGTAAAACTGAACTGGAGAAAATGCACTCGGTTAAGGTGGGAGGTAAGAGGTAATTTTAAAATATCCCACAATGAACATGAAATACAAAGAGCCACAACTTACTTTGGCTAAATAATAAAGTATTGGTGGAAAAATGCAAATAAATGTACTGACGATAAATACTGAGCTCAACACTGTATTGTTTATCTGCCATTTATTGAAGGATAAGTTGATAATAATCGTGACATTTAGTTAATGTCTATTTTTAACGTGTCTTTTTCTTCTACAGTAACACATTTAACCATACATTACAGCCTCCTCCGCCTCTTATCCTAGCGACTTTCCAAATAATCTACTAAAAAACACTGTTAAGGACCACTGCTCAATCTTGTGTTTCCAACCATCTTAACTCTGTCTTAGGGGGCGCTCTTGATCTATAGTCTCCCACCTTTTCCTCATCAGTTTGTCCCAAGTGACTCTCCTCCCCCTCGCCATTGCATTAATAATTCAAGTGAACGCCTATACATAGGTAGCAGGAGTGGGCTGTCAGTGGTCATTTGGGCTGAAGCATGTCCACTGGAAGTGAGTGTGGAGGCGGCAGCAAGATGGCCTTTCCCTGTAGTGGCTTACCTCTGACAACCAGGTCCACGGCGATGGAGATGCTGTCCACCTTAGTTTGCACGGCACACGTGTATTTCCCAGCATGCCTCAGCTGAATGTTCCGAATCATAATGTCCCCCGCCGAATGCTGCTGTCATTCACAAGCGCACGCACACACACACACACACACGCACACACACACGCACACGCACACATAGTACCATGAATAACAAGAAGTAAGCCGGCAGCCATTGTAATTCAACAATAAGACCGGCTCTAAGACCACATGGGAAATAAAGAATATTCATGTTTGGGCCTAAGCTACTATATTTGACTGAAGCACTTCGCATGTTATCAATAGTCAATAGTCAATTGCAACAATTGTAAAAGTACTAGTACAGCTGTTTCCGATACAAGTAGGATTTTGCAGTCAGATAATAATGCTAATAAGGGGGTTAAATGCTGATAAACAAGTAGTCATTCAACCTAGTGTAAACTTAGCTTTCGAACTCTTTATGATACGATAGTTCAAACATCAAACCAGTGGTGAAACTAAGCGCTTACACAAATATAGTTCAAGCATATATTTCAATGTCAAAGATGGATCCGTCAACATTTCTCAATTAAGATTAATAAAGTTTGTACACATGTGTGCATCATCACCAAGTACTGAAGCTGCTCTGAGTCTTAATTATTAATGTTTATCTGCTCATTCTGTCTGCGGAAAAACTCAAACCAGTGAAGTTTGAAGAACAAAGTGCCCAGGTTAGATATCAGCCACATCATAAAATAACTGTTGGTCATTGGATATCATAGGATATTGAGACTTAATTTTCACTATAAGCCATCCTGAGAATTTTAGATCCTTTTCGCTATATATTTAGTCCAGAAATAAAATAATATATCACTTTGTAAATAGTGATTCCCTATGAAAAGTAGGAATCCCATGCTGAGTTAAGTGCGCAGCATGGAAAAGATCTACATGCAGGGTGGGGTATGTAAATTTCAGTTGAAAATAAACCACAGGCAGCATTTTTTTGGCCATAAATAATACACATGATACAAACATTTCCCCTGCACTGCGGCGGAATATATTATGACCCTGCTAAAAGAAGGAGGCATAATATTGATGTTCCTTCGAAATCTTTGGAGGAGCCTCTTGACCTTTGTAAAGTTGTAATGACACCTTCTGCAAATAAGTGGATCACATTGTATTAAGTTTTCCCAGAGATCTCTAACGGACATCTGTTGTAGGAAATACAAGCTGTTAATAGCAATGATCCTAAAAAATGATTACAGTACTTTGATAAACTTCATCAAGGCAATGAAGGCATTAGCCCAGTTAGATAGATGGCATAAAAAGCTACAAATGGAAGCCTAAGACATAAAAGTAAACAAATGAATTAATTGCACAACTGTACGGCATTATCTTACGGACACATTAAAACAATAATCCCCATGAGTGCCTGCAGCTGCCGGCTCAGACCGTGGCTTTGTCTGTGGGATCAGTGCGCGGCAATCCTCCAGCAAAAAGCAAAACAAAACACATGATTATAGTTAACATATTCATCGAAAGGGACACTTCATTTCGGAGTTAATTGTTTGGAGTTGCATTTTGTGTTTTGTCTCCACTTAGCACAGCCCATAATTGAATTTTAAATGTGTGATTGGGTGTTTATAAAATCCACTTTAGGAGCTGGAGACGGTTCAACACTCCACACTCTTACATTGGTTGAATATGATGTACTATGTTTTTATCAACATAAAAAAAAAAAAAAACAAACAAGCAATTAAGAATCATGACAGTGGAATAAAAACATTACTAGCTAAAGTGCTATTTCTGTAGCAAATCACATGGACTTATCCACAGGCAGTTCCCAGGAAAAAAAGGCACAAAACCTATTTCTTTTTTTAAGAAGTGAAAAAACGTGCTCTGTGAATCTAATTACAGAGCCTTTTTACTCATTGTGAACTAGCAGAAGAGTTGTTGTTGTTTGCCTTACTGTGACAGTAATACTCCTCCAAAGATGTGAAACATGCTCAACAGCCCATTCCTGTAAAGGCGTGCATTAGGCAAGTAAAGTAGATATAATAACCATAGATATAATAATTAGAGATAGAGGATTGTCTATTCAGGCCCATTCATAGTGAAGGTCCCAAGTCGCCTGTGAAACTTACATGGCTGCTGAATCTCCTCCTACGCAGCCTGGGGCGGGTGGAGCCTCCACAAAGATCCAGAGCTTGATTGACAGGCTCTGGAGGCTGTCAAAAATATTTAACCTACCCCAGTGTTGTCACATGGGTCACAGCAACCTTTAGAAAAAATACAACTCTTTGGAGCCAGGCATTTAAGCCATCCCTGAGCGCTTTATTTATTCCACTATTTTTTATATAATATCACAAATAATATTTCATCCTGGATATTTTTTTTTACTGACATTGACTTTATGCCGTTTTTTGTTTCATGTTGGTGGGCCATGTAGATAGAGCTAGATGAACCATAACACTGGCCAATATGCCTGCTCTTTATGGTTGGAAAGCACATGTTACCATAGAAACTGACCCGTCCACCTCAAAACTGAACTACAGACTCTTTAGAAAGATGGCAGGTTCAGGTTACAACTAAAACCCACAGAAGAGAGAGAACTTACCCCTCCCACTTTCTCAAAGAACCCGCCGTGGCTTCCGAAGTGGATGAGCTGCTCATTGAAGAACCAGGTGAACTTGAGCTCGAGGGAGGGGTCGTGGTTCACCTGGCAGGGCAGCACCACGCTCTCCCCCACCGTCACGTCCAGAGTGTTGGGCAGCGAGGTGATGATGGTCGGCTCTGGAACAAAAAAGAAAGTGTGTCAGCTGCATACGTTAGTCACACATAAAGCTAACAGATTAAAACGTTATAAACAAAAGAATAGCAGGACTTAAAAGCCAGACAATAAAAAGGACAGTGCAGAGAATTAATACAAGTAGTACAGTATAAATATCACTACTCCCAGTTAGCCCCTCCCAAACAAGGATGTACTGTATATTATAAAGCCTAATCGCTCTGGGTAAGAAAGACTTTCTGAGTCAGCGGGACAGCCTCTCACTGAAGGAGTGCCTGAGCTTCATCACCAGCTCATTGCAGGGGGTGGTTGCTGTTGTCCATCACAGAGATGGCCATGACTGGCACTACAGACTCCTGATCAGCTCAAATCACAGGAGGCCTTCTTATCTAATTCATCTACGGAATCCAAACATATTGGATTGAACACTCATTTATATATTGCATATATAGTATAATTCAATCTTATAAGTATATGTTTTGCATCTCTACAAGTCCATCATGTCATTGAAAAAAACACCTTCATTTCTTGCATTCCTCATTTGATTCATCTCTTTTAAATGACTCAGTACACGGGCAGGCACATTTGATCAGGCACTACTCTCAGCACCAAATTATTCCGGCAAATAGCGCTGCAAAAATCCGGGCCCTTCTATCATTCTTATGGATATGTCAGGCTGAGCTAATGGACGGATATACGGGATGGAGCACACGGCAAACTGGGGCGCGCAGCCACAATAACTGGTATTAGCCAGGGCCAGAGCCGGTCTCTGCGGGACTCCACAGAAGCCTCTATGCGTCACTGTCGAACGCTGCCTTCAGCTCAGAACTACCCCCAGATCAGCCTCCAATTATAGAAAAACAGTAAACACCAGCCAGTGCTTCATTTCAAGCCTGCAGTGCATTACAATGGCTCCACATGGGAATACGCAACCCTATCTGCTCTTGAATGTGAGAATTGGAAGGGAGAATGTGTGCGGGCACGGCAGAGGGGATGTAGCGCAACCGGCTCCCTCTTGGGGGCGCTGTGATCACTTGGCTGCAATCACAGGGTAAATTAACCATGGCAAACGATCCCTGGACAGGCATAGATTCATGTAGAAAGTGCCGGCAGTGCAGTCTTCATTGCGATTGAATTCGATACTCCTCTCATTGTATTGTTCCCCCTCCCGTCGCCCCCACACGCCTGCATTCGCCTCAGCGTGATTTATTTAGTGCTATTCTGATATCTGGCCAGACCGCTATCAGCACCTGGGTATTGTCATGTACACAATGAGAGCATGTCTGGCATAATGTTGAATAGTATAAAAAAAAAAAAAAAAAATGGCAAAGGAAGAACGTCAGAGCTATTCAACACTTTTTTATTCTTCTGAAAATCTGAAGTCCACTGCAGGAAGGAAATGGGACATTTAAAAAGAATAGGAAATGCTTCAGATGGACCAATAGCAGGGCTGTTCTCAAGTGCTTTACAAGAGGAGATGGAGGAGATTTTTGCTTTTTTCTCCCCTTTTCCTTGTAAAATATCTGATTTGAACCATACAAAAGATATTTAAAAAGAAAATCACATTTAGGACTTGCATGATACTTTGTTATCAGAAATGACAGTTTAGTGCATAAAACACAATAGATTTTAGTATTATCCGAAAAATAGGCTGGAAGCAATTATGCTATTTCAGACTGAGAATGACATAATGTTAATTGGTTTACGTCTGAATAGCTCCCGGTTGAAATTGATATGACAATGTATCATATGACATGTATCACAGAGTGTACATTTAAAATATGTCTGGAGGAGTTTCAGTGCTTGAGATAACACTAATATGAACTGCTACATCAATATCAGTCGCAGTTATGATTAACATGTTTGTAGAGGTCTATACAATCTCATGGAGACACATCGATATTTCTCAGAGGACATTATATTACCTACATATGCAAATTGCACCCACCCAGCAGCCAGTCTAATATATACAAATATATAAACATGTATTGGTAAACACTGTTGTAACTGATAAAAACAGAATATATAGAAAAGCAAACATTTCTCAATAGGCTTTTAAACAGAATATACACACTGTATACACACAGTCAAACACACACTGAAATGGCATCCGCGAATCTCTGCGGTGTGAAAATAATCATAGGACATCGCTATGGGCTTGAAACTAGGATAACGCTGCCACATTGAATAGATCCAACACCATCTAAGAGCTTTAGGGATTGACATTTACCATACTATAAGCATTTACAGCAAATCAGAGCAGAGCATGAGGAGCCATCTGTTTCCGCCGCAGACTACATCATCTCCTCGTGTACTCATCTCATAGCGGTTTGACTTTCTGGGCCCTCGCAGCCTCCAGGGATTCTGTGGAACCACCAAGTTGGGAATTCGCAGCCTTATTACTCTCCTCTGTCATCATTTGTGACAGATTATGTGGACGAGAAGGCCACTTATCCCGCTGCATGCTGGGTTCCGAAGCATGATTTGATTGATTTCTATCTTGTCTAATGCCTTGTTACCTACCGCCAATGTCAACACGAGCATGGTAACACACTCACTTAGCAGGGTCAATCAGATCACAGACAAGTGCACATCATGTAGTGAGACAGCCCGGTGCCAGCTGAAAAACCTGGTCATCCTCAGCGTGATGAAGATAGATACACCGATTGTGGAGCGTGAAGTGTGAGCTATTGCTGCCACGAGTAGCCTCTTGTAATGGTAGAACTAAAGAGGCACTAAAGAGTGGTGCTGGGGAGCTCACTTAAGCAGAAATCATGCTTGCGCTGACTAGAATAGTTTTAAGAGTCGAACAATCACATCGAGCCCTGACCAAAGCTTGCTCAGGGAAGATGGTGGTATAACTGTCTTGTCTCTAATCTGGCCCTCGTGGCTACCTAGGGCCATATTAGATGTACATTTTACTTTTTAAATCCACATCACACACCTTCTGCCTCCATCACGCCCTGATAAATGTAAAGGTTCTGTCTGATCTGATGTAGAACATATCTTCAATATGCAAATCGCAGATCACTAAGAGGCGAGTGATGTGATGTGGTGACCCCAGACGGAAGACAATGGTTGTTTATCTCCTGTGTCGTGAATCAATAACAGCGCATTTTCCGTGAACACTGCCACTTCCGCAGCCACATTTTTATCATGAAAGATAAGCTGTCTGAGTCTCCATCTTCAAAATGTGAAGCGTGTTATTTAGAGCTATATTTAGACAACAACAGCGATGTGAAATGTGAGAAAAGACACCTTGTTCCAAACAAGGCTTTGTTCACATTCACATATTCTCCGCTGGATAATTTTCCTTGAGGACGGTCCAACAGATGTAATTTCCTGAAATACATGACAGGTTATAAAGTGTTTACAGCTGCACCTGCTATGCATCCCTACACGGCCTGCACCCCTCGCCAGTCTAACAGATGACTCCCTGACACAGCCGCACAGTGGGGACCCTCAGACAGTGTGCTCCAATAACATATGTGCGTCCAGAGCCAAGAGAGAGCCAAATGAGTCCTCCTTGGTGAGATGCGCGACAGGCCTCCAGCCCCACACGCACAGCAGCCATCATGAATAATGATCTGCCCACACTGCCTCCCATGACAGGAATATGTCAGCATGTCTCTTCCTCCACTGTATATACCATACACGGAGGTCTGAGAACGTGAATCATTTATGACCCATGATGCCAAAGAGCAACAAGCTGAAATAATTGAGCTGTTTCAAAATAAATTTACCGGGACAAGCACTCCCCCGACTCTAAATAAAAAGCATGTGGATGTTATGCATGGTCATGCATGGTCAAAACATTTTCATTGGTCATTCAAGTCTGAAATTCTTTAGACATTTTATTGCTCAATATAAAGCACTGTGTAATAAAAGATATTGTGTCACAATAAGCTGAACGTGCCAGATACAGTAAGTGTGGATATGCCTTATTACAACAGAGTTGTACAAATCACAGTAAGACAGTTGCTTTCCATTACAGCGGGCTTCTCAGCAGGCATGTGGATTTAGTACGTTCAAATATTCTGAAGCACACCACTGGTCTCTTTAAAAGTTGCTCTTGCTTCCACATCTGCTTTGAAGAATGATTTTGTCAGCATGTCTCTAGTCATTGAATGTCATTTACTTTGCACTGTTAAATGAAAAGTATTTCAAGAACAGGCATGACTAGCAGTGGCACTATGTGAACACAGAACAAAGTCCAGTATTCATATGCTCCACAAAGGCACATCTGCAACAACCTGCTGTTGTCCCTGACAGGTGGATGCCCATTATTCTTCTATAAGGCTGTCAGGAGTCAGACATCAGCTTTACGTAGCTGATGTTATTTTGACTGGAATGTCCAGAGAAGGGGTGGGTTGATATAAATCAAAACTGGATTTTGGAAAGTGTTTTTTAAAGTGACAAAATGATGAAGTATTTCGAATATAATTTTCATTTGAAAAAAAATAAATATACATTTTAAGTTGCTCATACTGGAAAAAGTAGATCCCTCCAATTGTAGCAATTGAGTCGACTCTCGAGTTATAACACAACAAATTCAGAATGAGCTGCAGAGCAAAGTGTGCGGCCTGCTGGTCCAGTTATAATAACAGCTGGGATGGTACAGGCAATAGAGTGAGCAGTGGTGAATATTTTAGTCTGATTTCAATAAATTAACACACATTATAGTTGATTATGTATAAGACAAAATTATCATAGAAGTTTGAACAGACAGTGGGTCAAGTTTATAAAGAGGGTTTGACTTAGTTAACCGCCCGCAAATCACAAATCAGAAGACACAACTACAATCAATGTCATGCTGGGCTGGGAGAGTTGGGACCTTTCCCTGGTGGGCTAATAAAATCAGCAAGACCTTTTGCATCACACTTTTCTTTCATCGGCCTGTAATGGGGAGCTGCCATGTTTGGTGTTAAGGTTAAGGTTAAGGTAAAGGTACACTTTATTGTCCCCGTAGGAAAATGCATCCTCTGTATTTGACCCATTCATACAGCGATGCCGCTGGGGAAACCCGTAAGGAGCAGTGGGCGACAGCATCTCCACATGTGGATGGTCAAAATCACCTAGCTGGAGGATTCACCTATTGTACATGTTTGTAGTGGTAGGGGAAACCAGAGGACCCGGAGGAAACCTACGCAGACACGGGTAGAACATGCAAACTCCACACAGAAAGGCCCCGTCCAGGTGGGAATCAAATCTGAGACCTTCTTGCTGTGAAGCACAAGAACTAAGTGCTTTGCTACCATGCTGCCTGTGTTGAGCACACTTCCAAGTTACTGTCAAATGCGGCCTGGATAAAATGTAAAATTTTAAAATCATATCCTTCAGGTGCTGTTCAGTGCACGGATCCTAATCCTAATTAAAAGGTGAACATGCAAAACCTAGAAATAGTTAAACAAGTCTTTATTTTACATGGCTAACTGGATTAAAAAGTGTTTTGTCTCACTAGCGGCTTCACACACCAGAGAAGTGTCCACAGGAGAAAAAAAGTGGATAAAAAAGGCAGTTGGCTAAAAAAGAAAGGCGCGACCGCTGTGTAAAAACTGGATAACGACATTTTTAATTTGCATAAGTCGGGCTGCTGACAAGAGATGGATCAGACCCAGATTATGTGCGTGGAAGTCCCATGTGAAAAGAGAGATTGTCCTAAAGCGAATGTAAACCTCCATTGTTAATTTCAAGGGCAACGATTTTCTGAATGAGCTAAATCTCTGATGGCAAAGTGGTCCGGTCTACATGCTAAACTCACGGCCAGGTCCCAGCATGCAATTGACTACAATCAGGTGTCATTAACCCTATCCTACAGGAGTAGGGCAATGAACAACAACCTTGTTGTACTGTATGCTAAAATGATTATTGTATTGGCTTTTCTTGTATTGAGCGCCCTAATGCCTTTTACCAGGCCTTCTTCTGCATCCAAATCAAGTCTATTTAAATGAAATACTGTCATCTCCAATAAACGCGGCAGCTCATGAAGTTCTTCTCTCGCTAAACAGGTTTTCAATCCTCTACAAAATAACGCATGCAAATTGCCCCATACCATTTTCCAAACAATATATATTGTGACAGAAGAATAAAATCATATCCAGGACAATTTGTACATAAGCAGCATTAATGTGGCACGATAGAGGGGACACAGCAGAGGAGCAGGCTGTAAAAGAAGATTAGATTCCTTTGTACGAGCTGTAGAGCTGTAGAGCTGACACTTAACTGTTGGTGGAATATCTGATAGGCACCGATTCAATACTTTTCCTATTAAAATAAGAGCAGTAAAACTACTTAGTTTAGACATTGATCAATCCAAGACCTGCAGACCCAGGTTTAAGATGTAGAGCAATAGCCCATTACGTCAGACTTGACATGTAATAGAGTAAGTCTGTTTTCACTTCCTTAAGATCTTCATGTTTAACATCCCACAGAAATCACCAAGAGCCCAAACATAAAAGTCATTGTAATTTCTTTTCTCAGGTAAAACTATGCCAGACCATACTCCTGCAATTGTTCTTTTTCATTCTTTCCTGAATTTCATGTTTACGAAGTCATATCTACTGTACTGGTGCAGGCCTAAATAGAAACTCTGACATTTTCTTTCTCCAGTGCAATTACGCAGCGACTCTTTCCTGCAGGCGCTGTCTATAGAGCAAAGTGAGCATCAGCAGAAATGAACAGGCCTCCTTGACATGATCCACATTCATTCATATGACACGCCGTTTTCTGTCATTCATAATTCAACACAAAAGAAGCGCAGTCGAGATAGTTGCTTCCTGCTCACACACACCCATAGAGCGAAATCCAATAGAGTTTATCAGCAATGTTTTGTATGATTAGCAAAGCATTCAGTAAAAACACAAAAGCATGAATAGATGCATAGATAAATCGCTTTAGAGAGAACACACACACACACACACACACACACACACACACACACACACACACACACACACACAAAGTATGCATTTCTAAGAGAGAATTTTGCATGATCCTTTTGCCGCAGATAGACGTGGATTTGGACACAGCATTTGATTGCCTTTAGCATAATTATGTAAATAAAAAAAACAAAAGCAAAACATAAACTAAGAGACATTTCAGGGACCAGACAAGATGGAAAAAAGTAAAAGAAAGAAAAAAAAAAAACAGTCACATTCTTTAAACGTTTTTTTCTACAACCTCTGCAAGAGTTACACTGGATTTAGAGAAAGAGAAGCAGCACAGTCATAACAAAAACTCTTGACCTCTCAATCACACCAAAGTATTATCTCTAAAAATAAATACACAGCCTGCTCCCTGCAAACAACAACAGACTGCTGCATACTGACACTTCTCCCATCCTCTGTACAAGTGGGACAGTCTGTTTGGATACATTTATTGCTTTATTCGCTCAAAACCTTGTACATCGTTTTATTCTGCACCATTTCACGCAGCCTATGAGCTCACGAAGATAAAATTAGAATCAACACATTTTGAAAAGAACTGAATAGTGATAGGGGTATGTATGGTAGTACAGCGGTCAGCGCTCGTGCTTCACAGCGGGGAGGGGGCCTTTCTGTGTGGAGTTTGCATGCTCTCCCTGTGTCTGCGTAGGTTTCCTCCGTGTACTCCGGTTTCCCCTACCACTAAAAACATGTACACTAGGCCAGAATTAATGTAATAATGAATATAGTGTGGCGCTTTGAGAAACTTGGTAATACAGGCTTGTAAAGTGCAATACATACATATAAGCCATTATTATTATTATTATTATGTTGTTCAAATCCTACCAAATCACTAATTTTTAGTACAACTTAACTTTCATTCTAAATGCAGAAAGTCACACAGGTTATATGGCATGTGTGTAGGTTTTAATTTCAATTATCAACCTAAAGGAAACGTGCACAAACATTTCACCCTTTTGCAACAATTTCACCCACATATCAGCTTGCTTCTCTGTGACGGTGGCAATGAAAAAAAGTTTGGCAACAGATAACGCCTACAGAATGCCACACATAATTGATTCTTGGGGTCACCGCAGATACAAGTTGGTCCCACGATCATAACTTAAACATTTTGAAAATGACTATATAAAGATAACGGCCACATATACGAAGAACAGAAATCGGCACGCACTGATATGTAAATGTTTCACTGTCAGATTATATTTAGATTTCCCAAACAACCCAATAATATGTGTGAATTGAATTGATGATACAGTCGCTCCGGGCAGTTGTGCAAGACCCCGCTTCTTGAGAGGCACCGGGGGAACTGGAACAACACGGCCCTCCACATAGAGCAGAGCGCCGTGTCCACGCTACATGTAAAGTGGCTGCACACCTTTTATGTACAAGGCATGGACTTCCCCCCACGGCCTCATATGTCGAGGATCAATAATTCCATAAATCTACCCAGAGGGAGGTCAAGCTAGAAAGAAAAAAAAAAAAAACAATAACCCAAATGAACCGAAGCCACCTCACGACAGAAACCAGGTCAAAGTGAGGCTATAGTTCAGTGAATAATGTCAGCAAATCTCCCAGGAGGCAGAGGAGGTGCAGAAGAATATCCCCGCTGGAAATGGGGCAGAAAAAATAAATAAAATAAAACACAGCAGCGCACACAGAATAAAGCCGCTCGACGCACCACAATTTATACCCTGCACACATTTATTTTTAACGAAGTATAATACGTCACGGGAGCGGTCCACAAATGCGTTCCCCGGCAGCACAAAACTACAAGACCATAGTGTAATGCACCGACAGACGTTTTGAGGCTTAGTCACATCTGTTAACAGGTCCTATGACTATAAGCATCATAGCAATGGAAGAAGCACTTTTACTTCTTGCAGTGTTAAATGTGCAGGCCTTTTTTTTTTTTTACACAACTATTGTGTTGCGGACAATATTTGGGTTCGAGCAGCGCTGGACTTAGTTATTTATCGAAGTACTTGTTAAAATAGGTCCTTGGCACGGCACAAAATGAACTCCCCAATATAATGAAATGATTACAGCCACACACTAAAGCGCTTATCATCAGTTATTTGTTGCAACACTGTAATTATGCCGTGCAAAAATGCTTTTAAATTTGCGACTGATATTTTGTATGTAGTGTTTTGTAGATCTACTGAGCTAGACTGAGACCGTATAGAGAGGGTGATTATGGCATTCATCCTTCAAAAACAACCCAACGATACATTATTATTTTCAATATCGTAAGAAAGCCCTGATTTATATTGTGTTGTTGTGTAATAATTGGCCACACATAACCACTCCGCTACATTTGATGTTGTGTTTTCTGAATGTTTGAATCTGTGAGCGATTCATGAAGCGAAAAGAATCCTTTGATTGATCTGTCTAATTCTGTGTTGAGTCAAACATGCACGTAACTTTAATCAGAGTAACAATTATACATTATTGTGGGTTTTCACAGAGCTGGGAAAATAACGTACCTTTGACCGTGAGGCTGCCCGTGCTGCTCGCCAACCCAAACTGGTTCCTGGCCATGCAGGTGTACACGCCCGAGTCAGACTTGGTCGCATTCCAAATCCGCAGGTTACCGCTCTCCAGAATATTCACCCTGGGAAGATCAGGTTTACCTTGGTTAGATTGTATGGTATAAAAAATAAATGAGTCTTCCAGTTAATAAATAAAGTATGATGAGAATTTACACCTACAATTTCACATTTTCCGGTTGATAAATAAAGGGTATCGCTTTATTTTACAGTACCTTGATACAATTAAATAAATATATAATAATGATAATGATAATTAAACCCAAATTAAAATTATACTGAGAATGGTAATGACAACTGGAAAGCATCAAGATCTCAGATTATAATATCTATTAATGTACCTTTATACAATCTACCTTTATCTATTAATGTACCTTTGTACTTTATACAATTAATTATATAAACAGTTCATATATTTTATTATTATTATTATATATTTTTTGTAAGATTGTAAGTTTGTAAGTTTGTAAGTTGGTCTGTATGAATGTAGCTGCTTGTAATGTTTTGTAGTGTTTTGAAATGTTCTTTTTTATTTTATTGCATTTTATTGCACTTGGGGGTGGGGGCTCATAAGCTTTTTGCTTCAGCCCACTCCTTTTGAGCACAAGGTGTATTGCTCAAATAAACAAATAAACTAAACTAAACTAAACTAATAAATACATACATTTAGTACAATGTAATGTGCTCTGTAATAATCTGTAATAACTTGTACCTATGGGTAAGATACACAATGGAATAACTTGTACTTTGTAGTTACATAATGTAATAGGACACGAGACCCTTAATGTTAGCTCTTAAGGTAAGGGTTAGAGTTAAGTTTTATTACATTATGTAACTACAAACTACAAATACATATTATTCCATTGTGTATCTAACCCATAGGTATAAGATATTACACATTGTTACGGAGCACATTTCATTATACTAAATGTATGTATTTATGTATCAAGGGTAAAGTATGATGAGAAACTACACCCACAATTCCAGAACATCCTTGCTTTGTCCAAATCATCGGTGAGCAACTTTTGGCACTGAGTAGTACAGATTTTTGAAATACCTTCGACTGGACCGGGTTAATTGAGTTCAGGTTTTTTCACCTCTTTCTCCAAAGGCTTCTTCAGCTCGTAAGTCAATTGATAAGATATGGGTGAAATAAACATCCCAGCTGGAAGCCTATTTTGTTTACCCATGTCTTATCAATTGAATTACGAGCTGAAGAAGACTTAAGAAACTCAATCAATCCAGACCGGTGGACGGAAGCAGAAAGATCTTTACTACAATGGAAACATTTATGAATGACTCAAAGAGACTGCACAAACGTTGTGAGTTGCATTATTCGTGGGTCAAAGCTGACAAAGCAGAAGAATACACTGCAGTGCACAGAGGAGGACGTCTATAGCTTTAATTAAGTTCCATTTGTCTTTGGCGGATGACAATGCTGACATATAGAGCTGCTTCCTCTGATGATGAATTCAGCACTATAGTCCACATATAGGACAATGGTGCCTCTCCCTGCCCTTTACACAATAGCCACGAGTTCTTCAAAAAGGGCAAAGGGCCTTAACTAAACTTGACATTTTCTAAATAACAGGCAGAGATGTAAATTGTGCCCTTGACGCAGAGCTGCGGAGGGAAATCAAGGGTTGCCCAGCTCATCACAGCACACTGCATTTTAATTGTGCGAATGCTGTGCTGAGTGGGCAGGCTGAACAAACGGCACAGACACGGTCAGATGTGAGAAAGGGAATGATGTGTGTCCGCTAAACAGCTCTGTTCACCCACAAAAAAGGTTTAGCAGTGACAGAATCCAACATGTTCCTTTCTCAATCTCAATTTTAAATTAAGCTACGGTAAAGCCTAGGTCATGAAGATTTACCAGTTTGCCCCAAATAACAATGCATGCTTTTGAATATGTACGGTTTTCATTACTGACACTATAGAACACATCTTTGCAGCAGCACGGCCTTGCACTACAAAGGTACAGCAACAATTGTTTTTCGGTGTTGACGCCTGGTATTTTGCATTTAACTCGCTGGAGAACTGGTGATACAGCGCCACACCCCCACCTCCAGCGCTATACGTACAAAGAGCCTTCTTCAAGTGCGCTGGTGATAAGAAAGTGCAGAGACAGTGTATTGTAAGAGGATCCACCCCACAAACCACATGCTGAGTGGATACATTCTATCAGGCAGATACAGAGCAAAGTGCTGAATACAATGAGCATCACTCACATGAGGTGCATATCACCAGTTAGTGGCATCAAAGCAGGAGCCTGATAAATTTAGGGGAAATTGCCCATTAAACAGGGCCAGGATGTTACAAGTGACAATAACCCCGAGCAGAGTAAGCACAATCACTGCACCCCACTGCTGCCACTGCAGATATCAATGCAAAAACCTGCCCTGATGGCCACCCTAAAAAACCCTGAGGAAGCAACTCTCATTGTCCACTTTAAAACAACAGCAAAGTTTCTTCTTTCACTTTTTAACGGATGTGGTACAGTCAAAGCACCATACTACAACAGCAGGTCCGAGAGCAGGCAAATAAAGCATTATGCCATACTTCAACCAACACACTAGGATCAAGGTGTAGTTGGAAATAAATAAACTAAGGTAAACTAAAAGGCGAGAGCAGGTTTAAAGGATGGGTTTTACACCAGAACACCACACTTCACAGTAAAGATGCTGCGGAATCACTGCTTGCAACTGAACATTTAAAAGCACATTAAAAAACAACTACTCTTGACCAAAGTGCTGAACAGACAAAACAAATACTGTATTTACGAGTAATAAGTGCCAATATAAAACAATACAAATAATGCACGATGCCATTGGAGGACAAAATGAAAAAATTGCTGTGAACCTTTGGAAATGATTGAGCACAGTCAGATCTAAAAGGCTGGTTGTTTGGACAATGGTACTGACCGTTCAGAGGCCTCAAAGTGCTGTGCCAAAGAACACAGTGAATCAAACAAAAAAACAACATGTTTTTGATGTAAGTGCATGCTGCTTATGAGATGAAACTTATAGTAGTACGTAATCTGGCTGGTGAGCCACTGAAGTGCCCTAAAAAGTCAGGGAAACCAAACCCTTTAGAGGCAGTAAAACTAGAACTAGAAGTGATGAGCTGCTTTAGGGCAAACAGCACCCAGCTCAATACAAAAGGTCAGAGTAAGTGAATACCTGCATTCATGCCCTCTGCCGCATATGCCCACTATGCTGGTATCCTCAGGGACAACAGCATCATGTGACGCTGCAGCATGGATTACAGATTGGAGATAAGAACACGTAGGTACAATAGCTCTTGTGGGGAGTGTAATCCTCAGCGGTCCTCCTGCGCCGTGAGGCACTTCCTGCGCATCCAACACATTTTCTACTTCTGTTGATGCTTTGTTCACATTGAGCAGCCTTTATTCCCTTTATTATGGAGAGAGTGGAGCAGACAGGCTGTCTACACGAGTGGAGTATTTTAGTCCAAATATAATAGAGGAGCAGCTGGGGTCAAACACACAAGTCAATGGAGGGATGATATGCTCCTCACACCTCACATTCTCCAGAGTAAAACTCAGCACTGTCGAATTGAGCCAGCATGTGTGAGGGTTTATGTGTGGAGCACATGTTCTTTCTGGGAAAGTATATTCCTCCTCTTGTTCAATACTTCTGTCTGCTTTCCTCTTTTCGGAGGGAACACAGACAATATGTGACCATTATACATTTTAAGGACGAGGCATTGTCACTTTACCTCCAACAGGCCATGTATCAATAATTCACAGGCGACCAAGAACACAAAGTGGCACTCTTTTATCCTGCTTCACAAGGCTTTAAAGGATATTCCAATAATCCTCCAAAAGGATACTATTATTTTCAATGGAGCTTTATGTCCAAATGCACTGGAGTAATTCCTCCAAACACATAGGTGTGTGTTTCAGAGGGACATTTTTGAATTGGACACTGGGCATTTTCCAAAATTAAAAACTGTCAAAATAGCTAAAATTTACATTATACTTTCACATTTTTCATTGAATATACAATTAGTGAACTCTTAGTTACCCATTAATCGTATTTTAACCATAAAACATGCATTTGAGTAAAGTCACACCTGTGAAGTTTGAGGCTCCATGTTGTCATGTCAAAACATAACAAAACTTTCCTAAACCTAAATTCTGCTCTACTCTTCCCAATAAGTGGTGGGACAAGCGTCAACGTTGTATATAATGGTTTTGTTTTTTCACACTGTAATTGCTTAAGACTTAAATGATAGAACAATCCATACAGACTGACTTTTAAAACAGTGTAATATGTAATAGTGCAGGCACTTAGTAAATATAGACAAGGTGGATACAAACATGAATACTGAACACATAAAACACTGTCCTCTTCCAACACTGATGCTCAGACATGGAGAGATAATTTCTTTAAGACTTTTCATCTCGGCTAGATAAGTCAGTATATAACTATCAAATTCTTATGCTGCAGTTGATATCTGTCTGTAAAGAAGAAGCCTTCCGTTCCCTGTAAATTCCCCAAAATTCCCATGGAAAATGTCTGACATTGAAAATTCCCAGAATTTTGCAACTCTAGATATTACCTATTGAAATACAGGCCTCTACTTAAAACTAAGACATTCGTAACTTTATATTGGTAATATGTGACTACCATCTCAGTTACTTTACATTCTTTTCACAAAAAGTTTTTTTTGTAAACCTCACTACAATCAAAAAAGGCACATGAAACGTTTCCATGTGATGTTTCATTCCAACATATTTTCTCTTTGATCAGTTTGATAAATTGCACATCCGGAGAGGGACTGTCACCACCCAAATAACAAGTGGTAAAAAGGAGGAGAGCAACAGCTTTGAACTTGGGGAAGAGTGGGTTGAAACGCGGAGGCAGCTGCTGGAGCCTCCCAAAATGAAAAGGCTTCTGATCGTTTCCACAACATGCTTGATGCACTTGAAGAATTATCCAGACATTTTTCCAAAAATCACAATTAATTACAGAATGCAAGTAAATTAGACAAATAAAATTGTGGTTATAATTGTATTAGAGAATGCCATGTGGACAATAGTCACATTTTCCACTTGTTCACCAAATAATTTGCCTTCTTGCCCACATCACCACACAGCATGCAAACACAGTCATCTGCTTTAAACCCAATGGGCCAAATGGAAACCGTGGAGAAATATTGCATTTTCATGGCCTAGCCTTGGCTAGAAATAAGAGAAAGTCCATTTTCAAAGTGGAAACAGGCAAGGTAAGGCGAGTTTATTTGTAGAGCACAATTCATACACAAGGCAATTCAAAGTGCTTCACAGTTGCATAAAATTACAAGAAAACAGATCAAATCAAATCAATAAAACATCAACATAAAGTTAATCAATTACAGTAAAAGGAAAGACTGCAGATAAAATACTTTCAGTTTTCATATGCTCGGGTAAAAAGAGCTGTTTTCAGCCTGGATTTGAACATTGTCAGAGTTGAGGCCTGTCTCACATCCTCATGAAGACTGTTCCAGATTTTAGCTTCATGAAACTGAAACGCAGCCTCACCGTGTTTATTATTGACTCTGGGAACCACCAGGAGACCCCTCCCTGAAGTTCTCAGGGCCCGAGATGGTTCATACGGCTCTAACATGTCAGAGATGTACTTTGGTGCTAAACCATGAAACGACTTGTACACAAGCAGAGCTGTTTTAAATTCTATTCTCTGAGTAACAGGAAGCCAGTGCAGAGACCGGAGCACTGGACTAATATGGTCGTATTTCCTGGTTCTTGTCAGGACTCGAGCAGCAGCGTTCTGGATGTTCTGCAGCTCTAACAGCTCATTTAGAAAGGCCAGTGAGCAGCCGTTACAGTAGTCTAACCTGCTGGAGACTAATGCATGGATGAGTCTCTCTAAGTCTGGTTTAGACTACAAATGATAAGTTGGTTTTAAAATAAAATTGCCAAAATGTTTATTATTAGGCAATATTTATACAATTGGAGTTCTAATACAGCTTCTTTATAATAAAATGTGTCTCTGAGCTCACAATGCAAAACAAAATATAAAACAAAATGGTAGCATTATCAAGTAAAAAAAAAACTCACACACACTACAGAGCTTATAAATTAAAACATATAGGCTAAAACTTGCACTTTAGGACGATGCATATTAACTGATTTTAGCACCGTGGTGCATCGTGGCACAATGCATTGTTATACCCGTAGAAAATATTAATAATTTATTTATATTATTTATTTATGCTGAAATCTAGTTGCACACTATTATCAAAATAATAATAATAGACAATAACTACACTGTAATCATTACTCACTACTTCCCCATTCAGTGGAGGTAACAACTAATGTAGCCATAGCTGCTCTGGGGTAGACTGACGGAAGCAAAGCTGCCAATCTGTGTCATCGGCTCCTCCGAACACCACCAACCACTCACTCACTACATTCATACATGGACACGGTGGATGAACTGGAGCTGGGATACAAAGGACAAATTAACCTCTCGGTCTTTGTAGATTGTGTGAGTTAGGTGAGGTTGAAAGTGAAACTCATGTTGTGTTATATTGCCCATGGTACGATCATCTTAAAAATGTATTATTTGATGAATTATTTGTTCAAAAGCCTGAAATGTTCTGGATTACTGATGACGGCAAAATGAAATGGTTGTTAAATTGTAATGTGGTTAAATTGACTACCTTTGTTTGTAAAGCCTCAATGAGGAGGCAGATGTGTTTATATAAATAAGTTCATGTATATTGTGCCTGCTGTCCTGTCTTATAAGCCCATCAAGGCTGGGCATACAGTGTGTATGCAAGACACAATACTAAAAACTATTCATTCATTCATTGTAGGACAACCCGCTCAACCTGAAGGGAGGGGTTTACCTTGTTATTACTACGCTTAAAAGCTAAAAAGGTACTCTTTTGTGTAGGGTGTATAAGTATCAACCACACGGTTTACTCTCCTGTAAGAGCTCAGAATAGAAAAATAAAAACAATGAAATAACAGACAGCCTTTAATGCTGAGACCTAGCAATTCCATGTTGTGGAATACACCACAAAGAGGCTGAGGTCATCATATCCTCTGAGATGTCACGGGGGCGGGGCAAAGCTTGAAGTGTTGATCTATGCTCTTGACTGCTTTAAAAACCCTGAAGTCAGAGAGGGGTGGGGCCTGGTGAGATAAATTGAGAGGCAGTCCTCCTCAGATTCCCCACAGTGCGCCGCGATGGAGAGAAACGGCCTTGTCAGCCACATAAATCAAGTCCAGCTGTGCCGCGTGGACTCGGCATCCTACAACCTGCAGAGTTTCTCAGATCCACAGCTCCTGTCCTCAGATCTATGCGCAAGACTGCATCAGAATGCTATAGATAAAATGCCCTGATTGTTGTTTGTTTGTGCAAATGTCAGTTCCAGGGTTCACACTCAATAAAAAGTTGTTCAATCTATTTTTATTCCCCATGCTGAAGCTAATATAGCATGGACACCTGAGCATTTACTTTTGACAATTCTTCAATGTAGGTGTGTAATTGATATTGATTTTGGCCAGTAGTCTCACCTTGATGCATGGTCATTAGCCCCGCTTTATGCTGCACCACACAGCGGCATGATAGGAGATGATCGCCCGAAAGATCTTTGTTTTACATTGCATCGATCTGCTTAAACATTAATGTGTAAAAACAACCAATTTGAGTACTACACATGTAATTGGGTAATAGTTTTAATATACAGTATCATTTTATTGCATAATTGTTGGCACAAAAAATTAACTTTGATGCTTGAAAAATAGCAACAATTTGAGCATGTGTTTCCATATGTTCCAGGAAACTGTATTTGATGGTTTAGTTAATGTTTTCCGTTTGTCTCCACGCAGGTCAAAACCATGGTGTGCAATCAAATGTATTCATTGATGTGGCTTGGCTTAAGCAACATCTTCACACAATAAACTCTAGACCTAATGAAATGAACAGAACAGACAGGACAGTAGTCAGAATGAATGGAAAGACATCTACATAATTTCAACAAAAAAGAAAAAAGACTAACTGCTTGTCTTGCTCGACATGCACACATGCCACAACAGTGTGTGGTCTCGGAGGACATAGGCACCAGCGAAGATTAAATGTAGTGTAAAATGTGCCTTTTTGATGGGGATGTGTCTCGATGAAGCCGGCTGATCGAGAAGCTGTTAATTCCCTCCCTGCAGATGCGCATGTGATTGTGCTGTAATTGCGTTGTGAGCGGAGGGCCGACGCTCACGCACATTGGAGCGGTCCGCTGGGGGCTGCTGGGACTGCGCACGAGGCTTTCTTTAATCACAAATTGCTCTCCAGGTTTTTTCCCTTCCACAGATATGAATCTCTCCACATGCACTGAGGGATCCCTTCAGGAATAAAGAGCACACATGTTCTGCAGGAAATTGTCAGAGGAACCAAGATGGATTACTCATGCTGCGCTGGCGGATTCTCACTTTGAAAAATGATATCAACCACGGTCCCACGGATAAAAATAATCCCAGGTGAGGGCTACGCAGGATGCACACGGCCGGAGAGGGCTCAGGCCTAATCTGAGCAAATATCAGAGAATCACTCTATCTGTGACTGGCCTTTACTGTGGAATATACAATCCCTTTGGAATAAGGGCTAATGAATAGTGCACTCATTCTTCAAGTATCTGTGTATTTTCTGCATCACAAGATACTATAGAATAATGTGACAGGTGGTATCAAAGTCTTTTAGAAGCCTGGCAATGCGAAACACCACTGTGTATTTGTGCAAGGGACCATACCTCAGTCAGCCCCATGGCAGCTGTGGCTACAGTTGTAGGTTACCATCACTGGGGAATGAATGAAAGTATTATGTCTGTCGTTGTTGACCTTTGTTTATCCAGGATAGTCCCACTGAGATTAAGAATCTCTTGTTCAGGGGAGTCCTGGCCCCAGAGGGGAACCTATTATACGTGTTTTTAGTGGTAGGACGTTCTAATGTTATTAATATGTTGCATATTAATTGATGGATTATTGAAGGAATGCCTGATTTAGGGTGTCACATCAGTTCTCAACAGTCCAAAAGGAGTTCTCCATAAAGTGACCAGCTTTGACTCCTGTTTTGAGATGTGTTTTTTTTATTAAATGATTGCCTCTGCATGTCGTCATAGAAGAGTCTAGGATTTGACCAAAGCACAACACACACACACACACACGCACACACGAAGAAAAACCTGAGACGTTAAAGTAAGTAAATTGACATTCAAATTCGAACAAATCTTTCCCTATCGGGCTCTCTTCCCGATCCTTGTGTTTCCTGCAGATGTAAAGCAGTAACACAAAAGAGGCCAGAGAAGCTACGCAGAAGTTCCCCATGTGTAAATGAGGAATTAGTGTTTCCTATTCCCAGAGTCGTTCAATAATATCTGTTTTGTTTATGCAAAAATGGAAACCCAAAGCAAAAGAGAAGCAAGTGTCTTTAAAAAGAATGTCTTTTCAGTGTTGGATATTTTAAATGTATCCATTAATAATATTATTTGTGTTGTGCACACATTTAAAAAATGTGTATTGTTTCATTTAGGCATTTCCCTTTCGAAACACTCACCCGCAACAAATGATTGTTTGTGATCACTGTGTCCGTCCGGCGTCACCAGGCTCGTTCTGATCAGTTTAGCTCTAAAATTACAACCTTTACTTTTAGCGTTTTCCAAACCTCTTCACTCACATCTGTGCAGGAGTTTCTATGTAACATTAAAAAAAAAACTGCAGCACTCATTCAAGACAGAAGTACATTCTGGATCCACCCCCTGGGTTTAAAATCAGCCAATAGAATTACATTCACCCGCTCAGTCGAATGAGTCAGAAACATGTTTGGATAGATAAAGCATTTGTAGAGCAGAGCGGTGGATTTGTGTGCTCACTGGCGTATAATGTGCAGCTGCCTGCATATACATAAACCAAACTCTGTAGCTTCTTCCAAGGGCTGCTCTTCCATGTGTCTGTTTAAAGTGGGAGGTGGCTCTGGCAACAGGGAGTGCGCTACACCCCTGTCAAGAGGTACTTTACTTTTCCATAAATAGCATGAAATAAGGTGTGTTTTGTTCAAATTAAATGAAAAAGCTTAATTGCATAGATAAAGTAAGCGCGATTTTCAGTGCAGTCCCCTTGACAAAAATAAGTAAACCAACTAGTCGTTTCCGTGAGTAATTCAGCAACAAATGGCTTTGGCTGCATAACCAGTTGAACCCTAAATAGTTTAATAATTAATCCAAGTATGTCATATTGCGGGTTTTTTTTCTGGCAAGACAGTAGAATTAGTCGCCTAGTTTGCCGCTCTTTCGCCAACTGAAATGATATTGGAATGAAGTGGAAAAAAGTCTGACTCACTATCAGGGTTGCCAGATTCTGAAAACCATTATATCGTACAAAGCTTCCAAAACTATCGTTTTTCAGCACAAACTATCGTACACTATAAATATGCCAATATCGCTGTAGCCCCCGCGCAAAATATTGCTCATATCATCATCACCCCTAACTACAACACAGCCGCACGCACTGTCCCATCTATTACATTACGCACACACACGACCTGCTAACCAAAGAGGATGCGTCAGGCAGAAGGATAATGCAATAGTGGAACTGTAAAACTGATCCAGGGACAGTCTCTCCTTCTTACAGCAGATATTATGCCTTCGTGAATACGGAGGCTAAGTCTGACTCCAGATCAGAGCGAAAGCAAAGCGCTGCTGAGAGGGGACAGTGCATTTAACCAGACTTTATCTGGCGCTCTGAAATTATCGTACATTTAGGGCTTTTTTGAATTATTGATCATACATCGTACAGGATGCTCACTATACCCCTTCTCTTACTTTCTGTTCAAAAGCAGGAGTGTTTTTATTGATCCAATCACAGATGCAAATTCGTAACGCGTCAAATCCTGTATCATTCAGATTAAAACTTTTTTCTTTTTTTTTACTTTTAACACCTGTAATTAACAGGTTGCTCACCTATTGATTTGGCAAAAGATGGCGCTGTTCCTCAGACTTTTGTGTGATGTTTATTAGTTCTTTTATGCCTGTGTGTTTGGGTTTTGTCATCTCGGATATCTCATTTATTTCTCTGATGTTTGATCAGCCTTTCAATCATGCAGAGATCACACCCTTCTTTATATAGAACAAGAAAAGCCTGTAGTATGGTTGACTATTAAAGTGATATTCAAAGATGTTAAAACAAGCTTTCTAATAAGCTTTTACTTATTGTCTTTAAATGTCTCCATGGCACTGCTCCTCAGTATTTGGCTGAGCGTCTTGTATGTCAGGCCCCTGCTAGGGCTCTGAGATCTGCTGATCAGCTGCTTTTGGAGGCCTTTGTGCGTGCGCTCAGTCACACAAAAATACCGTAGCACTTAGCGTCTCCTCCATGTTGCCAAACGTGGGTGAAGTTAGAAGTCTAGTTACACAAAATTAAAACAGGTCAATTTTCTAAGCGGATAAAAAGTATAATAATATCTTAGGAGCACTTTGACTTTACTGCGCGGGTGTTGAGGGGTGCTCCAGGTGTTACTACGCCTTACAATATAGTACCCCTTTTTATCCGCTTAGTGTGTGACTATACTTTGATCGTGTAAAGGCCCACGTAATATGTAAATATGTAAATATGTAAATTGTGGAAGAGCTTGGTCGCTTCTAACTTCACCCCCGTTTAGCAACTTAGAGGAGGGGAGGAGAGGCTACATGCTAACAGCTAACTGCGGTATATTTGCGTGACTGAGTAGACCGTAGACCTTCTTGTGAAGCACTTTGGTCAACAAGAGTTATTTTTAAATGCGCTATAAATCAATTTGATTTGATTTGATTTAACTAAAACAGCTTGACATTAAACTAAAAAAGGCCTCTGTAACAGTAACTTGACTCACATGGCTCATTTAATGAGTGCCACCATGAATTCCATTCAGTCCCATTAATTCCAATCACCAAAAATGATGTGACAAGATACTCGATGAGACTTTATTAAAATCCCTCTTAAAAATAACACCATGAGCACATATAGACAGCAATAAGTGAATTAATCCAAAGTTGGCCGCCCTGCCTGCTGCACAGTTTGGGAGATTTCCCCGACACTGATTCTAGGTAGAGGGCGTCTGGCACAGCAGATGGGCCTATAAACGGGATCACTCTGCCAGACATCTCTTATCTACGTGACAGACATGCTTATTCGCTCTGCCAGTGGAGGGTGGATATATAATATGCATAGGGAGGAGCGTATTGCGGATATAACCACTTCATATTAAGCACTAATAGACCATTTGACAAACCGGACACACACACACACAGCCTCTCGATGAGATACTTGTTACTCTGAGATTACGCCTCAGATAGCTGTCACCACTGCACCAGAGAGGAAGATGATGTGAAACGGCTTACAGCAGTTGGAGATATTCACTCGCCCTCTACTCTGATTAAAGTCATGCACGTAGTCATTAATCTGTCAAGAATCAGGCAAAAGTGAAGAATAAACCTCCTGGATTTATTTTTTGATGAAAAGAGATGCATGACTGAAGGCGAGAGCTGTCATCCACTTCTCTTACAATAGGTAGGCTTCTGCATCACGATGAGAATATTAATATTATAAAGTAGCAGTTTGGGAGAATTGCAGAAGTTTCTTGAAAACTGTTTCAACTAAGTGTGTCAGAAATTAAACTTCAGCAAAAGCTCAAATGGTGTATTATATGAATATCAGGCTTTCTGTTATTTCCTTTTGAAACTATTGCCCAATACGTTCAGAATAGGTCTGCACAGTTATGGAAAGAACACTTAATTCATTGAGTGCTACAATTTTGGAGAGAATTGCAATTCCTGTCTTAAAATCGACATTTACTTCACAGTGAAAAAATTCAAGAGTATTAACATTTGAGAGAAGACAACAATACAAACAGCTAAACTAATACAGGAGCCACATGCATGTTTACAGAAGTCTGAACTTCAGGACTAACACATTTTGCACAAAACAAGGTCCCATATTTTGTACACAAATAACTCTCCACAATTTGCTAATTGGATTCATTCAAATTTTATTTCGATGGGGATTAATTATACAACCCAACTCCCTAAAGATTAAGTGTATCCGAGGTCTATTACTATGAGGTTTGCACTATCCTAAAACTGGAATATATGAGAAGCAAATACTACAAATACTGACGTGATAAAAATACTACATCTGTTTTGTTTTATTGTGGAATAAAGGCTAAAATAACTTTTCCAAAACAGGACGGGTTCTGTCTTTATTTCCTTCTGAACATGTAATAAAGGATTATACTGTTTGCTTTGTCCCCAAATATGTAAAACAAATCACAATAAATGCCTGTTTAAATGTAGGGGGCTGAGCCTTATCATCTCTGAGCAAGCCGGCCATAAACAGTGGACGCGAACACAAGCCAGACCAGACACCAGACACGGCTGCTCTGAGGTTTCCAGAGACTTTGTTTGAAACCATTGTAATCAACAAATTATAATTTAATAGTACATTTGGTGTGGGGATTAACTTGTCTGCAAAACAATTCAATCATGGTTACCAGAACTTGGATCACACAACTCGTAGATGGGATGCATTTTTGGGGAACTTTTCTTTAGAGTGCGCAGAAGAAAAAAAAAAATCACAGATATCATCTACTAATGCAGATAAGCAGATTTGGGGAATGAATGTGTCTTACAACAATACTGTAGCCATAGAAGAAGAAATAATCAAACTTTATGACCAACATCCGATTAGTCTGTATGATTATTAGTATACAGTGCATATGATCAGCTTGATTCAATAGTGATAATGTGTTCCTGATTTCTCCCAGCTCACCCCCCCCCCCCCCCCCCCCCCCCTTTCTCATATGCCCGCCCCATGCTGGCCTGTTGCAGGAAAACAGGGGCCGCTGCTACGAAGATGGATTGCATAGCCGCTGAGATCAGTCCCCGTCCTGCTCTAGCCACTCTGGAGTGTTAACGCAATTATGGCAATTACTCTTCAACAAAAGGTGTTCGCCGTTTGCCTGATGGCTTCTCACCTCTCTGTACGAGTGACCAAATGAACAAAGGAGCACATGCATAGTCTCTAAACGGCAAATTCTCTAAAATGTCTGTTTACCGCCGACTATGGCGGGAATGAAAAATACTCCAATGGCTTAATGTTACACTACCTTGAAATGCGTGGCTCTATGAAGACACAGTCCCGAGCTCAGATACACAGGATACCACAGTTAGCGTAGCACAATGCAATTACCATTTTATTTTGCATGATTTTCCAAGTGTGATCGTAGTACGTCCCGCTAATTGCAACAACTGAAATGCTTTAAGCACACCGCGAGTACCCTGGGTGTGCTTGAAGACTATAGCGCAATAAGACTACGTTAAATGAGCGGGGGAAATCATTTCAAACCACCTTTACAAGGATGTGCACAGGGGAGGAAAAGGGGGAGTTTGAGTATGTTTTGAGGGATCCTAAACCTTACTCATCATCTTCGACTAAAAAGACCAGTCCTGGCAGCCGACATGGCCTCCTGTAATGCAATACAGCTGTTGACTTTTTAATTAGCAATCTGTACCTCATCCTCCTTAATTCTGGGGGAGCTGCACAGGTGGTCATTTATTTATACCAAGTAGCAACATACTTTTTAACTTCAAACAGACTTGGAGGGCAGACTTCTCTGCATACTTAAAACATTATGGTCCCAAAATAATTCAACTGGCAGGAGAAATCAGTTACGTGGAAACTCGTAGTTTATAAAGTTTTATAAACCGAAAGGTCATAAAATTATAGTGCCATATTTTCAAATGTTTGTTTTTTTATCCGCACTACGGTCCTTTTTTCAAAAGGTCTTTGGTGATTTAAGATGAGATGGGCTGGACTGTTTCGCTTATCAGCGTATTATCAAACACTATTTTTTGGCATATAACTTTTTTCTAGTCACAGATGTCAATTCACAACCATTTGAATGTGCATTTTTATGTTGGGTTACTATGAGTGTGAACTTTGTCATGATCTGTTATATGAGGGTTTGAAATAAATAAACATTGTTGATCCAAGTCTCTGTAACCTCCTCCAAGTTTGTGGTAATTTTGATCATGTCAACGATAAAGGGATTTTAATTCTCTAATTCAAAATCTTTGAGTCATGACTGATTGGCTCAGGGCAAGTGAAGGGCACAGTCAGCACAAGACGCAAATGTCAAGTCACTTTGTTTGACAAGCAACAACACTGCTTTGTATATGCAAAATCCACCAAGACTCAGAGCAGAGAGTGCCGCCTTCACAGCTGACATGCTTGAGCGGTGACACCTAATGGGTGACCCTAGACAGAGACAAGGCAACAAAGCAACGCTTCACCCTTCATTGTGGACAGACGTTTTACTCTAGTGTAGCACGTACCAGGGCCTTAGGGTCAAACACAGAAGTGGATTCATGCTCGGCACGGACACACAAGGTGCTTCCTTCTATATTGAAATTAGAATCAGTCCTCCTAAAAAGTTGTCTAAAAAGTCAAAGCAAATTGATCGACACAACACATGTGCACAACCCTGAAAATAATACTTGTTTTCCAGCACATCAGACTGTTTGGTGTGCTTTGGGTTTTACAATACCGCACACATATTTATACTGTCCTCTGGTGTCATTAAACATAATTAATTATTTGATTGCATTGCATTTCTAAAATGTTATTCTCCATACAGGAGAATAACACAAATACTATTGCTCTCCACACAAATAAATGAGTATAAGTTGATCTCTCTGCACTTATGTTTTAATGTGTGCAGACCAGGCTGACAATGGCGTCAACAGTTCGATATCCCTGGGACGATTATGTTATGGTTAATGAACAACAAATATTTAATGTATCTTATTAGTGGCACACTGTAGGGCTGTGTTAAACATATTTACAGCAATATCTACATAACTAGGGCTGCACGATATTAAAGTAACTTGCGATACGGCTGTGCTATATCGCGATAATGATATTAATGAGATATTTCATTGAACCATTTCAACACGATATGTTCCATTCTAATTAAACGCAAATCGTAAGTAACTAGTTTTTCAGCAAATTGTGTCAAAGCAAGACTTTACAAACACTACATCAGCGCCACAATAAGACAAAAATGTAACTAACTCAACCGTTTAAACATTTTTATAATATTATAATATATATAATATGGCTGAGTTTGCAAAAAAAAAAAAGTGTCGACCTCAGTCAGATGAAGACTTTAGTGATGTTGCGATATATTGTGGCTTCTTGCGATATGGATATTGCATCACCTAATATCCCTATACAGAACAAATGTACGTAATACAGTCCCATTAGGTCACACAAACTAATGAGAAGCCATGCAGTCTCACCTGTTAGTCTCCCGCAGTGGCTCAGTGCCCTTTCGCCAGGAGATGACACCCCAGGGTGACATCTTGGGTTTGCACTCGATGAGCACATCACCTCCCACCTTCACCAGAGTCTGGCTCTTCAGCTGACTGAGGGAAAAGTCTGGGGCCACAGCTGACAAGAAAGATAAAACATATATATATATTCTCACATTTGCTTTGCTCCAGATAGAATAACACAGTGATGAAAGGTTATGGATATTGTCTTTAGCTTTGCATCTGTGGCTTATATTGTAAGTTTGAGTAATTCAGTTTGCAGTTTAAACATGTCCATATGTTCACACTTTCCCTGTAACAGAAATGCCACGTTCGTTTTGCTGGTCTATAGCTACTAGCTTTGAAACAAGTGCCCTTTTTCAAATGCTCCTCCAGTCTCCTTTTTATTTTCTGCGTTCTTTATTTGGACTTGGACCTCCCTTTCTGTCCTGAGAAGTGAGGAATGAAGAACTGGAATGTCAAGAAAGGTTGTATTAGCTAGATTCACATTTTGTGCTACATTTAGTGGTAAAGCCTTTTGTCCATACTGGGGTGGTGAACACACATACCCACAAAACACAACCAATACGTAAACATAAATAAAAACGTCTTGTACTCAAAGCGGGAAAGAAAACTCATGCTCATGGCCAAACTGCAGGCCTAACTTGAGCTGACATTGGCTTTGATTTCTGTTTGTGATGTAACCCTTCAGACATACCTCTGAGTAAATATATTGATCGGCTTCAGTCCTTTACAGCTCCTCACAGACAAACCGCAGAGTGACAACAGAAAGTAAGCATAAAAATATTATGAGGTCACCTTTTCATGTCAAGTCATAAGCCAGAGGTGATGCAAACTGATTTCCTGAGAACTTTTTTTGAGTTTTCTATTTATTCCTATTTTTATCTTAACTCTCGTCCATAGAGAGCAACAGAATATCCCACTCACAGGAAGTGCTTACACAAAGAGGGTGGGGCTGAATAAGACCGGAATTAACACATTTTGAATGTTAAAATGGTCACATTTATATAGCTCCTTCATACCTGCTTTAGGCACTCAAAGCGCTTTACATCACGGAACCAGCCAACCATTCACACCCTTATTCATACACCAGTGTACGCCCAAAGACACAACGACAGTGTGCACCAGCGGGATTCAAACCGCAGATCCTCCGATCACAAGACCACCCGCTTTACTCTCTGCGCCACCGTCGCTCCAAAATCAACATAGAACTAAATGTTGGCATCAAAAGATACTTTAAACAATGTGTTCTTGGCCATAAATGTTACCTGTCAGTTTAGTGATTTAATGATATTGTTCACATCTCTCCCTTGTGCCTAAGAAACTGAGGGTATTGTACTTAGAAATGTACAGCATTTGGATACCAAAAAGCTAGTGCTTGCAGGAAAATGGCTTCCCCTTGACTTTCCTCTTTAGCTTTGACCACTGCGCTGTACATGGACCGAGTCCAATCAGAGTGAGTGAGAGGGCTGGAGCATGAATAGGGAATGAGAGAGGAGAGTGACAGGGCTGACGGGGCAGAAGGTCCAGGCAGCTAACCCAGCATAAATCACTGTCAAACGCAGCATTTATCTTATAATTAATGTTTTTCAATTAAAGGCCAATAAGAGGGAGGCCGGAGGTCATTGTCACCATAGGATAGCAGGAATAAACTTGAACATAAATATAGACAAATGGTTGCTACAGAGCAGTGGTATTATGCCACGGGGACCCACCATCTCCTTACAGAACAAGCTGTGGCCCCAAAGAAGAATTAAATGCACTGTGTACCGATGTAAATAATGTTCAAACAACTCAAGCACCAATCTCAGACACAGGTCATATTTTTAAGAAAATGTTTCAGTAGATAAATATTTTAACAAACGTTCCCTGGCAGAGGCGTGCAACCTACTTGGTTCCCGACTGAGACTACTGCTGTATAGATCACTCCACATCAAACAGGTTTCTTACAGCATCATTAAAACATGCAAAACCCCTTGTTCACACTTTGTAATAAGGAGTCAAACTGAATGACAAAACATATGCATGAAGATATTTGCATGTATGAACTTATAAGGGCAAGTTAGAGCATGTGCAAGTATTATAAATATGGATTGTAGAGAGAAAAGAGAACTGGTATGTACATTCTCGGTATACAGGACACATAATAAACCTATGACTAAAAGTGGATGGTGTCTGTTGAATCCAGTATGCATAACACACTTTGAAAATAAAAAGCGTGCAATCACTCAGTCCTTCCCATTTTAATCAGGAACTATTGATTTATGTGAAAGTTATTTACTTCTAAGGACACGACTTTTCAACATTAGGACAACCACTCAGTCTTACCTATAACTCGTAGTTCTGCGTTCGAGTACACCTCTCCGTGCTTGTTCCCGGCCACACACTGGTACATCCCCGTGTCGGACAGGGTCAGTCGGCTGATGGACAGCGCTCCATTGACGACCTGTATGCGCTCCTATGGACACAGACACATGCCATTAATAGGCTTTATATTGCTCGGACTCATCTACATAAAACCAGGCAAACGGGCGGAGCAGTGAATCATGCCGTGGCACTGACAGACGTGGCCATAAATCTAGGTTTTCATCACTAATGGAGGAAAGGCTGGGGTGGATGGAGGCAGGCCTGCAGAAAATGACCCTAATCAATCTGCATGTTTATGAGAGGAATATAAAACCACGCTCTATTTCTGTCTGTGGCTGGAGCACACGGCTGTTTCCCCTTCAGCGGGAGGGCAAGGAATATTGTTAACAACCAAGGTAGAGTGTACTGTGAAAATTGCTTTTCTGACAGGTATGCCCTATACATACTAAGTGCCCTGGTTATACTTCCTGTTTGTGCTGTGGTTAGAAAGACACCAGAGACCAGTGCAGGGTGCAGTATGTATACGTAGGAATGTGAACAAAGCTACAGTATGTTTGTTTGGTAGAAATATATGATGAAAGAGTGGCATTTCCTTCTTGTCTGAATTCCAACATTAGAGATGATGCAAAATATTTGATCAGCAATATCTTTACTTTTACTCAAGTAATGAAAGTAACTGCTTTGACATTCATTGACTGACTCTCTTCATGGCTGTTTGTGTTCAGCGTTTTTCTGACCCTGCCCAACCTAACCCAATGAAAATCAAACCCGACCCACCGGGGCCTTTGAAAATGGGTCTCAATTTGCTAACTGTTTGAACCGATGTGCACATCACTATTAAGCAGATACTAGCACTTTAAAGGGCCTAAATCAAGAAACATTTTTGAGGTTTTACGCATGTTATAAAGTAATTTCTTCATCAAAAACGTGCCCCAAATTACTGTATACTGGCTTCATGCACCCATGTTTGAGTATTCTGCTCTCTGAGCAGCTGAAACGCCACCCGATCCTGAAAAATGACTGGTCCCCACCAAAGTCAGCTGGTTTGAGAACTGCCACCTCCAGGAAGTGCGTGCTGCTCCTGTACAGTAAACATACACGACCACTCTCTCAGAGCTGCAGGCCGTGGCTGTATAATGCGGAACACGATCAAACAGACGTCACCGGACAACAACAGCCCTTTATTGTTAAAAAATAATGCGTAATTTCGCAGAAAGTGTGCCTCAGTGTCAGATTTTACCTTTGGCAGCCCTGCTTTGAGAACTTTAGCTGGTACATGTGGATTCCGGGTTGAAAGAAAATAGTAATATTTCTAATGAGTATTCCATTTTGCCTGTCGCTGACTTTGGAAGGTCTAAAATAGCATGATATAGATACTTAAATGAAAATGTAACATACTGTCAACTAGGAAGTCTGTATTTTCTATTTCTTCTCAATCCCACCTGTCTATTGCAGTCATCCGTTCACATCTTGCTCACTCAAGTATCAAACAACGCTTTTGTCAACGTTTGGACTACGGCCCTTTTAATGTGTTAATGAATGCTGAGACCACAGTTCCACCTGCTGTCACCGAGCTTAAAGCATCAAGGTAAGGCCTTTTTCTGGATGACTGGGCCTGATGAGGTGAGTAAAACTATATCAGCGGACCATGTAATCCCCCGTATGCTTTCAACGGGTTTAAATTCACTTCAGTGTTAAGAGCTTAAGCGCTTTTCATACATCTGTGTCACCGCTGCGTGTGTCAACCCGTGCTCCTTGGCCCTTCATCTGCTGCGTCTTCCTCAGGCTCACGCATAATGTCATTACAAACATTCCTGCAGGGGTGACCGCCAGCCTGAACTCCCGTCACAAGGGATAAAAGTGAACAGAGAAGAGATAGTCCTCGCTGAGAGATCACAAACTAATCCTATATTAGAGCACGTTGTGACTTTATTTCCATAACGCTGCAGTTGAACAGGGGCGGATATCCCTGCTGGCAACAGAGCCAAATGGAGAAGCATATCAGTCTGCACTGTGGAAAGTGCTCCCGTTTATGGCCGCTATTAATTAAGTGTGACGGTCCTCTCAAATCAGCAGTTTTTCATCCCGCGACCTGGGGGTGCCATCTGTACGCCTTATGCTGAGGAGGAATGATTGGCAATGTCGTTTAGAAGCAACACTGTTTTGGTTTGATTAGTGTAAAAGCCCGTGAAAGAATGGACTTTGTGATTGAATGTGATTGAGGCTCCGGAGAGCTGAAGCTGTTGATGAAGATGTGAAAACGAGAACTGAGTACATGTTCTCACGTTACGGAAGAAAGAACTAAGCTTTAAACAAGAGAAGCAATTTCATTATCTCATTCTAAAACTTGCAGAAAGAATGCAATAATCACAGTGCTGCCAAACTTTTATCCGCAGTCGTTCCATTGTTGGATCATTGTAGTTACCTGGCAAAAAACAGATTGCTCTTACAACTGTCAAATCCTATTTGCAGGATATTTTTGGCTCCCGGTAAAATTGTTTGCGATGGGGATGGACTTTTAGGAGAGCATAAACTGCTGATTGGCTGAAATCCAATCACAGCAAAGGCTTAAAACGCAGATAAACAACAAACAGCTACAATAGTGAAATTATATTATATACATATAATGTAATCATTTTATATGTTTTGTCAAAGTGTAGCAACAAAACTTGTATAGTTGGACATTAGTGCCTATTGTCAGCAAATGTTAAACCCAATCATTCACTGAAACACAGCCACAAGATTGCCAATTTATATTTTTTTGTAATCTAAATTTAGACCTTGGAAGTGTGTTGTCCACAAAATACTGCTTTATCCAAACAGTATTCAACAATACTTTATGTATCCAAAACTGTATGCAACCTTCACTTTCACACCACTAATGTATTGTACATTATTTAAAGAGAGTCGAAAGGTCTCAATTGATTTAGTGTAATAAATAACACTCAAATGACGCGCTCTCTTCCCTCTGCTCCGTACATCACTGACCTTTAGCTCTTCCACTCATTAAGCCTGTGTGGTTAATGGTGGCATTTCAAACAATGCAACACCTTTGCTGATTAATCCATCCACCCATGCATTCTGAGCACAACTATCTATTATTGGTTGTGTGTGGAGGAAATGAGTTGTGCGAAAATCAAGCCCATCACTGTAACCTTTAATCATGCACCGGCACAAACTCAGACAGCTCACTTAGTTCAGCCGCTTGTTGGTCAGACACTCGTCATCTCAGGTCATTATTGGGGGGGAGGTTTGTCTAAAACTTCATGCGATTCAGCCTGGAATGTTAAGTGACTCTTTTTCTCCTTGATCATGATGTTCCCTTTAACTTGACCATTCTTCTTTTTTGTATCTCAATGGTTCAAAGACGACCTATAGGCCTGCAGTAGCTATAGGATATACTCCAGTTCAGTAATAGGATCTAGCAAATGATGTCAAATGATGTGAATTTGAAAATAGAAGTATCTGTCTCCAAATGTCTTTTTTGAAGATTGTCGAAATCAATGGCATTCCGCAAGAACCCCTTACAGCTATTTCGATTTGAGAGATTAATCCAATAATTACAACATTACAACTGCCTGTGCAAAACACCAGATGTGATTGTCCTATAAACAAATACTGTGTGACTTCCTAAGGGTCCTGATTAAAATGTTCTTCACGGTGCAACAGACTGCGGATTACTCTTCCTCGGAAAACAGGGAAATTCTTTGTTTTAAAGAGAAAAGAACGGTGAATTATACAGTATTACTGTGGCTGGTTTGACACAACACCCGTTTAGGTCCAACGTCATGTCCAACTTTCAAACACTGATCAATTTCCTTTAGTGATTCTGAGGCCTTTTTGCATAATGACATAAATTATCAGCCTCAAGCTGCGCCTGAGAGTCAAATCAGTTTTCTACAACCTCGCTAATGCACTCAGTATGATGAAATGTAACACATACTAGATCATATTTTAGTAGCTTATTATAGTTAAAGTTGAGAATGGAAGTCAGCTGGTTGGAACAGCAGCCGCCCGTGTCTCATGGTGCTCTCACTAATGGGAATTCTGAAGACATTTTGCACCTCTGCATAAGATTAATATCACCACTGAAGGAGAGATTTTATGCAAGATTAGCAAAATGTTTGAGATCACAGTATGTTCCTCCAATATAAAACATCAGTAATGTGTAGACACTGTCTATTTACTGCAGGAAATTATTTTGTTTTTACAGTACAGTATGAGATGAACTGCACATTCTGTTAGGTCAAAGCACTGTGATGTTTTGGAAATGTATTTTTTAACCCAACATAAGGGCCAAAAAACAAGTCCTTCCTTCCTATATTACTGGAGAGGTAACGCTAAAAGTTCAGGGCTTTATTTAGTATAGTACACTGAAAATATGTTCTCAAAGAGAACCTAGACGGGTACTCCATCAATTTAAACCTATTATTACCAGCTATATCATTTACCAGCAGAAACAGAGATATATAACAAGCAACATATGAGAAATAAACTTACTGGTTTGATCACTTTTAAATTTTTTGCCATGTTTTGCTTGAAGAAATAACTTTTGGAGACACAAACTTCATGCTTCATGTCAGGAAGTGCTAATGTGGGCTCACCTCGGTAAACTCAAGGTTTTCTCCATTCTTCATCCAGCGGTAGGACGGCTTAGGTTTCCCCGTGGCTTTACACTCCCACACCAGAGAGTCATCAATGAGCTTTTGCACATCCTGAGGCTTGTCCGTCAGATGAGGAGGAGCTGAAATACACACAGATAACATAAGAGGTATAAACTACAGGATCACTGCATTTTAGGAGCTGTTTGGTATCAGAGACATTAGAGAAGTAATGCTTCATCAGATAAATCCAAAGCTATACGCTTGAAGAAGTCCATATTTATAGTAATATTCACATTAGCAATGCACATCCGTCTAATTAGCACATTTGTAAATTGACATGATAAAGTGTGCTACTTCTCTTGCCTTAGCCAAGATAAATGTGCAATAAAAGTGTATAAAAAGTCCTGAGATAGACAGTTGAACCTATAAATTGCACAATATTATACAATTTATATTATTGTGTTTTGCTACAGTGTAAGTTAATTTTCTCTTTGTTATTTACTACACACATGTTCAATGCAACGTGTAATATAGACTTAATAAAGTAATCAATGTGCACCATTGTGAAACAAAACACACCGTAAAAGCAAACTCATATTTTTTTATTTTTTTTATTTTTTTATTTTATTTCCTTATTTGGTGTCTTGCACCTTAAAGGTGCCCAGCCCGCATGGGCTTATAAGACACAAAAATGCAGGCAGACAACAGAAAAACATTAAACAAAGAGTGTCCTCTTACGTTGAAGCCAAGCGCTTAACAAAAACGTAGACAAATAAAATGGCTTATACTTGAACAAATACTTAAGCCTTTCCTCATCTGATAGTTCAGATGAGGAACACCAGATGAATCAGAGAAACGTAGATGATGTTTTAAGCAGAAGTTTAGGTTGGGCCCATTTGAATCATTTTTAATGCTTGCTTCCATTTTCCGCGTCCCAGCGCTGGGCTTTATGACCTATCAGGTGTGATATATGTCATTTTCACCCTGGTTATTGCCTGTCGAGCAGTCATCTTATTAACAGCAGTATAGAGGCCCTCTGAAAACGCACAGATGAGGACTCTAATAGTAAATGGTAGAAAGTGAATTGATAGAATATTTATTCATGAGGTTCTCTTAAGGTTATGTCTACTGCAGTGCAACAAACTGTTATGAATGATTGTTTTTAAAACAGTAATTGTACCAAGTCATGAATGTATTGTACATCAGTGCTTTGAGGTTCAAACCATCTTCAATCAGGTTCTTAGGTAATGCCTGTTTAACATTCCTTCAGCACCAACGCAAAGTGATAAAATGCATCGCACATTACGCTGCTTTGATTATGCCGGCATAAATCCCACCCATTCAATACAATCTGAGTAAATTATGGTATAACTGACCCGAAGGAGAACTGATTTATGCTGTATGTCGCGGTTAACTCAAGGATGGTTAACGATTATGTGCAGGAGCTGTAGGGGTGAGTCTCTGTAGGTCAGGGAACGACCACAAGGCCAGTGGCAGGCAGGAGTAATGGCAGAGCACGCGTTTCCATTCGACGCACTACACCTACCGCCACTCTCAAGGACCCGCTTCTTCATGACAGGACAAACTCTCCTCTAATTACCTCCTGCTGTACTGGATTTCCATTTAAATGGAGGGAACACCGATAAGTGCAAAAGGGTGTACACATACATGACCAAGTGCATAGTGAGTGCGAACACGTGTGGCCTTAAGCTAGTACAGTGATTATAGATCGAGGTAGGTAGGGGCTTTTAACACCTACATTTACATTTTTTCCCCAACAATTGCATGCTTTGTTGCTTATAATTGCATAGATCACTGCTTTCCAATATCAAATCAGTATTTAGCCTTCGGTCCTTGGCATTTGTTACACTATATGCTCGTTTAAGACATCACCCCTTCCTCTTGAATATCAATTATTATTGTTTGATGGTGAAACTGAAGCGGTCAGACCAGTGAGCCTCCTAATTTATGTAATCAAACAATATTTAATTCACTCTTCATCAAAAATATTGAACTTTGACACTGTTTTCTTTTTATCACAACTGTATTTCTTACTTCTGCATTTGGCATATGGTTGCAACAATTAAAATGTTCTCGGAAAATAACTGAACTTATTCCATTGGACGCTTTTAAGTCCATGTTGAAAGCATTTGAGACGACCTCTTTAACCCTCGTGGTGCCCTTGGGTCATTTTGACCCGAAAGCCACTGGATTCAAATGGCCCAAAAGCTACTGAAGGATTTTTGTAAAAAGAAGCAGCAAAAAATATGAATGTGTGGTTATTTTCAGGCTCTTTTTTGAAGTGTAAATTTTTTGACATTAGGGTCTTTAAATGGTGCAAAATTGAAGGACCACACGAGGGTTAAATTGTAACTGTTTTTCATAATGTGTATGTAATTTTATTTTGAGATACGTAACAGTATCGTGCCTCTTGGCCAGGACTCCCTTGAAAATAAGGTTTTTAATGTCAATGGGACTTTCCTGGCTAAATAAAGGTTAAATAAAAAAAATAAAGAAACCTTTGAAATAAATGACACCATTTTTATTACTGCAGAATTCCTTGAATAGTCACACATGAAGAATGGTATTCTTAAGGACGCTTTGGGGCCATCAGTCCCCCCCTGCCCAGCTCTAATGGCCCACCCACTGCACCTTCCTGGCCCTTTGTGCTGCTCTCTTCTTCTCGCTGTCAGGGGGGCTCACTCTCTCCCGCACCTTCAGCGAGCCTATCGACTCCTAGTCAACGCTGCTAAATGAAAGCAGGCAGCTCATCTCGGCGCCATAGAGCCATGCAAGTATACAATCAAGCCAAGCATTCCCTGAAACGAGCGCAGACCGAGATGGGAATTTTCTTCACAATGAGATATAATGCAGAGGGAGCGTGGGGCGCAAACCGACCAGCAACAGACAATTTGTGCTTTCATTGTTCACGAGGTCGAAAAAGCCCCTCGTTTAACACGCGTCAGCAGCAGTTGAGAATTGAGCCCCGCTGCCGTTCGTGCACAGTGAACATGAACTTAATGCGTTAATCTCACTTCAAACCCTTAAACATAAAGGACCAAAAAGCAGTGGAGGTTTTCTGATCACATGAAAATAAAGGTAAAGATATATCAGGAGGTTGACTTTGTAGCAAGGGGATGGCGGACTGTGCTCGCTTGACCTGCAAAATTATATTGTATTGTTATTGAGCGAGATAGCCTTATCATATGTCACATTTCAGCCCAGAATGTAAAGCGTATCCAAGATAAATAAATAGAGATGCACCAATCCAGCTTTTTTGCGACCAATACCGATACCAATACTGGGGTTCGAGTATCTGCCAATATCCGATATTAACCAATACCAAGAGACTTCCTTAAAAGTGTCTTTCTCGGACTTGACTCTTTTGTTCATTTTAAGATCAATAAAGTCATGTTAGAGATCAATTATCAATTATACCTATTGATACACTCTTGGATAAACATTTAACAAGGATCACTGGACTTTTCGACACTAAATATCCCTAGGTATATGACAGGCTTTAGGTTAATATAAACAACTCACGTGAACTGATCTGATCATTACAAATATGTTATTTTCTAAAGTAAAATACATAACTTGAAAAAAAGGTCTCACTCTTTTACTTGGCTTTTATTCCAGCAACATTTCGGTCACTCTGACCTTCATCAAACTAAAATACAAACACTTGGCTTCAGCAGTGGCCGATTTTATTTTATTAGGCTTATTATTATTAGACATATTTCTGTCTGTCCGTCCATGGGAGTGGATCTCTCCTTCTGTGGTTCTCCCTGAGGTTTCTCTTTTCTCCCCCTGGGTTTTTAAGTTTTTCCTCGCCGTACATTTATACGGCTCTGATATCCATTACCAGTATTGGATCGGTGCATCCCTATAAATAAAGTACAGCTTTTATTTACATTCACAGCTCCTCAAATCCTTATCAGTGATACAAGAACACTGGATTGATGTAGCTTGTAATCAGGGCAACAGTACGCATGCATGCTGCTTCAAATGGTAACAATGTGCAAAGTGTTCCATATACTAGCTGAATGGAAATGCAAGCAAAGTTGTTTTATTCTAGAAAAGTTGGGAAAGTTAAATTGTCGGGCTTAAATGTCACCCTTTACAGCCTCAGTCAGGGGACATATGGAAAGCTGTGAATCCTTCAGCGGTGACCATTGTGGCAGCCTCGAGTACAACCTTCATGTCTCCTGTCCAGCTCAAAGGCCGGCTTTTCTTCCCACTGTAGGCAGCCAAGATGTACAACAGATAACCTTATCGATCGCTGAGAAATGTCTTAGAGGCTTAATTCAAACGAGGGGTTTCAAAATAAGATTACTGATTTTTATCGCCGGGCAGCCGACGGTGAAGGGGTGATAAACCACACCAAAACGGCTGAGGAGAAGCCGCTCAAAAGGACATATCAAGACACGATAGTCCTGCAGCATGTTTTAGGGGCTGAATGAGAAAATTGGGAAGATCAGTCAAAGGGAGCAGCTAAATAACAACAACGTATTGCTCCAAATGAGTCATTGGTGATGCAAAGGGGTAGATCAGAGGGGGGGGGGGGGGGGGCTGGTAGGAGAGAATAAGCGACAGACTATATCTACACAAGTAAAAAGAACATTTCCACTTTGAAGGCTCTTAAAGCATACATCACTGTGCCATCTGTCTCCAGCTATCAGTCTGAATCTGCAAAGTTGGTAATTTTCCAAAAGCGTCAGTACATCGAGTAGCACAGGGTGATCTGCGAAATGGCTTGAGATATCACTCGTGGAAATGTCTAGTACAGATTAACTTTTCACATGACTTACATTTTTAGAAGAAAGGAATGAAGAGAATGACACCAATTCAGAGCATAGTTTAGTTCTAAGTCAAATTAAAATAGTGTAATTCTTTTTTTACTGCCGCTCTGTGTTGAATTTACAGCAAAAGGCCCAGCAAGGGAGTTATTGTAACACTATCATAGGTTCCACCAGCCCAACTTTTTGTTATAGACATTGCAATATCCTGAACAAGGAAGAAGGCACTAAAATTAGCATGAATAAAACAAGCTTTCCAATTCAAAAATATAATGTGAGAAAAGAGTGAATAGCTGTGGCTAACTGCACTGCCCAGAGTGTACCATCACCTAAGGCACATAATCAGGGTGCGATTTGTCAAAAAACAGAACTTGAAACCCAGTGTTGTAAGATGTGTTCTAACTGTCTGGTAGGTCACCACCCCACCCGCACACACAGACACACAGACACATATACGTACAGACAGCCCAGCAGGTAAAAGTCTTAAATAAAAATGGACATAGAGTTGAGTATAATAATATAATAATATTATTCGCCAGCAGGTGCACGGACCTTGAACACAGCCAATTTTACAATTCTATCTCCCCCTATGTTTAATATAATAATACAGCAGAAGTAGGGATAGGGATAAAAGAAACAGAGACAGGGACAAGAAAACCAGAAGGGGGGTGGGGGGGTAATCACCCCCAGCAAATCGCACCCTGCATATAATCGCTAGAAGACTAGAATGATATTTACACAATTGAAAATGTTTTCCATATATTTCAAAATTCTGTTGATTCAGTTTGTTTATTCATTTTTTTCCCACTGCTCCTTAAAGACAGACTTGCACATGGGAATATTAATCCACAATATTTTACTACAAATCCAGATGACAAGAAAATATGATTAATTTTCTAATTTCTTCACTTGTTTGTTTTACAAAATGTCACTTCTCATCAATAAGCACAAGCCAGTGTGGTATTTATTTATGCTAAACAGAAAAGAATAGGGAATGAGTGATTTGTGATTGCTGTTATTCAAATGTCATCGCTGCATAATTAAAAGCTATTTTGGGCATAATGAGTTGTTGATGTGTGTGTAATTTTGTAAAATCTGTCTTCGGAGCATGTGATGTTCCAGTATTGAAGTTGTTATGAGTGAGGGTCCATTGGTCTATTGCTGGTCCCTTAAACTGCATCATTATTTATGAGTTAAATGTTTTTAATAGTATATAGAGGTACGTTTGCTCATGTGTATTACCCCAACTCCTGACCCTAACCCTTGCCCCCTGATCAGGGAGAATGGCAAGTAAGTAGGTTAATACTATAAAAAAAAGTGAAAGTGTTGGTTGGCAGCTAGTAAGATGTTGAATAAGGTCATGCAAAATAAGGACTAATAAGTACTTTATAATAATATATAGCCCCTCCTGGAACCGCCACCTTAACGTGGTGGAGGGGTTTGAGCGCCTGAATGATGCTGGGAGCTCTGTTGTCGGGGGCGTCGTGCCCCTGGTAGGGTCTCTCATGGCAAACAGGTCCTAGGTGACGGGTCAGACAAAGAGCGGTTCAGAAGCCCCTTATGAGAGACCAACAGGCCCAGTTAGAACCATGAGGCCGTCCTTCTGTGGACCCAGCACCTGCAGGAGGAGCCATAGGGGCTGGTGCAATGTGATTCGGGCAGCTCCAACAGCTGCCCCCACGACTCCCAACGAAAAAGTGGAAGAAAATGGATGGAAGGATGGAAGTACTTTATAAATACCAATTAACCATCAATTAGTACACTAATTCGCACTTAGCTGTTAATACGTGAGTGCTAAAAAAAGGGTTACTGGAATTCTGTGCTTTTTCTTACATTGCACATACAAACAGTCAAACCTTGAAATGAATGACCTGTATTGTACAGTACCTGTAGAAAACAGACATCTTACGCACACTTTCAGAGAGCATGCGTTAGTTCCTGGCACCTGATGCTGCATTACAAGTGAAATATGAATGGTACATTCTGGCTCTATTTTGCAGGCAGCTTGGACATCAGTCATGATGCCATCTGGTGGAAACCAATATGTGAGTCTCAAGAGAGGTCGCATGAGAACACCCTGCTTACCAAAATCACCCATTCAATCTGGATTACAAAACAGGCGACATAACTGACAGGCTTTAATCAGGATAATGTGCAGCTAAACCAGAGGTGGCTAGTGCAGCCAAAACCAGCATATAATCAAGAATGTTGCTGCCAAAAAATAATATTCTTCCTAAATAATGGGTAAAAAAAACATTTTAATGAAGTATGCAAACAGACAAATCATGCAAACTAAAAAGTACATAAATGAACCTGGAAGTAAAACTTAGAAGAAAAATAAGTAAGAAAAAATTATAAAAAAATCATTTCCCTGCTATCAAAACAAAAATTAAGAAAAAGGGTAGAAAAAATAGCCTCTCTCTACCTTTGCCTGTAAGTGCATGTCTGGCTGCCTCTCAGTCTGAGCTGCTCTGACAGAAGTGCTCCACGCCAGTCAAATATTCATGCGGTACACGCTGACCTACCATAGAAGGAGAGTTTCCCCTTGACGGTGTTCATGCCCCGGGAGTTCTCAGCCACACACTCGTACGTGCCCGCGTCCTCCTGCTGGAAGTAGGGGATCTCCAGGACGCCACTGGCCTTCCTCATGTCCACCTTTCTGGGGAAGGGAACGCCGTCTGTCCTCCTCCAGGTGATAGAGGGCACCGGACTAGGCATAGCACACAAAGTGATCAGTGAGACGCATATTGTTCAAGGACTCAAAATTGGGGAATAATAATGGTTAGATGTAGAGAACTCGGGATTGTGTTGTTGAACCGCAGTGTATTCTGGGAAGAGGGGCTCATTTCATAATAATAAACCAATGGAGGAATAAAAACATTATTGTAAAAGCATTTGGACAGTACAGAGTGATGCATTTTGAGCGTGACACAGCAGCTGAACAAGTATTTCCATAGCTCTCTTCTTTATTTTTCTCATACCATTTTGGCTACTGTATTTCTATGGAAGACATGGCAGCCATTTATAACATTCGATCCCAAACTCTAGAGACGTCGAGAATAAGCATTGTAGTTTAAGTGTAAATGATCAAATCACAATCTCCTTGCCTTCTGGAACACCACCTGTGATAATCCATACACTACAATATTTCAAAATTACACTATGAGAGAAATAGCAGCCAGAGATATTAGATTTAGGGCCATGTCAAAATAGAATGGATCAACCAGAAATGGTAGTGTATAACATATTCAGACATACTAGTAATCAAAAAAGTGGCGTGGAGCTTATGTGTTATGATTTGTGAGGGAAACCCATTTAAAGAGAACTCGCCTCCATCCCACCGAGCTCTCTCAGGTCTAATTTCTTGGATGCACAGTCAGTCTTCAAACACAAGCAGTATGTTTTAAGGCAGGCAAAGTGGTGAAGCGCATTAATAAAACATGCCTATGCTTCTCGAGACAAATTTGGTCTTTTATATTGCAGTGAGCACACTGGGTTGGACTTAGAGCACTTACTTTCCCAAGGCGAAACATTCCAGCTTCACCGTGGATCCCTTGGCGACATGCACAACCTCAGGAAACTGCACCTCGATCTTGGGCTCGTACTCCCCCATCACTCCTGGAAAACAAGTTGACGTGAGTGTTCAAGTTGTTGGACTGAAGTTAACAGAAATGCAACATGGTGTTGCTACATTGAAAGAGTCCTTGTTCAGATTCTATTGCTGCCTGGGAACCAAGAAAATGTTACCCATGCTTACTGACTTACATTTATTCTATGGCAATTGACCTCTGGGAGGAATTAAGTGTTATTTCCTACATAATAATATATTAATACATACATTTGTTGGGCTGCAAGAAGATGACTTAGGGCCTTATCATGTTTATCTAAACGCAGACCATCGAGTAACTTTTTGTGCTTAGTAGGAGCGCACCAGACCTGGTGCATTAAGTGGGTTGTAGTGGGCAGGACAGACTCCCGTGGCCAATACCAATGCTATGTAGAACAAGAGAGGGGTGGTGGGGGGTGAACATGACGCTTTTGTTTGTGTCGCATTAACACAATTACGGCCGAGCGGGTGCCGACCCGCCAATACAGGACCGGCTGTTTATACCGGACATGGACAGTGTTTAACTCAAGTACTTAGTTTTACCGATAGAGCTTATAAAAGCCCGTAATGCAAAGAACACAAGGCAGCGCGATGTAAACGAGGAAATGAATGTGAGGCTGTGAGGAGAGCAGCACCCTGTGTAATAAACCACGCCTCAGTCAACCTCTTTATTTTTTATAAAGCCTAAGCAACGCCCTCTCGCCAGTGGCGCAGTCAAACAGTGCAACAGCAAGATGAAGCCTGTCTGACGTTGCGTTTCGAGCAGGGCTGTCCCTGCACCAGGCACAAGATCTGGCCCCCACGAATAAGTCCAAATAAAATAGTAATTTATAATAGTAATTAATATCATATATTTATTTTGTACTATGGAAACCTCCATTTTCAATGTTTTAACAACCCCACTCATCCCTGATATTTGGGCTAGTAAAAAACAGCAGACCAAAGTTCAGTAAAGCACCATAGTGAAGCTGGATGGAAGAAATCCAATAGCTGGTTTTCATATATTCTGAGCTTTTACATGGAGATGATATTCATCGACTTGTAGTGTTATAATCTGTGAACCAGAAAATGGGCCTGAAAAGCCCCTGGGAACTGCTGTCTGCTAAGTATCGCCTTGACAAGAACCATTGCAGGGACTATTGCCGCTATACATATTGTGCTCAGTGAAATTACTTCATATTCAGATAAAATATATCAAGGTAGCGCTACCAATATCAATGCAAATACAGCATGTAATGAACAATTTTAAATATCTTATTCTTGCTCATAGATGTCTCTGCATTAAACATTATGGACGAAACCTACGACTCTACAGTGTCATGTACAAATACTTTAAGGTTCATATCAGAAATGTGGTCAAAATATTTGCAGATTAAGAAGGACACTAACACCTACACAACCAATGATTTTTATACTCTATATTGCAAAATATTTTTTCTGGTTTAGCAGAAAGAGGGTATTTGGGAACTATAAATGATACTGTGGTATTTGCCACTAGTGAGATTGACTGTCTAACTTTCTTCTGATAATTCTATTGATGTATACTATTAATTGTATTACTTCTATAATAATACCTGTAATTGATTTTGAACTATCTATTGTTTGAGTCACTATTTTCTTTCATTATATCTGTTTATATTCTCAGAGGGTTTTTTGGCAGGACAACAAATTCCCTTTAAGCCCTTCTCATCCTCCTTGGTAGCAATCTCCCCCTCCACCACTGTAATTCAGGGCTGTTTGTATTGCACAAATAGCTGAGGATATGAAGCAAACAGGCCAATTTGGTGGGGATGGCATGTGCAAGAGGGATGGCCCAAGAGAGAGTGTGAAAGCTAATTCAGATCCTTATCACAAGTGTCTGACGCTAGATGTGAGCTCTGAGCGATCTGCGTGAAGGAGACAGGCGGAAGAGAACGGGTAATTGTCCCAGAGCCGAGCCTTATGGAGGAGACACCTGCTGAATCACATGCACAGCACAACATGTGCTCCAGACCAGAGGCACTGAGCAGGCACACAACAGAGAGCTGCACGAGTGTGACGTGAATATATAGTTTTTAAAGCAAGCTTTTTGTTGACTATGCTGCTTTCTATTTATTTAGTTATTTTATTTCAACTGTTATTACTCAATATAACAATGTCGATTTATCCGTACATCAAGCAGGGATCTTCAATGAAGGTTCTTGAGTCACCTTCTGTACACTATAGATGAAGTGTTGAACGTTTTGCCTCTCATCCAGATGGCTTCATCAGTGTGCTAAGGTTCAGCTCAGCTCGCAGCTCAGATAAAGACCAAGATTGACCAACCGTGTACGACTGAGAGCCTACACAGACATCAATCAGGGATATTTTTTTAAATGTGAAAAGTACTTTATAAACAAATGTCTGTTATCCTCAGTCATCCATGCGTGTGCCACAGATTTGTACCTTTGTACCTGGACCAGGTTTGTCGAGTTAGTTGACTACTACACTACTGTGGTAAACTTGTTTTCCCGCCACAATCAAAGAAAGTCATCAGCATAATACAAAGCATTTGACAAAAGATAATGAGAAGCTCTGCAACATTAACCCCAGCTGAAACACAAAATGTCAGAGAATAAATAAATGCATAAATAAAGCAAGCAAGTGTGTTCTTGTATTTCTTGTATTGCATTACAGTGACATAATGTGGAGCAGGCCCACACATAGACCCGGATTGGACAAGCTGACCTTTGTGTGTCGAGCTCTGATAAGGCCAGGCCAGAGCAGCCCCGCGCTATGCGAAAGGACACTACGGAATTAGCAAAAGGGAACATAATTAACCTTTAGATTTGTCTGGGGTGTCTTAAAACCACTTGTCCTAACTCACAGATATCAAGGTAGGTTTTTAACAGTAGCAGTAACGATGACTAGAATATGTAATTGACACAAGGGGAGTCATATTTGCATGCTTTTCATTTGACACCCGAATCACATAAAAGCGCTTTACAACAGATAAGATCAATATTTTAATTTAAATGTGTTTTATGATCATGTGCTAAGACATGCCTGATTAGCCTTCTTAATTTTAATCAAACTCTTCATTTATTTTAAACGCGGCTGGTTTCAAGGTGGATGTGACTGTTGAGCTCCATGAGTAACATTGGCCTGAGATCATTCACTGTGTCGCAGAAAACCCATTGAATGCAGCATCGGCTTTTTCATTATAGAATGCTTGATGGCGAGATTCAGTGATGTAGGCAGTGATTCATGTTAGTGTATTAGGGGACGATTAGCTCACCGTCGCTGCGCAGAACCAGCGGAGTGGGCGGGCCTTGCACCCGGCTCTTGGTCACAGTGTTGGTGACCACGCAGGTGTAATTGCCCACATCAGAGGGCTCCACCATGGCGATGTACAGGTTTCCCGTCTCCTGAGAGATGAAGCGCCGCGTGTCCTGCTTCACAAAGGTTGGGTACTCGTTAAAAATCCAGGAGAAGACCAGATCTAAGCGGAAAAGAAGAGAGAGAGAGAGAGAGATCTGAGTTGTAATGCTAATAGGGAAATAAATGATCGCCTCTCATGAAGCACCCACATATCAGGGTTGCCATCAATATTTGATGTGGACAAATCTTTCATGCTGCTTAATTACAGTCTGACAAGGATCAAACACAGGAAGCATCACAGGCCTGAGATAACAATGTCCATGGATTTGATCTGCTTATGGGGGATGAAAGCCAGAAACAAATAATTTTGACATATCTAATTTTACGTGATGGTGCACCCTGGACAGAGGCCAGTTCACCCTCACATTCATTCACTGAAGAGACAATTTAGAGTCACATGTATGGGTTGTGTGGTAGAAAGCTGCAGAACCAAGAAAGAATAGGTCTACGCAGTAACAACAGAAGCAGACTCAACTGGAGGATGTGCATGAGCCAGCCAGAGAAATTAACCAAAATTATATTTGCATGAATGGACAGAATGGATCATAGTGAAAATAAGGAAGCTCAGCTGCCAAAATAGACTGCATTCAGCACATTTCTGTCATGGTATGTGGACCCTAAAGTAAGTTGTACAGCACCAGCATCGTGAGACCGTCTGCCAGTTCTGACAATTTGCTGAATGCTGCTCTTCACTCCCTTTCACCCCAATTCTGTTCCATCTAATAAAGCCCACGGGCCTAAAAATGTTAAAATAGTGTAGTGTCTATAAAAGAAAGATATAACAAACACCCACTTCGCTTCCCTAAATGTCGCTGCTGGATTGGTTCTAAAAGACAGCTCCTCACCGCAGTCCCGCTGAGCTTAATCAAACCCTAGCCCTTGTTAGCGGACTAGCAATTAACCAAAACAGTTCTAGCGGAGGAACTGGTGGTGGACCATTTATCGCAGCGTGTGTCCCCTCTCCCGCTGGCTAACTGTAAAACCAGGGCTTGGCTTTGGACCACAGCTCAGCGCAGTGGCACCATGGCGCTCCACTGGGGCCACAGACACTAAGGCAGGATAAGGCATGTTTGTTTGTTCCCCCGCGCCAGTCTTTGGCAGCACACCTGCTCCCCAGCTCTGTGCAGTGAACCTGTGTGACTGTACGGCACAATACCAACAAGAGCACAAATATAATGAGATGTCTCCCACAGCTGACCAAACAGTCTTCAGAATCATCCGCAGCATCGATTGTATGGGTCATAGTGTAATGTAGAGTGAAAACAGAGCTTTTAGGAGCAGAATGGACTTGAAAGAAAAGGAGGAGAAAGAAAGCAACAATAAACCATAATGCTATGGTTCTACTGAAGAAGAAGAAGAACCTTTATTTATATAGCGCCTTTCACAGACACAGCCACAAAGCGCTTTACATGAGAGCATTTTCCATTCACTCCTCGGTGGTAAACTACATTAGTAGCTTCAGTTTCCCCAGGGGGAGACTGACAGAAGCGCTGTCGCACACATCTGCGCCCACGGTCCCTCTGACCAACACCATACATTTACACACACATCATTCATCCTGGCCTATTGTACATGTTTTTGGTGGTAGGGGAAACCGGAGTACCCGGAGGAAACCTACGCAGACACGGGGAGAACATGCAAACTCCACACAGAAAGGCCCCGTCCAGGTGGGAATTGAACCCGGAACCTTCTAGCTGTGAAGTGAGAGCACTAACCACTGTGCTACCGTGCCGCTACTGGTGTAGCTTTGGGACCCACCTCCACTGTATCATGAGAAGCCATGACCCAAACAAAAACATTAGGATAATTTCAGACATGCTGCACCTCATTTGCAGCACCTCAATTTCTGACCCTGGAAAACTCAGTGGCTGGGTTAGTATTAACCTCTGGAAACATATTGCTAGCATCAACTAATCAAGGCTGGGACAGAAACTGATAAGGTCATCTAAAGTAATAAATGCTATTGGCCACTGCTGGAGTGGCTTTATTGATCTCTCATGATGGAGTAAAGTGGACCATTCCCTTTTTCACTCACAACAAGCCACTTATAAGAAAGTCAAATATCAGTAGATGCTATTCTCTAATTTCAACTTCCAATATAAATGCAGTATTCAAACATTAATCATAAGGCGAACTATCAAAACAATAAATCACAGTCCAGTGACTAAAAATGGTCTTGCAACCCACTTTTGGGTCCAACCCCACCATTTGCCTCAGGAATGTCGGGTTGAAACGTTGCAGTTTTACAAATAAACAAGGATTGGTGTGCGGGACTTCCTTTCTCCAAACCCACCAATTGAAAGCCATTGCATGGACATTTTACAAGTGGCCTGTTCTATACATGTTTGCATTTTAAAACAACAATATTTATAGGAATTACTTTAAAAGAAAGAACACTTTGAAATCTTCAAAGCTGAATTTGACAATGTTATTTGGAGTGTAATTGGGTTCTAATTGGGTGAGTTCAACAAAAACTCTTAGGTGGTTATTTTAACAAGACAATGATATAAATTTACAGAGCACAGCAAGATATTTAAACAAATTACTATTAATTCATTTGGAATTTACAGTGAGCTCCTTATCATAGCAATTAATCTGTGAGTCATTCGTACATATCCATCCATCCATCTTCTTCCACGTGTCCGTTGCCGGGTCGTGGGGCAGCCGTCCAAGCATAATATGTACATAATAGTATTTTAAAATGTTAATAGCATTATTATCATTCAACATACTGCGCCTGTCAAATGAATTATTCAGAATCGTAGCTTCCATGTTTGATTAATACATGTTTGCTAAACAGTGAATGGAGGTATTCAGAATTACATAGTGCTTTCAGCATGAATGTTTACAGATTCTAAAACGTGTACCTACTGCATAAAAAGACAACTTACTCATCCTTCAAGTCACAAGATCCTACTTTAGCATAATCAACTTAACAAATACTTTCATGCCTTTGGGCGGCGGAAGGATTCAAAATTCCATAAAAAAGCAATGAAAGTGGAGACGATGAGCAACTATTCAAAACAAAAATTCAGATGACATTTACAGCCAAACATTATCCGATGTTTCATATTAATGTTGACCGCCTGAAGCAGAGACACTTGTTTGTGCATATATAAGAAAGAATCACTTCATTTGAGGTACAGATTTGCAGCCTGCGATCGTCCCCGAACAGTCTGGTGTGGTTTGAGCAGGGTTAAAGATCACTTTACACAAGTCACAGCGAATGAAGCCGTCTCACTTTCAAGCAGAGAGGCTTCAAAGCACATGATAATGTCAGATAAAGATGCTAAGAGCAGCAACAACAGCAGCGGGCTTTCATGTTCACTCACTGGAGGGGAGACACACTGACTCTCCAATGTATTTATGCAATAAAATAAGGTGCTTTTGTTATGAGGCGAGGATGTTTGACTTCCTTTGTGCAACCGAAACTCGTCAGGGAACTGCTGATGCGGCGTGGCGGTGCAGCGGTCAGCGCTCATGCTTCACAGCTAGAAGGTCTCGGGTTCAATTCCCATCTGGACGGTGCCTTTGTGTGTGGAGTTTTCATTTTCTCCCCGCGTCTGCGTAGGTTTCCTCCAGGCACTCCGGTTTCCCCTACCACTAAAACATGTACAATAGGCCAGGATGAATGTGAGCGTGTTTGAGTGTGGGACAATGGGTGCAAATTAACATGTCGCCACAATACGGTGGTGTGACCATTAACATCCACTGTCCTTACCAAATAAATCAATAAAAAATACAAATAAATGCTTCAATAAAATTGCACAATTGTGTCTTTAATGTTTTTCCTCTACAGTTCATAGATATAATTGATATGTAACATCTCATTTCTAAGAAAAGATAAGAATGGACCACTCCCTTTTTCACCCACATCAAGCCACTTATAAGAAAGTCTCTTGTTATCGGTTTAGTTTTATTGAATTAGAAGATGAAGATAAATTAGTTATGCTAAGGGAAAAGTATGAAACAACTAAACTTCAATACAGCCTTTGCATTCCCACATTGCATTGCTAGATGCCCCACCAACTTAGTCCAGCAGAAGCAAAGACACCTCCTCCGCCTCTCACGATGCACCCCATAACACACTCCTCACCTGCCCCCGCACCATATAAACACAAACATGTGCATGTTTGAAGCACATTCAAAGTTTAGCATTATGACAGATGTTTACAAAAGATAGCAAACTCACAAACATCTGACTGACCTGCTCTGAAGCAGCTGCAATCCTTGTGAAATGCCCAATGTCCATTTGTTTAATAATCCAATATTTACAGGGAGCTGTCAAATCAGAGCAGGGTTCCCTTACTACTGACGAAAAAAAATCCAAAACACATACCTGAGGGCAGCTTTAACGTATATACAGTAGATAGAAAAGTATCTACATGTAGCTTGAATCAGGCACTCCCGAAACAGTGTGCAGCAGCAGCAGAAATATATGAATCAAAACCAGTATAAGCCAAATTCACACATGCATTCACACAATTTGACAATACAGAGCCACAGTGAGTGAGTGATGTGGAATACTTTTGGCAGGCCACTGTATCCGTTACAGCCACTGACGTCAGCCAGCAGCTCTGTAGCTCTTATGTGATTAATGTAAGGAGCACAAAGAGTGGCCTGGCCTGCTTCTCTCCCTCATGTTTGCAGCTCCAAATGATAGCCAGCTCCTACAGTGTCCCCTGGGCTCTACCCTACTGCCAGTCTGCCACCACTATACATATTCATGTGGACACACGCAATATGGAGCACATCCAAACTTCCATCTGTCAGAGCCCCGTTATTGTATTAATAAAACATACACAAACGCTGAGGGAAAATAATATGCATTTTTAATCGATCCATTACAAAACAGTGGTTAGTGAGGAAAGTGGCAAATTGTGCTAAATGAAAACAAATTAGACGTCTCTCTGAGCAGGACTATATTTGTGATTACAGGAGTCATTATGGTCATGTGTGGGAGGGCTGAGTGTTGGATAATACCCACTGAGCAGGGACATCGTGAACTAGCTTTTAAACAAATTTACACACAGCCTGAACAGCTTCCAAATAAAAAACTGAGCATTATGGGTCATAGAAGGGACTCAAAGAGAGCCACAATGTTGCTGAATCAATGGCAATCACTCGCAAGTACAGATACTGCGAGTCAAATACTTAAATTAAAGAATACAAATCACGACCAAATTCACTTCATTTTTATGAGTACACAGTAGCTATTATAGAGAACAGATGAATGGTAAATCGTGTATTTTATTTTTAATCCTAAATTGCCATGTCAAATATCTTAAATCCAACCATAAACATTGTATCCCCAATACTCTAAAACCTAATAGGCTCTTGTCTCTGTTTCAAACCAGCGAACCGTCAGCTACACCTTAGAAGATATTACTTTTAGGCGACAAATATCAGGTAGCACTGCTAAAACGACTGTCATCCCACATTACCTTCAAGAGAGTTTCATTTGTGCTGCGGGCTCAAGGATACTGCTCTACTATTTGCTTACTACAGGAGCTGGCAGAATGCACACACTCTGCTTTTCAAAGCCTGGGGTAAAAGCCAAACAGAAATAGAAAAACCAACGGAGCCTTACCAGGGCCCACACAAGTGATTTCTTTGGCCATCCCAATTAGAAGACAGAGGTCAGTGGCACCAGGGAGGGGGACTAAAGGCGGCAAATTGAGCAGCACAGCGAGCGCGGCCGGGACCCATTAATGTGAATGTTGGAGAGAGCTCCAAAGTGACAGGCTGTGGGCTCCTCCTGCAGCCTTTGATACATGCTGACAGACACGAGGGAAGTGGACTGTGCATTTGGAAGAAACAAACATTCAGCTGAGCAGGGGCAGACTCCATACATGTGCTGTGTACCGGTTGTGTGAAATTGCATGGACACGAAACATTGGATATTGTTTTCATAGGTTGTACTGCATGTATGAATTATGAAGTGTTTCTTTCTTTTTTTCTCTCTCTCAAATACGTCTTGTTACATGAGTTTATAAATATAAGGGGGTCTCTACTGTCAGAATGGTTCCAGTCATCTTAAACTCTTCAAGAATCGCACTTGAGGTCAGAACCAGGTGTTTCCTTCATCACCAACATTTGGTAGACACTTCGGGTGATGTGACATGGTGCCATATGGAAAAGAACGACATAGTCAAATGCAGTGGTGGGACTTTAGGGTGTGGGCTGTATTTGCGCTTGAGGACCTTCAATGACAACATGTTTGACCTGGCCATTCCAGTATTTCAATATTGCCATTGTGGTCATATTTAAAGCCCCTAATTGTGGCCCTATACTATGGCTGAACGATATGGACAGAATTTCATATCTCGATATTCATGCCAGATATCTCGATACGATACGATATAACTATGGGTTCAGTAAAAACCAAGCATTTTTTCAGAAAAATAAAAACATCATAATACAAAAGAGTGCAGTTTTATTGATGAGAATCTATATTGTTTATATCTGGCTTTTTCTTGAATGCTCATGGCTCGATATCGATACGATTATCTTTCAGCCCTACCCTATACATGACTTTTTTTTTACTTATGTGAAACAAACTTTGTGTTTTCCTCCTTCAGTCAATTGAAGCATATCTGCCAGTGCACTTTAGGATCCATTTTAAACTGCTTATGTTTGTTTTTAAATGTCTAAATGGTGTTGCCCCACTGTACACTGTGCCCCCGCTGGGGCAGTTGTACCTTTCTGAGCTCTGACATCCCTACACTCCGTCTTGGTTTCTCAGGTCGGCTGACCGGCTCCTCCTCAACGTCCCAAAGAACAACCGAAAGCTCAGAGGAGAAAGGGCTTTTGCGGTGGCTGCACCAAAATGATGGAATTAGTTGCCTTTGCACTTTAGGCAGGCTTCTTCTGTGCCGGTTTTTAAAATCTCTTTTTAAAACTCACCTTTGACCCTTGACCTTTGCCACAGCCTGAGATGTGTACATTTATTAGATTTAGATGTATTTGCATTTGATGCACTTTTTTTTGTATTGTATTGTTTTTATCCTATATTTCACCTTTGTAGCAAGTCAACTTAGTTGTTTTAAAGTGCATTATAAATAAAGTTGTCATTGCCATAGTAAACTCAGACATTTGCAGAGACATACTGTGCATCTATTTAGGCATTTATATCAATTTAATGACCTCCCAGACTAGTTTGTGTAACATTTACCCTGAAAAGTGACCCTGCAAGTTTCGAAAAAGTGCTGATAAACTTGGAATTAAATTTGGAAGTTAACTTAGGAATGTGTTAGGGAACTTTGGAATGATTATGGACACATCTAACAATGTAATCTTACTTGATCCCTCTCTCATTGTGCCTCAAGTGCCTTTAACTACTGGCTGCATGCATATCTTGAGCTAGTGTTGGAACCATTAAGACATCTGCTGAATGTTAATAGGCTACATGTTGAACAAAACCTTGTCAAAGTTGAGTTATGGCAGGCAAGTCGTAACATTCAGTTATGTGTGTGCGCTTTACATCCATGATCATGCGCTGTGGCTGTGAACTTGCATCATTCTTTCACCACATTAAAGGGAGAGCTCTGGGACATTCAGGACAACAGTGATCCTCAGAGGTGCAGCTCATATGGGGCACAGTACACTAACACCACAACCACCACAGGTTAACTAATAACAGAAATTAAAGGAGAGAAACTCTTATGACTGTTTGGAGAGTAGACTGTATGGGTTCCTGCAATAACTATACATATTTATATAAATAAAAAACATGATAATGCTAATATTACACAACCTTTCAATATTCTGCTGAATAGAAAGTTTTGAGGATGAAAATATGCACTGAAAATTACAGGAAACACTGACAAATCATTCACCTCATAGCAATTAATAACCCATTATGATACACCTAAATGTGTCCCAACTTTCTACAACATTTTAGACATTTAACAACATCTTATTTTAACAGTTTTAATAAAAGGTTGTACAGCCTTTATGTCATTTGTTTAAAAAAAGAAAAAAGAAAAAGAAAAGAAAAGCTTTTGGACTTTGACATTCATTCAGGTTTATTTTAAACATATGATCTGGCAACCCAAAGCAGCAGGCTGTTTTACAGTATGTTCAATAACTGACATTAGAATATTTACTTTATATTTGGAGACAGTGACAGGTTAAATCTGTATTCTTTATTCGGATCCCCATTAGCTCCCACAAAGGTTAGATCAATAATGAAAAACGTTAACGCTGCCCTTTGCTGAACAGTCGAGGTGTAATGGACAAAGATGCCTTGTTTTCTCCATTGTTATTTTCCCTGTACGCGGCCGGTGACGGGCTGTTCTTGTGGGATATGAAATCTCAATGGAGTGCTGTATCTGTGTATGTGGCGACGCAGAGCAGGAGGATATGTCGTGTGACTACAGCACAGTGGGAAGCACTCATGCAAACAACAGGCCTGGCACCAGACAACAAGTCGTCACTGACGGCTGAGCATGCGAGACAGAGATGAAGGCGTGTCTGCAGTGAGGTAATGGATGCAGTGACAATACGTCTCTATGCTGCTCATGCCACACTACAGGTTGTTAAAGTTGTTGTTAACGTGTCTAAAGTGCAATGCTTTCTAATGGGGGACTAGCGGCTATATGGAGGTACTACAGCAAGGGCGGACCAATGGCGGACCCTAGTGTCGTGGTCTTGAAGCAGAGCAGCCAGCGGCCATTGGCCTTGAAGCAGAACTAAGTAATGTATGCGCCTAGAGGCCATAAGTGCCACTACAGGTGTTGTAGCGCTTATTTTTTACTCATTAATTGTCCCTGAGAGTAAATACTGCACTGACAGAAAAGACAAAAGGAGAGAGGGATATTGTACATTGTGCCACAACCCAATTACACACAAACGTGGCTGTAAACACTGCTAAAGTGGCGCTGGCCCTCAGTTAGCTTTACCCGTTAGCCTGTTAGCTTCGTCTTTGTGATTAGTGTGTATTGCGCCTCCGACTCGGTGCAGGGAAAGTTGCAAAGGTGGATTTCTGGACAGGAAAGACCCGCCAATCGTCCCATTAACACTTGTAATACCCCCAGAGGGACTACAAAGACGATTTATTACGGTAAACAAGTTACTTAGTTCTTCTTCAAGGTGCACATAAACAACAGATGTCAGGAAATATAGTATTTTCATTGCCTTTTACTATACCAGGGTCAAACTGCAAACTCTTTAATCATTTAAATTAATATTCTTATTTGTGTCGTGGCATAAATTAAAGGTGGGTAGTGTTACACACTAATGTTGACTATAAGTACAGACAATAAATGGCTATATTTTAACCTCTCTACCAGGCACACCAACCACGGTGAACCAGACTTCAGCGTACACTTTGGACATGTACACCGACAGAGCAGCCTCTTTGTGACCTTTGCAGACGTGATCGGAAACTCGAATACAGTCTGAGTGCATCTGATTTCATGCTGCTGTCATGTTGTTGGCTTGATGTCAGCACAGTTTCTCCTCAAATGTGATGTCAGAGTGAGCAGTGACACTGACAGGGGGATAATTTCACAAAGCTTTAGTCCCAGACAGATGAACAGAGGCAGAGAGAGCTGAATGCAGCCACTATGCAGAGAGATTATGGAGCATGGAGATGGAGAAATGTGTCATCTGCTAATCAGATTAAAAGCAGAATAATCCTGGATGAAAATGTGTCTAAAATGTGTGGATCAGCAGCATGTACCAATGGGGTAAACAAGTGCCAAGTGCTCAATAAACTTATTTTAGTACCCTACTGAGATCCACCAGCCAAAGAATACCTTTTGTATTTGCGTTAACAGCTCCAACAAATAGGCCTAAAACCATTGTCAACCACCCTCAGCTTCCACACTTTAGAGGAACACTTCAACCTAAGCCTTTAAAAAGTTTACTAATTACTCCTTAGCCAATAATAAGAGTAATGGTAATCAACAATGTGTAAACATTCTTGAAATTCTTTGCAATTCTGCGATTGATTACTTGATTGAGTGCAACTTTTGAGACACAATTTGTTTGTAATTTGTGAAAGAAAATGATCTTACGGCAGACAGTCCGCTAAGTGATAAAATAGCTGTCTGGCTTCGCTGATTGCTGTTCTCTGCTTCCACGAATAATCAGCTTAAGGAAAGTTAAGATGCATTGTGAGTGTTGTGTTTCTTTTCATTTGTAAAACAACTGAGAGAAAATAAACTGCAGTGTAAATTACAATCGCTGTGTGGTTCCGTTGTGTGTGTTGGTACTTTGCAAATTAGGTCTAAAGTGGAAGCACAAAAGGATATACAGTAATTAATAAAAGGTCTTTGTATTGCACTTAGCATGATTGACAAGCTTTTCAACATGCTTTTCCTTTAGCTAAATTCTCCATTTACTCTTTCTTAAAAGCCTATATTTTGAAGGTCGAGTTCATTTTCAGTCTTACAAAAAACAACCCAAAAAAAACCCAACAACAACAACACAGCGTGCATCGGCAAACACAAGCCTTTCTCGAGTGATTTCTAGCTCTACAATTGTGACTCAATTGTGAAGTCAATCCTTCAGGTCACGAGATGTTCTGCATTTTCTAACAAATGACCAGTTGTTCCCCTTTCAGCTGATCATTTTTTACCAGTTGAAAGGTAAGAAATTCCCTACCTTCCCTAATGTTTCTTTTGAGTTTTTGGACGTCCCAGGAATGTTATACCACGCTAACGCTGACATCGTCACAATGTGACTCCAGCTGTTTTTTCTTTTGTTATTTTGATTGATAAATGTACCAATAGAGTTGTAGGATTTTTGAGCACAGGATTTGTTTTGGGTTACAAAAATAAACAAAATACAAATCTGTTTGTGGGCCTTGGTAAATACCTTCTTTATTCATATTTGTTGGTTTTGTTTATTTGGTCAAAACGGCGCATGCTAATGAACACACATGGGACTCATGCATGTAAAAACGCCACGCCGGCTTGTAGCCATTGGCTAATATAGTAATAATTTACATTCAGTGCTTATCTAAAAAGATGTGATTTTCCGATATTGTTGAAATAGAAATAAATAGTCTCACACTGAATAATGAACGCACATGTGCCAAGAAATAGTTAAAGACTCAATGGAGTACAAGCAACAATTATATTACTACCAATTCTAGATTAGCAGAGCAGACCAGCGCGGATCGGCAGGAAACAGTTAGGAGCCTGTCACTGGGGGGAACATAAACCCAAGCAGATGTTACATTTAGCCTTTTCACAAAAACGGAGGGAAGGAAAGCGCTCGGAGAGGATACATCTGCGGCAATTACACCAGAAATATGTAGAGCTGGCTGTAAAACTAACACATAGATTTCTCTTCACTGCACCCTGTTAACACATCCGAGTCATGACACATCCAGTAGTTTTGAAGAGGCTGTCAATGTCATAACGAGTAAATTCTACTTTGACATCAACATCAAGCATGTATGTCTTAATTGGCAATATGATTGAAAACGTCTTTTTCACCTTGTTTTCGTTTTGATCCAGCCAAAACATCTACCCATCACAAAGGCATCCACTTCCAAATGTGTACTCACAATCAGTGTGAAGAACACCTAACAACACAACCACCATGTTCCAGTCACTGACAATGTGTGATGTTGATTAAGCCGTTAGAAAGGCCGCAGAACCAGGTGAAGATGCTACATGAGAAAACTGACTTCTATGTCATCATTAAATGCATGTTTAAATGTTTATGTTAGTAGCACTTGACGTTGATATCATATGTGTGAATGACAGAAAAATAATTTTAGCTTACCTCCAGAATGATGTGGAGGGCCACACAGCAGCACCACTCCTTGGCCTTCCCGTACAGACACTGAACTTCTTCTTTGGGTTTTGAAGTGTTCCAAGTCTGAAAAGTACAAACAATAAATGAGCACGATAGAAAGGCCGAGGCACTCAAGTACAAGAGAAAATGATAAGTGCTGCTTACTGTGCACTTATCATGTTTTTATTCCAGCTACTAGGTTCAAGGTCTAAGAGCCCTCAACACTGTAAGATAACATTTCTATTTACCATAAACTAGAATTTCCAGAAACAAATGCATTTCTACTGCTATATATGAGGTATTTCTTTGACTGCAAATCGATAGAGTCTGGTTTTAAGGCAACTAAAGTGGCAGAAGGAAAAGGCCAAAAAGAAAGAAGTCATTAGCCAGTACTGCATATCTAATGTGGTCCAAATTATTATCAGTGAAAGCTAAAATGTGTAGTAACTAAAAGATATGAACGGAAAACCAGTATTTGGTAGTGTCCCAATACAACTGCCTTTTAATCTTTTTAATCATTATCTACCCATGTTGCTTGCAACAGGTGAAATAGGTGCATTCTTGATTATCTTAAACAAATCATATTCAGATTCAGCATGAGGACGTACATATATATTAAGTACAAAAAAGTGAGTATTATGTACTGAGTGTGTATTACAAGTTGCAACATGCTGTCCTCTGAACACAGTATGGCCAAAGAGTAAAATTTTCCCATGTCTTCAATACAAGTAATACAGTATAAATTAGTAATCCAGCTGCCTCATGTACTGTTTACAACTTCCTAAAAAAACATCACAACAACTGTGCTGAGCTGCCATCTGAAGCAAAGCCGAACGAGAGGAGTCTGGCCGTAGTTGTGGTTAACATTTACAAATCAGCCAAAAACACCCTGACTGTAGAGGTGGTGTGTGCGCGCCTTAATGTCCTACCCGCCCGGAACAAACAAGCCGCGTGTGGCCAGGGACATACAGTTTTACAGAGGTATATAAAAGTATAATTGGAAAAGACACACTGGAGGGAAGAGGGAAATGAAAAGAATCAGGGCTATTACTGTAGCTGTATCTTTGTGTGAGCAAAATACAGTTTACTGTGAAAAATATCTACAACTATCTAATATCTACAAAAATCATTCATTCCAACTGCAGTAACCCCTAAATGTTTTGTTAATGTGTTTTGGTGTGTGTGTGTGCTTTAATGGATGAGTTGTAAATGTGCCTTGCTGTAAAATACATATCTGTTATATTTGGGAAAAATAATGGTATTCTATCCTAATCAATTGAATGCATTAGGGTAAAGAACATTGGTTTGGGTGTCCAGTTTTGAGTTATTGCAGCAGTTATAATGACTAAATGTGAGAGTGAAGCTGACTGTGCCCAATAATGAATATTAGTCGTGGCTGTATTGGTAATAATAATTTATAAAGAATTATGCAATGTCTACATGCAATGCAATTTGATTTGTTTGCAAAGTTGCAAAGAAACATCTGAAAAGTGCATTGCAATATTTAGACAAAACATTCATAATTGAACAAGCTTCACAACCGTAATTATTACGGTTAATGTGTTAACCGTAATAAGCTTGAATAGTCATTGTTATACTGGCTGCTGTAATGTTTTGATACTTATTAACAACATCCTTCTGAGATGTTCAGTAGGGCTGATAGATTGTTATCGTATCGATATTGAGATATGAACATTCAAGACTGCACTCTTTTGTTTTATGATGTTTTTATTTTTCTGAAAAAAATGCTTGGTTTTCTCCAAATCTGTAGTTATATCATATTGATATCGAGATATCTGGCATAAACAAATACCCATAGAAATCCTCTTCAAAAAGTCCATAAAAATTCTGGATCAAAAGCCTTGGTCGTATCATCACTGCAATATCCTGGAAAAATATAAAATGCTAAATTTCCAAAATTTCATAAATTTTAAAAACTGTTGCCTTGTCTACAAAGCACTTCATGGTCTTGCCCCGCCTCCACTCTCCAACTAAATTAAACCTAAAGCAATGAGGGGTCTCTGCACCAGAGCCTCCTCCAGAGGAGATGTGGAGATCCCACACAGAAAAACAACATCTGGACAAACTGTGCTGTCCGTCAGAGGAGGCCAGTCTTGGAACAGCCTTCCTACAGACATAAGAGAATGCCCGACTTACAGCTCTTTTAAGAAACAACTTAAACATCACCTCAAAGTAAATCAGTCATGCACCCATTTTAACTAAAATGTAATTTGTAACGTTTTTATATTGTGTTTTGTTCATACATTGTTTTACTTGTGACCTGCCTCGGGACTACAGCAGTTTTGCTATAATCTGGCACATTTACAATTTGTGTACAACTTGTATATGATTGTTCATTAATGTGTGCTGTCCCGATCAAATAAATAAATAAATAAAATAAATAAATATCGAGATATGAAATGTTGTCCATATCGTTCAGCTCTAATGTTGAGACATGTTGTAGATGTTCTGTGAACGTCACATAGCAGCGTAATAAAAGAGTAACATCTTTTCTTGCTCTTCCATTGACATCATGCGATGTCAGGAGAACTTTTCTAAAGCAGAAATGTGTTCAGAGTACACCAAAGTAATACATTCAGCTCTGCAGGTTTGATTGACATGTTTACTTGAAGAACAACACTCTCTGCCTCTCCTCCCTGTCAGGAAGCTGTCTGGCCTGATACTGTGATACCTGTGCTGCCACTGACTGTGAGATTATTTTATTATTATGTTGTTTCTCCATTACCGGCTGTCATTCAAAATTGACATGGCCTATGTCCACATGTTGGTCAAAGTCCGAACTTCTTACTTCAGCAATGAATTTGTGGAGTAAACATTATGTAATCTACTATGTGGTATACAGTTTGGTAAAGGAAAAGTGGAACATAATTACATAAAGCTAGGTCTGATGGTATTTTCAAAGGCACAAAAGGCTTTTTAATGTACTGTTGAGAAGCATATGGCACCTATTGACTCCTATTGGTCTTTTTTCAAAGAAAGTGCTTAAAAAAATGGAAAAAGCATATTTATTACCAAGTTCTCTACAAGGTAAGTCTTTCACTGTGTTGTTGAACTGATGATGAGCAAGTGAGCCTTCAGAAGATCAATCACGGCCAAAGGGGAAGAAGAAGTTCAGTGTTAAACCGCTCATAACATGCAGATGTACTAGTCAGATTTATGAACTTGTTTGTCCCCGGCACCTTACTGGAAAAACAACACGCCATCTCTGCGGCAGAATAATTGAGCGTCTGCGAGAAGTCCATAGACCGATGACAAATTTGCTGTCCAGAGTCATTTTTACTCAGCGAATCACTGTCCCCCTAAATTATATTTTCTGGGGCGCCGTCACCAGTGGGATGTGAGGAGGGGAGGTGCACCGTACTGTTTGCAGATGTGGATTTAGGGGGATTTTGTGAGAGCGTTATGGTGGGTGCAGAACTCCATCTGTTTAAATTAGGCAATTTATTTTTATAGCTTGTCATATTTTACAAATTGCTACCTATCAGTGGGCTTCAAAGGAACGTCTGCTTGTCTGGTTATCTCTAAACTGTCACTTGGAGGTGATTAATGCTGTAGCAAGCCTAATTGACTTCCCCTTTGTCAGGTGCTTTTATCTGAGGTCGCTGTAGCACATCAAAGTGCACTGATTAAAGTGCACTACACCTACCTGGCTTTGCCTTTAGCGCTAAATATTTGGCATTGTACTCCACAAAAAATAACTTAGAAGACAATCTTTCAAGCAAGACTTTATTTGATGCACAAACTACTTTGATTTGGCTAAAACAATTTCGGCCCTGCAGAATGGCCAAAAAGCTTTTGAGTATGGCCACTTACTTTCATCCACTGATAGATGGTTAGATAAAAGCACCCACGACTAACCAAAATATGGGCCTATAGAACAAAGTGGCCAGGAGACATCTGAGGCTCTGAATTTATAAAAAAAGAAAAAGAAAAAAAAAATCTTTTGGCATTTTTGGGCACAGATCAAAGCTGGTGTGTTTTTGAAGGCCCGCTGTGTACTCCACTGTCCCTGTCAATGGTGGACCACAGTGGCCCCACTGTTGGGCTGAAAGCATGGGGCACTGGTGATGAATTCATCACCACAAAGCCATCCATCGGCAAAAAAGAGGCATTGTTGTGACAAAGGCTGGTGAAGCCTTATTTGGCACATACAGCTGTGCAAAGCAAAGGCCCATGTGTGAGTGGACGGACTGGACACTGGCCCTTCAGAACTCACACAGCTGTGGAGGACCAGTTCAAAAATTGAGCCACGAGAGAAGCCATTACTTCCAAAGCGAACTACAATCTTACACTATCTTATTTATAGTTACAATACTCAGTTAGACGTGTTGACATAGGTAACATTTCATATTGTTTTATTATGAACATGCTGGTGTGTGGCTTGTTTGGCAAATTTAACACTTGTTGAGTGTGTTTTTTTATCAAAAATACAATCTGTAAAACTGGTTTGTGTCCTTAGGTAACAGCTTAGAATATGGTATTAGTCTAGAAACAGAGCTGGATATAATGTTTTGTCCTCAAGTCTGTGCTGGTGTAATTGTCCAAATAGGAAGAAGCTAACAATGATTAATTGGCGAAGAACACGTAAATGTGATGTTCCATCCAAATCCATTAACATCAATTACAGCAAACCTGGCCTGGCATTCCAAACAATGATCCTGTTTAGGCTCATGATCACATCCCAGACATATGAGCTTTCCAAATGTCACAACAACTTATCATCCTTGAGCAGGCCTGTCCAGGCGTGACCAGGAGAGAGTTCAGTCTGAGACTGTGCAACACTTTCTACCTTCAAGATAAGGCCGGGCGATTTAGCCAAAAAATACAAAAATTAAACTGTGTAAAAAAATGTTTTACACAGTATGGACTATTACGATTCTAATCGATTTGATTGGAAATAAACTTAAAAGGTTCTCCTGATTTTTCATATGAATAAAACTGCTCAGAGTACAGCCCATTTATATTTAGATTAATCACACAATAATTTAAAATTGTTATTGCTGTTTTAAATATGTCTTATCTGCTCTTAAAAGTAAAACTTCATGATAAGCCATGGAGTTTTCAAAAGCACTGTACATTTACTGTATCCTCCTCTTGCCTCGAGCTCTGCTGTGATTGACAGCCGTCTCTATGGACACTCACAGAAAGGGGAAAGGGGCGGAGTTAAGCATACTTCGTCTCCGCTCCAGAGTGAGATCAGAGCAGGAGAGGGTCAGACCGGGGAAAAAACTATTTTAGCGTAAGAAAACTCCATTGCGCACTGTTAAAACTCAACATGGGGATCACCAGAAAGTCGCTGGGTTCTCCTCTGGTGTTGTTTCCGAAAACAGTTGCTATGGAGCACTCCAAAATGCTGCAAGATTGGACACACATAGAGGACGGACACAATTTTATGCTTTAGCCATTTTTCACATCGTCTGTTTTCAAAAGCATGAATTAATCGGATTAATTCGATTTATGGACCAGCCCTACTTCAAGATATGTTTAGGTCCCTTATGTACAATAACAGTTAAGATGAATATATAATATTTTATGCATTTATCTATTTTTTATACGGACAGTGCATATTAATATACATTATACATGTAAATATGCCAGAATTAGCCTAAGGTCTAGTTTTCATCTGTAGTCCCTGGACAGTTATATGTGTTGTTATGTGTTATAAGCATGTAAATATACATGATTATACATGTAATTTAAATGCTTTGAAATTGTTAATAAGTGCGTTTTTTATTGTTTTTTTTAAATTATTTTAACGAAAGCAGTTGTGCAGGGCATTGTTTCAAAACTCGGCAAAAGCTGAGGCTTGTGCTATCCCTTGATCATGGATGTCAGGTCGTACAACACACACTCGTTCTCTTGTTTGACTTCTAACCACCATCCATATGTGCATGAGTTTGATTTATGGCGTGTGAATGGATGTTTGTATGTCCACTGCCCAGGCTGTACCCCAATGAAAGCAAGCCTTGGCTTCAAATGAAAATTACTGAGAATCTATTACCCTTTTGTTGTGTACAAGCAAACAACAAACATATAAGAAGAGGCGCGACACTAAAACGTCTCTAGAATATGCTTTTCCCTTTGTCAATATTATGAACATATCTGGTTTACAAAGGGAACAGATGTCTATCTTTAAAATAGCTCAAATGCTTTGCTTGGAGTATCTTGATAATGCAGAGCAGATAAAAACTAAAAGAATGAGTCCTCCCATTAGCTATTTACACCCCATTACCTAAGTCAATATACTCTGTCCACATTATCAACAGCTGAGAGCAATCTACAAGATTTATTAGCATTTTAATAAGCCATTCATGTTTCCCCTTAAGGCTTTGGTCCGACTCCGGAGGGACTGGGGATATTCAGCCATTCATGCTCTGCCAAATATGTGCTTATCTGACACACAAGATGCTGTGTACAAGTAACTCCATAAAACCTCCCACTCACTGCAAGATGTGTTTCTGCCTCAAGTGGACCTACTTGACATCGCCGAGCTTATAGAATCGCACAGGAGACTCCCAATGGAAAAAAATAAAAATAAAATAAAAACTGTCGATGTATTGAATGCCCTCACACTATCACCCATAGCAGACAGAAATGATTCAGAGCCAATATGAATTATGACTGCACATCTTTTACAGAATATAGACACTGCCAATAGACTTACTAATCAGGGCCAGTATTGAGTGCAATAGCGCACTGCCCATTCATTATTATTTCATCAGGCGTTCGACATCTACAGCCTAAAGAGGCACCATCTATCAAAAGTTTGAGACTCTAAGAAGGAAGCAGATATATACGGAAGTGGCCACTCACACAGAATAACCTCCAACTATTTAGAAGCATGAAGATGCTGCCTGGATGCTGGCTGCTCTATGCCCCAGTGATGAGTGACCTTAGCTGAACCCATCTGTGGCCCTAGGCTGTGACCTGTGGACCCCTGGATCCTTCCACCTGGGTGAGTCTGTCACCCTTCCTCCCACTGTCCAGAAGCCTCAACAAGGATTTGACTGGACATTCAACACTATCTGCAATTCTGCAAAAAGGATTCTTGAACTGGGCCAATGTCCGATGTCCATGGGGTCCTCCCTCCGGCTTCTCTTCCTTACCAAGAGGGAGGGTCTCAAGACATCTGTTTTACTGAATCTACAGTTTTTTGTGAGGCCTCTTTGATGGGCCTCTTGTTGTGATAATCAGAATCAGAATAGGTTGTATTGCCATGGATTGAGAACAGGTTCACAAACTAGGAATTTTTCTCGGTGCAAACATGCGACATAAAACATATAACACAGAGTTAAGATAAAAAATAAGCTAAAAAACTTTAAATGTATAAGGCTATAGGGGCATGCACAAAAATTATTAAATAAATAAGATAAAATAAAAGTGACATCTGGTAAGACAACAGCAATTTGACATTGAACAACAGCGGGATTGTATTTACAGATGTGTAGGCATATAAAGTGATATAAAGTGATATTAAGTGATATAAAGTGATTAAGTGATAAGTGATAGCAGCGGGTCTAAGTGTGGACACACCACACAGTGCAAGTGCAGATAAATCCATGAGTCAGTAACTAAGTTATTGGGTCTTGTTGTTGTTCATGAGTCTGATGGCGGAGGGGAAAAAACTGTTCAAGTGGCGGGAGGTATGGGTCTGGATAGACCGTAGCCTCCTGCCTGAGGGGAGAGGGGTGACTAGTCTATGTCCAGGGTGAGAAGGGTCAGCTGTGATCCGACCCACACGCCTCCGGGTCCTGGAGGTGAACAGGTCCTGGAGAGATGGGAGCTCACAGCCAATCACCTTCTCTGCAGCACGCACAACGCGCTGCAGTCGGTGCTTGTCCCGTTCTGTAGCGCCGGGGAACCACACGGTGATTGAGGAGGTGAGGATGGACTCGATGATGGCCGTGTAGAACTGCAAAAGCATCTTGGTTGGCAGCTTAAATTTCCTGAGCTGCCGCAGGAAGAACATCCTCTGCTGGGCTTTCTTGATGAGGGAGCTTATGGTTGGCTCCCATCTGAGGTCGTGGGTGATGGTGGTGCCCAGGAAACGGAAGGAGTCCACGATGGAGATGGGGGTGGGAGAGTCTGTCAGGGTGAGGGGGGACGGTGGGGCTGTGTCTTTCCTAAAATCCACCATCATCTCCACTATCTTCTGGGCGTTCAGCTCCAGGTTAATGGGCTATTCTGAGAAAAATCGATTTGAAAATGAACTGGTACTGATATGCCATATGCCTTACACAGTTGGACAGGGGGTCAAGTGCCCGCAGTCTTTGCACATTGGGCAGACTGGCTCTAGTTGGTTACCTCTAAAATCTCTCTAATAAAAGAGCTGTGAACATGATGGGCTTAAAGTCAGATTAATGTGATAATAATGACGACCTTTTGTCCAATATTATCAGTATCAATATTTACCCTATATATCTAATATATATATATATATATATATATATATATATATATATATATACACGCACACACACACGCACACACACACACGGCCATCATATTCCCACTGTCCCATGTGTCCATATAGAACTTTTCAGTGCTGAGGGTTTTGGGGGGTTTCAGCTGCCATCTATGAAGTTAAACACACCGGGTTCACAGTGCGTGACAAAGATAGCCACCAGTGACTCAGAGCAGGCTGTACTGGAGCCAGACTTAGCCTCGATAACAACCATGCCTCCTCTTTTTCACTGCCGGCTGACACTAAGAGCCTTTGGAAAAAAAGCGTTTTGGGTTTGAAGTGTGCACGTCAAGGTTTTGACAGAAACTATTTAAATAAACCTTAAAAATACATTCAGTTTTCAGATATTTGACACTATTTCAGATAACAGCTATTGTGCAAGTCTGTCTCAGTTGGACCAAAAGCCAACGTGAATAGTGAATAGCATTAGTGGAAACCTTTTTCCCTGTTTTTTACAGTCACTACAACACATTAGGCAGATTATGACTATCCCTCAGGTGGGATATCTTAAAAGATACAGTGGATGAAGTTGAATAAATTGACTACCAGTAAATTACCAGTACAATTTTTGTGGATGGATGACGAATATCACGATGGAGAGCCACCATCGTGATGCCAGAAAAACGCACTGATCTTCTATGGGCCTTGTAAACAGAGCAGTGGGAAGACATTTTAGTTAGGGGGTGCTGAGGGAAAAAATGCACCCCAAAAACACTTTTTCTGTGCATATTTCCTATTTATTCATATTGTCTGCAGTCCACAAAACTATCCGACAGGGGGTGCTGCAGCGCCCTCAGCACCCTGGGTTCCCACGGCCTTGCTTGTAAACCTATACATTTTGCATGGATTGCACTGCAAATTAAATCACGAATATAACTAATATGAACGCTAGTTTAAGTAGCCTGCCAATGGCCAGAAAACATGATGCGTTAGCCGTAATTATTAAAGTAAAGTCGCAGCGCTGCTCTATTTCTGACGCGCGGGGCTCTCTCTCTAAAAGCAGCTTCACTGTTTAACCGCGATGGTTCCCTGTAAACATCGTCGACTGCCAATTAAGGGGACATCGCCCAACCCTAATTCCTTCATTATGATTTTATCAACCTAGATGGCACCTATTCTCTCCAAAGCCCTTAAGACCCTTTGTGAAGTTTCTAGAGCCCACTTTAGGGAATCACTGGGCTAGATAATGATCTCTAAAATAGAAATGATCTCTAAAATAGAAATGTAAACAACAAACTGTTTTGGGACTAAAAAAAAGTACCAAGCCCTAACACCGATTGAGCCATGCCTTGGCCTGTGATAAAGATGCTAACACACTGGTTGTGTGTTGCATCACTGGCCAACTCCCTTATTATTTCCCTAAAATTACTATAAAGAATGACATGACACTCTCCACTACGGGTTTCCCATAAAATGATTAGCTTGAACTCTCACCCTTTTGAGATCCAGGGAGTTAATTAAGCTACAGCCTGGATAATAAAAGAGATGGATGACTCTGGGTTGTACATACATGGCCTGATACAGTGATAACATGTGAATCCTGTTAAGGGCAGACCTCTAAAATTGATTAAACTGTCATGCCACTAGAGTGAAAAATCCACTTCGGAGGATTGACTCTCCACTGGTCAAAGAATGGCAAACACGGGCTTCATAGGACTGTGCACAGCAAAAGCCATCCCTCACAGGCCGTTAAAGCCATCTGTAATACTAAGGACATACAGTATCTGGCAAAGAATATAGGCAATATTGACAGTAAAACCCTATTTGATGTCAGTTTGGTCAGAGTCCAGAATCTGGAGCAAAGTGAAGATTCACCAAAAAACATTAGAATGTAGGGTTGCACAATATATTGCCAAATCACACCAGTAGTTGACGCAATATCCATAGCGTAAGAAGCAAAGGGTATATTGCAATATCACTGAGGTCTTGATCTGACTGAGATTGCACATTAAAACAAAAACACATGGTAACTGAAACATTTGAAAACATTTGTACAAGTTAGTTATTTGAGGTTTTAAGGATTGTTTTGTTTCCCCAAATTGTGCAACCCTTTATGTGTCTGATGAGGCAGGACTGAATGGTGAATTGCAAAGAAACTCACAGGCAAACGTCAGGCTGGCCTCGCGGCTCACGATGGTGCCAAAAGAGTTGGTGGCCAGGCACTGGTAAGTCCCCGCATCCTGGTCCCGGTTCAGATGGCTGAGTCTCAAATTACCTCCAGAAAGACTATAGTGAGATCCAGGTTTGATTTCTGTGCCATTCAGTTTCCACCTGTACAAAACAAATGGGGAGGACATATTTAGTAAAAGTACAAACATAGAGTTAAGTATGTCTTTAGTTTTGCCAAATAACAGCATGTTTTGGAGAAACTTCACAGACCTGCTATATACCTTTATCACCATCCCCCAAGGCAGGAATGGCAGTAAAACATGATCAAACTGTAAAGTGACAATGCTCTTGGAAATATAAGAAAAATAAATTAGAATCTTTATTATTTGTAATTATGCCCTGCAGCTTTGTGCTAATCTAAGCAGGTGCGAGCCACTTTGGAGCCATGGGCTCGACTCTCTCTCAGAATAGGTAGCTTTGTAGACCATCCATCTTTGCTGGCCCCAGTCAAACCACATAAAAACGCTGCTTAATCAAGTTGGTGCCACAATTAAAACAAGTGCAGGCAACCTCATCCTCTCCTTAGTCTTGTCCGCACCGTTTTTTCACATCATTAAAGGAACTGGTTTTCTAAAATGGTGGCACCTTTTAGACCAAAAATAAGATCGTTAAATGCAGCACTAAGCAGATTTGATCGCAGCTTTGGAGGAATAAACTCCAATGTGCAATTCATTTGTTTTATGATTTTGTTTAGAAGTATAACAGAAGTTAACATCTGAACAGAACTTTGCATCTGAACTCAGCAACGAAATAAGCACTAATTGCAAACAAAATAAAAATTATACAAGCAAAATTTGTATTGTTACATTTAATGGAACAATAAAAAAACAAAGACTTAATTAACTAATAAAATACAATAAACATAAAAACAATGAAAGACAGTCAGGAGGACCATACTATCCATATGCCGGGTAAAACGCCAGTGAATAACAGTGTGTTTTTCAACCAGACTAAAAAGCATCAACAACCTTTCTAATGTGAGGAGGAAGAGCTTTCTGAAGTTTGGGGCGAGCACTTGAAAATGCCCGGTCACCTCGACTTTTAAGCCTGGTTTTCTGGACAATAAGCTGGAGCTGGCTCTCAGACCTCAGCATAGGAAGCAATGAGGTCCATGACTGGCTATGCAATTCTCTAATTGGCGATACGCCCGTCAACCAACCGCTTTTGGAACTCGAATTGGTGGAACAAAATAATTTCGTTAAACTTTTTTGAAATGCTAAAACACAAACATATTCACAAAAGAATCAATACATAGCTCTTACTGGAAATGCAGGCAGAATATGAGTAAGCATCGATTTCTCAAAAGTTCCTTAAAAGTAGCATTTGTCGAAGCTTCAATTACAGCAGGCAGCAGTTCCACACACAAATCCATAAATCCTTTCAGTAGTAAATGACCATGAGTGACTCACCTGGTCAAATACCCATGCCGATGATTTCTTACATATTATAGAGGCCATAGAAATTAGCAGGTTGTCTAGTTTAATACAGATATAAGAGCTGTCTTCAGTTGAATGAGGAGCAACCCATATGGTACAGATAAAATCGCTCAAAATCTAAATAATAATAAGGCAGTCAGACTACACAATAAATAAGCTAGTCAGACTACACAATTTTCCAATTTGGTGTGAGTGCAAATGGCTGGAACATGTTATGATATGAACACATTCATTATAACCTGTGCCAGCCATTTGCGCTGCTCTATTGCGGTGTTTTTCAACCTTTTTTGAGCCAAGGCACATGTTTTTCATTGAAAAAATCACGAGACACACCACCAGCAGAAAATGTAAAAAAAGAAAAAAAAACTCTGTAGCCTATATTCACTCCTCCCCGTTTACCACAATGACCACGTTCGAGGGGGAATTCATGGCGGATTTACAGACTCCTCCTCCCCAGCTCTGATGAAGCATGTTCCTAATAAGGGCATAAGGGCGGGATCTTCACTGTTGCGTGACGTGTAGCTCGCGCAGCTCCAATGCTAGCAGTCCGACCCTCATTAAGTACGAGATTTCTAAAATGTATCCTACGATTACCGGCCCGGTGTCTCTGATTGTGTCTAACCCCGCGTAATCACAGGAGGAATATCTAGCTGTAGACAGTTCCAAAAAATTAGGCACCGGGCATTAAAGTTGTTTTCAACATGTCTAAAGTGCAATGGATTCCAATGGAGAACTAGCGGCTATATGGCGGTACTACAGCAATGTCGTCGTCGCAAAGCAGAGCAGCCAGCGGCCATTGGTTTCATCCATGCATCACTAATTCTCTTGTATCAAAGAAATTACCTACCTACGGCCACCTACTGATATGGAAGAGTATTACATGTGTAACGGGTGGTACCTCGGGGTGGTGCTGCTGTCCTTCAGGCCAATGACGGGTTAAATGGGAAGTGGCCTGATTGCCACCAGGTGCTAGTTTCTGTGGGATTCCAAGGCGATTGCTGGGCTCACGCTGTGCTCACCCACGCCAAGCGTGAGGGTTACATCTGTTTTGGTGAGTGTTTTGGAATGTCCATATGCTGTTATTGTCATGTACGGTAGCAACAATGCTTAGTTTTAATTGTCTGTTTTAATGGTAGTGCCGTCCGAGGCTACGACGAGGCCTAGGAAGTTGTGCTCTGACTGAACTCTTTACGGATATATACTACCGGAAGTCTCTATCACTTTCAATTCCAGAGATATCAACCTTTTTATCGGTTTCGGAGATATAAGCCGATAGCCAATTTTGAAAATACCCTAATATAGGCTGGCCGATACATCGATCGGACCCTATTTTAAAGCTTTAAATTTGTATAATTTACTATTTATCTCTATGACAAGTTTTATGTTTCATGCTGCACCAAGCCTGTGAAACAATAGAATCTATTCTGATTCTGATTCTGAGCACAAGTGTCGTCACCTGCATAGCATTTATACTTCTACCAATTAAATTCCAAAAGGGGTTGATTGGTAGGCGAATTAACCAATCAGTCAGTCCATTCGTCCGTATAAAACGGACTTGAGTGAGGCGTTACAAATAAGCGTCTGTGATTGGATTATAGTTGTGGGACAAAAAAGATTTGCTGTGAGCAGATTGCCAGACACATCTGCTTTTGAACAGAGAAAGAGTGGCTGACTGGCTAGACAGATAGCACTTCTGGTTAGACAAACATCAAGACAGTGATGGCTTTGAGAGTAGAAGAAAAACAAAAGCAAAAAATAAATAAATAATTAGTTAATTAAGTTAAGCCGATTATACATGCAATGATTCAAATGCAAGCATGAGGATTCATCATTAAAGTTTTACTCTGAAATGTATCAAGTTCTTCACAGCGAAAAATGACACTTAACAGCTTTAAGTCATTATAAACTTACTTACATCGCCAATATGCACCCAGGTGTTCCTGGAATTTAGTGCTTTTTTGTTTCCATCCCAGTCAAGTGGCATATTTAGCTCCAAGCCTAATTCAGACAGAAAGGGATGTTTTACTGCATTTTGAGACTATATGCTGGAGCAAATTGGATTACGGCCGAGTGAATGGGATTCATTGCTGTAGATAATTTTCTTATTTTGTTGGCAAGTGCTGCTGTGGTAGCCGCTGTGTCCGCAGCAGGAGGCTCACTTCAAACCAAAGAAGAAGAAGTAGGAGGTGATGACATTCAAACAAATGTCAGAGTGTTTCTGGAGTCGCCCACCAAGTATTTCTGAAGCGATGTAGTGGGTCAGACACTGCAGCACTCATAAACTTGTGCTTCTAATAGACCCACTGTGGCATTACATGGCCCTTTTATTGTTCAGTTTTAAGTAAGTGCACCCTCTCCAGAGCCTTATTACTGCACACAATAGACAATGGCTTGAGAGGATAAGGCTACATTCTACAATGTTCAACATGCCATGGATTTACTATAAACAGCGAAGAAGCAACACATTTTATGTTCAAACACAGTCACTCTTAAATTTTGTGTTGTAAATTAAACTTACTATGGTTTTGTTTAGCCCAATATCACAACAGGAGTTGCCTCACAGGGCTGCACCAAACTTTAAAGCAATACAACAAAACAGTAAACAAGACAATGTGAAGTTCAGGCGAATTAAGTATTCAGACAAAGCGTCGGCAGCAGGTGGCAACGAGCAGCGCGGGTGTCCTGCCGACATTAGTGATAATGTCCGAGGTGGACATTATTATCAAATGAATCTGTCTAAACTGGGACTAAATTATGTTGAAGTCGGGGCTCAACGGAGTCTAAAGTAGTTGCAAACTGAATAAGCCAGAGCTTCTTCAAGAAAGCAAGGTTTAACTAACAGGCACAAACTAAAGCAATTCCTGACAGACTCCTGATATACAGCAATGACACGGGGACCTCAGTTTGAGAGCCGATATAGAAATAAGGGTGCAGGGCTGTCGGGTGTCAGTGCCCAAACTCACCTACAGCTTCTAAAAAGGAAACACACCCACAACTTGCTGTGTCTTATTCTCATTAGCATGATGGAGCCTTTGAAGTCATCTTTACACAGACAATTCAGTGAAAGAATTTCTTTCTTCACAAAAATTGCCTCATTCATAACTCTCTCAAACCATCTCTTCTCCTTCTCCTTGAGATTCTGACCCCACTGTCATCAAAGGTGTAGTTAGAGGCTTTAAAATGGAGATGTACTGCTGACTGTCGGCCATAAAGTCGAGATGAGCGATATGGAAATACAATATTGATCTATCTTAAAAGCAATATAGTTTTTCCTGCTATGACCACTGAGCATAGACAAGACCTTTATATAAACCACAGCAAACACAAAAAATGAATTCTTTCCAATCCAGGATCATTTAACACATGATATCAATCTTCCGTTGTCTCCTCCAAAACCAGGTACTGCAACTTTCTAAGAACTGACTGTAGACCTGACGATTACAACAATCATTGGGGTTAAAAGTTGCAATTTGGATTAATTTCCCAGCCCGGCGTGTGTTTGTAAATCTTTTTGAGTAGTGGATGTTTAGATTCTCCTTATATAACGCTCTCTGCGCATGGCAACCTCGCAAGAGTCAACAAGAGTGGAACGCACTGAGAGGGGCCGCATGCTCAGACGGTTTGAAGGGTAAGTGGTGTGCTTTTGTCTCCCAAAATGGAAACTACTGAAATATGAACGCTGCCCTTTTCACCATTTGCTTAAATAGTCGCTAAAGTGTGTCCTCCAGGAAGATGGCTTAATCACCTGACAGCTTGAAAACCAAACGTTGCCAAACACTTTCTCTGTCTTTCATGTGAGGGTTTTGTCCATTAGAGCAGGGGTGCCCAAAATTAAAAAGTGCCTGTGGGTCGCGGGCCAAACAAGCGTGTAACACATACTGTATAACTGCAAATGATAATAGTTACTTTATTTTATTTCCGGTATACATTTGCATTTGATTATATTTATGCAAATAACATGCTATATTAAAACAAATGTTAACTATGGCAAAAGCCTAGTTTTAGCAGAACAAAATCAACAATTGTAGCAATGTGTAAAATGTAAAAAACAACACCTGCATCTACAGTACGTGCAGTGACCTCATTAATGTGTTTACTCAAAGAAAATGCCGATCATTTTGAAAGTGTCAGTCCAGTATAAATTCTTTTATGAGTCAATTTTTAACATGACCTATGTTGATGTCAACAAACTTTGCAATAAAAATTGGAAAACTGGGAAAGTTGATGATACAACGCTCTGTGATAAACACCAAGACACCACAACAGTGTTTCCTTAACTTTGCAAAAGCAACAGCGCCCCCAATTTGACTCTGGTGGCCAACAAGTGTACGGCATCCATATTTACCATTGAGAATGAATGGGACAGTTAGTATTAACCATACAGCGCAAAAGTAGGTCACTCTTTGGCGGGCCAACAGAATTGTTTCGGCGGGCCAAATTTGACCCGCGGGCCCCACTGTGGGCACCCCTGCATTAGAGCTTAAAAATGCTTACTTAGTGTGGGGAAATGTATGCTTTATTGAGCTGGTGCGTGATAGTTGGCCAACGCAGATGTGCAATCGCTCTTGAGTTGCAAATTGAATGCAGTGACAAGTTCTGCCACTCTCAGCCATTAGATATCAATATTTAGACTGCTGAGTGACATTTATCCACAAATTGGTGCAATCTGAGTGCGCGCTAAATACAGGGGAATTGGAAGCAGCGTGGGTTAAGTGGATTTTTAGTCCGATAAACGTGTCACTCCGCAGTCTTGTCAAACATTTCGACAGCAGAGAAACTGATTACAGTGAGCACATGTACACACATGATTATTTAATAATTGTATCTACAGTGATTTACGCGGGCGGGCATAGAACAGCAGTCCCATTTGTTAGGCACAAGCTTTATGTAATCATGTAACAGGCTGTGCACACAAATACTTAATACAACACCATCTGGCTTCTGATGCAACAACTGATACAAGCAACATATATCGCAACGCACTACAATCGATGAGAAAGGCTACACTTTTGGTTTGTGTGCATGAGATTAGTTTTTGTTAGAGGCTTTTTATTTAACAAGTATTAAAAAAGCATTTTAAATACAAAAACTAAAAAATCATCCTTCCATTAGGTTGGTTAAGTTTAGGCGAGGCTAAGTATCAAACCTTTATAATCACGTTCCGTTTGAAACTCTGGCACAGTGGTATTCTTTGAGCTCCTTGGCAGATTTCCAGAAACATCACGGAGAAGATGGATTTGTAATGTCAAAATGACTGATGTTGTTTTTGTAAATGGCTGAGAAGTGGTGCACAGTGGGGGCTCTCACCTGTAGAGCGGTGGCGGGGTGGCCTGGGCCTCACAGCTGAACACCACCTCCCTGTTTTTCTCCACGTTTTCCACAGGATACACGATGCTGCCGGGCTGCTTGGTGAAGACAGGACTCAGCAGGACCCCAACCTCTGAGACACAAGGACAAAGGAACAGCAGTTAGTGCCTTCATGTAATGATCAAACTAATATGCTATTCAGTATGGCTGGGTACCGACACATTTTATCCAATACCAATACTTTTTGATACCAATACTAAAATATTTGTCATTTAGAACCAAAAAACAGAATGATAATGTTAATTTAAAGACAACTTATTTTCAGTTTCTATCATTTATTTGTTTGTTTCATAGTACCCAGCCCTCGTATTTAGTGAGTTGATGATTATTGGATTATTGAGTGAGTTGTAACAACCACTATCTGTTATAAAAATATGATACATAATAATAATGATATAGTACAAGTAGGCTAGATCACATTACACTTAGAATCCAAGTTTTATATTGGATTTTAGTATGTGGTAGTCAAAAAAGATCAAACAAACTGAAATCAACAAAAGAAACAGTTCAGCGTAGTCCATGTACCACTGGGTTCCCGTTATCATCCAGCAAGAAGCTAATAATAGATTAAATAGTTTTCAACACACAAGTAAAATTGCAAATGAACATATAAATTAGAAATATACGTTTTAGAACTAGTACCAAAAAAAAGACAGGCAGCTAGCATACATTTGAGCCTGCCTGTCACCATGCCAACACAATCAACAAGACAGATTCCTCGCCTGCCATGTCTCTTACAGCTATTTAGGAGCTGGTAATCGTACCTAGAGCCCAACGTATGTCCGACAAGAGCCTGCTAAATTGCCCTCATTTGTTTTTGTCACCCGACTTTTCCTGCGGTATTTATTTATTGGCCTGTCAGGATCGGGTGTCTGACACGGAGGAAATGAGCTGGTTTTGTGTGATTACAGCTCTTTGTTATAACTGCCACAACGCCAGTCTCAGTTTCCCCATCAAAGGGGCCACTAACGGCAAACCTCCACTGTGCAATCATTTATTGAATCGGAGATATACTGTTGTGTACTATTACTGCGTCAGAGCTTTGATTTTGAAACTGCAGCTGTGTAGGCTGACATCGAGCTTGACAAAGAGCTGTACAGTCCATAGAGCCAGAGTAGCTGACCGCCTTTCTGTAATTGACCTTTGAGTGTGGCTTTAGCAGAAGCCCTTAGCGAGAAAGGTACTGGTCTCCACTATATACTGTATACAGTACTTTCATTGGATCTGCGTTATTTAGTTCTGTGTTAATTTGAGTGTATTTCTGGCAGTAAATAGGCAACAAAAATAAGAACATATGCATTCGGAGCAAAAGTCAACAATAACATGTTTTTTTGTTTTTTTTACTGACACCCGGACAGTGCGTCTCCAATACTTTTCAAAAGCTGCCACTTATTTTGGCTTCACCCTACACAAAGTCTGTAGAAGCATCCGCACAGTGTTGTGAAAGAGCGAAGCAGCGCTGATGTGGTGACATGCACAGGTTAATGCATTATTCAGTGAGCTACAATGAGCCATCTATTCACAATGCACATACCTCAGGTGGTCTGGGGGAGAATATTTATTTGCTAAAGTTGAGTTGAGTTGTTGTAATAAAACTTCATAAATTGATTAATCTCCCCCTCTCCCTCCTTCTGCATCCACAAACTTTGGTCCTCCCCAATCTCTCAAGGACACTGATCCCTGAGTTAAAAAAAAGTCTAAAAATATGTTATTTTTAAGTCATTCAATTAGAGCATTGAAATTACCGGGGTGACATTTAAACTATGGAGACACTTCCAGCAGAAGGAGGCCAACAGCTGTCCAGCATTTTTTCAGATGCCCACTTGGATTTATTGGTTTATTTTGTCGGGACAGTGCATGTTAATGAACATACTTGGGTCACACCGGACCTTGGGCTAATTTGCATCCGTTGTCCCCCATGCGCACTTTCAAACACACTCTCATTCATCCTGGCCTATTTATTGTACAAGTTTTTAGTGGTAGGGGAAACCGGAGTACCCGGAGGAAACCTACGCAGACACAAGGAGAACATGCAAACTCCACACAGAAAAGCCCCGTCCAGGTGGGAATCGAACCTTGACCTTTTAGCGGTGAAGCACGAGCTCTAACCGCTGTACTACCGTGTCGCCCATGTGAATGTGAATTTATTAAAAACACTTCTCTCCATAAGCGCCGCACACTGCAGTGACTGAGAACAAGCTTAGCATTATTACAGTCCTCAACAGCACTTGTTGCAAGCCTGCTATTTCAATAGTCTACTTTCATAACCTCTGTCAGACATAAATGCGGTTGAAGAGAGAAAGGAGGCTTAACAAAAGAAATGGAGCAGATGTGAATAATGTGGCTCTAATATACATTGAATTAGGTTCTGTCTGTCAGAATTAGAGAGAGCGCTTTTTGAGAAGAAGCATCCAACATCAGTCATTATGTTATTTCAGACAAGAGGAACGACTACAAACTTGTAAATCAGCACTAACATCCAAGAGTAATGCACCGGCTATGATGCAAATGATTTCATTAGTTTACTATTGAAACCACTTCAACACAAAAATTGTAAGCAAGTCTCAGTGACTTAGCATAATGTTTATTTCATTTGATATAGATAATTTGGCAATATATTGCGCAGCCAAATTGATCACAATTGAATACCTTTCACTCAACAGCTGGGAAGGTATGTCTTCTTTAGTGTTTTTGTACGTAGAAAGGTGGCCTTTATTAAATATTATATGGTAAAAATCTATGAAAACATGATAAGTTTGTATAGATAATTCAAAACTAGATCAATAAATGTGTTAATCAGGGAAAGTAGGAAGGAATTACCGTATATTCTGTTTTTAGGCTAGTCGCTTCAGTGCTTATTCCTCATGAATCAGTGTTGTCAAGAGAGAATTAATACGGCCAAAGCCAGTGCTGCGTGGAGAGAAATGGGTCAGTGTATGATTTCCGTGATATTCTTTCTCCCCAACGCTTGGGCAAAGCTCGCATGGTACTCCCAGTAGACCACACACCTGCAAATGGCTGCTTCAACGGACCCCTCATCTGCCGTACAGCTATGGGAGTGCCTCTGGGTTAGCACAGCAGGGAATACCAACAGCTCTGGGAGAGTATTATTGTAGCGTTCAAAGACTTGGAAATGTTTAATGGGCTGCAAATATAAGAGAGCAGGAGAGCTTTATTCTTCACTATCTTACATCAGTGAGTGTGCAGGATTTCTCGGTGTAATGAAAGTGGTATAGCGTGGCGCTTTGTGAGTTTATGGGCCATTGTATCTGGTTAGATTACAGGGCGGTCTGTGCTAGATGTGTCGGTTCAATGCAGATCAGCTTTAGTAGAGGCATTTATATATATATATATATATATATTTTTTTTTTTTTATTTTTTTTTTTACATACATTTTGCTCAAAAGTAGTGGGCTGAAGCAAAAAGCTTATGAGAGCCTACCCCCAACTCAATATGATAAAACATTTCATTTCACAATAATCAGTGTAAAGGGAACAAAACAACAACAAGGAACAATAGCAAAAAAGGATGAGGGTCACAGTGGGATTTATGTTAAGGATGTTTACATGTCTAAGATTACATGTCTATCATGTAGGCTACACTTTCCCCAAACAAGCTATACTAATTACAACAATAACAATGATAACTCTCGACCACTGAAGCATGCTTCAGTTTCCACAGCAATAATAAGAAAATAAGTTTAAATGTTCAGTCATACATTTAGCCGCATCATTTTGTGATTAGTCTCATTGACTGAAAAGAAGAACTTGTTACCTTTCAGAACAGCTCATTAACACAGACCAAACTTACAACCACTGTTTGAACTGTTCATATAATTAACAGAACGAAACACTATTACAAGAACGGTCTTGTTTCATGTAAGATCCCCACAAAGCAAGTAACAAAAGGTGACCATTAATGTATTTCTTTCAGACAGTTACCAATGCCAAATATCACCAAAAATCACTTGTTTTATGGGTATATTAATATACATATATATTATACTCCGCAATTGTCCTTACCATGCTCAACACAATATTAATCTGTGTAAATTTTATTCTATTTTGTATTTTATTTTTTGTATTATGTACAGTGTATGATGTAAGCCCTACATCGAGTGGTGCGTTAAAAAGCCGGGTATAGAGCGGGTCAGTTGAAGAGGGCAGTAGCTCCCTATCAACAAACCCGCACCCACTTGCCCTAACGGATGCTTTTGTAGATGATGTTCCTATGCTGTGTGGTGCATTAAAAGATGAGGTTTATGAGCCCGTTGGCAGGGTCCCTCTCAACAGATTCATAGTTCGCCCAGTCTAATTCTCTTTTCTTTTATTTGTTTTGAGCAATAGAAATGACAACCGTTCCAAGCAGTTCCAAACACTCTGCTTTAGATAATCAAATGTAAATTGATAAACTGATTACTGGCAACTAATTTCTCTTCTCTGTACTTTTCAAAAGTCTTTTGTTTGTATTTATATTTAAACAGGTTGATGTTTGGACATTGTTTCATCTCCAATCACATTTACAGGCAAACACCATCAGATTCAAGATCATGGATGGAGAATTATGCATTACCTACCTCATCTTTATCATATCATATTAATTAACTATATGGTCTCTCAGTCACCTGCTCATTTTAGGTTAATTGGATTGTGGGTATGCAAATTATGAAAATTACACATGTACATTAAGACTAAAGCAATTGAGATACTGTATAGTTAAATGGTCACACATGTTTTCATTTCATTTTAAGGAGCATGCATTAGGGCTTTCACCATAATTACTACATCGACTTATTGTTCAATATTCATCAATAACAGATAAACGACACATTATTTGGGCTCAATATTTATCATTTGTACATTTATTAACATTTTCCCCCATTTTTTCTTTGTACAACTTGATTTATTTCAACTAAAGCAAATTGGGTTGCATAATATATTTCATGTGTATTGCTGCTTGTGTGGTATTTTAGGATATGATTGTGCTCTTTTAGAAGGTTTACTGATCGGTATGCTTTAGAGTTGACAGTATCTAGTATATTTAGAGTCAATAAAATCGTTTATCGTGATTTTTCCTGCCTCAATATATCGAGCTTCAAATTTGATATCGTGACAGGCCTAATAGGCAAGGCAAGGCAAGGCAAGGCAACTTTATTTATACCGCGCATTTCGTACACAAGGCAACTCAATGCGCCTATATCATCAGGCCGATACTTCTTCCATCCAGACTGACAGCATTCACCGTTTCACTGTGTGGCAGTTGTACAGTAGTGAATTGACAAATACGCCTGCAAGCCTGGGCCCATATGATGTAACATTAGTGTTTGCCTGCCCCTCACCTACTCCCTCAGCAGCAGCAGCAGCAGCACGGCCTCTTCACTGTGCAGGGACCATTACAGTTGCCACAGGATCATAACTCCGGTTTTATGGTGCAGCCCCAGTCCCATTGAGCCCATTAGAGGTCAGAGCCTGCACCAATCACAGGCACGTCTCCGATGAAGGAACAATGACTCCAATACCAAGACGACTACTGACGGTATTCCCAAGCACAAACTGACGATCGCTATTTCTGTTTTGGCACTGTACCATAAAGGCTCAAGGTGTTAATGCAGCAGTTCACATTCACAGGTTTCACATGTGGTGTCAAAATTGCATAATAGCACTGAATAAATGTATTGTGTGCAGTGAATATAACACATTAATAACATAGAAACTTCTGGTTAATTTGTGTTTACCTCATATACCATATAGCTAGTTGTGAGTAGACAGATAAAAAACGAGATGAATCAATGGAACAATTTTGTGTGGAATATAAATGTGTTTTATTTTGGTATACTATACTCGCTGTTCTTTTGTATTTATTCAGGATTTGGAACGGCACAGTCAAAATGCAGCATGGACTTTTTTTTACTAAAGCGGAAGCAAATTAAAGAAAGAACAGTAGCAGTATATTGTAATACAATATTTGTATTGTTTTACAATTTATGTATAGTGGAAATAAAGATTCTACTAGATACTAAAGTGATCGGCTCAGGATCTCCTGTATGTAATTTTAGCAACCGCAAATACTTTTTTTCTTTGTTCTTCTCCTGAGTTGTAATTAGCATAGCATTCTTCATTTGGAAAGAAAACATACCTAGAAGCTTTGGAGCTGGCACAAACCAACCAAAGTTGGTTGTTCTCCGCCCAGGGACAGGCAGCCACATAAATCATTCATTTCTTCTGGGTAGCAAGAGACAGAAGCAACAATGCAAAATAAGCTTTGAAATGACAAAGCTGAGTACACACAGGGCCAACAATTCTTGTGCCTATAAACAACTGCAAGGTGATGCTGACAGATTTGACTCCAAAAAGAATGAATTAAAGATGCGTTGATATGCAATTCAAAAAGGCAGGAGTTAGCAAAGGCAAACAAAGATGTAAAGGGCCAAGTTGAAGAGGGGCAAGCCACTTCTCAGATAAACCTGCTGTGAATCGCAAGCACTAGCAATTACTGAGGGTGCGGCTCCGAGTGCGTCTGGGGACCCCCTGCTTCTCTAGATCCATGTAATGGGCCCTCCTGAGGAAGAGCAGGTAACTTGCCTAGAGACGCGGGTGTTATACAGCTGAGCGCTCACTAATGCTGCCATCAGATCCATCCCAGCACTAATGAAGGATTTAATAGAGCAGAGAACAGGCTTATAAAACTCTGTCAGGCTCTCAACCACAGGGCTCTAGGCCAAGTGTCTACTGTCAAAAGAGGATTATCAGTACAATATTAACTGATATGAATATTTATATTCAGAGACAATACAATTGTGAAAGGTACTCAGGGTAATGATCCAAGTACAGACACAATATGCTGTGTACCCACTTATTATGACATACAACTATCTCCTCATCCTACTTGCAGTATAACCATATGTTAGTTCGACCCAGAATCATTTTTCAAACACATGACGGATGATAGCGGTAGCATTGTGGGAAATATACACAGTTACTGTTAAGCACAACAGCTAGCAGTAGCAAGTGAAATAAATACATGTTCATTCATTTAAAAGCATTTGATCCAATGATGTGACCATTCTGGTCCACCTTCTACAGCAGGACCTGTTAATTAGCACTTAATGGAGTAGGGACAGCTGGGCCCATTTGGACGTGTGCTTGTCCACACTGGAGACCAGGGGCTAAAGGCCACAGAGTGTAGCTCTGAGCGTGGCTCAGCTGGCCCTCTACCAGCAGTCTGACTGCAGGCTGCTCAGCCAGCGGAATGACAGAGGTCAGTGTTCATCCTGTCACAGAAAAATGGCCTCAAGTGATGGGGGCAGCACTGCCAGAGGAGACTTTGACATGAGGGCCATCTGACAGGGACGCCAGCCTTAGAGATGCCCTTCATGGGCACTGGGTACCACAGACTGCATCACTCTGCATGGCACCAAACATCCAGGAGCCCTTGTGTTCTGACACACTGATGCTCACATTGCCTCCAGTAACACACTTCCATTTGAAAGCTTCTAACACTATTTGGGAGGTCAGGCCAAGGGATAAATGCATATTTTATTTTATCATTCAGCATTGAATCTGGTTCACAGTAAAATCCTTCTAAAATAACACGTAATTCAATTTCCAACTAAATTAGCTACTGCTGCAACTACTTTATAAACCCAGCATAAATACAAGGTTACTCAGTAAATCATGCATGAAGGATGTGTCAGTTTATGTTACAATTTAAGGTTGATAACTGACATTGGACTTTCATCGGCTAAAGCACTATTTTGTCGAGGAACATGCACTGAGAGCATTAATCACACTCAAACCTGGAATTTGGTTGAATTCCAAATGTTCTAACGTTTTCTTCTTTGAACACTGCTCTTTCTCAAATGACCTTCATGCTTCTGTCTGTGGGCTAAGGTTTAAGTCAGCCTCACTTGATCATTTGAGTGTAAAATGTAATGTGTCCCTTTCTGGGCAAAAACATCTATTTTTTTAACATGGCATAATAATGACTAACACTAAATGTGACATGTCTTTGTAGGCTCTCGGTCGTACAGTGATCACTGGTCTAACACGAATGTCTAGTTGCGCGTTTGCACAGGCCATACTTTGGACCAGCACGAATACACCTAACGCGAAGGCAGCTACTTAACAGTTTTCTTTAAACAAACCACACACGCGTGTGCCAGATGTTGTCAGATCGCTTGATTCCACTTTTTCCTGAAGAAAAGTCCTATTTCCCACGTTCTTCCCCAGTGAAGTCCAGAGGCAACGCTGACGTTCTGTGGAAATATTATTAAACAATGTGGAAATATTTCTATACATATTTTTATTATACAAGGCTTTAGTGATTATATATGAATCATCATGTGTTGATTTAACCTGTGCTTTAAGGTTCATTTGAATTGGGCGGACATTTTACTGCACCATTGTTATGGTGCAGCAATGATTGAATTTAATAGATCGAGCCTCCGTCTTCGGGCCGTATAGTAAAGAATACGTCGACAGTCCCGATCGTATCCAAAATGCATGTCCAGTGCGCACCAGAGACAGCAGTGGCCTGGTAGCTCCATGCGCCACACATCAGCCACTGCGCCAAAATGTGTGTGCGTCAAACGTCTGCACGATGCTGTACGAAACGTATGAAGACTCAACAACGTGACATACTTCATACGTGATAGTACGATACAAACAAAGCGGCTAAATGACAAAAAAAGGTTTAGCAAAAGAAGGCGTGTGTGGTTTGATGGGGCGTGCGCGCTGATCTACTGTGTCACGGTAGGTGCCAGTCTGCACTCAGACGTAATTACGTGACCCGAACAAAAGCACGTGTTCACCCCCACTCCCCCACTCCCCCACCACGCTTGTCCTCGGAGTCTGGTTGGAGGAAAAATTGTGTTCGACATAACATTGGAGTTTGTCATGCCCACTTATTGCACCAGGTCTGGCTCTGCAAGATCTGAAAGTGCAGTAGGGGTGGGCCATATTGTATCGCATATTGTTATCGCGATGTAATTTTTTTATATTGTTGTAAATTTTTATATCGTTGTGGACACAATATAATTTACGTTACGCTCAGCTCCATCAGGGCAGCATAAACACTGACTGACTCAAATCACTACGGTGTAACATTACCGGAAGTCACTATTTTGATAGTGACTTCATTTGTACATCGTCAATTATATTGCCAAACATATCGTTATCGAGATATTTCTATTTTTATATCGTGAAATAGATTTTAGGCTATATCGCCCTGCCCTAAAGCGCACCCCTACAAAGCGAAAACAATTATTTTGTAATTTCCTTCTGTCATTCAAAACATTTAAAATTGGGAAAATACTGTATGTGTTTGCCTGATGTTCGGAGTGTGCTCGCGTTCGGAGTGAGTCCACGATGTACTCTGCATTAGGCTTAAAGTTAGAGGGATGGGCTCAGCAACAGATGAGCGGAAGATTAAAAGAATGAGTTCACTGTAATGGATCTGCAACTAGTGCCCCTATAAAGGAAAGGAAGGCGCATGGCCAAATGGATAATTGAGCACGCTGAAGCCAATTCATTTGGGGGCCAACATTTTATCCCTAACACTCAGCTAAATGGCAATTATGGAATTCACTGTATTCAGTTAAATAATGTACTTTACATTTATTAAATTTGCAATATGCACTCTCAAATTTGAATCCCATTCCCAAATGCCTTGTAACAAAATTAATGAATGCACTGCTCAGGTAACAGTCCCAGCAGCCATTCCAGTGAGTGAGCCCACACAACGCAGCCATTACCAATGTGTTAATTATACCTGCTGCGCTCATCTCGCTATGACATGCCAAATTATCCTCCACAGAAGAGCGCTCTCTTCTCGTACTGCCTTTGATTCATGTCCAGCCTTTCACTACAATCACGAGGCTCAGAGTGGAATTTGAAATCTCTCTTCACAATATAGCAGTAGATGGAATAGACATCTTTGTGAAACAGAATGGACAGTAACACAAAGAAAGTGTTAAGACCAGTGACAGTGAAGACTACAATATGTCGAATATGACAGCTTTTGATTAAGAGGTCCTTTATTTTTTGTAGAAACAGCGCTCTGATCGATTGCTCTAGGTGTCCAAATGTATTCCAAATATTCTGTATCATTGTGTTACGGCCCCAGGTCTCCAGTCCCCCTCCTTGTTGTATTAGTTTTGGTTGTGGTTGGTTTTCCCTTTGTCCTCCATGGAAATCTGGCTGTGTGAGCCCTAGCCTGGGATTGGAGGACTCGTTTCATTCTCGGTTCTGGTTGGCTGCTCGTCCCTGGTCCTGATTGGTGCGGTATCGGAACACCTGGCCCCAATCAACCTCCTGCTGCAGCCACGCCTATAAAAGGCCACACCTAAGAACATTCAGGGCTGCTGGTCTGGAGACACCTTTGTTTTGGTTATTCTCTTGTAAATAGCCTTTGTTTGGTTATTTTTGTTGCCCCTTTGTTAAATTTATTCTTTACATCCCTTTTATTAAATTACAATTTTATTCATACATTTTTACATCTTGGTTTTTGTTACAACATTTAATTTTGTTCATGGGAAAAGGATCCAAACTGCAAACATGCAACAAACCCAGGCACTCCCAACAAATATGAGCAGCATGAGGAAGTAGTACTTAAAAGGCCTTTATTTAAATGGCCAAGCCAACATGTTTTGAACACCCTGTCTTCATCAGGGCTTAATATAAACGATTTATGTTTTATTTTGTGACATACAACTTAACATTTCATAATGTACAAAGAATGCTATTGTTTGAACAGGTTGGTGGTTTTCTATTCCCACTCAAGGCGCATGTTAGAACTAATGTATATTTGCCAATGTATTTCTTGTGTTGAATGACAAATACAATACAATACAATACAAAGAAGATAATATACAGTATTATCAGTGTAGATGCTTTGTCCCTCTATAATTTAACAAGATGTGCAACAGATCAAGGACCTGTTTGTTTATTTGTCCAGAACAGTACATGTTCATGAACACACATGGGACTGATGCATGTAAACACGGCACACCAGACTGTAGCCATGCGGTAATTTCTATCCATTCCCCACTCGCACTCTCAAACACTCACATTCATTATGGCCTATTTTACATGTTTTAGTGGCAGGGGAAACTGGAGTACCCGGAAGAAACATGCACACTTCACAAAGACGACCAGCCAGGGAATCAAACCCGGGACCTTCTAGCTGTGGAGCACAAGCTCTAACCACTGTGCCACCATGCCGCCATAGTCATAGAAATACAAATGAGAAGCGGCGTTCCTTTCTAACGTGTGCGGACAGTTAGCAAGCCAGCTAGTCCAGGAAACTTCTCCGAGTCAGATAGCCTGCTCAATGGATTTTTCCTAAAGCAGTTAGCATTAGCCATCAAACATCACAATTATGATTGATCCAGATGTTTTCAGCTGTTGTCAACCCATCGACCACATTTAGGTGAGGTCCAAGTCTAGTTAGAAAGCATTAATGAATGTACAGACCTTTTAAGGTTTTACTTTAGATACAAATTAGCGTCTCAAGTGTCCTCTAAAGTAAATGCCAATTCAAATTTAGATAAGTTTCTGCTTGTTGTGGGGTAAGATACACATGCAATGGCCACTAAACATCTTATAATATATTAATGATAAAGAAACCACAGAAATGCTATGAAAAGGATAAAACATACCTCCCAGTATGTTAGTATGGATGCCGGCCTTCCCTATTCATTTTTATGGGGACGAAACATTCATTTAAAATCTGGTCCGGGTGCCATTGGTTAAGAATGTGCGCATTTTGTAGGAACAGGCTCAGCTAAAGGCACTTCTGTGATGTCTATCGTTGTAGTTATATTTTTTTATTCATTCAAAACATTGAATTCAACTGAAACTATGAACCTGCATTTATATTACACTTCACACATGTCCATCTTTTCCCTTGGGCAAAATAACCCACCTAAATAAATAGACTTGACATTTTCAGTAGAGATGCAAAAGTGTTTTCCTTCATTTTCATTTGCACAAAATCTATAGTGCAATTGTGTTTCTGACACATTCTCACCCCTACTTAAACTTCCCGCCTGCCCTCAGCCATCAGTTTAGTGTCGACTAGAGGGGTACTGGTCAAGTGCATATTGCCTGAGCGGCTGTGACTGCCTCAGTGGATCTTGGGGTGACACGTGGTTAAATGCCTGCACACACAGCTCTTGCGGCCATGTCTGTATCAGCATTAGTGCTTTTTCCCTGTCTCTCTTTCCGTGTGTGCTTGTCCAGCAGTTTTCATGGAGCACCATTTACACCAGCTGCAAGTTGTTGGACACGGTTTATAATACAGAGGACACTGTAAAGGGTTGTTGTCACGGAGGGAAAATGCTGTCTTTCTCAAGAATTTCTTAAGAATATAGGTCACATGTACAACACAAAAAACATATCACAATAGACTGTATTGAATGGCATCAAACACCAACATCTGGATGAGTGGCTCAATGCTCTACTTCTGAATCACCACCAAGCGAGACTCTGATGATCTGGAAAAATAAGCACATTTAAAATAAAATATAAAACACAATTTGGTTTCATATCTATCCCCGATCTTGTTTTTTCCCTCATGTTTTCCAAAAAGCACACCTTAAAATAAAGTCTACCTCATCCAGAGTGGGAGAGACAAAGACACCAGCATCTTATCCTTCTGGCAACTGACACTAACACAAAACAAAACACATTTTGCACTTAATGAAATAGAAATCAACACTGTATACATATAGGGCAAGTCTGATCATCCTCATCTAAAATTTCACTCCAGAATCCCCTGAAAATAAGTGAATGTGCATTACAATATTTGTCCACCTCATTGGTTAACGTTTGGGATGTGTGTTCGCATTTAACCAGAAACGCACCAGGGCTCAAAACAAACCTCACTTTCCCAAGAACCACCAGAGCTCACTTCAAATGAACCATAACATAAACTAGAAATGCAGGTGGACTTATAAACAATATAATCTATAAGAAGAAGGGGGCTATTTTTTGTCTTTATTTAAACAGATAGTTCTATCACAGCACAAGTAGTTCAGTGAGCCGGGTACATTCATGTTCTATAGTCAGACAGTGATGTATGGGACATGTTTTACCAGCAAGACTCCATTTCACACTCAGTGATCTGCGCAGCCTCAGACTGAAATCCTGATTAACTCACATAATGACACTGATGCAAAATAAATAAACCATGCTGATTTAAGGGAGCACATGCCACTTTAAATAAGCAAGAGTGTAAAAATGTTGGCGGGAGTGAGAAACTAATGACAACAGTACTTGAATAGCCTTTTTATATAAATCACTGACCCTGTATATTAACTTTTTAGGTTCTCATCCAGGTGACAAAATGAATAAAAATAAATACAATAAAATATTGTTTTATACAATTATCCTGCTTTGGTTTCATTATACCAACACAATATTAAAAGTGTAATTTATTTGAATATTCATTAAAAGTGCTCTAGGGGACATGCGCGCCTTTCTGTTTGGACCACCTGGGAATCCTTCCAGCTCCCTTTCTCGATTTTTTTTTTATATATATTTTTTTCTTTTTCAAGGCCGTACATGATTTATACCGATATTAAAATCCTCTCGAGGGATACGGCAGCCTGGTGTGATCAAATTTGTTCATGCTGTTCGGGCCCCGAGCAGCTCTAAGACTATGCTCAACTTGTGTGGGGATTGGATTAGTTTATATGTATTTTCCTCTCGAGTAACAGTATCCGCTCGTCTAGTGTGCGGCTCCCATCTGCGCAGGCATCGCTCGCCGGTGCAGCAGAATTTCACTGTTGACTTTCCACTGCTGACGGACACATTTGCACATGGAAGGACCAGGAAGTGTAGTGTATTGCTCAGTGTTAAAAAAGAGAATAGGCAAATACTTCTTTATCTTTCAGATTTTCAAAGCCATGTTTTAATAGGCCTCAAGATAACAATGTTCCAAAACAAAAGAAACAACAAAACATGCACAACAGGATAATCATTCAGCTGTCGCCCACTGCTCCTGACAGATTTCCCAAGCAGCTTTGAAGGGAGGGTCAAATGCAGAGGATGAATTTCCATCATGGGACAAAAAGGTATTTTGGCCTAACTCCCATTCAACTGAAGTGAGAACGGCATCTACAGCAGGGGTTCCCAAACATTTCGGGCCGCGACCTACAAAATCACCAGACCAACAACTCGGGACCCCCCACTGTAAAATATAATTAGTATTCATAATGAATTCAGGTGCTTTTAAAATCTGGTTTATTAATGTATGTTTTGATATTTGGCTTGATTTCACAAAATATAAGGTTATGGTGTTAAGGTGTACTTCATTGTCCCCATAGGGAAATGTGTCCTCTGCATTTGACCCATCCTTCGACTCCGCTGGGGAAACCCGTCAGGAGCGGTGGCACCAATCTCCAAATGTTGAGCCAGGCTGATGGTCAGAGTCACCTTGCTGGAGGATTAACTTATTGTGCGTGTTCTTGGATGATGGGGGAAACTGGAGCTCCCGGAGAAAAGCCGTCCAGACACTGGCCCTCATTTATCAAACATGCGTACGGTGAAATCAGAGCGTATGTGGCGTGTACAAAAAATCACCGCCTGTTTTGGCATTTATCAAGTCAGGAGGTGGTGCACATGATACACCAATTTTAACTAAACACTAAACAGCGCACGAAAACAGTTTTTAAGAGCTTGAATTGCATTGCCACGCCGCATATTATCCTCATTAGTGATTTAAACATGAAACAAGGCGACAGCGTTGATGTTTAAGGGAAGACTTGATTCCATGTTGCGCTGCATCGACGCCACGCCGGGCTGAGCCTCTGCGCTCGGCCTGGACCAGAGACACTAGAACCTGGACTGCAAGCCACAGACGGTGTTTTGTATATATTTGTTTCGTTTTTTGTTTTTAACAAAATACCGTTGCGTGCACAAACTTTGTGTGGATTCCCCGCCTCACACCCGCGGCCGCTGCCGTGTACCGGGACACCGGGCCTCACCTGGGGCTGCGCGAGGCCATGCTCCGTGTTCTGGTTGGTTTGAGCGCTGAGTCTGTGGACATTATTCCGTACTCGCGAGTATCCCGGGCGTCAAACAAATCCTTTAACAGCTCCACAGCTTTCGTCGGTCCGGACGGGTTCGTAAAGTCCGGGTTTGAGCGGCGCAGGGTCTGCTGACCGCGCCCTCTCCTCTCGTCAGGGGAATAAAGGGCTGTCTCGAAGGGCTGTCTTTGGTCCGGACGGGTTCCTTAGGTTCCGGTCGGCTGTCAGCTCTCCGCGCACCTGTTTCCTCCCGGAGGAAAGCTCTGCTTTAGGCCAAAAGACGCGCAAGTCCTGCCCCCGGCTCCAGCGCTGAGTCCGCGGAGCTGAACAGCTGCTTTTTGCTGGTTCAGATCACGGTCCAGAGTCTGCTCTGACTGCAGCGTTGTATCCACGCTTTTTTTTTTATGTGGTCTAATTTTTTTTTATATAGGCTATTAAGGCCTACAGCTTATTTAATAAAGGTCACTTTTTATCATTAGCCTAAATTTGTCCCCTCTTTTTTAATTTAGTAAATGTGATCTTGGATTGGCTATAAGGTTAACGTGGTTTACTGACAGATTTTTTAATCTTCCTCATGCACAAAAATATCACATTTGTTGTGTTAAAAACAACTATTTATAATTTCCTGGTAGGAGAAATGTTCTTTTTTGCCGTGTTTTGTGCGTGCGTGCCGTAAAACCCGTGGGTGAGGCCTCAGCATCTCGTGACCTCCTGTGGGGTCCTGACCCCCACTTTGGGAACCGCCTGCTTTATAGAATGAGTTTGAACCTTGTGTGATTTTACAGTCACGAGGTCAAGCACCTGAACAAAAATAGGTTTTGGTCCGAATTTACTGATAATTTACCCTTTCGTCTTTTTATATTGCAAATTTGTTTCTTTCTCATACAAAAAATATACAAAATGCTAAATGGAAAAGCAAAATAAAACTAGAAAACAAACAAGAATATTTTTTCCTGAGAAGAGGACCAATCCATCATAAAGCTAAAAGGCGTATTTGTTTGTGATTGTTGCAAAAGCAGGTCATGGCGCAGAGAGCTCTCATTGTTTTCAGCGGCTCACCGTGTGATGGTGAATAATGAATAGCGTAAACAATGCATAAACATGTCACCTGAAGAATAGTGCAGAAAAGCACCGCTCTGGCAGGTAGTACAGAGCTACGATCCACAGTTTGTGAATAAGAGAAAAGGGAGAAAATAGCCATGAATCTCTTCAGATTTGGAAAATATGCAGCACAGATTCCATAAAGTATACTATACCATTGGGTTGTTGTTTTGATGTTGATGTATTTAAGCCCACCACACATGTTGGAGCGCCTTAAGGGTCGAGCTGAGACCGCCCTATTTCCAACTGCATTTACTTCAAAGTTAGTTCAGTCCATGTTTACACACGCCCGCACCAGACGTCACACCATCAGCCACGTAATAAAGATCAGTTGTTCGCTGAACGTATTCCCATGACAATGGGCTCGACCCACTCCTCTCCCTCATGGGTAAAGAAAGTAGAAAGAAGAGGAATGCACTTTAATCGGCTCATGAAGAGGGAAGTTTTACCGCAGCAGGAAAGGAAAATGGGAAAAAGAGATGGACATTGATGATTTAAAGTTGACGAGGCAAAATGCGTATTCATTCTTTCTTTGCGCAAAAAAGAGGTGTCAAAGCGAGAATAGTTCAGCCCGATTCCAGCCGCATTCACACCACAGCCACTTCGACCCTGTTTTCAAGTGGCGCCGCTGGCATTGATTATGTTTATGTTCACTTTTTTTCTCTATTTAGCCAAGATAAAACGCAGACATGGAGGGCCAGATGAGCATTACCCTGTAGCCAAATTGACGACAATTTCTTCCCTTTGGTGCTTATCTTCATTTCAACAGAAATGTATTCTTTATCTTTACTACTCAAAACTACAGCAGGATTGGACACCATACAACCTTTGTTTTGTGACAAAGTGAAGTTTTTGACCGTAATGCACACTTGGTGATGGAGGACATTGTACTTCTTGTTTCACTGATCAAACAGTCTGTTGAATTGGCTTTCCTGAGCTGATCTCCATCTCGAAATGGCTGACTGTTTGATTTGTTCCCTTCCTTGGAGTGAGAAAAAAGTCCTTTTGCTTTTCACGCACCAAGGCCATATTTCCGTTTTACAACACTATGGCTAAAAACTGTTTTCATGACCGAGATGTCTGCAACTGGAGTGTGTATGCATGCTTTTTTGTGTGTAGCTCTGAGAAAAAAAGAAAGAAAACAATGAATCTGCCTGGTATGAGACGGCTCCTTTAATCTCCTGCTCACTGACAATAAGGACCTCCAACAAAACTCATTCTGCCATTGCGAAAACAAAAGGCCCTTGGACAGAAAATGTGCAAAATAGCATCAATATAAGCAATGGGAGCTCAATGAACAACATTTTTGAATAATCAAAGCCAACAAATATAATTTTTGGAATAAGAGACAAACAACAATGCAAGGAAAGAGAACATGCACAACAACTATCCCTATATCATCAGTGACATCAGCTGGAGGCAGGAGATAAGCAGCAGATGGAAGATTAAACTAAAACTAGCTTTAAAATGTCTGTGTAAGCTTTAAAATCTCATTCACGGCTGTAAATTAAAGTTTTAGCTTATATATCCAACAAAAGTTAAACATTTGTTCATCGTTACTTTGACAACAGCTACAATCTAGCATTTATTCCTCCAACACCTCCAACATTTACAATCAATAAAAGGGTCTATTGTGAAGTTCAGTTGTGTGTTGCTGCTGCTTTTTCTGCTGGAAGTTGTTGTTTAGTATTGCTACATTACTGTTCATGTTTAATTATCTACCTTCATCTAGCCTTACCCTCTGTCCTCCTCTTTCTTCATCCATCCTCTGTTTCTCCAAACCATCTCTGAGAGCAAGCTGAATACCTTTAGAACTTTTACATCCAACCCTGTAGCCATTTGATACTGCACAATGTCCAAATTAATGTGGCAACAATAATTTCTCCTCCTCATGTACCTAACGTGTATCTAACCAATGGTCCATAAAACAGGTGCTATAAAAAGTGTCTCCGTTTTTGACTGCCCTTGCTGGTAGGACCACCTTTTCCTCTTTCTTATCTGGCTTTCATGGTTGAGTACTTGCGTAGGGACAACAAAATGTGACCATTGTTTGAGTTTTGGGGTTTTTAACTGTAATATCGCTAAATGCCGCAAGTTCATTGCTTGGAGGAAATGTAGCAAAGACACTTTTCCGTTTTCAAACATTGGACAATTCTCAATGTTATCAGTATTAAACATTCGCGACCTAAAAGAAAGACAGACAGCACTCCTCATCCATGCAGGATTTGTAGACAGAGCCGTGTCCTTTATTGTGACAGTAGATGGCATCTCCCAGCATGCTCAAGAGCTGAATTTAAAATATGGTACTTCTGGGGGCTAAACTCAACCGTCATATACAATACCTTGAAACCCCTTCAACTGACTGAAAAACAGCATAGAAATGGAGTCCACTTTTTGCAGGGCCTATCAATCAATCAAACATATAGTCTCCCAGACTGTACGTTTGATTTTGTTAATTGACCTAAGTGGATTATCTTGAGAGATGTAGATGTACATTGTTGTGACTGTGGGGATTACAAACACCTGTGCAGTGCATTTGTGAACCCCCCTTTTTAAGTAAGTAAGTAAGTAAGTGAGTACTTTATTTGTCATTGTACAAGCGTACAACAAAATAGTGTTCAGGTATTAGTCCTGAGACGTTGAAACTGAGCAGCATGTTTTTGGAGGTAGAGGAAACTGTATCACCCGGAGGAAACCTGGCTCTGGCACTGGTCAGCTCCTCCTGCGCAGCTCCCTCCGCCCCACAGTCTTTCACCATCTTCTCGGAGGAGCTTAGCAGTTTTATTCTCCAGTGAACGTTCATTAGTCAGAACAATAGAAGGCATGTGTGGCTTAGCTGTGAGTCTCGCCCGGATACCTCCTTGTTTGTCCCTCCCTTGTTTCCTGTAGCGCCTCTTGTGATGCCTCCACTGTGCTGCAGTTGTGGGGGGCTCTTGGTGCCTCTTCACTGTCCCAGAAAAAGACATGTGTAGGTCTCAAATGGCTTTAGCTGATAAGCTAGCCATTTACTTAAAAAAAAAGATTTCTTCAGGACCATTATGGACTCTCTGCAGTATAAAAACATTCAACCAATACATCGGCTATTGGCCGTTAAAATGCCAATATCTTTAGAAACGAAAGTGATAGAGACTTCCTAGGCCTCTGGGGAGCTGAGAAATATTGCAATGAAAATCAGTCACAAGTTTGTACACCTCGGAGGCTCTGATTGTAGACTCACAGTTCAACAATGACACATTTTATGGTTCAGAAGCATCATACAAAGAATTATAAACAAGACATATGGAAAAATCGGCCCAAAATATTAGCCGCGCATATCAGCATCAGCCAGTAATAATCCCCCAAAATTGGCATCGGCCTTAGAAAAACCCTTATCAGTCGATCTCTGGGGATCTCATGCCGAGAGGGGAGGGGGAGTGTGTGAAAAGCAGTAATGATTGAGAAAACTCTCTCATTCATAGAGGTTTTCATCATAAAAAGATATCTTGGTGTATTTGTAGAATATTATTTAAGGTAAGCTAACAACATCACTAATTATGTAAGATGCTACAATTATCCGATTTCAGCCCCTAAATCTCCATATTGGTCAGCGCCACCTGGACACAGAGCACATCAACTGAGCCTGTTGTTCATCCTGATTGGTGTAATAGCCTATCTGTGGATTTAAGACAGGCTGATTCCACTGAAGCTCTCCGCTGACCGCTACTATTTGCTAAGGAGACAGAAATTAAAGTCCTCAATCAAAATGTGATCAATGCCAAGAAGCCCCTGAAGCTGAAATGAACAGCACTATAATGAAGCCATAATTCAACTTTACTGCGCAAGGAATGAATGAGGAACACGGGGAAAGCCAGACAGGGATAGCTACGTTAACTTGACTGACAAACATAATGCAAGTCATATGTTGATACACTTAGAGTCATTCATCTAGGATCTTTGCCATCTAGTGAATTTTATTGTGAGCAAAGCATAAAGTCGTCTCTTTGTATAGGCACACAGCACAGAAACAACTTAACATCTGATGGAAGAGAGTTTGGCCTAGGACAGAACAAGTTTGAAGGTGTCTAGACGGTAAAACACAAAGGAACGTCACAAAAAGGCGTGTACACCAGTAGGACTGAACACTCATGCTATGTTTATGATAAGGATTTAACATTTTTAATATTAAAACCTCAAAAAAGTAAGATTTACATCATGTATGCCTTATTAAACAATAATAATAAAATGACTTCTGAATGAATACTCACTGACAGATTCGCACAGCTGAACTTGGATAAATCAATGGCAGTAAGAATGTCTTCTTTTGACCAACAAACTCGCAGTCTATTGAGAGTGATATGAGTAAAATATCATGTAATGCTAAATGCTTCAGTGTTTAGACAAAAGCTCAAAGGCAGAAAATACTGTGTAATACTGTACTTCCACTAAATTTCCATCAAGCACAATTAGTTTAAAGCTGGAAGGAAGACAGTGGCAAAAGTGGGAAGCCTTTTTGTCATAAATAAATTGACAATCTTCACTAACCGAAAATTGTCCCTGGAGTTATTTATTTTATGTCAACACTTTGCTGGAAGGGAGATGTTTTAATCACTTTGTTTACAGTCTATTAAACATGTGGTGTCTTTGGTAGTTTGATTGACAGGTTTCTGGGGTCCGGGTATTGTTCACTGAACCATACTTTCATTAAACCAAAGCTGCACTTCATGTTGTAATATTATAAAAAACAAAACTGCTACGAGACATATCTGAGAGAATCAGCAATCTATTAGCTCCTTCATGCTCCAATAAGTCAGCACTTTATACATTATGTTAGACAGACAATATTATAATGAAATTAGCATATGTGCCCCGTCACCAGAACGAGTGCAGCGTTTAGCACTCTCGCCTCACAGCAAGAAGGTCCCGGGTTCAATCCCAGACCGGGTGAGGCCTTTCTGTGTGGAGTTTGATTGTTCTTTAGTGTCTGTGTAGGTTTGCTACAGGTGCTCTAGTTTCCCCTAACACTAAAACATGCACAATAGGTTCCCCTTTGGAGCCAGAACAACCCCACAACTTTGATTCTGAAATCACAAAGGACACCAGGAAGAATAGCTTGATTGCACTAATGGATTTGATCAAACATCAATTTGAATGGTTGCTATCAATAATAATAATAATAATAATATCAAATTATATAATTAAAATGCTATAAAATGCGTATTGCTGGGTTGCAGGTTCTAGTATGTGATGATGTCAGCGGACCCAGCGGGGGCAGGAGCCAGTTTTTCCTATTAACAGCATTACACTTTCACAAGTCGTAGCTCAAAAGAAAATGTATGAATTACAAAAATGATCATTAGTATCAGTCACTGGGTCCATGATCTCTCTGTACAAGACCACACATTTCCTCAAAAACTAAATATTTTATCCTCCATATAATAGTATTGGCCTTTAAAATGCTGTGATGTCACCTGCAACCCAGCAATAGTATATATAGTATATATGACAGATTGTAGTTTGTTGTATCAAAGGAGTATGCCTTTTATCCTGGCATTTCTCCACTGTTAAGTCTAATTGTCTGGAAGAGACACTGCACAAATGTCTGACACAATGATTTGAAACCATTAGGGCCATAACACCGTTTCTCCCTGTGTGGTTTACAACATCTTCAAAAACTCTAAATATGTCAAAACACATAAAAAGAAACTGACAGCAAAAATGTATACCACTGCAGAAAGGATTTTTCAACAACAATAAACAAAGCATTTTGTCCACCATTCCCTCACATTTGGTCGCCATGCATTTTACACTGTATTTTACACCGTCAGTATTGTAGTTTACAGATCCGTTCTATTGGTAATCCACAGATGTTTGTGTAAGCTCTCAGTTGTACAGGGCTTTTCCCTTAGGGTTGCAGACGCCTCTCACCTCAAGAAGCTTTCTCAGCAACTAAGGGAGGGTTTACCTTCTTATTAGTAACATCCATCTTTATTCTAACAAGCTGCTCTAAACTTGTTCAATAGTCTCATTTTCACAGTGAGTGCTGGTTTCAACAACTTTCATTTTTAAATAGAAAATAACAAAAATGTATATCTCAAACTATCCGTTCTTTTCTGTTGCTTCTTTGATTTTGCACAATATATTTTTTTCCTCTGTGGCAAAGAAAAAAGAACGATCTGACGAAGGCCAATGGCGAAACATTATCCTTGATTAAAAAATGGACATCGGCTACTTGATTGTCCAATGCTGTTTTTTTTATTTATAATGTTAATTGAACTAACAACATAGTGGTGACGTAATCTTGTCAATTCTCTGTGACGGTCGTGATTGGTTCGGCCAGGCCTTAGCAACTTGTTTACCGTGTATGTCAAGGCCCACCTTCTTTCACGCGGAAAAGAAGTGGGTGTGGTTTATCAGGCCACCAAAAACATGCTGGTCAGGTTGGCCCACAATTGCGGCGCACTCAGTCGCAGAGGCTCAGGGCTAACCCAACCCGGGAACGGTATATACAATTGTACAATGACAAATAAAGCACTTCTTACTTACTTATATAGTCTTTTCGACACCTCACTTTCTTTCTTTTTCCTACCAGTTGGCTTCAATCCATATGAATATGAAGTGGGACCTCACAAAAGCAGCTTTGGCATGCATCAAAAGTTCTTAACAAGGCCCTTACCTGCAAGGCACCCCACAAGTGACTGCAGCACCAGCAGTTTCCATAGCAACGTCATCTTCAATTTTGTGGGGTCAAAGTAGTCTTACATCCAATCACCACAATATGGAATCGGATTTGCACCTCACTGGCTCCTCTGTGGAATCTGTAGGAGAAGCAGGTCAGAGAGTACACAGACAAAATATTAATAAAACATTTGATTACAGCAACAGAAATGATGGCATAATACGAGGACGCATTCCTGGTGGAGTTGCTGTTCTTTGGAATAAAAAACTTGATGCTTATGCCAATGTTATCAGACTCGAAGCGGACTGGTGTATAGCATTACACTTAACACTGAAGGGCAAGGAATGTGTTATTTTAAATGTGTACACCCCCTATGAGTGTCAGCAGAATGAAACGGAATATCTTAACAGACTTGCTTTTATTAATTCTTTTATGCAAGATAAAACGTTTTCTAATGTATTTGTTGTTGGTGACATGAATTCTGATATTTCAGACAGTAAATCATTATTTGCAAGTCATCTGAACCAATTTTGTGAGGATAATGGGTTGATATTATCTACTAAAGCTCTCTTGCCAGCTGATAGCTTTACTTACATAAGTGAGGCGTGGCATACAACCTCTTGGTTGGACCACTGCATAGCTACAGCAGATGCCCATGCGTCTCTGGTGAATATAAAAATTTACTATGAATTTGCAACTGCTGACCACATTCCATTTGGGATGCAAATAAACTGCCATTTTCTGCCCCTGACAGAAAGTTACAAAATTGAAAGTGGTACATCCTACATTGATTGGAGTTGTCTTTCTAGTGAAGATATACTATTGTACACTATGAACACAGACACTCTTTTGAGTAATATCTATCTGCCAAAAGAGGCTATGATGTGTAGAGATGGTAACTGCAATGATTCTGATCACAAATCTGTCATCAGTTCTATGTATGAGGATATTGTTAAAGTGCTGTACGAGTCATGTAAACCCTTTCAAAGACCAAAATCTAAAAAGAGGGTAAGGCCTGGGTGGAATGATCATGTGGCTGATGTTTATACTAGAGCTCGGGAGGCTTCTACAGAATGGATACTGGCGGGGAAACCTCGATATGGGCCTGTTTTTGAACATAAAAGGCTAACTAATGCCCAGTATAAATATGCTGTGCGTTACATCAGTAAAAATGAGAGAGCGCTGAGAGCTGATTCTATGGCCAGGAAACTCTCCTGTAACAATACATACGACTTTTGGAAGGAAGTGAAAGGTGTAACTTCGAATAAAACATGTCTGCCCTGTGTGGTGGATGGTGCCTCTGGTACTGAGAACATCTTAGAACTATGGCGGCAGCATTACCGCAGTTTGTTTAATTGTGTTCCGAGTGAACTATATACTGTAAATGATGTTGACAATGTTGACGTAATTACGACAAGTGAGGTCTTTAGGGCAATAACCAATTTGTCTAATAACAAAAGTACAGGATTGGATGGAATCTCTGCTGAGCACTTAAAGTTTGCAAGTGTGAGGCTGGCCCCACTGCTTTCTATCTGTTTCACAGCTTTTCTTGTGCATGGTTTCATACCAGACTCTATGTTAGCTGTGTTATTGGTTCCAGTCATTAAAAACAAAACTGGGAAGCTTGGCTGTTCAGATAACTACAGACCGATAGCCTTGGCTAGTATAGTGTCTAAAATCATTGAAACTGTCCTTTTGGAAAGGATTCTCAAACTTGTGAGATCTACGGATAACCAGTTTGGATTTAAGACCAGGTTAGGCACTGACATGTGTATATATGCACTTAAAGAGGTAATTGCTAAATATAGAAGACAAAATTCATCTGTTTTTATGTGCTTTTTGGATGCTTCAAAAGCATTTGACAGGGTCAATCATAGAAAACTATTCTTGAAATTAGCATACTGGTACTCACAGCAAACAGTGCAAATAAAATGGGGGAACAGTGTATCTATTCCTTTTAAAGTGAGCAATGGGGTCCGACAGGGGGGTGTTCTGTCCCCAGTGTTATTTAACCTGTATCTAGACGAACTGTCATCTAAACTCAAAGACTGTCACACTGGCTGTGTCTCTGGAAGAGCTGTTATGAATCATTTTTTGTACGCAGATGATTTAGTCGTGTTTAGTCCAAGTACGGCAGGTTTACAGCAGCTCCTTAATATCTGCTCAACTTATGGGCTGGAACATGATATTAAGTATAATAGTTCGAAGAGTGTGGTTATGATTTCTAAAACCAAGGAAGATAAGAACCTGACATTTCCTAACTTTTGTTTGTGTAATGATGTTTTGCATGTTGTCACCAAAATCAAGTACCTCGGGCACATCATCACTGAGGACTTGTCTGATGATGATGACATTTACAGACAATGCAGAGTGTTGTATGCCCAGGCTAATACCCTGGCACGGAAGTTTGGCTGTTGTACAGAGAGAGTGAAGCTAACGTTATTTAAAGCGTACTGTACTCCCCTATACACAGCTCATCTCTGGTCTCATTATAAGAAAGCCAGCATGCGTAAGCTCCAGGTGGCCTATAATGATGCTTTGCGTGTGCTTTTGAAAAAGCCGAGATGGTCAAGTGCCACAGAAATGTTTGTTAATGCCAGAGTGAACACCTTACAGGCCGTGCTACGAACTTTGATGTACAGCTTTATGTGTCGATTGAACATGTCTGAAAATGAAATAATAGTGTCCCTCACGAATATAAAATGGAGTGCGACACGTTATCAATCTGACTTGTGGAGACATTGGCATGATTGTCTTTTTAAAATGCCATCTTAATTGTTTGTCTTGTCCTTTATTTTTATTTATTTTATTGGACTACGAGTCTGGAATAAAGTTGAATTGAATTGAAATGACTTTGCATTGCTTAAGATGTTATTGAAATCCCAAATAAGAAAAACAATGTTTACCCCTTAAATGCACTATACCTGATTTTTTTCTCGTAATTGAACAAAATGTGTTTTTCCATCTTTAGTATACTGTAAACAGGCAATTGTGGGGAAAACATTGTGCATCATCTAATTATATAATTTGTATCAGTTTCATGAACTTGCAGGTGAGTTTTCGAGAATTTCTGTAAAAATCACTCAGACAACTGATCCTGTAAGTGGTAAAAAAAAAATGCGCCTATAAACTAGTCCCTGAGAAGAATTGGGATGCTAAGGAATGTTAGGAATGAGATGGGACCAACACTATCAGTAATTGAGCGTTTTCCTCCTATTTCATTGTCTCTTATTTAAAAAATCAGGCATGAGGCTTCCATGTTTAAATGTTAATATAAATGTTTTACTTAGTAACATACGCTTACATCACGGCCTTGAGAGAACGAAAAAAAGCTATGGACATTTTTGTTTACACTAGCCCTACAAAAACAATCCATCAACTTTCAATTGGATAAAAACAATATTGCACTTTACTTCATGCATAGTTATAATAATAGCTTGGTAAAAGAATGATAATAGCATAGTAACTAGAGATAACGAGAAATGTATTTGCATTTATTTGTTTCTGATGATTACTTAGAAAATACTAAACATGTTTTCTGGTACTTTACAACCTTTCTACTGGGTTATAGTTATAATTACTGATATTACCGTGAAAAGGTTAAATAGGTATGTTCGCTATTTTCAGCCCATCACAATAGTGCAAGGTTAAGCGCTATAAAAACTGTAACATAACAGCACTTTAATGTATCATGTAGATGTGAAACATGTCTTAAATTAACGGCAGGGTGGTTCACAGACGACCCCTCACTTAAATGTGCCAACTGACACGTTTCAATCTTCAGCAGAAACTCTGTTAGAAGCACACATTTCATTTTTCCTTTCATTATAATATATCACTGCAACTCCAGGCAAGACAGTTATAATGTCAGCCTATAAAGCAAAGCCACTCCTAAAGTTCTCGCTGCACTGTTCTTTCATATATGCTGCACATTCTCCACGGTACAAAGTCACGAGATGAAAAAAGCAGAAGCATCTAGAAGAATTCCAACAGCTGTGCGCTTCCTGCTCACTACAACTACATAGAGCGATATCTCCCCAGAGTGAGAATTAAAAGTTGAAAGTTTGTTGAATGTCGGAATGGCAGAGCTCTAAGTCGTGGATTGGAGGCTTAGCGGAGAAGCTGTCGCATATTACATATTCACTGTCAGGTTGCATCTCCTTTCTGTCTCCCCCACATGTCTGTTAGGAAAACAGAACAGTCTGATTGCCATTAAAATCAGTTGCATATTGTTATGTACTACAGTTGCCAGAGTAAATTGTCACAGTTAAAGAGCACATTTGGGAGCAATAAATGTCTGAAAAGTAATTCTTGCATTGAAACATTTTAAAATGATATCAATGGATCACTCTATCTAGGGCTGTGCATACATCACTATCAAAATATTGGGTGACATCCATAATCTCACAAAGGTCACACTAAATGGAGTTTTTTTTTTTTTCCTCACACAGCAAAAGAAAACCATGATAAATGTGCAAAAGTTCCGTTCTCCAAATTTGGTTTAAATGTGGTTTTGGTTCTGATAATATTAACTGTAATAATATTAACACAATAATAATAATAATGCATCCGTTTTATATAGCGCTTTTACACTCAAAGACACTTTACATTGCACTGTTCATTCACTCCATACTTGGTGGTGGTAAGCTACCATTGTAGCCACAGCTGCCCTGGGGTAGACTGACGGAAGCGAGGCAACCAGTCTGCGCCATCAGCCCCTCCGACCAACCACTCATTCACTCACTACATTTGCCAAAGTAGTGGCGATCTATTTTGGCTCGATTTTTCCTCTTATCACAGCCCTTTGTTAGAGCGTATCCTTATAGCAGTAAAGACAAAAACAAGTTTGCACGATATCTACAGGGCACATTTTTGCTCCCTCATCAAAGTGCTTGTTCGGTGCATGAGTGCGAGAGCTCAGAGATAGAGAACGTAAACATATGTAGGAAGACATGATGGTTCAATTCAAAACCAGCTACTTGTGCACTGCATGCATGATCAGAAATACTACGCCGTTCTAAGACAAAAATAGATTTAGTCTTACATACTACTAATGCATTAATGCACGAGAGTTCACAAAAAAGGTCTATACTCAAACCATTAGTAAATGGAAAGAGTAAGATACACTCACCAACATAGAAGGGTATGAATAAGGGTCACATTTTCATTATCCTTACAGCAGTGTTTAACGTGTTGCCTACAGAGCAGTGTCTTTCATCTTCATACATTTACAGTCCTATCTGCGGCATTTCAATGAACAGAGCGACGCTGCACTCACATGTGGCACTTTTTATCTTTAACAATATTATACAAATAGAGTTACATCGAGAATCATTTGATGAAATACATGATTAATTAACTTTAGTTTATTTATTTTTCTACTGATATTGTTTTTATATGATTGTCAAGACCACAAAAGAAGTTTTCTTTTTGATTGAGTTTGATGTCTATTACAAATAACAAGAAAATGACAAAAATTCCGCACAATTAAAAAAAGCCGGTGACTGAGCATACAGTTGTGCGGATTTGTTCTCATTTTTTCATTATAATGTTTTGATGTTTGACCAAACGCAAAGATATTTTATCAATCCAGTGTATCGTCCATACGACAGGTGACCTCAGACATGACGAAATATTTCAGCCACTTGAAAACATTATAGGAGCAACTTCAATCTATCTCATTTTGGCCCTGTCCACCACGAGGTGAATGCCAACCAGCACCCTGCTGCTCTTAGGAGGTTGTTTGGAATGGGAAACGACCCACTGCTGGCATAGCAATGGGTAAAATATGAGGTAAGAGTGTCTGACAGTCATGAAATGCTACATATAGCATACCCACTATTGAAACAGCAGAGAATAACTTCAAACTAGCTTTCAGCCAATGGTAAATATGCACACTATACCTACATTCTCATGTTTTCATAGGCACCACCTAAGGGTGGGCCATATCGTATCGCATATCCTTATCGCAATATAATTTTGACATCGTTTTGTTTTATATCGTCATGGACACGATATAATTCATGTTACACTCCATCAGAGCAGCATAAACACTGACGGCAGAACACGGGGACAGGTGCTTAAAAAGTAAAATGAAATGAAGGATGTAAACTGCTTGAATAGATCATATTTGCGAGGAAATTAGTATGCCGTTAAAAAATAAATTAATGAAATTTCACTAAATTAATCTTCCCAATCCCCTCCTGGAACCTTCACCTTAACGTGGTGGAGGGCTTTGAGCACCTGACTGATCCTGGGGGCTCTGTTGTCGGGGGCTTCGTGCCCCTGGTAGGGTCTCCCATGGCAAACAGGTCCTAGGTGACGGGACAGACAAAGAGCGGTTCAGAAGCCCCTTATGAGAGACCAACAGGCCCGGTTAGAACCATGAGGCCGTTGAAGAGATAATATTTTTATACGATGTTTTGTTCCTTTGGCTATTTAGCAAACTAACCAAAAGTTGTCATTCAGTGCAGAAAGGTGTGGGTTCCTCAGAATCTTTTGTTTCAAGACACAGCAACCCCCACCCGGTCCACTGGCCATTTGGACAGAAGGGGTCAAATTACGACGGAACTGAATGGACAGCTTTGGGGATCCAATGGGAAATCTTGTGGACAATGGAATGTGGAGTGCTGTGCTTCCCCAGGAAGAGTCAGTCTGACCATGGGAACGGCTGAAGGCAGACTCACGATGGATAGGAAAAACAGAATTCTGTATTGAGATGACATGTTAGAGAAATAAACGTTTAACTTGTTTAACTCCTTGATGTGTCATCAATTCCTGGTATTTAATTATTAGTTTATGTAGAGTAGTTTTTGACGACTCTCAACTCCTCCTCCAGTTTGAATACGCGGTGTTGTCAATTAAAGGTAATGTTAAATAGGGAAAAAGTAACCGCCGTCGTAGCGGTACTATTTTATTGTGTACAGCGACAACACAGGAAAACGGTTTGTTTTTCTTTATGTGGTGACCCCGGGAGAACTGCAGGGGGTGCTGAAGAGCCGTCAAACGGAGACGCGACGAGGTTCGGTCTTCGAGAAAAAAAAACCCATTTTGCGTTAGAAATACCAGGTTCTTTCTTCCACGTCATACAACAACAATTTCATGGACGTCATTCTAGCTTAAGGTAAGACTGCTTTTGACCTCTACTATTGTGTGAGTCTCAAAGTACGTCTAGTTGGCATATTTTTCCAAATTTTAGATTACTTTTTAACGGAGTTGTCTGTTGTGTGGTGTAATCTGTGAATTGATGGTGGAATTAAGGAAAGAAACGTTATAATTTGATATCTTAGATACCACAGAAGACAAAATAAGTGGGATAAACTGAAATTACGAGTAATTAACGGGCTGCGCGTTGGGTTTTACCCCTGTAAAAGCTGAAATGCACGTAGGCAGAATCGCCCAAGGCCGTGGACGCACGGTCTGAAATAAAACGTTGAAATAATCGTAGACAGATTTGGGGTCTGTCTAAAAGACGGGTTGAAGGCCCTTAGAACGGTGATTCTATAAATAGGTTGAAGGCCTGAGAAACGGGGTTTCTTAAATTCTATATTTTATATTAGCCTTTGTTAGCTTTCGTTAGCTTCGTTAGCTTAGTGCGCTAGCATACAGCATGGTTAGCTTAGTGCGTTAGCATACAGCATATTGTTGATAAACGTGTACTAAACCCACACATGTGTTAAGCCCAGCTCGGTGTGTGGACACTGAAGGCTGTTCTGTGTAGTAGTGTAGGATTTTATTGAAGTGTGGTGCATGGTTTGTTTTCGATATGATCTGTTTGCTGTTGGTGTGCGAGGTTGCTAAGTTAGCTCTGAGAACAAAGGATTAGCTTTAGCATTTAGTTTTTTCCATGTCGTACTGTTATTTGGCTGTTATTTTGTAATACCGGAGTTTCTGGCCGCCATCGTTGTAGTGCAACCGTATGGCCTCTAGGTTTTCATTGAAAGGCATCGGACTTTAGGCACATTATACTATTTAACGCGTGTTTTTATTTTTATACACTTATCTGATTTTGTTGATCGGAGGGGGAGAATACTAAATTGTTTTGGTTGTTCTTGTTAGTCTGTTTGGTTTTTTGTTAACTGTTGTTTTGTTTGTGGAAATTATTGTGTCTTGTTGTCTCTTTGTGTAATGTTCTCTTTATTGTAGAGTGACTGAGTGTGTCCGGAGTGAAACTAAAAGTGCATTTGCTGTGTCTGCATTTGTGTAGACGCAGCAAAGGACTGATTACACGGGAAGTGATGGGCGCATTGGGAAAGTGGCCATTTTCCTTTGTGCCCAGACATCCGTGTAGGAGGGTAAGTGGAGAAATTGCTCCGCCCCTCATTGCAAAACAAAAAAGTAGAAAAAAGAACATTTTTTGACCTAATTTCTTGTTTTAAGGGTTATTGTTTTAAAAGTTATTATTTTGTTTTGTTTTTAAAGAGGAACATTTCTGCTGGTGGTAGAGTTATGTCTCCACAGCATACATTTGAAGAACGAGTATCCAAAATCAGTGTGAGAAAAATGCTATTTTTTTAAGCCTGTGATTGACGGAGCATTTAGGGCTCTGAGAGATGTTGCTAAAAAAAATAGAACCTCTCTCCACACGGTGGCGCCATGGAATTAAAACTGAAGCAGGGAAGTCCTGTCGTGAGTTTGAATACATTGATTGAAAGTACAAACCACTATTAATTTAGAGTTTACGTTGATCTTTATGCGCCATTTTGGACGCATTACCAAAAGTTATGAAGGAGCAATTATGCAAAATTCAAATTATTGTTAATAAAACCAAATAAATTAATGAATACATTTTGAGATGAATGCCCTTGACCAGAAGCGAGAGCAAAATTGAACTGAAAGAAATGAGTGCAACTTTTAAAGGTGCAGCTTTAAGGAGCGAGTAATGAAAGTAATAATGAAAAAAGAGTAATAATGAGTTTACTTGAATGTGCAGTGACCTGTGGGTGTGGTGTTGGTAATTGTGGCCAAGGATTGTTTCAGACAAAGATGACCAACAACGTTCGAGGAGATCGAGGCGTTTACAACAACGCTGATGGGAACCATGCTACTCTCATCACTGGCTGCTACTGGGTTCAGAGGCATGGGAGTCCAGAACTGTTACCTGTGAAGGTGAACGGACAGACTCTTGACGTGCTGGTGGATAAAGGTGAACGACACTCATCTGTGAACTATGAGACTGTGATCATTAACGGACACCATCTACTGGGTGGATACAGGAAGACCACCCACAACCTTTCACCAAGCCAGTGCCTAGTCAGCTCACAGGACTGAATCTGACACGCCAACTCAGACTCCTGTTTCTCTCCTCGGATGTGATATGCTGATGACAGTGAGAGCAACAGTTTTGTGCTCTCTGAATGGACTAACAGTGACTTTTCCCTGATTGGACAAACACCTTGCTGTCTGACAGTGGTTGCTGAATGCAGATATATCTACTGGGAAGAGCTGAAGGACTGTACAACTGACGTTTGACCTTGGATCAAACATTCACTTTGCCAAAGCCACCCACCCATTGATCACTGTACTTTAATGATATAGAAAAGCTTTTAAGGCTAACCTTAGTGGACGTGAATGGTCCTTTTAAAAAACAAAATTAATTAGGCAAACGAGGTGTGACTGCGAACTGTTTACACCCTATAGAACAGTAATATGATGTGTTTATAACTCGTTTGCTCTCTCTCCTGGACAATAGGCTAAAGAATTTGTTCCATGACCAAAGCGTGAGTGAAACAAAAGATTGGTAAGAAATTGAAGTTTCTAAAATGTCCTGTACTCTCCATCCATGTATGCCTACTCTATAGACATTAATGCTAGACTTATGTCCGTTTTGGGACATCATTCCACGACACCATGATAGAGAATTACGTGTTTATGAACTGACTGAAAATATCTTAATGCACCAGATAAAGATGGTCTTTAGGACCTACTGATGCTGGTTTATTTACTAAATTGAATCGATAATCTTTCAGTTACAACTAAATGCATTTGTCTGAATGTTTTGATACAAAATTTGAATTTGATGCCTTAGAGGGCATTGACATGTGATAGAACTGAGAAAAAGAAAAAGCTGAAGTGAATTGGGTTTCGATCCTTTCTCTTGCTCTGCTCCTGGCGTCAATCCGTGAGCAGATCGAGAGGAAACTCTTATGAACTTGAAACAGGCCATTCTGTTGCCTGAGTTCAGCCTCCTCTTTGATTCCACGGGAATCCAGTGGACACTGATCTTAAAAATGTATGTTATAATCCCTATTGAAACCATCTACACTCATTAGTTTATGCACTCAGGTTGGAGGTGACTGCTGATCTCACTTTGGGAGCTGCTGAGAGCTCCTTTCCCAGCCTGTCTGACGGTCCTCTGCCACGATTGGACTGAACCAGTGCTGGTCTGATCCCTTTTGAGGCCACTCCCAGGACCTCACATGCTGTCCAGGTCTCTCACTCGCCCTGTCGACCCATTTAAACCCGCCTTCAACCTCCCTGGACTGAACCTGACATTTGTTATTTTGCTATTGTTTTCTTTGTTATGTGGGTGCAGAAGGTATTAATCTCCAGTGAAATTGGAGTTGGTTTGTTGTGTTTCCTGTACAAGGATAGAGGTTTCACTTGTTTATGCATGTTTACATGACTCTTTATTGGACTGAGTTTTCCTCAGTCCAAGAGGGGGTGTTAATTATATGGGAAAATTATTATAATTTGGTTTATTTTGGCATGGGAAAGAACTGATACAAATATATCTAAAAGATAAACAAACGAAAACATAAAGTGACGAATTGACAAATGTTATGGCCAACTAAGATTTCGGTTTCAGATAGGTAAATTAATTTATAATACTCTGTTTTTGACGTTTGCTGTGATTCTGAAGTGCACACAGAATCTGTGGTAAATGTGGGAAACAGAAGCTAAAAGAGAGTTTTTCTCTGTAGATTAATGAAACCTGAATTTCTGAATTTTCCAGATAAAATTGACCCTAGCATTCCAACAGATAGATTAAGTTAAATAGGTTTTTGAGTCCAGCCATAATTTGCAAGATTAGCTGGCATGGTCGTTCTAACGGTGAGCGGCCCTGATGAGAATTTTTGTTTTTGTAATTTTCGTCTGTTCTTTTGTGTTTCTGTTACAGATCTCTGTTGGTTCCTTGTCTCGGTGGGTGCTTGTGAGTGGTCGTAATTGTGAGTTTTTGACCCAAATTAATCAATCAAGTTTTATTTCTAAAGCGCCTTACAATAATCAAAGTTGACCAAAGCATAGTGATGTAGAAAATATAGCGGACGCGGAGGGAGCATGAACCGAGACAACGACCTGACAGAATCAATACGGGGAGGAATTCGAGAGCCCCTCCCGAGCGGAGGAGCTCCCGCTTTGGCCCCATCGGCCCCTCCTCCATATGTACAGAGCGGGGCGTCCGGCTCCACTTTTTACACCCAGTTAATAACCCTTCATGGACTGGTGGACGTGGCGGCTGCGAACTTGTTATCAGCGGAAGAGCATAAAAATGGCCATGCCCGGGTGCCCGCCTAAGTCTAACTCAGCGACCTTGCCTGAGCGGACTTACCATCGAGGGTCTACATTAAAAACACCAGGACCTGTTGGACGCTCCCAGATACTTAGGACCTTTTGAAGTGACTCAAAGGACTGCCACCGCAGTTAAGGTAGAGGGGCGTGACAACTGGTACCACTGGTCACACTTGAAGCCCTGTTCTGAGAAAACCGGCTTACACTGGACTCATACGCATCCCGGACGGTTGACACATCCTGACGAATATGGTAGTGGGTCTAACAGCCCCACTGAAGGGGGTGGGGGACACCAACCCCGACCCACACGGTCACAAAGACATAAAAAAGACTAACAAATATGGACTTAAGGCCTGGGTTTTAAAACCAGGACCTTTTTAAGGTGTCCATACGGGGTGTGGGGCCTGACACTTGCTCTTTGCTTGCTCATCATACCAACAGTAATAAAAATAGACGATCCACATAGTTGTGAGGGACGGGTCAGAGGACACCCTATCAAAGAATTGAAATTGGCCCTTTACAAGGTATGCAAAGAAGTAGGTAAAACACCTGGAGAAAATCTGGTCATCTACTGCAACAATGCAGGTACAATGTTGGTGAAAATGAGAGAAGCAGTGTCGGACCAACACACCCTAGACTGGATTACCCATTGTACAGAAAAAATGATAAAAACATGGGAAAACAAAGAAGGAACAAAATATGCTGTTTTGAAACCTGTGATTTATGATGTATCTAACATGTCTGTTTCCACAGAGGGAGATGGATCTAGGAAGCGACGGTCTTTCAATATGGGGGGTCATACACCAGGAGAGAATAAATGGGTAAAATTAGCTAAGCACACGGCCATGATTACCAACTCAACCCTGCAGGTGGGAAACCGTACCCTCGGTCAATCATACGTACCTTTCTCTGATGACGGCGGCCGTAAGCCCCTGTTCGGAGATGGGAAAGGATTTATCGCCACGCTGATCCCTATGATCGGTGTGGCGTCCTCCATGCAGCGTCTAAATGAGGTATGGTGGATCCTGGAGGACCTAACTGAGGTAATAGGCGACATCTTGGACCAAATGGAACGGAGTCCAGAACTTAAGGCAGTGGCTGTTGTGGTTATGCAAAGTAGAGTGGCGTTAGACGCCATGTACGCTGAACAGGGTGGTATGTGCGCAGCAGTTGGCCTTGACCACTGCTGTACATATATTCCCCGACGAAACTGGCAATTGGACAGCCATTAAAAATAAAGTAAAGGAACTCAAAGACTTCCTCGCGTCTCAAGAAGACCAGGGTCCTCAGTGGACCTGGCTAAATTGGTTAAATTCCGGTTCCTGGATCCATATCCTTCAAAAGGTGGGTATTCTTATAGGTGTAATACTCTTGTTTTGTTGTATTTTGTTTTACTGGGGGCATCTATACGATGGGTGATGCGTCCCAGGGGGACACGGAGCTCGGGACAAGGGAAACGCCAGAAGGGGGTGGTCCCAGCCTGTACTTGGAAAGAGTACGGCAGGCTTTGAGATATGAATGGAACGACCCCCGACAAGGCTGTGATGGAGAATATTGTGGTGGAGATAATATCTAAACAACACTGTTCGGTGTTGTTGCGCTTGCTGTGTTTTGTGTGCAGGAATGTTTATTTTTGTGTCAATCAGAGACGGTCCCAGGGGGACATAAAAGTTGACATGTACCATTGACACGGAATAAAAACCAGCTGAGTTCCGCCTGGAAAGATTAGTAAGCGGAAGTTACACATGGGAAGAGAGAGATGATTTTGAAACCACTCAGCGGCTGGTTGAGTATGCCCTACATACAGTGAACATGTTTTTTTGGTGTTATAATATGTGAAATTGTACTGTGATTTTTGATACAGGCTGTACTTTTGTGAACTTGAAAATATTATGGTTTTGTTGTCCTCCTTTGGGAGGTCAAAAAGGGGGTCTGAAGAGATAATATTTTTATACGATGTTTTGTTCCTTTGGCTATTTAGCAAACTAACCAAAAGTTGTCATTCAGTGCAGAAAGGTGTGGGTTCCTCAGAATCTTTTGTTTCAAGACACAGCAACCCCCACCCGGTCCACTGGCCATTTGGACAGAAGGGGTCAAATTACGACGGAACTGAATGGACAGCTTTGGGGATCCAATGGGAAATCTTGTGGACAATGGAATGTGGAGTGCTGTGCTTCCCCAGGAAGAGTCAGTCTGACCATGGGAACGGCTGAAGGCAGACTCACGATGGATAGGAAAAACAGAATTCTGTATTGAGATGACATGTTAGAGAAATAAACGTTTAACTTGTTTAACTCCTTGATGTGTCATCAATTCCTGGTATTTAATTATTAGTTTATGTAGAGTAGTTTTTGACGACTCTCAACTCCTCCTCCAGTTTGAATACGCGGTGTTGTCAATTAAAGGTAATGTTAAATAGGGAAAAAGTAACCGCCGTCGTAGCGGTACTATTTTATTGTGTACAGCGACAACACAGGAAAACGGTTTGTTTTTCTTTACCGTCCTTCTGTGGACCCACCACCTGCAGGAGGAACCATAGGGGCTGGTGCGATGTGATTTGGGCAGATCCAACAGCTGCCCCCAAGAACCGGCAACAGACAAGTGGAAGAAAATGGATGGATGGATGGATGGATAATCTTCCCAATAGGCGTAAGGCTGGGATTTTGAAGTAATTTGTCCATTGTCAATTACATCGTGAAATATATCGTTATCGTGATATTTCTTTTTTATATCGTGATATAGATTTTAGGCCATATCGCCCTGCCCTAGCACCACCACAGACAATGCTTCCAGTTTAACCACTGCTGCCTCCCCAGTGAGAACACATACAAGCAGATAAAGTAAAACTTTGTATTGAGCTTAAAGCTGGTTGCATTATTCAGCAGTCTGATCACAACCACACTTTTGCTCTTTGAAGCTCAGAAATGAGAATGACTGATGGTCCTTTGGAGTATTACTGAGGAAATCAATGTATTCAGTCAGTGACCACAATTTCCTGGATTGATAGATTTTTCAGCCAAGATGCACTTGCCTACAGTACATTGAATTTTCAAACTGAAAAATATGGACAATAATTAACAGTGATTGCATGACCTTTACTCACTAATTAGATTCTAAATTAGTCACTAGGGATGCACATTCTGCTCTTTTAATTCATTTGTAGCTGTGATTCAACAATTATTTATTGTTAACAACCTGCTTTGTATCATTGTAAAAATTATATACATATAACAAGCATCATCAAACATTATGGAACAAAAAAAAAAACATGCAAAGGCAAGGTGGGTGAAGTGTCTTGACCAAGAACACAACATCAAACTGCACATGCCGGAGCCAGGATTTCAACCGCCAACCCTTCTTACAATACCATCCTGACTAATCATGACCCCTATTACGCACTGATTACAACAGTGATTTTATAGTTAATTAATGACATTACTTGCAAGAACAGAGTCATATTTATATCACAGTGAGTGTGTGTGTGTGTGTGTGTAATGTAAGGAGTCGTCTGATTCTTTTTACCGCAGTGAATGTCCTAATAAACAGTAACAGAGAGAACCAAGATCATTTACAATAAATACATAAACAACAGCTTATGTAAAAGGGTGTGATTTATTGTTAACCATGAGCTGTGACCCAAAATGAAATACTTATTGAATTGACTGAATTGTTCGTTTGCTCTCAAACATATTGATTAAAAACGCCTGAGCACAAAAGAAACTGATGTCTTTGTGCAGAAGGCGCAGCCTCATTCTTTAAATTAAATTAGCTAGAAGGAGATTATTTGTATGGTTAATGCATGGCAGTGGTTCAAAGAAATCCATCTCTGCAATGTTAGCGTGACCAGGGCAAGAGCAGCCGTGCTAGCTGAAGTGATCGGATTGATCTCGCTTCATATTGGTCCAACAATTCTCTCCCTTTTTTATTCTGTATCAGTGTCACTTTATCAATTGCCTATGACTGTAAACTTTGCACTACGTTGACAATTTGATACTTTTAATCTTATAAATTAACTCTGTTCTAATTTTTTACATCCTTGCCCCTCCCCCTTTTTTTACTTTTTCTTATTCGTTGTACATAAGATACCCCCATTTACTATTACTTGTTTGCAGGGCAGTTGACTGACTTGACGTGGCCCGGGACAAGAACGTTTCATAAAGGCCCCCCCACCCTGCCGGTGACAACTGTTTGCCACAGCGTAATAATAATTTCATAGACTATATTTTTGGGCCCTGTCCCACAGTTTGACACCACTGTTCTCTCATCACTCTCTTAATTTGGTTCTGGCCTCAAGAACACTTCATACACTCATCATTGCATAAACTGTTGCTGCTTAGCTTCAGGCCAGTGCTATGTCTAAACTGTATCCACTGAGCTAACTTTGAATAAAATGAATGAATGAAAATAATGGCTGAAACAACTCAATTAATCGACAACTAATCGATTAATGAAATAGTTGACAACTATTTTGGTAACCGATTAATCAGTTAACACATGAAAACCTTTATTTTTGACGGAAACCTACTTTGTTTTTAACGCTGGGATATGTAGTGTTTTGTACATTAACAATTTCATAAGCATTTGTCTGTGTCTCATCTAATCAGAAATCAGAATAAGCACTAAAAGCCTCCAAAAACGCTCACTTTAAGTTTACTCCATCAACACGTCCTCAAGCGCCGCCACTTTAGCTTTATGTGGTAAAAAATAAATAATACACCTTTCACAGCCAAGCGATTAATCGATTAATCGTAAAAATAATTGGTAGATCTATTACCAAAATAATCATTAGTTGCAGCCCCAGAATGAATGAATGAATCAATAATAAATTGATAAATAAGTAAATGTTATATTTAACAACAAAGCAATCTGAACTGAATTGAGGCTCTTGAATCTAGAAAACAATGCTTCAGTAAGCCAACATGCAGAATAATAACTAATTAATAGTGTGTGTGTGTATATATATATATATATATATATATATATATATATATATATGTATCATTTTCCTCTTCTATGAATCAACCTCTAATTCATAACTAACTAAACAAAGCACATGCACATTTCTACTCTGTGCAGAAAATATATATTTATTCGAAGTCCGTATCAGATCTCTCATCGCAGCTAATTATTTTTCTAGATTTTAACAGTTGTAAAAGCTCCTGAGGTCTTGCATGTGCTTTCTTCATCCACAAGGCCTATCCTCATATCACAGATTCTCATTATCAAAGCTTGCAGCATTTAATTGGAAACGGTTTGCTCTGAACGCGGAGCTCTGAGCAAACTGGAAAAATCACATACGTAGCTTCTGTGAGTTTAAAATCTCAAAGGAAAAGTTAACTTCAGAGAGATTGTACAATGCCTGACCATTACGTCTGCTGACCCAGCAGATCAACGCATGTGCTCTTAGCTGTCAGTGTGTTTTGATTGGAAGCTTTTAGAGGTGACGCTCAACAAAAAATAATTGGAAGAAGAAATTCACACACCACACAAAGACCATGGGCTCGAACTTATGCTTCTGAACGCAGGTTCTAAACTATAGCGATCGCACTGGCGAGGTGCACTCTCAGTGTACTCTTTAGCTTCACCTGGCGCAGTAAATGGGTGGAACAGGGGCTGGATATGGGCGTGACAGACACCCATGGTAAACGACTACGTTTTGTACAACAGCGGTCCCTCCCCGAGCTTTTTCCTCCAATAGACTAATACTTTGGCGCAGAACGGGGGTGAGGGGGTGATCGGGGGTGTGGGGGCGCACGTTCTGGTGTTTTGATCTCCAGCCAGAAGAGAAAAGCACTTCTCAGCTCTTTCTCTCAGGAGTCGGGACTCGGGACACAGCCAATGTTGAACTCACAGTGGAATAAAGTGTATGTATGTCCTGTGATAGCCTGAAAATGCTGAATGAACTACATGAGGCCGCGCGATGTTAATGTAAAGATGAGGAGAGAGAGAATGGGAAGCGCTCGTTGTAGTCAGCTGCTATCAGCACACCACGCCTCAGTCGACCCCGTCTTTCTAAGCCACGGCCCCACGCCCTGGCCACGCAAACGCTAGCGCACCGCTTGTTTGCGCTCAAGTTGTCACACTAGTCTGCGCTAACGCTATTGTTGCGCCAGGCGGAAGATCTAGCCCCATGAGTGTTAACCTACATACTCAATTGCAGTAAAATGGAAACAAAATCCAAACAAATTCAAACACTTGACTGAACAATAAGAGATTCTAACTGCAGGGCCAATCAGATGTTACAAGGCTGTGCAATTTGATCAAAATGGCAATCTCAATTGTCGTTGTGAGGCTTTTTATACAGCTCATCCTGTAGCAGTAACAGCACCTGGTTAGTTCTTCGCTCCAGATAATTTAGCTTCTCGCCCCGGCACTGTGAAGCCTTCACGATGGTAAGTGGTCATATTGCAATGCCAGGCCGTGCAGCTGAAATCTTTGTTGGTCAACTTAGCCATGTCCTTGGATGATAAGGACCCTGGTTTCCACTCCAGTGTTTGGCTCTGCTGATTGGGCTGCTCAAATCTCTTCTCACAATCTTTTATGTACTTCACAAACTTCCTCTTCCTCTCACTTCCAACAGAACTGTTCAAAGTCAGTGCAGTCCAGGAAGAAGTGTGAAGGACTTTCTAAAGGGCCCAATTTAAATCACTGCGGGCAACATTTTCAGATCCACCAGAGGTGTTTGGCTGCGAGCATTTACATAGTCGTTTTATACCCATCTATTTAATCATTATTTTTGTTACTATGATGAAGTCTTAAAATGTGCAAATGGGCAATGGATGGAATTGACCATAGACATAGCTTTAATGAAACAAATCAAAAGGTAAGTCTAATTTCATAACTCGACACAAGCCCAAATTTTTTTTAATACACACAGATTCTTTAATCATCATATAATTAGCAACAATCATTAGTTGCATTACGTACACAACATGCACAACAGTACTTAAGTAGAGGCTAGTTTGTTCTGCACTTTGCAAGGCAATGTTAAAGTATTCCACCATAACCTTTCAGTGTATTTCAGTACATTGATTGTTGCCAAATGACAGCCCATCTCTGGCCCACCTGTTTGGCTGAGCAGGGCGGACCACATGGACTACAGTCACACCACACAAATGAGCACGACTCTGCCCTATCCCTCTGACACATCTATGGCCCAGGTGCCAGTCAAACGGACACAAGTCAGCAGCAGGAAAAGTCACTCCTTGGCAGAATGGGGCCACACAACTTATCACTGTCCACGTCCAGCAGCATTGTTTGGTGCCATCATGAAAAGGACAATCATTTCAAATGAGCTCTTTGTTTCCTTTTTTTTCTTGTGCAGGGGTAAAATTAATTATCTAATTCAGTTGTTAGGAGTTATCAGAAGCCAATGTACGTCTGGTTTTGATCCAAAGCCTTAATTAACTGAGCTGAAATCCATGACAACCGATTGTGAAAAATGGGATCTTGTTGATCATATTTTGCCCTGAAAAAGAAAAAAAGCTTATATGTAGAAAGTTCGTCTTCTCCAGCCAATATCAAGACCACCAACCAAGACCAACGATATTGGCAATCATTATTATCATCATTATCATCACACGCTGGAAAGATGGCAAGTATACGACTGGTAAAGGACTCTGCTTAAGTGACTACTGCGACTATAAACTATTCTCTTCGGGGAAAAATCGTGGCGTTTCACTAGATCAGTGGTCGGCAACGTCCGGCCCGGGGGACACTTTTGGCCCGTTGCCAATATTTTTTGGCCCGCCAAAGGATATAAAAAAATAAATAAAAGCCTAACAGAGACTTAATTGTTCTTTATCCGCAAATGTTTTGCCCCTGATCTTTGCTTGTGTTTGGCACAACACCATTCCACTGTTGCATTTTAAGTCTAAAGGTCCGCACAGATTACACGATTTTATAAAACGTCTGGGGGTTCACACTTAATGACTGAGAATCGTAAGAGCGAACACACTACACGATTCTGACAAACAGCTGATGTTTGATAACACCGCACGTCTGTCCTCTCTACCGCTTAATTTCTCCTCCAGCTTCAAAAACGGACCTGAAATTAGCAAAGATTGGCCGTGTTTGTGAGCGTGCGAAGACTTCTGTATGTCCCAGTTTGGTCAGAGGTGTCAACAGTGTCACAACATCGCAGTGCAATGCTCCTACTGCAACGAAGCCTTCAACTTGGCTATAGTTCTGTCAAATGGAGATAGAAGTTGGCGACACGAAGAAGCGGGACGTATTTCAGTGGATTTAATCTTGGATGGAGCGCCTCCATCCAAGATGGAGGAGGTGGAGGAGACAGCGGAGAGAGGCGAGCCGCTAGCGGCGAGGTGAAGCTGAACAGTCCGTCTCCAAACTCAGTAAGTGCCGCTGAAATGTAGCTTGAAAAGGTGGTTCTCGTGAACGTTTGGTGATATAAAGTTGTGCTGTTTCGTGTGGGACTGTGGCCATGAAATGAGCTGTTTGTGCCTCTGTTTTCACGGAGAAATGAAAATGAGGCACGGCTGTGTTTTTCTGTCTTTATTTCACCCCGTCATTGGCCGCTGCAGTCTGTGTGTTCACTTTGGGGACAGTGAAATCACCCACGTTTCTCGTGTGCGTCCAAAATCGGGCTTAAAAATCAAACATGTTTGATTTCCTGCGACTGTAGTCCAGTTGCGTCTGACTGCTGCCCACACTACACGATTCAAACGCGAGTCCAGTCGTGCCCCTGGTAAATTGACAGTCCTAGAAACCTTCCTGTCGTTGTTTCATCTGTGCGCGGTAAGAAGGGGTGCATTTTTCGGCGGTCATGCAGTTTTCGGCGTAACACCGGGCTAAAATCCAGGACGCTTTAAGCGAGGCACTGGATACCTTTTCCTTTGTGGTCAGGCCTCGAACTAGGACCCTGCTGCTCTAGATATAACTGTCATAAAGAGCATCGATTTTGAGACGCCTTGACTCAGACTGAAGTGGAAAGGACGCACTGAATGACCCATGTTTCGTTTCGTGATGTTGCCGAATATTGTACTCTTTGCAAACGGAGATTACGTCATTGCAGATGAGGCAGAGAGGTTTGGCATTCACATATCCAAACCATATGTTTGTCGCCTTTCCTCCCTGAAACTCCTGTTTTCACTGTCCACTTTTCTTTTTTGTCCTTTGGAAAGCGACATGTTTGTGGTGCTAACTTTATTTTTTGCTAGTGCTGTGTAACCCACGTAAATTCGACAGACTCGGGGACAGTATTGTTTCAAACAATATTTTATTTTTAAACAAAAAATATGTATAGTTTGGGGTTATCTAGTATTGAATATCCATGCATGAATACATCTATTTTTTATCAATTGACCGGCTGGCCCGCCATCTATCGGCGTAAAAAAATATTGGCCCGAAGCCAAGCCAACTTGCCGACCTCTGCACTAGATGAACATCCCACTAAAGGACTTGATCTGAAAAACTGAGAATGACAAGGCCAAAAGGTAAAAACAAACAAATTGACCCAGAAAATGGGACTGAGGCGCACGAGGAGGCAAACAACGCTGCCATGCTTGGTATGGCTGAAATACTTATTGAATTAAGAGCATTTTGCACTGAGACGTCTGGGAACGTTGTGGCACTGAGACAAGAAGTGAGTGATTTACGAAATGAGCTTGGAGATAGTAAAAAAAGAATGGACGCTGTTGAGCAGAGACTGTCTGACAGCGAGGACAATGAGAGGAGAAATGTGAAGATCTGGAAAGCCGCTCAAGAAGGAACAACATCAGGATTTACTCAGTGCCAGAGAAAAGTGAGGGAAATAATATGATTGATTTTCTGTCGAATCTGATTCGGGAACAACTTGGTGTCACCGCAGAGGTTCGCGGCATCCGTGCCAAAGCAGCCTGGTCTATTGTGGTGCTATTTCAAAGCTATGCCACAAAACGGAGTGTGCTTAAGGCAGCGTGGATCAAGAAAATCATACGAGTGAATGGCAACAGGATCTACTTTGACGAAGATTTTACTCCAGCTGTCTACAAGGATAGGGGGAAATACCAACGTGTGCGTAAAGTGCTGCGCAAGAGGAAGATCAAACACCGCATATTATTTCCTGCCAAATTGAAAATCATCTCTGTGAAGATGGTAATGCCAAGATCTTTGAAAACCCAACGGGTGATGCGCGAGGCCTACCTGAATTCGGCATCACAATGGATCTACCTGCGGAGGAACCAGACTTGGAGACAACGCTGTGTGCAGCTGGTTGGCAAACTAACTGTTAGTCCCCGCAGAAGGAAAATGTCGGGGTGCGAGTTCGTAGATGCTGTCAAATCATTGTTGGAAAAGAAGCACCTTACTGGAGCTACATGCTAACGCCGCAGGGGTTGTTGGATTGTCTACGGATCAAGATTGTGGTTGGGACAATGAAACCAAGAAAGGAACGCGCGCCAAAGGTACTGACTCCATGTTTTTATTTTAAAGCTGCTGGTTCATCAAGAAAAATGGAACTGTCGCGCATTGAGTTTCGTCCTTGTGTATTTATGTTTGAACATTTGATTAACAACTTAAGACTGAACAAATTAACCCATTGGTGATGAGAGAAAATGGGGAATATAAAATATTTTATTTGGATTCAGAAAGGAGTGCGCAACCATAATTTAAGTCTTATTATTATATTATTTAAATACATTAAAAATTATATATTATTTAAATACATTAAAACGTTTGATATCATTGCTTTTTCTGAAACTTGGTTAAAGGCTGTCAAAGGTCATGATTTAGGAATTGATGGATATAGTCTGTATCATGTTGACAGACCGGAAAAACGAGGAGGAGGTGTGTGGCATTGTGTGAAACATACTCATGTAAGATTGTTGAAAGGATGTCTGTGGCTATTGAAGGTCTTCTAGAATGTGTTTGGAAACAAATCAACAAATTATTATAGCTTGTGCGTACACAGCACAAGGCTCAAATGTGGACGTTTTTAAAGATAAACTCACTGAACTTGCAGATTGTACAATGTTACACAAGACCATGAGGTTATGTAGTGATTTTAATGTTGACTTAATTAATCCTCAAGGCCAAACAGCAATCCATGATTTTCTAAATGAAATGTACAGCAGTGTTCCAGTGATATCTCAACCCCGTAGAGTGACAAAGACAACTTCAACATTGATTGACAACATTTTTATCCATAATATTGATATGTCCTTCCATAGTGGTTCTGCTATTATGTGATACCAGCTTACCAGTTTTTATTTTCTGTGACCTAAAAGCAGGCAAGAAAATTAGAGATGTTCGGACAGAGAAAGAAATAGGCTCATTTAGGAAGGATCTAATCAATCAAGATTGGAGTAAAGTTTTTGTAGAGGATGTCAATAACACCTATGAGGTTTTTCTGAATATATTTGTAAAAATCAGTAAAGTTAATAAGTTCAATAAAAAACCATGGATAACCAGTGGGTTACAGAAGGCCTGTAAAAAGAAAAACAAACTATACCGAGATTGTATTAAATACAAGTCCAAAAATCATTAAATTAAATACAAAAGATATAAGAATAAGTTAACAACTATAATGAGACGGGTCAAAAAAGACTATTAAAGACACAAGGTTATGAAGCCAAATTCTCAGAGTATTTTGAACACAAATTAGTTTAATTCCTTCTTTGTCAATGTCGGACCTAATATTGCGAAAAGACTTGCAAAATCCAATCATGCAGCACGGCGTAATAGTGCGACAGGAGGTAGTAGAATTTACAGTCAATGTTTATCAATAAAATCACCGAAACTGAAATGTTTTATAGTGTGAGAAAGTGCAAAACTAAAACTTCTTGTGATGGTGATGGAATAGATATGAGTATTGTAAAAAAATAAAAAAACTCTAACTTATATTTTCAATCTTTCTTTTAGTTCAGGGTTTTTCCCTCAAAAAATGAAGACTGCGAAGGTAATACCTATTTTTAAAAAAGGAGATAAACATGAGTTTAATAATTATCGACCTGTTTCAATACTCTCACAGTTTTCTAAAATAATAAAAAAGGTTCACTGATAAATTTGATTTATTTTGGGGAAAAAATTATTTACTTTTTGATTACCAATACAGATTCCGATCCAATAGATCGACCTCCGTTGCACTAATTCATTTAACTAAAGAAATTCTTGCTGCAATGGACAAGAAGCAGTATCTTGTAAGCATATTTCTGGACTTACAGAAAAGGTTTGATACTGTCAACCATAACCTATTGCTGAAAAAGATACAACACTACGGATTAAGGGGTCAGATATAAATGGCTTGAAAGCTACTTAATAGAAGCCAATATGTTCAATTTAAAAACCATAACTCAGACTGTAAAACTGTTGTATGTGGAATTCCCCAGGGTTCTGTAATTGGCCCTAAACTTTTTATATTATTTATTAATGATATATTTGAGGCTTCCAAGGACATGAGATTTTGTTGTTTGCTGATGACACAACTGTGTTCAAGACAGATTTAAATGCATTAATGGCCCATATTGAAATTACAGAATTAAAGAAACGGTTTGATTATAATAAATTGTTCTTAAATTGGCATAGGACAATTTATATGGTTTTTGAAAATGTGTTATTGAGGATGTAAATATTGAATGTGTTTCAGAAATCAAATTTTTGAGGGTTATCCTAGACAGAAAACCTAGCTGGTTTTCTGTCATAGAATACCAATATAAAAATATTGGTATTCTATGTAATGTGTTCCATATTTAACATACTGTACTGAAGTGTGGGCTAATCCATGCATCAGTTATACAGAAAGGCTGTTCTTACTTCAGAAGAAAGCGATTGAATTGTGACTCACAAAGGTCCACGAGACCACACAAACAAACTGTTTATAAAATTGCAAACCTTGAAATTTAATGAGTTGGTCAAATTAAAAATACTACAAATTATGTGGAGAGTGAAAAATAATTTGGTGCCAATACATATCCAAAACAAATTCATGCCAATCACAGACAGTAACAACCGAAGAAAAGGCCATTTCTGTGTACCATATTTACACACCTCACAAAACCAAAAATAGTTTATTTTAAATGGGATCAGTTTATGGAACTCTTTGGACATTGTTCAAAAATCGTGTAACACGATCGTTCAATTCAATAAAATGTATTATAAAAAATGTACTTGGAAAATACGAAGGCAGCCAAGCATAAGAACCAATGTTTGACCAATTTGAAACTGTCAATTATTTAGATGTAAAGTAATATTGTACATTGACATAGGGTAAAACAAAACAAAAAATGGCGTGCCATCTGTTCAGAGCCAGCTCAGATTTTTGAAAAAAGGGGCATGATATTATAAGACTATGTCTTCCTCATGCTGTTATTCAGCATTGAATATAATTGTTTTGTTGTTGGTGTTATTATTGTGTCTGTAATAACATCATGGCTGAATAAAGAACTTGAAAGAAAGGAAAGAAAGAATTATGCATCCATGCAAATAAGACACACCCCAGGCCAGGACAATATCGAGTTAATGAGCAGATACAATCAGATCATTTCACAAGGTGATAGTTTTTGAGGTAATGAGAAGCAAAACATCTTGAATTCATATACAAACCAGTACCGATGACATGACAATTTAAAAAATACTTTTCAATAAAAAAGGAAATATATTTTGAGCAGGATTATAAGGAATACGTATCCTAATATGTACACTGTCATGGGGTCCTTGGGCAAGACACTTCACTCACCTTGCCTCCAGTGTCTGACACTGGTGTATGAATCAGAGTGTGAATGGATGAGTGGTTCCTTGATGTAGAGAGCTTTCAGTGCCTAATGAAGATGAATGAAGAATTCTATTGTTCAAATTAGATTTACAAATAGAAAAAATAAAAATGTCAGAATTAGCAGAAGCATCAAAAACAGGCTAATCATACGTATGACTTTAAATTCACAAACAAATTAACAACAAAATGCACTACAGCCAAAATTGTAATTGTTGTTGTAGGTGCAGATAAGACATTTATGCTACTTTAAATGCAGATATCACTGGTACATGGTAGAAGTATAGGGCTGCTGTGTTTCCTCAGACTGTGTAGAGAGAGACTCCCTAGGGGCAGTGTGTTCCATGAAGGTGCCCTCAGAGACAAAACCATCGCCCGCAGCAGCACAAAGCCAGCTCCCACTTCAGCACGAGCAACTGCAGGTTAGTTCACAGAAAACAGTCAGGACACACCTCTGCATGTGTGTTTGTCATTCGTCACTGAACATGTTTTTAACCTCAACAGTCAGTGCAAGCTGCACACATTGAAGAGTTAGTTATGGAAGTAACTTCAGGAAACACACGACCATATAGTACAAAGAAATCCATAGTGAATAATTATGAGACTAGTACTGTATTTCAGCAAAGCAACAACAGATGGGATTATTATCAAACTAAACTAATACACAAAACCGCATTTGTCAACGGTGCAGAGCAGGCTAATATTGTCAAATGATTGATATAATATGATATAAAATAAGCAATGCCAAAAATTTGCACGGTCGGTTGTCAACAGTATTGATAAAGCGCAATAAAAAATCATTCACCTGGGTTTTAAATTAAACACTAACACAACTCTGACTTCTTGATTGTACTGACAAAAATAAAATGCAACTTCTTTAATGAATACTTCATAAATAACACTGCTTGTTTATTTTGAATTGGCCCTTTAGTGTCAGGTTTAGCGATGTGCAATACTAGTATCACCCCGTTAGAACACTAAATAAATAAATAAAATAATACAATTAGATTGTTTCTTATTGCTGCTAAAATATCAATGCTTACAGAATTAAATGTGCTTGAATCTAAACATCTGCATTGATTCAAAGGACTGAAACTGGCCCTGAAATAACGACAGCTGTTTGTTTTGTTTTCTATTTTCCAAGCAATTCTAATCAATATAATAATGCTTTTTAATTACTTGAATAAAAAAGTATCCCTTGTTCACAAAATGCAAAATTCTACTGATAGGAACATTGACAAAATTATTACAGACAAAATTATTAATTGCTTGTACTGAAATAGTTGCAGACTGAACGCTAAAGCAGTGCTCCACTTTTGGGTTCGAAAAGTTATTTGTGTGAGCGAGCTTCAGATCTTTACCACACAGACACTTTGTACTCTTAGGTGGAGAACAAACAGCATTTTGTGAGAAAGAGGTTATTTTCAAACTCCTGTGTAATGCAAATGAAGATGAACACATCCCTCCATTTCGGGAATATGAATTGTTCCTTTTTTTTTTATGGCAGATATTTTAAAGGAGGAATTTGCTTTGGATCTGTCTTATGGCACCCTACGGTTTTCATACAGCTTCTGTATGATTGAGGGGAAAAGCTCAAGCTTTGAAAACAGGTACATCAAGGAGACAGTGACACATTTCCTTAAATAATCTCAAAGTTTGTTTATTGTTTAATCTTACGCTTGTTGGAGTTACAGCTCTTGTATGGAGGTTAGGAGTGCATGGAGCACACATTGTACAAAGTGATCACGGCGCACAAAGAAACCACGCCCAGAGCAGAGCAGTACATCTCACTATAATGCAGATAGAGGGTGGCCTATTTTTGCCAGTTCAGAAATCAAAATAGGGACAATAAATTAGCAATAAAATTATCCAGTGGTTAGTGCACCCGCAGGCCAGAAAGCTGTCCCAATATTTAAATCATATTTATTGGTATTGTTCAAAAATAGCATCTGCTTACCATTGTTAAAAACATTTTTATGTTGGTTCTCGTGGGGACTCCGCTTGTTATGATTGATGCAAAGAAGAAACACTAATAATGGTTTGCTGATTAAACTAAAGCACTGAGCAAGTGTTGTCTATCCAGTTTAGGGTACACTCGTGTTCTTTGCATTTTGACCCATTCTTCACTACTACTATGTCCATAAAGGTTGAGTGTCTGCAGTACATTGCAACATCTTTGTGTTTTGTTGTTGTTGTTGTTGTTGTTTTTTACAAATGGTAAGGGTGCTATTTGCTTGAGTATTGTGCACATGTTTTAGGAATTTGGGAGGAACTGGAAAGCCAAGAGGAAAAGTCCCAGCCATACAGAAGACAAGCAAACATAATAATCTTCTTTCACTTCCATGCTATATAAAGCGCAAAGCAAACTGAACTGAGAAACTATAATATTCAAGACCTGCCTTTGTTCCATCCATCCTATACAATACAAATCCATAGAAGTGTTAAACAGAATACAGTATATCACAACATTTAATAATGCAACATTCCCAGCACCTACAACCCCCCCTTTAGTTGTGTGTATTCTTCTAATACGCACTCAATTAAGGCCTTCCCGAGGAGCGTGAGTGTGCAGCCGTATTTGAATGAGGAAACGTTTGGCGCTGAGGCAGTGAGACCCCCATAGAGCGCACACATGATGAAACCAAGAGCCCTAGAAGTGACAGCATCAGAGAACAGCCATATTGCTCTAGTATGATTGGATTACAAAGAGGCCTTTTACGCAGGCAAGCAGACAGGATTAATAAAGCAGGAAATGGAGCTGTCTTATTAAGAATCTTTTGTCTGGTTTATAAACGAGCACAAAGATGATACTGCAGTGCGATTGCGAAACAATTTAACATACTGTACGTGCAGATACAAATCTTGTTTCCAGTTTAGACATTTGTTTTTACCAGACCTGTTCCCGGTGCGTGTTGGGTCTCCGCCAGGGCTGCCCTTTGTCACCGGTTCTGTTTATTACCTTTATGGACAGAATTTCTAGGCGCAGCCAGAGGCCGGAGGGTGTCCGTTTTGGGAACCTCAGGATCTCATCTCTGCTGTGTCAGCAGTGATGCGGTCGCTGTTGTGGTGAAGAGGGAGCTGAGTCGGGGGGCAAAGCTCTCGATTTACAGATCGATCTACGTTCCCACCCTCACCTATGGTCATGAGATCTGGGTAATGACCAAAAGGACAAGATCGCGAATACAAGCGGCCGAAATGAGCTTCCTTCGCAGGGTGGCTGGGTGCACCCTTCGAGATCGGGTGAGGGGCTCAGTTACCCGGGAGGAGCTCGGAGTATAGTCGCTGCTCCTTCACGTCGGAAGGAGCCAGCTGAGGTGGCTAGGGCATCTGTTTTGGATTCTTTCTGGTCGCCTCCCGCGGGAGGTGTTCCAGGCATGTCCTATTGGGGAGGCCTCGTGGTAGGCCCAGGACACGCTGGTGGGACTATGTCTCCGAGCTAGCCTGGTGTTGCCTCGGGGTCCCCCCAGAACAGCTGGAGGAGGTGTGTGTGGATCGGGAAGTCTAGGCATCTCTGCTGAGACTGCTGCCTCTGCAACCTGGCCCCAGAAAAAGCGGAAGAAAATGGATAGATGGATGGATGGATGGTTGTCAGAGCAAATCGGCCACACAGCATTGATGATGTAGCATAGTTTTACACCACATGCCCTTCCTGTCACAACCATTCTACTGCAACTGGACTTGCCCATGGGTGATTCTTGATGTGGAATAAAACAATTATGCACTTTGACTGGCCCTCGGGCTGGTTACACAACATGTGATCACGATAAATGAGAGCATTAACTAGACATTTCAATCATACAGTAGTTTGTTTTGAATGGTATTTGACACTTAATGACTTCCCCTCCAAGTGTATTCAAGTGTGTTTTGAAGAGGCATTTTCTTGTCATTTGATTTTTAGCTGATCTAGTGGGGAATGGATGAAAAAATATTTGCATCTGCTCACTGTGTTCAAAGTTAAATGGTTGGGAATCTTCATTGTGTCACAAGTGGCTGGAATCCACTTCTAAATAAACAGTACATCAGGGTTAAAGGAAATCATTCCCTATTCCAAATGTTTATGGGTGACAAATACAAAATCCCCCCCAAAATTGAAAAATTATCGTGAATCTGATGCTTGTGACAGTCTGCTGCACACACTTTCCTCCATCATGAGTCTTGCTATGCTAGGAGTGAGTGATACAAGGATTTAGCCAATCACAGTAAAGTGTCAACTTTCAGAAGAAGCCGATAGCTTTAGTTTAATTTTTTTAAAGGCTTTATAACGTGCACATAAATCGTGATAAACTCCAAATTGTGACCTAGGCTCTGAGAAACCCATAGGTTTAGAGGTATATATACGCATCTCCTGATTGAATTGTGAAGCATTGTGTCCATTGCATTAAAGCACTTCAATCCTCCAAACTATCACTTAACCAAAAAAGCAGAGATCTACTATTCCGCCAAATTCACTTGTATGTGACTTAAGTGGAGTTCACCCTGGAGAATTTGTAGCCAAAATGATATTTGAAGACAAATAAAATGACTTAAGTTTCTATTACATTATAAATATTTGCTTAAATGTTAGCAAATTGTGTTTCACATAAATCTAAAATGTATGGGGAGCTATTTGGATAGGACGTGAGAGCTACTGGTTGGAGACCCCTGCATTAAACTAATTTCCAAATAAAACTGGTCAGGTTCATATACATCGAGTTTCTGTGAGTCAAGTGCTAGTTTGGTCATGGTCGTAACACTAATCTTAACTGGAAGACGCCAGAGTGAGGTGCTTAAGTCTAACAAACTCACAAGAGCACCCACATGACAGGAAGTGTTTTCTCACTTCATAGAACATTTTGTACCAAGCCACATTCATCTGTACAAATAGCCACAAAGAATACATAAAATAAGAATAACCTTAATGGCAGATTTCTCAGTAACTTGATTGAAAGCCAGTCAATTAAACTTTATAGCACACATTTAAATGCTGCTGTCCCATAATATTTTTCATGTCACTTCGATGCATCGTCACTCCTGACGAGCTAGTCAGCTTCCTCGACGACAGACATAAAAAGGGAAGTTCGGCTAAATGTAGGCAGGAGTGAGTAGTCTGACAGGAGAAATAGGGCCGGCCAATGCCATTATTATGAAGTAATGTCATCCGTGCATTAACACTCAGTATATTCATTATCAGTGGCTTTGGGCTTTTGAGGTAAGTCTGAGTTTTAATGACACATGTACATGTTACACGAGCTCAATCGGAACATTTGGCTTTGCTGTCCAGTGTCTAGTGTGACCCACTCACACTGATAATTAGTGTGAACATCATCTCCACTCAAAGTCGATCCTACAAAGCAGTTATTACTTAGAACATGAGCAGGCACTTCTTATTTCATGACATTATATTTGTATGTAAAGAAATTACATTTTAGGATATGTATAGGACCATGAGCAACTAGTTAAGGGCAATGGTTGATGCTTTCTATGTTGTATGTGAGCAAGACAGATCAATTATCGTATAATTGATCTGGACAATCTACTGTATGTCTAGCTGATTCATTATTACAGCTAGATATGGATCCTAGATTGAGTGGTAAGCAGTGATAGCGGTGCCCTGCAATTATACCATATAAATTCCAGAGACTGTCATAATGTGACATTGCTAAAAGGCAAACTTTTACTAACTTAAGATGTGTCTAAAATAGACCATTGCAAAGAAAGCTCAAGTATATTTAATGAAGGTGTAGCTTGCCCTGTGTCATATTGCTTACCCACTCTTCACAAATCAAAGAGCTATCTCCCATGAAGTGTCGGAGGTTGACTTTTTTCTTTTTACTCAGTTAACCTTTAGAATAAGTTGCACTGCTGTCAGGTTGGATGAGAAGTGGTGCTAACAGATCCCACAGAGCGCAGCCCTCCCGCTCCCCTTCTCTCTCCCACCTCCTCAGCAGCAGCAGCGCTCGTGAACACTGTGCACCATCAGATAGAGACGGCACTGGCTTGTGTGGAGCACATGCTCTGCACTGGCTGCTGCTGTTATCCTTACATCTGACACTTTCCCCTGATGACTGTGAAGCCATGCTCCGTGCCAGGCTTGGCAGATTTTTTTTTTTTCCCCATGAACTAAAATATCTCTTTAAGTTCTCACCGAGCACTTTGTGCCATGAGTTACAGAAGAATGCTACATGTACTTAAATTGTGCAAACATAACTTCTATTATTATGCATAGGGTGGAAGCTATTACTGTTTGTGCTGATGCAATATAATATAATAAATTATTTCCTAACTGGTGAACTCGGAAGACAACTTTTTTTCCCCACAATAAATTAGAGAAAGTGTAACAATCTCCATCATCATCATTACTGTCTTAGTCAATTGTCATTGAATAACATGACTGAAACCGAACATGTTGTCAAGAATTCCTTTCAAGAATTGCTGGAGTCCTGCTATATCCTTTCGACTTTTCACTTAATGCCCGGAGCCTCAAGCTTAATAGATCTCAGCCCAAACTTCCTGTGGCAACGGGTGGTCATGGTCAGCATAATCAACAAATCCAGTGAGATTAGTGAAGGCGGGGTAAGCGACGGGATTACCAAACATCTGCACTCATCTGGAATGCACCCAGATTACTTTAGTGCCACCATGGCAAACACGCAACCGAAACACCATACCAGAGAATCTGATCAGGATCAACATAATATACTGACACACATGCCACCCAAACTACTTTGTAAGGACATTTAGGCTGTTATTTCACTCCAACCGCAAGGCTGAAAACAATCGGGCATTTCAATAGAACTAAGAATGCATGTTTTTCCATACATTATTCAAAATCTTAAATCAATGGGGATCATCTGACCATATTTATTAGACTCTGTGCTTAAGTGTATAAAATTATAACAAAGTTATAAGAGTAGATTCTATTGTATAATATATCAACCGTGTGGTACAAATGATTCACAAAATCTATACCAATAGCCAGTTCCAATTGACCTTAGAATAACAAGTGTAGTAGCAGGACGTTGAAACAACAGTTTTATCAAAATACTTTTCCACCTCTTGGATTTATGACACACTGATGATAATAATGTGGCATATCAATTATAATTAAGTATTACTACAGGGCTTTTATGAAAACAACAACTGATGCGTTCACATTTGCAAATGCACAGACCCAGAGTCCTTACTTGTTCTCGAATACTTTACCATGATGCCCCCGTTCTGTAGCACATACAAGTTCACACATGTTGGGCGTGCACATCATGCGTGAAAAGTTCGGACGATGCTCCGTTTCCGTCCAGTCCCCCACGACAATCGGAAGCTAGACGTATGAGAATAACGGCAGCAGATAGACGCGCCTTACCTGTCCCAGCTCTGCACGTCCTCGCTCCTCACTGTGGTCCCGTCCTGTCCTCAGACACGCTGCGGTACACAAACATCACTGAGTGCTGCAGGCGACGCTCCTGGACAAAAATAATATCCGCGACACTCGTGCGTAAAATATACGGCGGACGGTGCTCAGCCGTTGTTTGTGTCTACTCCAAAATACCGTCCATTCCTCAGTGCGCCCTGTTCAGAGTGAGTGGCGGGAGAGGCTGGCAGCGTGGCGTCTCGAAGGTTGCATCTTGGGAAGTGGTGGTGCTCCTGCGGATGCGTCAAGCAGCCGCTCATGTGTTTCTTTCTCCCTCCCTTTCCCAGACAGTTGAGCCCGTGCACATCGGGAGACAGGCAGGCGCGCACACCCAGGCAGTTCACAGAGGAGAGAGAGTCAGGGGGGCTGTGTGTTGTCTGCCTCCCTGAGCACAGACTTGCACAGCGCGGGTTGTCCGAGCGGAACACACCGCCTCTTCCCGTGTGTCCCGCTACAGCAGGGGTGGCTCTTTGCATGATTGGATATGTTTAATACAATGCGACTCTTTGCAAAATAATTGGTACATATGTCCCATAAACTGTAACAGTCTTTAAGAATCTTTACCACAAATCCAACCATAGTCCTGTTTTCCACCTGTTTCCCATGTCTCCCTCCTTTTCGAGGCGGCGAGTAAAAGGCACCCGTGCAGCAGCCTCACTCAAAGCGGGATGTAGGTTAAACAACAGTCAGATTGTGGCACTGGGATCAGCTTCTGTGCGTTTCAAATTGCTGATTTGCCTACTCTTTATTTGATGAAATTTGGCCTCATATTCACAGAAAAAGATCAAAATTAGGAAATGGAAAAACGCGGAGCTCTAATGAAGCATATGATGCGAAGTGCGACATTGTAACGCGGAAATACACAAAGTCGTTGACTTTTCTGTCACATCAGCTGCAACTGTAACAAATGCAACATAAAACAGAATCTCAGACGTCCTCCAGAGGCTCCTGATTAAAGTTTATGAACTTTGTGCAGCCTAGAGTGCGTTCTCTGCACAGTCCAGTCAGGACCAAGCTGCAGGCACTGAGCGAACAGGCCAGGGGCGGACCAGAGGAGGGGGCTCAGTGGGCAGGGCCCCACACACTAACACACTCAGGCATTAAAAATAAAAAAATATAATTCTGTCCCAGTCATAGCAGAACAGCACAAAATGTCAGTTTATTTAATATACATTTATTTCAATCTTGGAAAACCATTACAAACCATACAATTATTGAAAATAAAATAGCCAAACATAAAGTTATAGTTTATTGTGATTAAATATTACGGTCACATTGCATTTAATCAGTTTAAACTACCGCCCCTGGATCTCGTGAATGGTCGGTGCCTTCGTGGCTCTTCAAAGGATCAAGGTTGAAAATTTCAGCTCTTGGTCTCTGACTAGTTGGCCACCCCTGCGCTACAGCAATGCTTTGATTACTGATGTTGTTAATGTTCAAGCAGCCTGTGTAAGCCTACTGTTAAAGATGCTCTTTTGTTCACTCCTCTCAGTAAACCGAATGTCGTATATAGTTTTTTTCATATTCTTCGCAGTTGTCCACGTTACGAGGCTTTGCCAGTTTGAATTTATCTTTCTTATTACTTCTCTGACATTGGTATGAATTATGAAATGGGATCTGTGTGTGGAGCAACAGTACCCTGTTATTTCAAAGGGTCAGTAAAGTCAAACCAATATCAAAGCAGGATTAAATCAGTCTATTTATGTATTTGTTTGCTTTGTGTGTTTGTTTAAAATTGAGATTGTGAAACACTAGGCGGCACGGTAGCACAACGGTTAGGGCTCGTGCTTCACAGCTAGAAGGTCTGGGGTTCGATTCCCACCTGGACGGGGCCTTTCTGTGTGGAGTTTGCATGTTCTCCCCGTGTCTGCGTAGGTTTCCTCCGGGTACTCCGGTTTCCCCTACCACGAAAAACATGTACAATAGGCCAGGGATGAATGATGTGAGTGGTTGGTGGTGGTCGGTTGGCGATGGCGCAGATTGGCTGCCTCCCGATGGTGCAGATTGGCTGCCTTGCTTCTGTCAATCTACCCCAGGGCAGCTGTGGCTACAATAGTAGCTTACCACCACCAAGTATTGAGTGAATGAATAGTGCAATGTAAAGCATCCCTGAGTGTCCAGAAAAGTGCTATATAAAACTGATGCATTATTATTACTATACACGATTGTTTCACACAATGAACAATGCAAAACAAATGGAGACTGTATCATCATTTTAGATAAAACAACACTTTGGAAACAGAAATTTCCCAATTCAAAATCCATATATATGTCATGCATGACTGAGAGCTTAGACAGACATGTATTATTTCATAAGATTGCGAAAGACAAAACCTTATATAAGCAATTACTTTATCATTATTATTACAAATATTTTATATAGTCACACATTTCCAAAATAACAAGATTGGGGTATAACACGGACACGCAGTTGTCAAAGGGACAAGGATATACACTATTTTTATAGCGTAGGCTATATTATTTATTTCAAGTGGGTAGAGAGACATCATTATACATTATACATTCATTTTATACAATTAAAGGTTCACAGTGAACAATTTCAAAAGAGGGCTTTTTACAGTACAGCGGCCACTGAAATGGACCCCAAGTTCAGGTCAAAGGATTTGTGCCTTTATTTGTCAAATAAATAGGTGAGGTAACCTCATCGAACCTCGTCACCACAACCCACTATCCATAAGCACAGCAGCTGTCAGCTGTTGGAGACGGGCTGTGGGCAGCGTCTGCTGTCCGTTCTGTTCCTCTGTGTCAGAGCAGGGGGACAGACACTATGATAGGTCATCCCCGCAGAGGGCCATTACTCAGCACTTTGACTGAATTAGCACTGCTGAGTCACTTCCTTGACGACCACAATTACCCTCTTATTTAGAGTATGTGAGGACCATCTATTATGTTGTCCCAAAGAAGTTCACATTTGTTTGGAATTAGTTACTTTATTGACTGGTAACTAATTTGTCATTAAAATAGGTGAGGTAGTTAATACACTTACACATGTGTAAGTGTATTAACCAAGTGCTTTTTTGGCACAATATTATAATTATTTCATAATAATAAAACAGTGGACAACTATATACATATCAGATGAAAGTGATTGTGCGCATTGTCGCTACTGTCCTACCTGACCTGCATGTTTTTTTGACTGTCAGGGAAATCAGAGAACTTGTGAACAACAAACCCCATACTAAAGGCCAGGTTTATTTTACCAATTGGTATTATAGTAATAGCATGCATCAAATCAAATCAAATCAAACTTTATTTATAAAGCGCGTTTCATACCAAAAGGTATCACAACGTGCTTTACAGATAACAAACAGACAAACAGGTGCATGCGCACTCACACACACGCACACGCACACGCACACACACACACACACACACACAAAATATATCATTCGGACTAAATAAATAGATGTCAGTTAAAAGCCAAGCTAAAGAGGTGGGTGAGCCTGCTCTTAAATACATGAATGTTCTCTGCGGTCCTGAGCTCCATACATGGTAAAGAGTAATGCCTTTACTTGGACTCAAAAGATACTGAGTACAGTTCTGCTGTGTGTAAAATGTGAAAGGACAAAAAAGTACAACCTTTTCCCATACAGTAAACAGGTATTTGTGTTTTTTGTTTACATTGCATGTGTCTTTTTCATGCATCCCATTTCAAAGGTGTACTTTAATATCCTTATGAAGAGAGAAGCGCTGGTGGAAGTATTTCCATGAGTAAATATAAAAATGCTCTTAGCCCTAATTGGACACACTTTCTGCTGGTCCTGAATAACTCCTGTGCTGTGGCCACAAACGCAGAGGCACAAAATGCAAAAAAAGCTACAAACATGCCCAAACCCCATTTGACAGTTTAAAGCCTAATTCTGAGGTGTGACTTTGGTTGTCACTGTGTGCGATAATTTATTCCCCAAGGAAAGCCTGTTTAGAGTCTGCCTTTCCCTGGTCTCATATAAATACTTGTATAACTTCTTTAGATTTCTGGGCAACCTACAGCACTGCAGCACATGAGCAAACTTTTCAAAGTGTGGAAAATGATGCATTTATATTTGCTGTTAAGGTGTAAAAATGGAAGATAAACTTGGAATTGTTTGTGACTCAGGCCCCAGTTAACGATAAAAAAACCTTAGGCAACAAGTGCGGAACAACCTTTAGTATTGCCTGTAAATACAGTATTGATTGGCCAGTCGGCAAAGCCCCTCAAGTCTTGTTAAAAACACACGCTATGGTTTACAACTTGAATGTTTTTTTGTGTGACTATGATTTTATTTTACTTACAAACTTCTGTGGTTGAATGCCAAATTTTCCAGCCTTTCATGAGACAACCCATATCTCTGCTCAGAAGGAAAACAACCACTTTGAGAGTATGCATTTGAAAAAGATTTGCGCAAAGTTTTACCCCTCTGGCAAACCACATCACCCAACCCACTTTATTACTGTCAAATTTGTATTGCTTTTATAATTCTTTCTTTTTTTTCTATCTCTTTTTGTGGCGTACTCAGAATGTGTCTAAGGAATTGCAAGATAAGTTTAGTTGTTGAGAAAAGTTTGTTGTAGAGCAGGGGATACATAAAATTATACAAGAAGGCAGATAAAACCCATAAAACTTAAATACAATCATTAATCAATTGAATTAAAAGCAAAGAGTGCAGATGAAATACTCTCAGTCGATTTGGCTGTACTTCCTGCTGCTATTGGAATTGTAAATGGTCTCAAATGTAAGTGGTCAGTAGCCAGTAGACCACAGAGGCTACTTAGACTTGGGAGCATGTTGTAAAAGAAAACAGTCTCTACTTTAGTGAAAATGGACTGTAAGCCATAATCATCAAAAATAACAAATAAAGGCTTGACATATGTTTAGTTTAGTTTAGTTTATTTGAGCAATTTACGTTCCATGTCACTGTGCATGTAATGAGTCTATATCATATATTCTAATTATATGACGAGTACCTGTGTGTGTGTGTGTATATATATATATATATATATATATATATATATATATATACTATTTATGGAAAAAAATTGGTTTAATGTTTGTGCTACACTTTACATATTAAAAGCACTTAGAGCACCCAAATAAGACAAATGCCTCGCCTCAACTTTTCACTTTGCGATAAGCCGCCATTAACGTGTGAGCGATTAGGGAGATCTAGGGAAAATCACTTATTATACACGACACATGGTGATCAGTGCAAATGCACAGCAGCTATCCTGAGGTGACCTGCAGAAAGGGCTGAGCAGAAAGATGATGAACTCAAATATTAAATCTGCATGATGCTACAGGTGCTGAGCAGACCAAAGCAAGTTTGAATGTGGCTCAACACCGTCTCCCATCTTATCTGCCATGTCACTACATGAGCTAAGGAGCCTGTAGGGACCAAATTATAGGGTAGCCAAACAGAGACAGTCTCTGACAGACAGCCAGCCTTTATAAAACTCAACCTGAAGTCAATTAGGAGTCAAAATACCAAATAATTTTGTAAAATACTAATTTAATCAAAATTGATATTTTATTACAAATATGATAAATATATATGAATATTGTATCACACATGTTTCTCTTCCATAACTTAATAGGTTTACTCCACACATCAAAGTTGGTGGGGTGTCTTTGACTGACAGCTCCTGCAGCTCCTCCTGACTGCTCCTGCTCTGCATGAGAGCAGCGTGTCTGTAGCATTAGCTGCAGTCACTGTGAAGCTTCAAGAGGAAAACTGAAGCTGTTGAAGCATTAGCTCCTCCTGCTTTGTGCTGTGCTATTAGCCACATACAAATACGTACATGGCACAGCTCAGAATTAGCCCAAATGTGGACCTGCTTTCTTGGTTTAGTCCAAGTTTGAAATTGAACCAGTTTTAGTTCTGGTTTAGTCCCAAGTTTTCTTTGTTTAGTCCACGTTTTGTATTGGTTCAGATTAAACCTTGTTAGTGTTGTTGGTTTAGTTGCTGATGTACGAATAGTACATTTCTCCCTAAGTATTAGGCCAAATTCAGTTGTTGAATTTTAACACTACAGAAGAGAGGCTGAGGAGGCTAATGGCACTGTTGCTCTAAATGGGAACATACTGTTGAGAATGCCGTCATAGCTGAGAAGACTTGACATTAAGTCACAGATACGCAATGTTGAATGGGTTCCATGTTTGAGCACGGGCTCTTTTTTTCAGAGATCACAAACCATGTCTGATGTCCAGCCTTGACAGAAGGTTTAAGACCTCCCTGGCGTTGCCCTGCACCAGAGAGCAGTGTATGATACAGTGCAGAACTGCCATGTCCAGCAGCCTCATCACTCTCACTGTATTTAAACATGCTCACCCCGGAAGACGACGTTTATCAGGCTTTTTATCGACAGCCAAAGCGCTCGTTACCAGGGACAGACTGTATTTCCAGTTCCCTCATAATGAGGTCATGATCGTCATTCATCACATTCATCAGTAAGGCTATAGCGTGAGAGCAAGCTACATTGCTGCCAAGAGTTGAATAAAGCTGTTAATAAAATAAAATCAGGAAAAAAGCAAAGCACAAAGTGACCTGTAAACTCTTTCATCTTCACTTGGTTAATTGTTGCAAAAATGTTCACATTTTAGCGTGCCTCATTTTACATTTTCAGTATTTAATTTTCTTGTATCGTTGTAGAAATTCGCTCTCGACCCATCCTTCTGCAACGGACAACTGCCGTGCATCGCCTGGGGACCCATCTCCAGATCAAGCGAAGGATTTGCCACACACTTTGCATGCTCTGGGTTGGGTTTTAAGTTAAAAATGTCTCAGTACTTGTTTGTCTGATCCAGCTGTACACCCCCTCGCTGCAGATAACCTACTTTTTTTTGTTTTGGTCTCAGAAAAAAAAAAAAAAAAAAGATTATTTTGTTTTCAGGTGCTGTCTCTAAACCGCTTCCTACTTATATGCAATCCTAATTATAATGTTTTTTTTTGCCAACCCCGTGGTCATTTAGCTGTTATTTCAAAGAATACAGATTAGATATGATCCATTTGACATGCTGAGGTTTGAAGTCCTGGCACATTTGCACATTTTCTCAAAACTGTTGTCATCTGCTTTACCCAGTCACCATGTCACCTCGGGGGTTGAATGGAGTTCTAGCGTTAGCAAGTGGCTGACTTCCAGGGCAGCGGGGCGGGGGGGGTTGCCCATTTAATAGTGAAAGCTCAGCGTTAAAAAGCTAATTTCAGCATTACTGTCAGACCGATATGCTGTAACTAGGCTTACATTTGTGCAACATGAAGCTTTAAAAACACCACAAACTGTAAACCAAGTAAAGACTGCTGCCTACCAAAAAGAAAAAGGGGCCATAATTAGAGTTTAGGGAAAATGCCTGGGAACATGTCTCTTTCTGTACATGACTGTACATCAACAATTAATCGAGTTTAGACCATTTGGCAATTTGTTGCGTCAGCTGGCTTTCCTTCAATGGCTTTTATTCCACAGAATACTTTATTATTTAACATTCATCAGCGCTCAGTGTCACCCTGTCCCTGAACAACGAACATGCGCCAGATCTCCACACGCCACACTTAAAAGATCTATAGGAGTCAAATTCAACACAGACTTTCGGCTAAACCCAGTGTCCAAATGTTGCTGCGGGACTAAAAAACAGGGAGGACAGTTAAGCCTCTATTCTTCCCCTGATGGAGGAGAATAACCTTGTTTTATGGGCTGCGCCGCAAAGCAGAAAATTAGTTCCTGAAAAAGTCATTAGCAACTTGCCTGTTTTATAGGGTGACAACACCTCCTGTGGCCAATATTGTGAGATTTCAACACCAGGCTCTCCTTGTCAGACACTTGGGAGTAAGCTGTGAGTGGCAAGTATTTACAAGTGCGGACAGTCAATGAGCAGCTGCAGATGGGCGGACTGCGAGATGAAGGTTTTGGTAATTATGTCATTTATATTGTGTAGGGTATAATTGCTGTTTTAAAGAGAAGAGAAGTTTAGTAATTGCTGCCTTTCTAAAAAAGAAAGGCGCCTCTTGTTTTTGTGAAGCATGAAGTAAAAGCTTGACCTGTGCATGACAAAAAGTCTCTATTCATTCCATTTGTCTCAAGTAAACCTTTAAGGGGCAAGTGTAGTGCACTTTTTTTTAAAGCTAAATAATGGAAATACAACAGGCTAATGCCATTGCATTGTTGCAGACGGAGCATTTTCCCTCCAGTACAAACATCTTTTTGGATGAAAAAGAAAAGGCTTTTCTGTGTTTTGATTTCCCAAGACATAGACATTTTAAAATTTGAAAAGGAAATCCGCAGCACAATACTGAAAAGACAGCGTTGGGATTTAAAAGGATTTTTTTTTTGCTCCTGCATATTCAGTTTACTGCCTAATTAAGTTCTAATGAACAGTGACAAAAAGAGCAGAGATATTACTGACAAACAATTAGGCAGGCTCTCAAACTGTGGCAGCACAAGTCAGAGGCCAGTGCATTCATTATATCTGCCTGCGGCATATAAAAGTTTAATATTTGTTCTGGCAGAAGAGGAAAAGTTGAGTTATAGACTCTGGTGATCCAACAGAGGGTGGAGTGGCCATATACCATGCTCTAGTGGAGTCCTTCTCCAAACCCATAAAGTTTAAACTTTACAAATCAAAAGATCCCACATCCATCTTTAATGCACTCAAAGGCTGTCGGAAAGCAAATACTCATAATGAAGGTGATGACTGTATACCGGAAGTGATTATCAGGAAAAAAAGGAAATAACAACAATGTCCAGGTGATTCACATGAGGACGTGTTGAAGTGTGTCTGTGGTGAGTGACGGGCTAGGCTTCTCTTCAGCGCTTGCTTTGGCACATCTCATCTGGAGTTTGCACATGCTCAGTTCTCTGGTAAAACCTGGGGCTGTCCTAACATGGATCTGTTTCTTGAATGGCCCGTGACAATCTCTCTGATTAGACAGTTGTGTGCGTCATAATTAAGTAGTAATGATAGCAGTGCATTTACCAGACACTGCTTTATAGACAAAGTACAATTTGTGCATCATCCATTGATTCCTCAGTTTGGCCGAGCACCATCAATCCCACAGTCACATCAACACATTCACAGATAATGGTGTTGCAGCGTTTTATGTACATTTCATCATCTTAAAATTATAGGGTTTTATGCTTTCGGAGATATTTTGATTGAAAGTTTCATTGAACAAAATGAAAATGGGTGATGTGTTTTTTATCATCCATCCATTTTCTTCCACTTGTCCATTGCCGGGTTGTGGGGGCAGCTGTTGTTGCTGCCGAAGTCACATTGCACCAGCCCCTATGGCTCCTCCTGCAGGTGGTGGGTCCACAGAAGGACAGCCTCGTGGTTCTAACCGGGCCTGTTGGTCTCTCATAAGGGGCTTCTATCATTCATTGTGTATAAGAAAAACACACCACCAACCATGAAAGACATCTCCATGGTGCATGAGGTGCTTTGTTATTACATTTTATTCATAAAGTGTTAAACCCACCCAGTCTCGTCAGATCTCGTGATTGTGGGCCTGGTTAGCACCTAGGAGACTGTGAGGGAATACCAGGTATTCCCTTGTACGGAGTGAGTGAAACATTGTCTGATGTGAAGCATGTTCGGTGACTAGTGTCATGTGAAATTAGCTATTCTCTCCTCATTTATAGAACATATAAAAGAGATATATATTTTTGGAGTAAAGAAATAGGAGCATGGTTTATCCTGACAGAAGATACAGCCTCAAAGTCAAGACTGCACTCGCACCTTGGTCGGTTTTACTTCCTCCATTGCTCAGTGGCAGAGATAAGGAAAATCTTGTTTGGAACCTCCACACAACCCTAATGGTTTTAGATCATGTTGCCGCTCTGACACTCCATTAAGTGCTAAATGTTGGGAATTGCATTACAGCAGAGTCTAGATTAAGAGTGATAAGAAAAAGCTGTTGTTCACATTCTCGGAGAACACCAGCACACACCATGGCTTAGTGCTGATGAATTATTCACAGAGTCAAATCATCCACCGCAAAAGATAAAGGCCATCCGACCACTCCTCAGGTCTATTGATTTTGAGTTCTTTGTATGTTGGACTGAAGAGTGTCAAATGGATAATGGAAATCTGTGCAATAAGCACTTTTCAGTCACTTGGAGATAGCTGAATGACCAATGACAACATCACTGTATGGACTATTGAAATAAGCTATAATAAGTTTCCAGACATGTTGAGAAATGGGAACTGTTAAGGTTAAAGTTAAAGTCTTTATCTTTACATTTGTCTGGTGCAACTCGCCATAACAAGTTAAAAAATGCAGTAAGGAATGTAGTTTTTATAACATCAAATTCAAGATAAGTTCAAGTTCAAGTTTTCTCTTGGTGATAGCACTCAAATATCTTTTAGCTCAAGCTACTCAAGAACAATAGCAACTCTATGAAAGTACAGAAATATATTAACCAAGACTGAAACCATAATAACATAATTCTTCGGCTTGCTGTGCCGTCTGCGAGCTGAGGACCAGCGCTAACCCCTGTTCCACCATTAGCGCTTGAGCTTCAGGGCAAGTAGGTTCGATCTCCTGGCCGGACGGGGCCTTTCTTGTAGAGTTCCCATGTCTGGGTAGATTTCCTCTGAGGCCCAGAGGAATTCGCATGAATATGCAAATTCACATTCGCATATTAATGTGAATTTATTAATATGCACTGTCAGGTTGAATTAGGAAGTCATTTTGAGTGTCCATGGAAGAAAAAAAGCCCAATTTAGACTATTTAGTCCAAAAGGCCCCATGTCGGACAAAAGTGAATGTACTGTATATCCACTGGGAGAGAAAACTAACAAGGAATTTGTGTTTCATGTTTGGTCAGACTTATGTTGTCTTTACAACAGAGTGCAGAGTTCTGTGATGTTATAGTTGACTTGCCTCTAATTGGTTTCTGTGGCAGAACTGGAGTGTGTTTTCACTGGCAGTTCACCTCGTCTTAGTCCGGTGCACCCACTCCACTGGTGACAAGTGTTTTACTTGAGCATGCACTGCGTTGTTGAAGCCTGGACGAATGAGACGTCGATGTGGCAGCTGCAGACAGGCCGGGACCAGTTACACCCCACAGGTGGAAACTGTCTGTTTTTGGTAACATTTTATGGGAAAAAGTTGTGCTGTGTGTGAGTAAGCCAAGGCCAATTTCTGCCATCTTTGTGCATGGTAGACAATAAAGTTATTCTATTCCATTCTATTCTATTTATTTGACTTTTCCCTAAAATTATCCTCTCAATATCGTCATTAACATAAATGGCTCAGTGTGGATTCTTTCTTTTAGGAGTTTAGGTGACCCACAACGGCACTGTCGATAGGTACAGTAGTGTGGCACAACAGACTTTGTAGTTCAGGATGCAGCACATACAGTATGTTGTAAACTCATGTCATGGGTCTGGCCCCCCTCCCGTGTCATGTTGAATTCTCCTGTCCAATATTTCTAAAAAATGAAGAAATACAGAAACTGTAACGTTAAATGTTTTCGTAATGATCTTGTAATCAGTGAAGTACTGTATATTACTAAAATGTTACTGTTTTCTTCCTGACTTCATACCAGACACAATGCATTTTCTTTTTTAGTTTTACTGTCCTTTGCTTCCACAGCAGGAAACTTTCCAGATGACCCTCTGCTTATTTTAAACATAACTCTTAAGTCCATGGAGGATAAGTGACTATCATCATGGTCCATTAGGCATGCTCTGCTGAATGTTCCACAGAGACAGTTTAGAGGAGCAGACACCAAAGTCATCCTGTACACTTACACCACTGTGGACACTCAGGCCACATCCTCATCGCTCTACCATTGAGGAGCCTAATATGGAAACTAATGAACAGGAAGAGGAAGCAGAAAGACGAGCAAATAGAGATGCAAATGCAACTACAGACAGTGTGCTGCCTCATTAGAAACTACTTGTATCACAGTCAGACACTCTATACATGATCTGGACCATCTGGAACGTTTCCAAATATGAATATACATCTATAAATGTATTATTGCCCTTATTATTATTGCATATTGTGTGTACTTGACGCATGGGCGTCGGAACCATTCATTGTGAGGGGGACGTGTCCCCCCCACTTTTGAAAAGTGGTTGATTGGTCCCCCCCACTTTCACAACGTGAATTTTCATTGACTTTACATTTACTAGTTTAGACTGGACCTTTTCAATAGGCTCCCCGAGGCCAAACAATTAAATATGACCCGCGCCTTTTTTTCCATACATTTAAAAACATATGTATTGGCATTATCCCATTATCCGCGCCAGTATCGCGTCGCTCCGCGGCGCATACGCTCCGCTTTGCGTAGCTGTGTTCATGCGGCTCCTCACCTCAGAGCGGCTGAAATGTAAACATGTCTCTGTAAACCGCTGAAAAACGGCTAAAGTGAGAATACTGAGGATTATTGTTGGACGGACGGACAGATTTGACCAAACCGAAGCACAAGGACACTCGTGCATCGTGTTTCCGGAGTTTTTTACGGATTATCACATGGAGGAGCAGGACTTTTCGCGTCCTCGGCAGGTGGACAGCGTGTTTCCCTGTCTTCATCGGTACAAAGGGCCTGACCAGTAACTTTAAGGTGAGGAACATCAGTTTTGGATGTGTTTGTAAAGCGAGTGATGAAACTGATGTAGCGTGAGTTTGGGGAAACTGCCCCGGGCTAGCACGAGTGTTCAACCGGTCAATACGCCCGTTAAACCTCGCTGTCTGGACTCTAACTTAACCAAATAACATCTGAATTAGTCATTTGACGGATAAATGTTTGCTTCCTTTACCCCTTGACTAAATTTTATCTGCGTTTGTGGGAAATGTGAAGATACGAGCGTTGAGATGTTTCTTTGCGATGGCAGGAGTTAACGGGTGTGGCTGAAGCTAAATGTGGATGCAAACACGAGCGCCGTCTCATAAGAGCTTCATTCACTGAGTTTTTTTCACAAAGCGTCATGAAGCCAGGACTGGACAGGAGAACAGCGGCTCCACAGGTGTTTGTTTATCCGCCCTATATGTCCACCCAGCTGCCAGGAGGAGGCGCTGCTGAGCCGATCGAGTCTCTCACGTATTCTTGAAGTAGCGCTCGATTTGGATGTAGTCCCGCTAAAGCAATAACATTGCTCTGTGTCCTGACCGTGTCCCACTGTAGTTCTTAATGTTAAGAAGTCGACCCCCTCCATTTTTGAGATGTGTCCCCCCCACTTTCCAAACGCTTCCGACGCCGCTGACTTGACGCATCCTTCAACCAATGCTTCTATGTGTGGGATGATGGCTTAAGATGGAGGAACCCAAAAACACAGAAGCATGAATGAAATCCAGTCCAGTGGTTCCTAACCTGGGGGGTTTTATCGTGTTATAAAGGGTTAGGTCGTGTATTTGACAAATTAAACTAAAATAGGTTTTTGACTTAGGAGGTTTGAACCATTGGTCTTGCACATACGTCAGCATAGGAAGACCCCAGTCCAGAAACGGAACATAATCTTTTCTCTTTAAAGATATTTAAAATAATGTTTCACATGTTCACTCCACACAAACAACTCCACAGATTTCCACCGGCGGTGAGAAGCTGACGGAAACACTCCGAGTCCCATAGTGGTCTACCTGACCTGTGTATCTGCAGTGTGGAGATAGGCCTTTATCTCATATTGACAGAATGCTGCCTGCGCTGTGACTTGGATCTGATGAGGCGGCATATGCAGGGCTCTCTGCATTATTCACTAATCCATGTCCAACAGGCACCTCGGTGAAGGAAATATAGCCTCGACGTGAACCTGTGTGGTTGTATATTTTCCAGCTGTTGAATTTCACTTCATGAAGATGTTATTTAGGCAAGGAAACATGCTGGTAGGTTGGCCCACGATGGTATGGATTTGCTGAGTCTCAGGACTAACCCTCCACCTGAGCTACGCAATTATGTTATACAATAAAAAAGAAAATGTTGTATACTTAAACAGTGTAATGACAATAAAAGCTCTTTAACTTTTTGCCTTACCTTGAATTTTGAGTAAATCAGTGCTATCAAAACACCAAACATGTAGCAAATAAAGAAATGAATGATTAAATAAATAACGAAATAGGTTGGCCATGCACTTTTGGTGTGTGATGATGATATACAAATACAAAGAAAGATGCGATAGACAAATCATATTATGCAACTACCTTTTATGTTTTTTGAACTTTAAACTCTGGGAACTCAAAAGCACGGTCATGGTCTTTTTTCTCTGCTAAAGGAGACTTGTGGGCCACAAAGGCTCGAGGGATTGTTCCACACAACCACACACCAGACCGACTCTCCTCTCTGTAATGATAAAGGGCACAAAGTGAAGCATTCTGCAGACCCAGAGTTTATAGTTTGACCAGGACCAGTCTGTAGGAGCTCCAGAAGCTGGACATGGTCCAAATGCACAGAGCGCCTCTGCCCCTCAGGCAGCACAGCCCTCCACTGAGCCGCTATATTTGTGTTCTTTTGTTTGTACACACACAGCGCCCTCATTTCAAGGACAAACAGGATGGGAATATTTTTTTTTTTTTTTACTGCTCTCAGATGAGTTTATAGTATCTTCAACTGTAACAGAAGTCTAACATTATTTATTTAATGTCCTTTAATTGAAAAGGGAAAACATGATGACCGGGCTGTTGAGATACGCCATAGACAGTAGCACAGGTGACAATTTACTCCTACAGTCATTATTAATTTATGGCATTTCATGTATTTGGTGCATTTTATAGTCTGAGCAGGACAGAGCTGCTGCAGCACCGACACATTTACTACACGTTATTTCGTGACAGCATGTGGTAGATATATAAATCACATGGTTGTGGACCAATAAAACCTAAAATTGAAGTTATTTTAGGGGTCAGATATTTATGCAGAGGATAAACAAGGCACACATGGGAAGTGACCGGTTTTATTGCGTGATTATTAGGGTTATATCCAAGATTATTTCAAGGTAAAATAAATAAATAAAGTAATATAAAACAATTATGGTTCCATTTAAAAGCATTGTCTTGGTTGGAAATAGAATAAGATGTATAAGTATCATTTTTACCCAAATTCTATATTGACAAAAAAACAGTCTCATAACTGTGTTTTTTTTTGTCCCTCCAAAAAGCAGCTGTCATCTTGTCACATAGTTAAGGACATCCAGTCGTGTGTATACGAGCGGAAAAGCCAATCACAGGTCAGCGCTGCCGAGTGACAGGACTTAAAAGTGCAGTGTGGGAGATTGGCCTCAGGTGACAGGCCACATTCTCCCCTACAGCGGCTGCCTCAAACGTGTGATGGAGGACTTGTCGACGCTCAAAAGAGGATTCATAATGATGTAGGTGACAATAGACTCTGCCAACCATTCCCTGCCTGAATGTCAACGTCACGCCTAAAGAAGACGCCTCAGAGCCGGAGAAGAAATGTGGAAAAATAAATTGTTAAACTGGGTGAAACGGACGGATGCTGGTGGTGGGATAAATCAGTCATAAAGTACCTATACATCAATTCTTTTACGGATTTGTACACACTCAATCCCACACAATAACAATGTAGGAAGTTGTATTAAAAAAACACACGAGTCAAGCTTTTAAAACATACCTGTTCTTTCAAGCATTTGACTGTAGTTGAGTTGGAGACTTTGGTTTTGTGCTGTTTATTTGAATAATAAAACATCTGTTAAGAGATGAAAAAAAAAAAAAAGATTAGATTGAGAACAGACAGACAAACGAAGCCAGTTAGAATGACAACAAGAATGTGAAGAAGATGTAGAATCACCATCTGACACGTGTATTTAGTTCACGTATCGACTCGGCCATCCACTCTCTCATTATGTCAGCATGCAGCTTCTGAATATTCTCCAATTTCCTTAACCCGCGGAAAGACCCGCTCCTCTTCTCCTCGTGATAACGCAGTCTGAGTTCAGCGCTCCTCCCTGACATTATTATTACACACTGCCAAATTGCACGCGTCTCCAGAGGGGCAGATGACATTCAAATATCACGTCCGCTCTCTTCATTACCGTCCGAGTAAGTGTTCCCCTATAACTGGGCAGGGAAGCAGGTGAAGCGACGCTGCACTCAACTCTCACCTAATCAGCTCCCCCGGGACGTCAGCTCCCTCGCCAAAGAGAGCTGTCTAAGAAGGCTGGCATTTATGTGCAATGTCGTATTATTATCAATTAAGGTCAGGCCGCATAGTATGTGCATCTTTGACAAATGATTTAGTCCCTTTTTAAAGCTCTAATGTTATGCGAAGATTTTTTTTTTTTTTAAGCCAGTGAGTCAGCGCTCTCAAACACACCCACACACCTTTTCCACACGTCAAGCTTTCTGTGACGCAAATAAAACATTCCCCTTTTTAATCTCTAAACCCTCACCTGAACCAAGCACATTATCTCCAGTTTGGCTTTATCCGAATCTAGCTTCTTGAAAAATAAGCATAAAAATAGCAACAAAAAAATGAGAAGAAAACGAGGATTAAAATGCGACAAAAATGGATCAAAAAATTGAAAAAAAAAAACGCAATAAAAAGCCACAAAAAAAAATTAAAGTGCAGTAAAAAAGTGACAAAAACTCATCAAAATAGTGGCAAAAAAAAGGTTGGTGCAAAATGCAGTTGCCCGTCTTTTGACAAACACATCCAGATGCTCCCAATCCTCTCTCCACTGGCCTCCGGTATTTATGTTATCGGATCCATTCACCGCCCGTGCAGGGCCCTGCGCTCTTCCTCTCAGATGTTTTTTTTTGGATGTGCCCAGGTCTCGGTCCGGGCAGTGGGGCGATCGCTCTTTTGCCGTGGCAGGGCCCAAACTGTGGAACTCGCTCCTATGGTCGAGCTGCGAGTCATCACTGACCTGCCGCTGTTCGAGTCCAGACTAAAGACTCACCTTTTTAGACAGGCCTTCCAGAACACCTCACACTGATCTATTGTGTTTGGTGTGCCACTGTTTTCATGTTTTGGTTTTTCCGATGCGTTGTTGTAAAGTGCTACAGAAATAAACTTTGATGGATTGATTGAAAAAGAAAGAGAAGTGAAAAAGTGACGACACCACGGCAACAACGCGAGGAAAAAGATAAGTTTATATTCGTTTTGTAGGTCTTAGCTTTCAAATAAGGCGTTACACTGGCCTATAGGCTGCATGCTCCAGTCCGGAAGCTTCTAGATAATACGTTTGTTAAGTGCGACGTCACGACTTCCGCTTCTGGGTCCTAGCAGACGGGCAAATATGCGAGAAAAAAACATAAAAAACTCTTAAAAACAACAATATTTCTGGAACTCAACGGAGAGTTACTGAAGCTACTTATTTCTCAGACTCATTAGCCAAAAATGCTGCACCTACTGCTAAATATTTACTAAAGTCGCTACTTCCGGGTTTAGCGGAGCTGCTGCACCGTTAGCATTTTTCTCCGCTAACCCGGATGTAGCGATTTTGGTAAATATGACTTTTATAGCAGTAGGTACAGCATTTTTGGCTAACGGGCCTGATAAATAAGTAGGTACAGTAACTCTCTGTTGAATTTCAGAAATATTGATTGTCGTTTTAAAGAGGTTTTTGCAGTTTCTCGCACATCTGCGGATCCGGAAGTAGAGCTGTGACGTCACCACTTAACAAACGTGTTGGTTGGTTAAGACTTGGTCAAGGCGGGAGATAAGAGGTTAATATGTGCCAATATACATGTCCTAACTAATCATAATAATATTTCACATTTGGACCCTGTTGCAGTATAACTTGACGACATTGTATTTCAAACAGTTCTGTTGATTAATGCATTGATTATTTCTGACAATCACAAACAATTGATCACTTATTTAAGGCAAAGTCTACAGAGCATTATTCGGTGACCCCCCCTTTGAGTCCTGACAGTTGAGACCACTGCTATAAACTACTCAGCGTCATGCAAAGTTGTCTAAAGGGTTGTAAAAAAAAAAAAAAAAATGCTTATATGCCATTGGGCCAATAATAGTGTTAATGTTACACTCCCTATAAAAATAGCAGCTTTGACAGACATTCAATAATCCTCCTCTTAGGCCTCTCTTCAGGTTGGTGTGAAGTTACCCAAAGGTGCTGTAGCAGCTGTGCAAGTTATTGACTCAACAGAAGTACTTTCTTGCACCTGCTCATGTCGCCTAAAGCTGTAGTCTAAACGTGGATTCGGTTTCATATTTTTTTTGGAAATCGTAGACTATTAATGCAATATCGTCCGTCAGATGAAACGCGCTCTCTCGTTTCTGGTCTCTCGAGTCATAGGTGTTCACGGTTTAAAATGTCTCAGTGTTCAATTTTAAACAGGAAACAGAACACTAAGTAGAAACGAAGAGGTGCGTTTTTCCACTGGGGAGTTTCTGGAGCGTGTCCCTTTAGCTGGCGGTGCAGGAAGTGGGTTGAGACGCTATACCGATCATCTTATAGGAACAAAAGGAAGGACACTGATTTTTTTTAATTTATTTTTTTTAAAGCAGAGCTACCTTGACGTTGTGTGACCGGAGAAAAATGGCAGGATCTAGGTCTCTCTCTGACTAATACCGGTGTGGCATTACCGGGCAGCGAAAGGGGCAGTGCTATTATCTCCAAGGAGCCCACTTAACATCCTTGCACCGCACAGTCTTTTAAACCCCATTCGGGCCGTGAAAAAAAGAATAAAAAAAAAAAAGAATAATGAAATGGGAGAAAGAATGAAGTGCCACTAAAAACTTTTTAATCAGAGTTCTTGAACAGTGGGAAAAGAAAGGGAACTTGGAGACAAAGTGGTTGTGAACATGGCCAATCGGCACATAATTGGAACCAAATATGTTTCTGCTTTCTGCAAATGCTGTTTCATTAGCTAATTAAGGAAATTGTTGATTAAAAATATGGTCAAAAAATGTACCTCCTGTAAACTGGCCAGTGTGGGCGGCTAATTAGCAACTACAGCCTCTGATGAATGGCTTCCACAATGATCCTTAATTACAATATGTTTCATATTTGGTATTTTTTCAAGGTGGGCACTTTGTCTTTGATAGCAGCTCGGCACTCACTTGGCATTCTCTCAAACAGCCTAATGAGCCACTTACCTGGAATGTGTGGTAATTAACATACACTACCGTATGTGTCTGCACCAACGTGGATATGGTACAGTCTCTGACAGAGCAACACACTGTGTAGCCTCTAAGTAGGGAGAGTAAGAAAGAAAAAAGGAGAAGCAAGTTTAGAATTTTGTGAACAGCGTATTGTATTTCTTTGTAGAAATGTCCACAAACATGAGAGAGAACATGAGAGACCCCTTTCGTTTGTCAGTGGCTCCATAATATTCCTTAAAGGAACAGGCCACCGTTTTTCCATCCTGAGATATGTTTTTACCTGAGCTTAGACGAGTTGATGATCATACCTGTCTGGTCTTTACGCCTGCACGCAGTAGGGTGCACCATTTTCCTTCATGTTTCAGAACTAACTTCTACCCTTCTTTATTTTGTTCCAATCAATGATAGGATAAGACATCTTGCAAATTTTTTTTTAGTATTGCAAAGTTACTTATCACAACATATAATTGTCCTCAAATATGGTCTACTACTTGCTTTAGAGTGATTGTAAAGTAGCATGAATCATATAAGGAATATATTTGTGGTGGTTTATCTTTATAATTGAATATTGTCTCATTGATTGATCATTAAAAAAACGTAGTTGGCGAGTCTTATTAGGTTCATTTAGTGCATGATATGATAAAACCTAAGTAATGTTTTTCATAATGAAGGTGGATAACTGGATATACTTTTTTTGTTTATATCGTCATATAAAACATACAGAGTGTTAAACAGTTAAACTTAATTATTACGTTTATTTGTTAGCATTTAGCCTCTCCTCCTCGCCTCTATGGGGCCAAACGGGGTGAAGTTAGAAACAACCGAGCTCTTCCACGCAGAGAATTCTATAGGAGTGAAGATATGTGCGGATGTCGAAGTGCTCCTAAGTAGGGATGGGTACCGTTCGTTTTTTTTCGATACCACTACTTTAACGGTACCTGCTTTTCGGTGCCGGTTCCTTAACGGTACTTTTTTCGGTACCTATGTCATTTTAATTCAATTAAAATAACGTGTATAAAAGGAAAAAGTCCTAAAACCGCAAAACAGAAGCTCCACAGGTCGCAGCAGCGTCACCTGTAACTTCATGTTTTGAGCACAATTTCCACTTAAGCAGCGATAAAAAGAAATAAAGGACGTTATTACCTCCTGAGCTGCAGAGACAGATCCACATCAGGACACGGGTTTCTTTCGGATAAACTTTTCTAAACACACTGCGCTTTGACGAAGCACTTTCCCGCCAAAGATCCTTACATGGTGTGAGCGCTCACTCTGCCACTAATAATGTACAACAACTGTACAAAAAATGTCTAATACAGAGTGAGCGCTCACTTTTCCACAAACAATCTTTGATATTCCTCTCGCTGCAGCTGCTTGTAAAGTTGTAAACAACAGCCCGTAAACTCAGCCTCCGGGTCTGTCGCTAAAGGTAAACACGTCTTTCTTGTTGTCACTGCTCTGTTTTGTTTTTCAATTTGCCTAAAAACTCAAATTTCTTATTCAGTCCTGGTTTATAATAACTGGTTTAGTTTGACTCTGGGTTTTACAACCGGTGTAAGTCCTGGACCTGGTTTAGTCCTGGCGCAGACCGCGGCTGAGCCGTCTCTATTACAAATGTTTAGTACGTTATAGCTTTGCTTCTCTTTAAGTTATAGTTTTAAGTTATAGTTTTGCTTCGCTCCATTTGCGCACACGTTCATGTTTTTTTTAGACTCGCTGCGGGTCATATATTGACTTCTGGAGAGAAAAAGAACCGAAAGTTGGCACCGAAAGAATTTTAGTTTTTCGATACCACCCCCGACCGGAGCTTTTCGGTCGGTTCCAAGTAGGCACCGTTTAACGGTACCCATCCCTACTCCTAAGGTGTTATTACGCTTCACAATATAGTACCCCTTTTCATCTGCTTAATTTTGTGTAACTATACTTGGATCGTGTAACGACTCACGTAACTGTATTTAAATAGGGGAAACAAGGGAGCGCTTGGTCGCTTCTAACGTCACCGCGTTTGGCCCCATAGAGGAGAGGAGGAGAGGCTAAATGCTGACAACATCTTTGGTCTTTTTGCATGACTGAGCGCACGCGTAATAGACCAGACAGGTACGCATCAACTCGTCTAAGCTCAGGTAAGAACATATCTCAGTAAGGAAGAACGGTGGCCTTTTTCTCTTAACGGAGATTTGTGTGTTAGAGGCTGATTGTGAGACTGCTTTTTCGGTGATGATTTATGGTGTTGGTGTATTGTAGTAATTGCTTTTATTGCAAAACAGGCGGCAAATGTATAGCTTTTAATTCACAGCAGCTTTGAAAGACAGAACTCCTCAGGGAAGCAATATCAGTGTTGTGTACTTGTCAGAGCGAGCCAGAGCAAAACTCGCAAATTAAACACAACAAGTATAATTATACTGTGTACAGTCATAGATACACTATTGACTTTAGTAACATTGCCACTTGCTCTAACCTGAAGCACTGAATCACTACGGTAAAGTAATCATGTTGAAATACTGTATATACACAGCAACTTAAAGCATTATAGTGATTGATTACATCTGCCCCTTAATGCCTTAAACTGTGGGCATGTACAATACATTTAAAGTTTTCACTGCAGTGAATCTTCTCCTAATGGCATCAAGAAGAGCCAATGTATACTGTAATCTAAAGTAGTTCATACAACAAGCAAAATAGCATATTCTCTCCACAAAACACAGCACTCAGGGGCCTCACACATTAAAAAACATCACACTCTTCCTCTAAAAGAAGAGCGTATACCCTGAGATTTGTAGACCATTTTCATCCCTTCCAGCATCAGCAACTGCGCACCCGTGTGTCGCTCTGTCGATTCTCTCTAAAGAACCAAACCTGCTGAAGCTGAAGTTTTCCCCCCGAAAATAATCCTTCAGAAATCTTGCTTTACAATACTTCCCGAGCACGCCTCCCTTGCATCCTCCTTTGACGACAACCTCAGCAGTGCCACATCAGTCCTAAGTGCCTCTCTGCAGGGAGCGAGCGCATTTCGTATTTATACCTAAGTGAGTGTTTCTTGGCTGCGTTTTCCAGGCAGAGATTTCCCTACAGCCGTCCCACAAACACGCGGCAACCTTTTGAACATTCCAGTCAGGGTTGGGTTAGGTGCCTGCTGTCAATTTTATTTATAAACCTCAGCGGACTCTTCTTCCATTCCAACAAGCACTCTGGCAGCCCTCAAGATGCCGACACGCCGCGTACGGGGCATCCTCAAAGGCAAAAGAGGTAAACACGCACCCAACAGCACTTAATGCAATCACTGGGCGAAGAAACACATGCCTCAGCAACATCCCTCGACTAGGCTCTTTTGCAAGGCGTTAGGGTGAATAAAAATGTCTCTCCGGCTGCGGGCGGTGGAAGGGTATATTTTTCGTCTGAGAGCTACGTCCCAGAAATTACCGACCGCGCTCCCCTGGTTGCTGTTAGATTCTCGCGCAGAAGACAGGCGGGCCGCGGCGGCGGGCGTGGGCAGGATGGCTCCCCCGGTGCTACGTCTGACAATTGGTTGAGATGCTGAAGTGATGGTTGCATGTGTGAGGATGCAACAAAAAAAAAAAAAAAAAAAAAAGAGAGAGAGAGAAAAGGCCAATAAAGAGGAGCTGCCCTGGAGTGTGTCATGGGAGCTGGGCTTTTCTCCCAATGACATAATGAGGACAGTAGTGGTATGCATTTGCCACATATGGAGTAAGTACACTACTCACGGCAGATCTTGTTGTGCTCATTTTGCATCGTGTTTTTCAAAGTTTCTGAGCCTGCGTTTATTACAGTTGCACTGACACAAGATAGAGTTTGGTTAAAAAAAAAAAAAAGAAAAAGGAAAAGAAATGGCCACCCAATTACTAACAAACTCTTAGTGTAGACTTGACTCTTTTGTAAACAACAGTGTTTTTTTCTCCCTTTTGAGGTTCAGAAGTCGCTTAAAATGAATGTATTTAAATACCACACGGAGCACAGTGTATTGATGGAATCTGCATTATTTTCTAAACTATTCACTAATTTGGTAGACTGCAAAATTGGAATATATATATATATATATTTTCCAGTACACTAAAACAAACATGGCTGGTGAAAACACTGCTATGCAAAGAGAAAACCACGAGCCTATTTTACTCCATGGCACTTACATGATTTTACAAATGAACCCATGTCATATTACAAACAGACTTGGGAATGTTAAAAAGCTTATTTGTATGTTGCAGAGTGAATAAAAACGACATGCCAAACTCAGTGGAGTAAACAGCCCTGCGACAAATGTATAATCAGATCTCTATCAAAATCGAGCGGGTGGGAGCAAGACCATGGTTGGTAAAGAGAAATGTGCCCAAAAGCAACGTCACACAGTAGTTCACAGATGCAGCCGTCACCACCCAGGAGAAAGATGATGAGTCTAATCCCAAGTGCGTTCGATCGAATAAAACTATTTTTACACAAGCTTTTTTTTTTTTCACTGTCACATTTCTTTTTGCTTAATCAAGAAGGTAGGCCTGTCCCTTTGGCACAATCTGTCTTCATCATGTCGAATTACAAAGCTCCCCTGACCAAATGAGCAGCCTCTATATAGACGACTGCCTCCAAAGAACATCTGTCAATCACACACTCACAGAGACTTTGTGGCATTTCCATGTCCAATCAAGCGCAAAGCAACTCATGAATCTCGTATGCCTAGGTCTGTTGGAGAATTATGTAGAATGCCGTATAGTATATGGCTAACTCAAATATCGCTCTCTGCTATTCTGACATTTATACCCGCTTGAATTGAATTGTGAAAAAGGAACAGAGCTGCTTGACAGAAAGTTCAGACACCGTTAGTTTGGTTTTGAGCAAATTTCTCAAAACCAAACTAATGGTATATCCTGCACACAGATATGTATATGTGTGCAAGTTAAGGATACATTGTCCATGGCACTAATGATCGTGTGAATGATCTCTATGCAGGGAGACAATCAAGTAGTTTACAAAGAACGAACCTGCTATTTACACAAAATCAAGATCTCTACAAACTTAAACTATTCCATACATGTAGTCGGCGCATCCCTAGCTTTCAGCCACTTCTTATTTGAGAGAGATCTGCTTCATATTTCCGGTTTTATGATCAGATAAAGTTACGCTGGGTTTGTGCAGTGAAACGTAAACAATGTGATCACGCGCGGCGATCTGTCGGCCTTTTCCTCTCGTTTATGAGAGGAAAAGTGAAATGTGCATTACTAAAGTAGTACAGGAGTCTTTTCTACAGTTATAACTTCAGTTATGTTTGGAGTCTGTAACTCTCTCAGCGTGAGGCTCCAGCAGCTCACGGAGGCGGAGCAGACACAGGCAGGCAGCACTGACACAGACGCTGGGGAGAAGCACGCATTTTGTCTGTAAATTAAAGAGTAGGCCACACTATGTCCATTATCTACATCACTATGGCCTAGTGTTTTCTGTGGCTATGGTACAACTAATAAGCATGCAATACCTAACCTTATAGAAAGAAAGCTGTGCGTGCAGGTTACGGATAATACTTATTTATTTATATGACCTGTATGCAATAATTCTTTTGTTTTTTTTTATGGCAAATTTTTGTTGTTGTTGCTTTTTTTGCTTTTTGCCGCAGCTTTACGGGGGGAGCGGGTTTGGCTTATCTAAATGAGATGTAAATGAGCCCTATTGTCACTCGAGCAGCAGAGAGCGGTGAGAATTGCCCAAATCTTTGGAGAGCTTTTCCTGCCCTTTGGGCTTTTAAGAGTTGTTCAATTTAAATCGCCGCTACGTCTTCAAATATTATCAGATTTCCATGTGTTACACATTCTTGGAAAGCTCGGAAACTGCACTTTAACAATTTGTGAAAATCTCAAAATGTCCCAGAACCGACTTGTGTCCCTGATTCCTGTGGCTGGTCACAAATGTATCTGGCTTGTAATTCATGTTCATTTTTATGACCTCAGTTGTTTTGATCAAACATTACACAAAACCAAACTAAGAAATGTTAAAATGTAATAAATAAAATACAAACACAACATCAACATCAACATACAGTTGTACTCAAAAGTGTACATACCCTGGCAGAATGGTTGATTTTTTGACTATTTTTCAGAGAATATGAATAACACGAAACGTTTATTTTTCACTTATAGTTAGTGGTTGTGTGAAGCCATTTATGGTCAAACAACTGAGTTTGCTTTTTTTAAATCATAATGAAAAAATAAACTATCAAAATGACCCTGATCCAAAGTTTGCATACCCTGGTGATCTCGGCCTGATAATATGCACTCAAGTCGACACAAATGGGTTCGGCTATTAAAGGTGAGCACCTGTGATCTGTGTTTGTAATTATTGTGTGTGTATAAAAGGTCAGTGAGTTTTTGGGCTCCTGTTTCATCCTGTGCTGCACTGGTGTTTCTAAGGCCTGAGGAAAGCAAAAATAGTCGTCAGAAGATCTGCAAGAAAGGTACTTGCTTGGTTATAAAAAAGATGTCCAAGGTACTGAGAGTATCAATCAGCAGTGTTCAAACCAAACCACGGTCAGGTCGACTAACACAAATCGCAGGGAACTGGCAGGAAAATTGTAGATGAAAAGGAACAAGAGATAACTTCAGCTGAAATACAGGACTCTCCAAAAAAAATGTTGTGTAGCTGTTTCAAGATGCACAATAAGGAGGCACTTGTTGAAAAATGGGCAGAGTCGACAGAAGAAAGCCATTACTTTGCAAATGCCAAAAAAGTATCTACTTGTAATATGCCAAACAGCACAGGGACAAGCCTCAACATTTCTGAAACAATGTCACTTGGAACGATGAACCCGAAATGGGACTTTTTGGCCATAACCATTATTTATTAAAGAATAAAGTACTGGAGGAAAAGTGTCACTCATCGGCCTGGAAGCCGCACATGGGACGCACTTGGAAGTTCCAACATGACAATGATCCAAAACACAAGGCCATGTCAACCTCTCATTGGCTACAGCAGAATAAAGTGAAGGTTCTGAAGTGGCCATCTCAGTCTCCTGACCTCAATATCATTGAGCCACTCTGGGGTGATCTCAAATGTGCAGTTTATGCAAAACAGCCCAGGAATTGATAAGAACTGGAGGCTTTTTGCAAAAAATAATGGCCAGTTTTACGATCCGACGAAATAAAGAGGCTCTTTCAAAACTCAAAACTACCACAAAATAATCCAAGCTGTCAATGATGCTAAAGGGGGCAATACACAGTAGTAAGAGATGGAGTATGTAAACTTTTGATCAAGGTCATTTTGGCAGTTTAAATTATTATGATTTATAAAGGGCAAACACAGTTGTTAAAAAAAAAGGTTTTGTGTTCATATTCTCTGAAAAATGGTCTTCTGCCAGGGTAAGTGATCCCTGTGGCCTTGTTTGTGAGGCTTAAATGTCACTTGTAACGCTGCATTTTGTGTGATTTCTGCGATATTTTCCTGCTGCTTTGACTTTTCTGTTGAAGGACTAGAACGAGTGTAGACTATTTCAGAGTTTATGTAACAGCACAGCAGGGGTGACCTCAAGAGCTGATAAAAAAGTAGGCCGTTATATGTTGTACTCGAAGGGGAGACATTTCTTTTGGTACCTCTATGTTAAAAAAAAAGAAAACACCCTAATGCCTCCTTGATGTCTATACTCGGCACCAATTTCTGAAAGAAAAAGAGTTCCTTGACAAGCCTCTCAAAGGGCTAAAGTAAATAGAGTTTCGATTGACAAAACTGAAATCACTCTCATTTCATGTCAATGTACACAATCTTCCCTGGACTGCTACGAGACAAGCTCTATACCAGCTCAACGGGCCCGACTCCCTCTGCAGGTGGATCACTGACTTCTTGATGGACCGGAGACAGCGCGTGCGGCTGGGGAAGATCGTCTCGGACACTCGGACTACAAACACCGGCACTCCTCAGGGCTGTGTACTTTCCACCCTCATCGGGCTAATCTCGGACGGTGATGAGTCCGCCTACGTTGCAGCCACAACAACCTGGAGCTGCTGAACGCCCAGAAGACAGTGGAGATGAACGTGGACTTTAGGAAATACACAGCCCCACTGTCCCCCCTCGCCCTGACAGACTCTCCCACCCCCATCTCCATCGTGGACTCCTTCCGTTTCCTGGGCACCACCATCACCCATGACCTCAAATGGGAGCCGACCATCAGCTCCCTCATCAAGAAGGCCCAGCAGAGGATGTTCTTCCTGCGGCAGCTGAGGAAACTCAAGCTGCCAACCAAGATGCTTTTGCAGTTCTACACGGCCATCATCGAGTCCATCCTCACCTCCTCCATCACCGTGTGGTTCCCCGGCGCTACAGAACGGGACAAGCATCGACTGCAGCGCATTGTGCGTACTGCTGAGAAGGTGATTGGCTGTGAGCTCCCATCTCTCCAGGACCTGTTCACCTCCAGGACCCGGAGGCGTGTGGGTCGGATCACAGCTGACCCTTCTCACCCTGGACACGGACTATTCACCCCTCTCCCCTCAGGCAGGAGGCTACGGTCTATCCAGACCCATAAATCCCGCCACTTGAACAGTTTTTTCCCCTCCGCCATCAGACTCATGAACAAAAACAAGTCTCTGTAGCTTAGTTACAGACTCATGGATGTATCTGCTCTTTTGCACTGTGCGGTGTGTCCACACTTAGACCCGCTGCTATCACTTATCACTCTATAACACTTAATACCACTTTATATGCCTACACATCTGTAAATACAATCCTGCTGTTGTTCAATGTCAAATTGTTGTTGTCTTACCAAATGTCACTTTTATTTTATCTTATGTATTTAATATTTTTTACGCATGCCCCTATAGCCTTATAGTTTAAACTTTTTTAGCTTATTTTTTATCTTAACTCGTTTTAACAGTGTTAAATGTTTTATGTTGCACGTTTGCACCGAGAAAGTTCCTAGTTTGTGAACCTGTTCTCAAACCATGGCAATAAAACCTATTCTGATTCTGATTCTGATGTAGAAATCTGTATCCACTGAGCTAACTTTAAATAAAATGAATGGATGAATAATAAATTGATAAATAAATAAATGTTGGATTTAACTTTGGAGATTGCTTCCGCAGCAGTTTGGAGGTGCCAGTGCATACCTTGTGTTGCAAGGGCAAATCAATGAACAGTCATCAAAATACAAAGGGGTTGAGACTAAAGCAGTCCAGTTAGCACTAAAATCCAAACTTGTCAGCGCACTTGCATTGACTGAGTCCTTGAACCATCAATATATGACTGACAGACAGAAAAAAACGACGGACAGCTGAAAGGGGATAAAGGAAGAGGTGCCTGATTCCCCCGAAGAACTCTACCTCTGGATGGACAACAGATTTTGGGAGGAATGCGGTCACTGTAGTTCAGACACAGAGGAAGGTGGTGATAATTGGGGTCACCCCTCTGGGACATCCTCCAGTTTCATGAGCCATTTTTTTAAATTATGTGAATTGCCCAATTCACATTGTAATGAGGTCCTTTTCCAAACTAGCAACCTCTTCTAATGCATTTAACCTAAATATCACCTGGATAGTCATTGCATCTCTGACATGCGGCAAGTGGCTTTGAAGTTTTTCAATCTGTTCTAAAAACACTGTTCTAAAAGTGTCTTCCTCTTTTTCTTCATTTTCTTGGGATAATTGTTTAGAATTACAGGCAATTAAGACTCAAAGCTTTACAACTGTGTCAAAGTTTAACCATTAGTTCTTTCAAACACTATTTTGTTATTCAGTTTTTTCTTTAAGAACAGATATTTTTTAAAGTGGCCTAGAAACCTCCAAACAAAACAAAAGGATAAAACAAATAATAAGTAAACAGTGAGCAATGATACTGTCTCCTCTGCCACATTATTGTTGATATGCTCAAATTGCACTCAGCGTTGGAAATGACCAGTTGTTTGTATTGATGGTGCAAGTTTTGAGTAAAAAGAGGATACACATACATTGTGTCTGTTTGCTTTTACACCACCAGAATGCTCCATCCATATGAGTAAATAGTTGATAGAACAGATTAAACAAATATCAGTATGAATTCAGATTAAAAACTGTACAGCATTTTATGTTCTGTGTACTACAATTGCATGTGTACTTATGTTTCAGCATCAATAATTTACAGAAGCGCCTATCGCCACGACAGTCCTTTCCCGCTGGATTTCCTAAGGTTAATGGTGTACATGCATTAGCGGGCTGACCGGCTGGAGGTCACATGACAGACCCTGACAGATAAGAAGTCATTACTGTTGTGACTGGGTGATGGAGAGAGAGAGAGAGCTGTGGACTGCGTAAGGTCAGCTGCTGTTGCTGGAGCTCGGACATACACACCACAGAGATTTGGTTTAAATAAGGAACGGCCATAGAGGATTTATGACACAATTGCTGGCTCTCAGAGTAACAGCCCTTTGCCACAGAAAATCAATGATAGAAGACAGACACAGGAGGCGGCGGCCTGCACGCAGAAGGCAGGCCCACTGTTGACAGAGCCTCTTCTGACTGAGATCCTACACACTCATAAAAAAGATCTCATCTTTCCAAGCTGGGATTTCAGTATGGGACAGAATTACTACAGGCTCAATAATTAAAATACAGTTGGAGAGGTAGGGAGTGAAGTCAACACATCAAATCAAATCGAATCAAACAGATAAAGGATCAAAAAATGGTCTGATTCAAAATGAAAAACAAAATAATAAAATGACAAAATAAATGTATACTGTAACTTCCACAAGTCATGTTTAACTTGAAATATTATATATTTAGAGACCAGTCCAGGTGTTGCATGTTACACACACACACGCACACACACACGCACACACACGCACACGCACACTGCTTTTGCTTTTGGATTGCCAGTTAGACCGTTGTATAAAAATTTCTCTGGTGTTTTGGATGTATTTTAGTGAAGCCCTCCTCCTTCACCTTGGCTGACTGAGCGGTTCCACAGCTTCCTTCATCTTGTCTAATACAAACATTGACGCGGGTGGTTGGGCTGATCCCCATTTTCACTTGGTCTTATGTGTCAAACAAACAGAGAAAAAGCTAAAGCTATTAACTTGGAGTTTTTCTACACTTCCCCCATCCCCACCCTCTCTCACATTCTTATATCCCCATCTTCACTGCGCTGCATAGCATTTTATTACAATGTAAAAATGAATGAATTAATAAATAAAAATCATGATCAAACTTCTGATTTTGGGAATTTTAGAAATTAAAATGGTAATTATTATATGATTTGTTTGCCTTGTGTGGCATTGCAAAGGTATAGTCACCTGGATTATTCAACCCTCTCCCCTCAGACAGGAGGCTGAGCGATACCTCCCGCCACAAGAACAGTTTTTTCCCCTCCGCCATCAGACTCATGAACACTAAAATGAATACATTCCCGCCATTGTTCTGTGTTAAATTGTTATTTTTCATATTTGTTTTGCTTTACATTTTTATAGTTTACTATTTATCTACCAAGTTTGATGTTTTATGTTTCGTGCACATTTGCACCGAAGGAAATTCAAAACCTGTTAACTGACAATAAATGTATTCTGATTCAAAGATACAGTGCCTTGCGAAAGTAACTTTGAACTTTTCGACCTTTTGCCACATTTCAGGCTTCAAACATAAAGACATAAAACTGTAATTTTTGGTGAAGAACCAACAACAAGTGGGACACAATCATGAAGTGAAACGAAATGTATTGGATATTTCAAACATTTTTAACAAATACACAACTGAAAAATTGGGCGTGCAAAATTATTTTCAGTGCAGCAAACTCTCTCCAGAAGTTCAGTGAGGATCTCTGAATGATCCAATGTTGACCTAAATGACTAATGATGATAAATAGAATCCGCCTGTGTGTAAACAAGTCTCCGTATAAATGCACCTGCTCTGTGATAGTCTCAGAGGTCAGTTTAAAGCGCAGAGAGCATCATGAAGAACCAGGCAGGTCCGAGATACTGTTGTGGAGAAGTTTAAAGCCGGATTTGGATACAAAAAGATTTCCCAAGCTTTAAACATCCCAAAGAGCACTGTGCAAGCGATAATATTGAAATGGAAGGAGTATCAGACCGCTGCAAATCTACAAAGACCCGGCCGTCCCTCTAAACTTTCAGCTCATACAAGGAGAAAACTGATCAGAGATGCTGCCAAGAGGCCCATGATCACTCTGGATGAACTGCAGAAATGTACAGCTGAGGTGGGAGACTCTGTCCATAGGACAACAATCAGTCGTATACTGCACAACTCTGGCCTTTATGGAAGAGTGGCAAGAAGAAAGCCATTTCTTAAAGATATCCATAAAAAGTGTCGTTTAAAGTTTGCCACAAGCCACCTGGGAGACACACCAAACATGTGGAAGAAGGTGCTCTGGTCAGATGAAACCAAAATCTAACTTTTTGGCAACAATGCAAAACTTTATGTTTGGCGTAAAAGCAACACAGCTCATCACCCTGAACACATCATCCCCACTGTCAAACATGGTGGTGGCAGCATCATGGTTTGGGCCTGCTTTTCTTCAGCAGGGACAGGGAAGATGGTTAAAATTGATGGGAAGATGGATGGAGCCAAATACAGGACCATTCTGGAAGAAAACCTGATGGAGTCTGCAAAAGACCTGAGACTGGGACGGAGATTTGTCTTCCAACAAGACAATGATTCAAAACATAAAGCAAAATCTACAATAGAGTGGTTCACAAATAAACATATCCAGGTGTTAGAATGGCCAAGTCAAAGTCCAGACCTGAATCCAATCGAGAATCTGTGGAAAGAACTGAAAACTGCTGTTCACAAACGCTGTCCATCCAACTTCACTGAGCTCGAGCTGTTTTGCAAGGAGGAATGAGCAAATATTTCAGTCTCTAATCTGCAAAACTGATAGACATACCCCAAGAGACTTACAGCAGTAATCGCAGCAAAAGCTGGCGCTACAAAGTATTACCTTATGGGGGCTGAATAATTTTGCACGGCCAATTTTTCAGTTTTTTATCTGTTAAAATTTTTTGAAATATCCAATAAATTTCGTTTCACTTCATGATTGTGTCCCACTTGTTGTTGGTTCTTCACAAAAAATTACAGTTTTATATCTTTATGTTTGAAGCCTGAAATGTGGCAAAAGGTCAAAAAGTTCAACGGGGCCGAATACTTTCGCAAGGCACTGTATGTCTAACTTTTTGTTCAAGGCTCGTAAGGTGTAACCATGGCATGGGTTTACACCCATGCCTTGCTTGCAAGCTGAATTCTCGTGATATTTTTGGCTTCACACAAAAACAAAATAATCCAGCCAATTAGGATTGTTGCCGTGAGAAGGCAGGTTTTGGTTTGGCATCCTTTTTGTTACTAACAGGTTGGTGCCGGGAAAAAAGTGCCAGGTGTGCAGCTACATACAGTACTTAAAAGTGTAAATAGTATTTGTTAAAAGAAAAATATAGTTTTGTGACAGTTTGATGTTTTGAGACTGGCTGTGACTGAAATGAGGCACGGTTGATCCAGTCATCGGCAAATTCTCTGCTAAAAGTCTGTCCTCTTCTCAAACGATATGGGAGCAATTTCAGACTCATAATACTGTGCTAATGTTATTTGTATCACTGTGGGTCTTGACGTATGTAAAAAGGTGTAGGATCCCTTCATTCAACCCAACGCCTTTACAAATAATGACCCTTGTATTAACACAAGCAAGAAAGCACAGGATTGTTATTTTGATTTAGCTAATGTGATGAAAATAGTTTTGTATAATAAGAAATAAAATCAGCCCGTTGCCATTTTCACAAAGTAGAGATTTATTTCAAGACTTTTGTTATTGTTTGTTTTGATAGGAACTGGGGCACAATTATGTATTTGTTGTTTGAACAGATTTGAACATATTCCCAATCAATGTTTATGCAATCCCCAACATTAAAAGAGAGGAGCTATGTTATTAGACAGGTTTTTATTCCCAATGGAAGAATTGCAATCATGTCTATGTGATTTCTCCATCCTAAAGAGTACCCCTCAAAATGTCAGTGCAGCCATCCCCGTGTGTTTACAGGGAATCAATAGGTTTCTGACAGAGATTATGAGCTGAGATGAGACGGTTTCTGCTGCTCCTGATCTCCGCTCCCCAGACTAATACTGAGGATAAGGCTCTAATCCATCACACATTTAATTGGCTCAAGCTGGATCTACGAGAGTGATACCAACCGTCACTGACTGTGTACATAACTTGCACTATCAGTTTACAGTGCAGGCTAACAATCTGCTCGCATATCCAGAGCAATCTGTCAGATGATGCTCTGTGGGAATTGATAAAAGTGAATTTTATTTTGGTAAAAGGTATGCCAACATTTAGTACCGCATCAGGTATACACACATGGGCACTTCTATCCATCACAGCTCCTCAAAAGTCCCTTTCATGCAGATAATTATATGGTAGGAGAAAGCTTAAGTGTGGTGGAGGTGATGCGAGTTCTATATACAGACCTATTCAGTCTACTCACTATGAGGTGGCAACTCTCTGAATTGAAGCACATATGTTCTTATAGCCAAACCTGTGTGTTATTTCATACATGTATTGGATACTAATGTGGAGCTCTGAATTGATCTTGCGTCCCCAAAGCTGAGAACCATTGACATAATGATATACAGTTAAAACTCTGAACATTAGAATATCGTTCAAAAGTTCCTTTATTTCTGTAATTCAACTTAAAATGTGAAACTAATATATGATATAGACTCATTACATGCAAAGTGACATTATGTCAAGCATTTGTTTGTTATAATGTTTATGATTATGGCTTACAGTCCATTTACAAAATATTCAAATGTTATGAGATTTGTGGGGTTTTTAATAGGCCATAATAATCAAAATTATAACAAAAAAAGGCAATATATATCTCACTTTGCATGTAATGAGTCTATCATATATTTGTTTCACAGTTTAAGTAGAACAACATAAATGAATTCACTCTCAAAGCAGAGCCTGTGTCTAATGAATCCTCCATTAATCCTTATAGCTAAATTATGTACTTTTCAACACCAGTTCATTTATATTATATTTTATTATACTTTTATACAGTGTGCACAGTGTACCTACTGACCACCTGTATTTCTATGGAAGGCTCACATAGACTCAATATCATTATTTTACTGTTAAAAAAGTAAAAGACACACATTTCAATGAGGATTTCAATGTGAAACTTTACTATAGGGAATTTATCTCACAGAGATGTTATTGCATTAATACAACTCTTTTGTATTACAGTCATCATGTAAAGCAGATTTCATACCAAATAACAGATCAGTTCGACTAAAAGCACTGCATTGGGTTGAAGAATGAAGGAGGGAGGGAGGTAGCACATCATTTGTTAATAATACAAAACATTAAAAATTGTTTAGTCAGTGCCAAAAACAAGACTGTCAGCCATCATTGTGAAACTAACAATAGCACACATGAACAGTTAACCAAACAAATGTGAATCATTTGACGTTGAATGCTAAAACCAGAAGTTTATTAATGAGATCATTGAAGATATGCTTTCTGTGATGTATGCAATGCAATACATTGTTCCTGTTAATGTAGAGACTAAAATACACAGAAATTAGAACAATAAAATAAATACATCATAACCCTAGGCCATTTTGGAATTATAATCTTTCTTTCAAAATTAACATAACTTAATCTTATTTAGATTTCTTATTTATTTTACACACTGATCATCTTACCTTATAATCTATAATACAGTGAATTGATCTATTAAATTAGTTTGCATAAGGATCTACAAAAAGTATAACTACTAACTACAGTACCACATTTTAAAATATATCACACTAAAACACCAAAAGTAAAACATAATTCCAAATGAATACATAAAATACATTCTTAAAACCTGCCCTAATAGACATGTAGATTGTAAAATGTAGATTGTAGAAATAGGTTGTGGATTAGCAAAGGACGACTAAACGGGCAAAGTATTATGGATAAGGCAAAGCATTGTGATGAAAGTACAATCTGGTCTTTTGCATCTAAACCAGTTTAATGTCTATCATGGCCCATTGTGTGTAATGCAAGGAGCAGCCTGAGAGTTCATAAGAAACTACAGCAGCAGAACCCTAACCACCTCAATCCAATCGTCAATTTAACACCAAGATATGTTTGAAAAATTGCTAAAGGCTGAAGGGTGGATCCACGGTGAACTGCATTTCAACCAAAGTTTAAGAACCTAATTGTCTTTAACATTCTCTCTAACTTTAAGATCTGTCCAATTTGGAGTCCAGTCTGGTAATAAAGGAACATTGCAATTCTGGGGTTTACCACAAGCTACGTCATGGATGTTAATGTAAAAAATATCACAAAAGAGGATACACAGAGTGGAATCCGACAACAATGTCCTTGGGAGTTCAGACCTGTGAAAGCAGAGGAAAGTCATTAGGATTAGATCGTTAGTATTAGTTCAGAAAGACTTAAAAATGACCAGTAAGAGAAAAAAGATTTAAAGTGAAACACAGTATTAAAGTGACAATGCTGTGGTTTATATGAAACCTGTAAAATATTTTTTTTTGCAGTTCCTAAAACGTACTGGACATCATAGGTATGCGGACGGGTCCACTGCTGGTTCCATCTCCTCCTTCACTCAAAGCTTTAATCTCTATCAAGTAGTCATCCCCTGATGGGACATGTAACTCCACACTGGGTCTTCTAGTTTCTAGAACCAGTGTTCTGCTGTTCCAGTTTGGACGATATACAACCTGAACAAAAGAGCAAAAACATTGGGATTAACATTTTAGTTATGCTGCACTGAGACAGAGAGAGACAAAACTCAGCAAAAGCACATTTCATCCAATTCTACTTGTTTCAGTTTGAGTAGACATTGTGGCACAATGGTAATGTCAGAGGAAGCATAAAATGCATAATTTGTAAAGAAACTGCTGCACAAGCTTCCCAGAAGACGAATGATCTCAATGATCAAAGCGGCATTTGTGCAGAGAATAATACTTGTGGTTGTTAATCATAAACAAGCTCTCTCCTCAGGTATTCAAATAGATGTACAATGCATGGCAGTCACAGCTGAGGGACGCTGCATTACTCTGGACTATGATGTCTCCATTTTATCACCTGCCTGGGCCAGATCTTTTAATTTTGAAAGGCCAGACAGGGCCAATCCAGAATGTGACACCAGAGTACTGGCTCTATCTTTCTCCTGCAATGAGAGGGCCATTGACTGGACTGACAGCAGACGCTATTTGTTTCTTACTGCAGGCTCTCACCTTGTATCCAGTCACCTCAGACTCATTTTCCAGCGCCTTGACATGTTCCCAATTTAGAAAGATCTTGGAGTTGGTAAGGTTCCACTCAATGTTCCCTGGAGGCTGACTTGGTGCTGCATGTAATTACACAGAAACACATTTTACAAATGAAAGCATAAATTAAAGCCATCAATAGTAAACGGAGGGCTAACCCCGCGGTCAGGCTTAATTTAATCACTGAGTGATTTTTCTGCATCAAGTGCCAAGCTTCGATAGAAAATGCAGAAACATCATGATAATTTAAGAATAATTGAAAAGCATTCATTAAACAAGCTTTTTCTTCATGGGAAACTATAGATAATCGTGCCGACCCTGAGAGCAGGGGTGAGAGCTGACTTTTTATGACTTGCCATAATAATTGCAGTAAAAGTGAGAAATACATGACTTCTGCAAGAAGTACTAATTCCTGAGCTGGACAAGGCCTCTCTGTGTGCCTGCAAAGTTTCCTCCATGTGCCCAGTTTCGCCTACCACTAAAAACATGTACAATAGGCCAGGATGAATGAGAGTGCATTTGTGAGAGCGAGTGGGGAACAGCGGATGGAAAGTGGCTACAATCCTATGGGGCGTGTTTTAGTTCCATGTGGGTTCATTGACAAGCACTGTCCTGAATTAATAACTAAATAAATACATAAATAGTAAAATAAATAATACATAGGTAAAATCGGACTGAATTTGATGCATTTCTAAAATGAAAGCTATACTATAACATGCTAATGTAATATAATTAAATTGTGTAATGGTAGTGAGTCTTCTTTTGATGTGTAGCTACATACATGCAGTGTATCTGAAAATAAAAGCCTGTACACATCCCAGGGACTTACGGGATTTTTTGGTGGTAATGTTAAAAGCAGGGCTCCCAGGTCCTGGTCCAGCGCTGTTCTGAGCTTTAACTGAGATTAGATACACTGTGCTGGCCTTCAGAGCGGAGAGGTGAGCCGTGGTGTTGGTCACTCTCACTCTATCGGCATCTTTCATCTCAGACCCTTCCTCCCAGAATAGCACCTAAAACCGACAAAGACACCAACACGGGAATGTTACAGAGAATATTTATACAATTGCAGCAAAAGGGCTGAGAGAGTAAAGCCTGTTGGAGGTTCAGGACTGGATAAGGCATGGCAACATCCATTAGATACTGACAGAGGCGGCAAGACTCCAAAGTGAAATAGTTTAAACATCTTCATGTATAATGTGGGGATATTCTTCAACACCCATGTGCTTAAGTGCTTTTCAAGATGTTCAACTTGCTGTTCTGCCCCAATGAGTAATGAAACAGTATCTTAAGCCGTATGTGATGCCATATCAGTAATACCATACAAGGGGGTTCACCAGAATCTGTATTCAGGAGGAGATCATTCATGACCCCGACATGAGACAGGAAAATGTCAACCAGATGGTTTGAGAGGAGCTACTTATCCAATTGGCTGCACACAGGCTTTCAGGGATATTGCTTGGGAAAGGCAGATTAGCGACCGGGCCTGGAGCTGCTGATAACAGATGCATCTGAAGCGGTTTTCTTTTCTTTGCTGCCTGACAGGACCCCGCCCCCCATCCCACCATTGGTTTAATTATAGAAATGTATTGGGGAAGAGGGAAACTAAATATGTACAGTTTGAAGCGTCATAAGACTTAACATTTCTACTTTCAACAGACTTTTAATTAGCTCCTGGATCATCATTGTTACTTTTGAACACCGTTTTTAACAGATGTTGACTCTGGCTAAAAATACCACAAGTGCTGCAGTTGTCTTGCCATCTTGACTTGCATTTCATGAAACTCACTCAAATCCGTGTGAAAGGCAACTAATGGTAGCTGGTACAGTGTGCTAAACTCAGGAGCTGTCCAAGGTGCTGAAGCAACAAGACATGAATGCATTTAGTGCAATAATAGGTGAGTCCAGTTTGTTTGGTGTAATTTCACAACGATGGGTAACATTTGATAAGGCAGGACAAACCATTAATGCATTTACAAGTTAATCATAAACTAATACTAGAAAATGAAGAAATTGTGTCCGACTTGAACACACATTAATCATGAACTAATATTGGACCAATAATAATCCTATACTTTACAAATATGTCTGCTCATAAAGGTGCTTCAGACACAGAGCTATGCACAGCCAAATGGGCGGCAGGTGACTAAGAGACAAAGATACTTACTTTCATACAGAAAATAAAATAAACGTGAGAATTATCATATCACAAATTATGAAGTGCCTTACCCAATAATGCTTTTACTTTAAAGAAAAATAATCCAACATTTTTATAAATCAGTCAGATGTTAAGAGACAAATTTGTGGGAAGGGGGGAAAAAGCTGACAGGCAATTAAAGTTTGCTTATTTCAGAACTTATGAGGTGCTTTAGAAGATATCTCCCTTTACTGTATTCTCTTTCTTTCTTAGTTTTGAGGCAGTGCTGCAGGCTTGCGGGTTAACTCAAGTGTGACATAAAGACGAGGGTTAGCTCATGAATCAAGATCCTCTCAGCCCTCCTTTCAGTGCTTAAATGCTGTAATAGAAAGTAAGAGGCTACACTCCATGAAGAAAGGACTTCTTCAAGAACAGACTGTGCTGTTTTAGTTGCGTGCTTTGTTTTAACCATGACAGCGACTTTAACTGTGAGCACGTTTTTGATTCCGTCTATCGGCAAAACAGTTGTAGTGATAAATCATCATCATCATCATCATGGCTTACACTTGTATTGCGATTTACAAGCCTGTGTTACCAAGTTTCTCAAAGTGCCACGCTGTTCATCGACTCCATACTCAGTGATGGTTACTACTATTGTAGCCACAGAATCAGAATAGTTTTTATTGCCATTATTTGGGAACAGGTCCACAAACTAGGATTTTTTTCTTGGTGAAGACGTGCAACATTACACATAAAACATAATTATACAGAGTTTAGATAAAAATAAGCTATACAACTTTAAACTGTGAGGCTATAGGTGTATAAAATAATAAAGTGATATAAAGTGATAGCAGTGGATCTAAGTGTGGACACACCACATAGTGCAATAGAGCAGATTACATCCATGAGTCTGTAACTGGTCTTGTTATCGTTCATGAGCCTGTAGCCTCCTGCCTGAGGGGAGAGGGCTGAATAGTCCTGCCCTGGGATAGACTGACAGAAGCGAGGCTGCCATCATTGGCTTTTCCGACCACCACCAACCCCTCACTCACACAGGCAAACACACTCTCATCCATTCTGACCTAAAGTACATGTTTTTTAGTGGAATGGGAAACTGGAGTACCCAAAGGACACCTAAGCAGGCAGGGGGAGAACATGCAACATGCATGAGCGCTAACCGCTGTGCTGACTCTGGTCAAACACAGAGTTACAATAGCTCTGATGTGACGTCCACATGGGACTTGACTTGAGTGGCTTTGTAAATGCTGGAGACACATATTGAACTCCTTTTGTGCAGGTCACACTTTGATTTACCTAAACTACTGCATGCCCATAACAAAGCAGTATTGAGTATGTGCCTGGCGTATTGTTTGGATCTTCAGATTCGTTCAAACCACAGGGTCAAATCAATGGCATAGGGTTACAGCAACAGCAGCGGAGATGTCCAATCAAACACACACAGAGAACAGTGCCAAGACAAACGGCCATCATCAGGATTCAGAAGTCGTTCTGTGGGAACTATCCCCATGTTTTATTGATAGGCCCGAGATTAAACACATCAAAGCACATCAAGTTGTGGTTATAACTTACTTGTTAAACCAAATTAATAGATTTGAATATTACCCGAAACACAACATTCATAATTCAAGTGTGTTATATGTTGGTGTTTTACAGAGAATCAGAGAAAGCCTACAACAAAAACATAACTATTGATAAGGATGAATGGTTTAATTAAAAGTGACAGCTCTGTGAAATATATGCAATGATGCACTTTCAGATGACTTAAAAATGGAAGCCACAGCCAGTGCTGTACCAAATAGCTTTTCCTGCTTGTGTTGTTATATCACTCCATGTTATGGCCCAACAAAGCATGACCCGCTAAAAGGCAGGGGTCAGGCCACCTGAGCGCGGGTCGTCATGTAATGGATGTGAGGTCCATGTAGCGTATTTTTTATCCAAGCACATCCCAGGTGAGGGTTTGTTGTTGGGGATAGTTATGTATATTTTTCATACTTTCTATTTATATACTGTAAATCAGTTCAGTCTGTGAAGGGGCAGGCATTTATACTAACAGACGTATTTATTCCTTCTTATTCCTGTGAAAAAAATACACAGCTCAGAAACATACAGCGTTGGAGTGCAGAGATTTGTCTATGTAGTCGCCTGTAGGCAGGAATATTTAAATCAACGCCAGCTTATTGTAATGCCACTCACGCTGAGATTAATGTTGAATGTTTAAATTTGCCTTGTCACTGTATTATTTAAAGGTTTGCCGCACCTCATACGCAATGATTTTCTCAGTGCCAGAGTCGTTGGGAATGGGCTCCCAGAAGACCTTAATCTCTGAGGAAGACACAGAGCGAGCCCAAACTCTGGATGGGGCTTCCGAAGGCTCTGTAAGAAGAAACAAATTACATATTTACAGTGAGGAATGAACATTATCAGGACCTCTCTAACTCACCTTCCTCTGCAGACAGCACAGTGACAGTTCGGCTGAAGGGTCCCTCCCCGTGGCTGTTGAACACGCCCACTCTCACCTCATACTGAGACAGGGGCAGCACGCTGTCGTTTCTGTATACGTATCTGGTTGCATCAGGGGAGGTCAGCACAGACTGGATCCAGGTGCTACTGCCGAAAGGTCGAAAAGCCACAATATAGCCAAAATCTTCTCCACTCTGCTGTTCCTCTGGAACTGGCTGAGGGAGACACACAAAAGGCCTTTGACCTAAACAACTGTGCTCAGAAATGTAATTAGTGAACTGTACAACATTTTTCAGCAGCCGTGTTTTATGTCTTTGCAACTACGAAGAAACAGCCGAACAGCGAGTACTGAATCACATCCAAAAACACATCAAAGCGCCACCCAACAGTAGATTTACAACTGTAAAATTTACAGTAGCAGTAGAGTCAGCAGCCAGCAAATCACAAACACCCCAATTAAAACCTCTACACAGGAACAGGGAGCAGACTTCCTGAACCACTTCAACAAACTTTACAACATCTGTCATCAAGAACTATTTATAGACTGAAAGACAAATGTGTGAGTCTGTCAGCTATTAGCTTTTTGGCACGGACTATTATAATCCATACAGTTAAGGTGAAAAGCATTATGTTACTATCTGACCTTTTTCCTTTGACAGTGGAGATGATTAAAAAACTATTCAATCCAGTTTATTGCAGAGTGTTCAGACAGACTGACAGCTGAAGGCTAATTAAAAAGTGCCTGTGCTCTCTTACCTCCCACGCAATCACCAGTTCTCCTCGGGCTCCTCCACCGCCGCTCACACTCACCGGCGCCACCTTGGGAGCTGCCCAGGCACAAACACAGAGAAGAGCACAGAGAACGGCGGCTTAGGTTTGGATAGTGCAGTACAGAGGTCCATGTAAAAGCACATGTCACAGCTTTCCTGCCGGGCCCCTCATTCACAGCACAGGTTACCCAAGCAACAACAAATTAGTGCTCAGGTGACAAAGGCATCAGCTCCCCATGCACTGCACTGTTTTTTTGAGTAGAACAGCAGGGGACGTGTTCCAGGTTGATTCAGCGACAGAGATGGAATTACAGGGATAACCATCACACAGCAGCAGTTTGTAAAGCTTGTGGTAAACGTAAAAGCTTGGGTCAGGATAGCTTACAGTGGGAGGAAAATGTGAGTACAAGTTCTCACATTTCTGCCTAAATTGGTCATAAAATGTGGTCTGATCTTTATTAAAATCACAAGGATGAGTAAACATTTACATTTTATCATATTTTTATTGGCCATAACATGTAAACATTCACAGCAGAGGGAGGAATACGTCAGTACACCGCTTGTATCTCACTAAACTGCATGAGTTTTGAAAAGAGGAATTGTCCAAGATTCATCCGCTGTGAATGTCTAATCTGCAACTACAGAAAAGCAGTTATCGCTACAAAAGAAGGGTCAGCCAGCTATTTAATACAGGGGTGTACTCACTTATTCACATGCTGTTGTGAATGTCTCAGGTTTTTAAATATCTAAAAAACTTATAAAACGTATAAACTTTTGCATTTATTTTTCTATTGATGATAACACGTTGTCCAGGCCCTGAGGCAACAAAGCAGTCCCACAACAGGATTCTCTGCACCATACTTCACAGTGGGGATAAGGTTTTGATGTTGCTGTGCTGATCAATTTTTCCTCCACACATGACGTTGTGTGTTCCTCCCAAACTATTCAACTTTGGGTCCATCAGTCCTCTGAATATTTTGCCAGTAGTGCTGTGGAGCATCCAAGAAATCTTTTGCAAACCAAAGTTTAATAGTTTGGGCAGAACACAGAATGTCATGTGTGGAGGAAAAATGGAACAGCACACCAACATCAAAACCCTATCCTCACTGCGCCCTCATGGTGTGGGCGCTGTTTTGTTGCCTCAGGGCCTGGACAACGTGATATCCATCCATCCATCCATTTTCTCCCACTTGTGGGGGCAGTTGTTGGAGCTGCCCAAATCACATAGCACCAGGATCCTATGGCTCCTCTTGCAGGTGGTGGGTCCACAGAAGGACGGCCTCATGGTTCCAAACGGGCCTGTTGGTCTCTCATAGGGGCTTCACCCATTCACACTCACATTCATACACCAGTGTACGCAGACACTGGAGGCAAGGAGGGTGAAGTGTCTCGCCAAAGGACACAACGACAATGTGCAACTTCAGGAGGCGGGATTCGAACCCCCGACCTTCCGATCATGAGACGACCCGCTCTACCATCTGCGCAGATGATATCAATTTTTCTATTGATATCATCAATAGAAAAATGAATTCACAAGTTTATCAAGATATTTTGCAGAAAAGAGAGACATTTACAACAGCATGTAAATAAGTGAGTATACCCCTGTATTAAATAGCTGGCTGATCTTAATAATTGCTTTTCTGAAGTTCAACGATCAGGATGAATCTTGGACCATTCCTCTTTACAGAACTGTTGGAGTTCAGTGAGATTCAGGCGGTGTACTCACTTCACCTGCCCTGTGAATGTTTACATGTTATGGCCAATAAAAATATGATGTTTGGGTGGTATTAGTTCAAGCAGACAGTGTTTAATTATTCTTGTGATTTTAATAAAGATCAGACCACATTTTATGACACATTTAGGCAGAAATGTGAGAAATTCCAAACTCACTTTTTCCTCCCACTGTATATTTTCCCAGTTTGCCATATAAAAGCTGGAGAAACGCATAACGAAGCATCAAAAAATGAAGAATTAATGGATTTGGTATTGCCATGAAGCATTAAGCAAGAAGGCAAGGCAAGGCAAGTTTATTTATACCGCGCATTTCGTACACAAGGCAACTCAATACGAAGATGAGCATCTCGAGCACAAGTTGGAAATGACAAAAGTGTGATGTACAGTACAAGCTTGTGTAAATACAGAGAAAAAAACATACTGTCTGATTTGGTCCGGATCGGTTTGGAAGGCATACTCGGCTCACCAATGCCCACGCTATTGATTGCCACGACCCTGAACTCATACTCCACCCAGGGGCTAAGGTCCTTCACTGTGGCATGAAGAACGTGTCCAGGCACAGGGTCAGGAACTGCAGAAAGCAAAAAAGTCATTCATACACATATCTATGTTGTTTTGCTTTTAACAAACATTTGCCACCTCAGCATATGATGAGCATATGTTCAGTCCATCAGTTCAGTTTATTAGCCATTTGCAGTAAAACCATATTGGAAAAAATGTGCAAGGAGCTCAAAGTGCACTGTCAACATTTAAAAGGACATTACATGACAATAAAAACAAATGAATGCCACATAGAAAACGTATTTAAAAGAACAAACAATAAAAAGTCCAAAATGAAAGTGCTTTGTTTAGCGTCATCACAGCTTGTGGTAAGAAACTTCTAGAAGTGTGATCAGTAGAACATTTGATTTCCCTAAAGGATTTCAAAAATGGTCCTAGCAGGGTGGCCTGAGGCGTCATTAACAATTTGTAAAGCCAGATTTACGAGTCTTCCTTTATATGTGGCCTCCAGGAGCGGCAAAGAGCAGCCAATGGTCCTGCTGCTGAGCGCACCACTTTGTTCAAAGTCCTCTTTTCTTTCAGAGTGAGATTACCAAACCACACAATAATACAACTGGTTAGAACACTCCCAATTAGGCAATAGTAGAAGTTTAAAAGAGTCTTAGTATTTTGAGAAAATTCTTGAAGCTTGCATCGAAAGAGGTGCTGTCTCTTAGCAATGTTAGTGGTATTAGGGTTCCAAGTCAAATCCTGAGAATGAGTCACACCCAAGAATTTACATTTCTCAACAATCAGCACCTCAGAATCCTGAATAGTAATAGGCAAGTGTTGAAAAGCAATTTGTTTGTACACCGTTGAAGGACATTCATTACCTCCTCACGAAGGAGATTCATCGTTTGATAAGCCCAATGATGGTTGAATATTTGATGTTGCATATTTGATCACATTATTTTCATGAGATGTTACAAGACAAGAGTATACAATGTGAACAACAGGGGGCTTAATAAAAACCCCTGCGGGAAACCGTACAGCTCATCAGAAATACAACCGTTGATTTTAACCCTTTGTGGTCGACAAGTAAACAAATTGAAAATGCATTTACAAATGATCAAGCCCAAGGCATTTGAGTTTGTGAAAAAGAAAAAGCTTGGAAGACTATTTTTTTTTTTTTTTAGGACAACCTACCAGCATCACAGAGATTCAATGTGGAAATATCTTTAGTTTTATTTAGATTAATTTAGAAAAGCAACTAACAAGAGACAGAAAAGTGTAGACATAAAGACACCATTCTGAGAGTTGGGGAATTGGTCAGGGAACAATCATAAATTGTTTAACCTCTTTTTTCAAAGGTGCTGAAATGTGGCTATTGTACTTATACTGTTGAGTCAAAATATAATAAACAATGCACAATTCTCTTACCTGTGCGGACACTCTGCCAGCCGATGGAGAAGGGCGTCCGGGCCTGCACCATGTATGTGGTAACAGGGCTGTGGTGGTCTGGACCAACGCCCCAAAGCAGCTGCACTGTTGAGTCTGTGATGTCGCTCACCACCAGGCTCTCCGGCGCTCCTGGTGGTCCTGCACATCCCACAAACACCGATCAGAGTCTCACCCCAGAGTAGTTGTGGTGTGATTCATAACACGCTAACAAGCCGCATTCAGGGCAGTGAAAGCATAATGGCTTCTACTGGGGGTGGCAGAACAATCGATCCGCTGAGGGATGCAGAGGAGCGAGTCTTCCACTCTTTACCCACTACAGAGCCACTTTAATTATATACTATGTTGGGATTTAAAGTTTAATTCTACACACCCATGCAACAAGCAGGTGGGAAACTTTTTGAACAAGGTAAAATACATTTTAAAAAGTCCAGTTTTTTTCCCCAAGGGGGGAAGGGGGTGTGTGTCTTTGACCAGAAAGACGAAAGGGAAACTTATAGCCAACTCAGAGCAGAACAATCATTATTCAACAAAGCCAGTAGATAATATTAATAAGCCGGGAGTTTCGCTAAACAAGGTAAGAGTTTTCAAGTGGGATCTGAGTCAAATTAGGCAAAGCAACAACACGAGATGAAGCAAACAAGCCACTGAGAGACTTTACGCTTTAAGCCTCAGAAATCTGCAAAAATACGCCATGACTGAGCTCTCAGTGGGAAGCGTGGACAGTGTGGACACACAGGCACAGAGCACACTGGGTCCTGGTGAAAGGTTTTTTGATTGATTGTTGCGCAACCCGTTCATTCTCAGACATGCAACACTTTAATCCTCTTGAATCCACAATTCAGTTCTAATTCAACTTTGAAGGACTTACATCCATTTCAGTGAGATCACATTTTTGTTTCTTTGTTGTTTTTGGACATATACAGCCTTATCTTCTTTAAGAAATGACAGCAAAAAAATAAAATAAAATAAAATAAAAAAAAGCCCTATGGCACCCACACCAACTTGTATATGTAATGCTTATGATACTGAAGTGTTTTCTCCATGCGACATCTTGATGCTGGCACAAAGTTTACTAAAGTTTTGAATTGGGTTGAATGCTGAGCAGAAGAAAGACATTACTTCCAAAATGTCTGTGTAAGTTCTCAGTCGTACAGGAGTTGTCCATCTTCAATGAAGGTACTTGATTCATCTTCTGTACTCAGTAGTTGAAGTCTTCGAACGTTTCACCTCTCATCCAAAAGGCTTCGTCAGCGACAAAGGTCCCACTCTGGACGCAGCTGGCCTACCCTAACTCCTCCCTGTTGGTCTATATGTTCAGCTACGTCCAGAGTGGGACCTTTGTCACTGACGAAGCCTTTTGGATGAAAGGTGAAACGTTCAAAGACTTCAACTACTGAGTACAGAAGATGAATCAAGTACCTTCATTGAAGATTACTTCCAAAAGGTTGTTTGGAGTCCTTTCCTATACGTAATTTTATTTTCCCTCGTAATGGAACAAACATATTTATTTTCCCTCTTTTAGTATATTGTAAGCTCACTGTGTAAAACACTGTGCATCTTATCAATTGCATGAACTTGCAGTTTGTGTGTGGAAATGTGCCTATAAACTCATCCCTGTGAAGAATTGGGATGTTACAATGTGTTAGGAAACTTATGAATGATTTAAGACCACAACTACCATTTCAATTTAGTACCTTTCTCTTTCCAAAGTAAAGGCGCCATGGTAACCACTCATACAGCTGCTGGGTCAATACAAGGTCAAATACGCACAAATATTAACTTTTATTTTGCATAAAAGTTGCTTAATGCACCTTTAACCATGATACATCTAGTCACAGGCATGGTGGTGTAGTGGTTAGTGCTTGTGTTTCACAGCTAGAAGGTCTGTGGTTTCTGTGGCATCAAGACCATTCTTTAGGAGAGGCTTAAAGACGGCTGCTTTTAGGGCCTTTGGGAAAGCTCCCGTCTGGAGTGAGGTGTTAACTAAAGTTGTTGTGACAAACTGCTCTGCACAGAATTTAAAAATCTGGTTTCTGGTTTCATCTAGGCTGCATCGTGTAGATGAGCTCAGACCAGAAATAACATCTTCCACTGATTTATTTGTGACCGTAAAATGTGTCAGCTCTAGATTTCCTACTGGTTGCAGTGTTACCATTTGTATTGAAGAACTGACAGTAATAAAGCATACCTTAACCTTAACTTAACGTAATCTTAATCTTACAAATAAAAACATTGTGTCTGTATAAAAAAAAGAAATGCTATAATACTTCACAAGCCAAAATCTAGAACAATACATTTCCCGCTAAAGAAGGAAGCCTCCTGAATGAATGAGATGTAATAAAAGGGAACTTGAGCATTCAGTTAAAATGATGAACTCATAAAAAACAACTTATTTTATACAAAGACGTAATCTTTAAATCTTATATTTTTTATAATATTGAGCACCAGACGTCCCATCTACACTGTGTGAACGTGTTAAAAAGTTGTTCAAAAAGAGTTTTATTCTCACATAAAGCCGTTCTGTGATCTTTGGCTCAGCCCCTGAAGCTTGAGTTATCTCCCTCACTATAAAGTCAAATGATCCAGCCAAAGACACTTTAGTTTCAAAGCTTTATGCCTGTCAAGCTCCAACTTTTTCAGTCATACCTCACCCTCACTGCTCTGGTTGTATTTGCATACTTTAAACACTGTAACGATCCACTACGAAATCTTGCCCCCAGTATGAAGAAGATACATACTCTGGATGCTCCAGTTCAAATCTTAGGCATAAACTTTATAAGGGCCTGAGATGAGGGCACAACACGTCTTCATCTTGATGAAACTGATCAAATCACTGACAAATAATTACTGCAATATTGGTAGGGTATTTGTCATAGGGTGTGTGCGCTCAGTCACGCAAAAAGACCAAAGATGTTGTTAACATTTAGGGGAGAGGAGGAGCGGCTCAGTCTTTTTGCGTGACTGTGCACACGCAATGCCATTTTCAATTGCGAAATAAGTAATCGCAGATGATTTAGTCGTGTTTAGTCCAAGTACGGCTGGTTTACAGCAGCTCCTTAATATCTGCTCAACTTATGGTCTGGAACACAATATTAAGTATAATAGTTCGAAGAGTGTGGTTATGATTTCTAAAACCAAGGAAGATAAGAACCTGACATTTCCTAACTTTTGTTTGTGTAATGATGTTTTGCATGTTGTCACCAAAATCAAGTACCTAGGGCACATCATCACTGAGGACTTGTCTGATGATGATGACATTTACAGACAATGCAGAGTGTTGTATGCCCAGGCTAATACCCTGGCTGTTGTACAGAGAGAGTGAAGCTAACGTTATTTAAAGCCTACTGTACTCCCTTATACACAGCTCATCTCTGGTCTCATTATAAGAAAGCCAGCATGCGTAAGCTCCAGGTGGCCTATAATGATGCTTTGCGTGTGCTTTTGAAAAAGCCGAGATGGTCAAGTGCCACAGAAATGTTTGTTAATGCCAGAGTGAACACTTTACAGGCCGTGCTACGAACTTTGATGTACAGCTTTATGTGTCGATTGAACATGTCTGAAAATGAAATAATAGTGTCCCTCACGAATATAAAATGGAGTGCGACACGTTATCAATCTGACTTGTGGAGATATTGGCATGATTGTCTTTTTAAAATGCCATCTTAATTGTTTGTCTTGTCCTTTATTTTTATTTATTTTATTGGACTATGAGTCTGGAATAAAGTTGAATAAAATAAATAAAATAATTAAAGTCACACCACGTGGAATTTTACCCGATAAATAAAACTGAAATACAAGCATTTATTTTATGACATATATTTTCATCATGAGCGGCTCAGCTCTCCTAAGGCATGACTGTAACTTTACCGGGAGTGGGTATGTCTCCAGCTCGTCTCCATGGAGATGTTCACTAAAGTCAGCAGAATTTGATATATATATACTATTAAAATAGTTTAGGTCCTCATCCAAATCCATTCTTTGACTACCCACTGCAGTAATAGCATTTCCTGTGTCGAGCTGGTCATTAAGAGCAAGTTTTGTACTGATGGCAACAGTATAGTCCAGAATGTTACGCAGTGTGCCTTTAAGTTAAACATTTTCCCTTCATATCTGGGGAGATAGAGAGGTCATGTTTATAAACTCTAAAAATAAATGACTATAATCATAAACAAATAGATAAATACACAGGTTTGTCAGTTAACCTCTTAGCATACCTCTGACAATCAGGTCTGCAGCAGCTGACACGGTGTCCAGCTCGGTGTGAACCATACAGACATATTTCCCAGAATGTTTCAGCTGAATGTTCCTCACCATCAGGTCACCGGCAAATCCCTGTGGACACGTAGAGAATTAAAAAAAAGTACAGAAACTTCCTCTCCTTAGACACAGAACTGAGTCAGCCTGATACACGGCCGCCTGGGCAAAACAAATTAATTCAGGTTTACAATGTGAGAAAGAGAACAGGGAAATGAGTTGCTTTGAAACACTTTCTTCGATCTGTCTTTGTTGTGTTCACACGTTCAGATAAATAGCGCGTGTTGGAGAATTCCTTTTGCAGACCCCATTTATGTAGTCGCACAAAAGCACACATTTATGTGGGAAAAAATGTGTTTCTTTTGTGTGGCGGTAAACAGCGTTGTGATTACACTGGCCGTGGAAATGTCAGTGTTGTACAGCAGTTTCACAGGGCCAGGCACTCTGGCAGAGAGGCATAAATCTTGTAATGGCTCTGATTTGTTGAGCGAGATATTGATTAATTTGTGTGTACAGTGAGTTCACCTCCAGTCCTGATAATGTCTTGGCTGTTTATAGGTTTCTCCCATGACTAGATACGCTAATATCCCCTGCCATGTTAGAATATCAGAAATAGTATGTGCTAGAAGGTCCCGGGTTCGATTCCCACTTGGACGGGCCCTTTCTGTGTGGAGTTTGCATGTTCTCCTCGTGTCTGCGTAGGTTTCCTCCGGGTACTTCGGTTTCCCCACCACTAAAATAAAAAACATGTAAAATAGCCCAGGATGAATGATGGTGGTCAGAGGGGAGGTTGGTGCAGATGTGTGCGCTATATAATAATAATAATAATACTTCTTCTTCTTCTTCTACTGTTGTAGTTCATAGTTTTCTCACACTTTTAAGAAAGGGATGTTCCATTGATTGAATAATACAGTATTTCTATTCCAATGAATGAACATACTGTAAAATGGTTCACATCGATTTAATTTCCAGCATGCAGGATAACACACACACAGCTTCTTGCATCTCCATGTTCCTCAACAAACAGCAAACAGGAATGAAATGTAACTTAGTTTCCTTATCTTTCATCCCTTATGAATAAAAAGAGAATTGGTATCAACATTATAGAACATAGATTTGTATGGAAAACGTTTAAAGCAGTACTAAGTAACTCGTTTACCTTAATAAATCCTTTCCCTAGTCCCTCTGGGGGTAATACAAGTGTTAATGGGATGATTAACACTTGATTAACACCCCTCTGGCCAATTGCAACTTGCCTGCCTCCGGGTTGGAGCAGCAATACACACTAATGGAATCACAAAGAAGAAGCTAACAGGCTAACGGGCAAAGCTAACTGCGGGCTAGCGCCACTTAAACAGTATTTACAGCCAAGTTTGAGTGAAAAAAATTATCTCCACTGTGTAACTGGATGTACAATATCCATCTGTCCCTTTCTCTTTTCTGTCAGCGTAGTATTTACTCTCACGAACAATTAATGAGTAAAAAAACGTAACTCGTGGCCTCTAGGGGCACGAGTTACTTAGTACTGCTTTTTTTTTTATTATTATTGTGTAAGACTACTATAATATGACCAACCTAACAGTTGGTTGGCATCAGTAATGGAGTTGATGGTCACCAGACTCAATTGTTGGTATAGTGCTGAGTCTAGATTTCCAGTACCCCAATGAAATAATAATCCTTATATATTCCAATATGTGTTTGGATCTCAGTTTAGGTTTCTCAGAGGGTAAACACTCTCACATATTTTTTCCCAGTTGAAAAGAACACTTTTTCTGAACTTTCTAAAACTCTGTAATCGGGCTTAAACGTCGAAATGTTGCAGGCCAAAACTTCAGCAGTTACTCGTGGTGCACTGCTGCTTCAAATGACTATGTAGCAGTACTCATCCACTTTACACCTACCCCTCCAATCATCTCAAAGTGCTCCTGCCGGCTGAAATTGATGGGCTTGCCATTGAAAAACCACTTAAAACTTGGGCTTAGAGACAGGTCGCTGGACACTTCACACGGCAACACCAAACTCTGCCCCAGCGTGGCATCCAGGCTCAGAGGAGGAACGATTATCTTCGTTGGCTCTGCAGGAGGAGACAAAGAAATGGGTAATCTTTCGACTAAGTAGCCTAAAAGTCTGAAAGAATAAGCTAAACGAATGAGGTAATGACGCCTAATTTGGCCGAGATAGGAAGTCTCTCAGGGTAATTAAGTGAGCTTAAATAACTTCACTTGGGAGGGCAGTGGCGCTCATAAGTCAATCATGAATATTTAAAGAGTGCATTAACAAAGGCAAAAGTGCTCTCCTCCAATAATCCACATTTAACAAGTCACGTTGGAACTTGCCGCAGCAGCCTTTTTTTATATTAAATACTGGCAACAGAATATTCTTCAGCTCCGGTCTAGATCCCTGACTCCGCCACAGGGACAATAACTCACAGCTGACACAAGCACAGATGACTTATACATCTGTCAAAGCCGCATAAAACCAATGTGTATTTCATTATTCATTTCACGCTTGACTTAGTATTTTTCACTTTTAAAGTTTCAATCCACTTCCATACACTATAACGGCAGTGCAGACCTGTGTGCATGTGACCGGACGTAAAAAAAAATGACAGGGAGCCATTTCAAGTGCACAATTACTCACAGTGTAGTATATGATGAATAAGGCATGTAGAACTGAGCCGGATGGGCACCGTATCCGTATAGGGGTGAAATTAGGAGTGTGTGTAATGTAGTGGACATGATAGATGTGACTCTGATAGTCGCTGTGGCTTTGCTGCACCCCTCAGTTTAATTTGGTATTTGTGTGTGTGATTAAAGCTGCTGTACATGTGAATGTTCTGTCCTCTGCGTCTTTGGTTCAAGTCTCGGCTACGACAAGTTGCTGAATGTCTCCTGAAACTGAATGTACTGTGTAATAAAACCTTCAGGCCAGACATAAAAACAACAGCGCTCCAGTTTAAGGATGAGTATACTGTAAGTGTTATAGAAAATGCATTTATTTATTAAATGCAATGGGAAAACACATTAGTAAAACAGAACGATTGAAAAATAGTCTGTCAAGTTTTATCTGTCCTTTTTCCTACTTTACTTTCCTACCTGATAGCCTAGTAATTGGAGTTCAGATTCAATATTTTATTCAGACATTGAAATATTGAATCTGAAATTCAATATTTCAATGTCACATTCACTTATTCTTCCCTGTCCTGTGAATGTTTACATGTTATGGCCAATAAAAAATGATGGTAGGTATTAGTTTAGTTTTTTCAGACACTGTTAAAAGAAGATCAGACCACATTTTATGACCATTTTATGCAGAAATTTACGAAATTTCGCACTTTTTCCTCCCACTGTATATTAGGTACATACATTTTGAAATGTAATAGGTAGACGGTGAAGTTTATTGCGCCTGTCCGAGTGTATTTAACAAAACAGGAACAGAAAAAACACAATTCTTACTTTCAGTTCTTCTCATAAAAAAAGACTATAAGAAAGACTGTAATTATTTAGCATCCTTAGCATCCATTCTAAACCGATATTTTTCGAACTAATGTCCTGAAAATTAGTTTTAAACTGAATTAAAGGCAAGACAACTTTATACAGTGCCTCTCGAAAGTACTAATACACCTTGAACTTTTGCACATTTTGTCACGTTTACAACCCTAAACATGAAGATTTTATTTTTAATTTTTTTACTGAAAGTTCACACACAAGTAACAGACAACTGTGAAGTGAAAGCAAAATGATACAGGATTCTGTTATTTTTCAAAAAATAGAAATGTGAAAAGTGGGGCGTGCATAAGTATTCATACAGCATGACTTAATACTTTGTGGAACCCCCTTTTGCTGCAATAACAGCAGCAAGTCTTCTGCGGTATGACTACAAGGTTTGCACATCTAGAGACTGACATTTTAGCCCATTCCTCTTTACAAAACAACTCAAGCTCTGTCAAATTAGAAGTTTTCAGGTCTTTCCACAGATTTTCAACAGGATTTGGGTCAGGACTTTAACCGGGCCATTCTAACACATTAATATGTTTGTTTTTAAACTATTCCATTGTAGATTTAGCTTTGTGTTTAGGGTCATTGTCCTGCTGGAAGGTGAATCTCCACCCCAGCCTCAATTCTCTTGCTGACTCCAGCAGGTTTTCCTCCAAAATGTCTATGTATTTGGCTCCATCCATCTTCCCAACTATTCTTACAATCTTCCCAGTCACCACTGAGGAAAAGCAGCCCCATAGCGTGATGCTCCCCCCACCATATTTGACACTGGGGATGGTGCACTCAGGACGATGAGCAGTGTTAGGTTTGTGCCATACATAACGTTTTGCATTTGGGTCAAACGGTTAAATTTTTGTCTCATCTGACCAAAGCACCTTCTTCCACATGGTAGCTGTGTCCTCCATATGACTTCTAGCAGACTTCAAACGGGATTTCTTATGGCCTCCTTTCAATAATGGCTTTCTTCTTGCCACTCGTCCATGAAGGCCAGATTTGTGTAAAGTACGACTTATAGTTGTCCCATGTACAGATTCCCCCAGCTCAGCGGCAGTACGTCGCAGCTCCTCCAGAGTTATCTTGGGGCACTTGGTTGCATTTCTGACCAGTGCTCGCCTTGTTCAGTCTGTTAGTTTAGGTGGACGCCTGTGTCTTGGTAAGATCGCAGTGGTGCTATATACTTTACATTTCCAAATAATGGATTGAACAGTGCTCCGTAAGATGTTCAAATCTTGGGACATTTTTGTATAACTTAACGCTGCTTTAAACTTCTCCACAGCTTTATCCCTGACCTCTCTGGTGAGCTCCTTGGCCTTCATGATGTTGTTTAGTGACCAATACACTCTGACCATAGCTCTGAGGCCCTCACAGAACAGCTGGAATTATACTGAGAGTAGATTACGCACAGGTGGCCTCTATTTAATGGTTAGGGCAAGGTGTGAACTTTCTGCAGTCATTAGGAATGTTATAAAGGCAATTTAATGCACTCAGAAAATGCTGTATGAATACTTATGCACGCCCCACTTTTCACTTTTCTATGTTTAGAAAAATAACAGAATCATGCATCATTTTGCTTTCACTTCACAGTTGTCTGTTACTTGTGTGTGAACTTTCAGTAAAAAATGGTAATGTAAACATGACAAAATGTGCAAAAGTTCAAGGTGTATTAGTACTTTCGAGAGGCACTGTACATGCCGTGCATTTCGTACACAAGGCAACTCAATGCGCCTCAAAGCTTTGCAGGCTTTTAGCACTTGGTCCAACTTACTCCATACATGAATCCCAACAATAGAAACACAATGCTGCTTTACGCTCATTTAAAAAAATAAAAATCTGAGATGGACGTGGGTACGCCGAGCAAGATGGCAGCGCTGTAGAAGAGCTCCAGCCACCCGCAACTTATTTAACAATTTAACTTTGAATGAACCTCCGTTCTTGATCTAAATATTGTTAATTATCCCGGTAAAGTTTTTTTTCTTTGTAACCCTGACCGTGCTTTTGCTGAGAAAATGGAGAAAACGGTGACATCGAAGTACTTCAAGGATACGAGCCGCATGGCCACTCGGCACACGCTAGCTGAGCCTCCTGGTAAAGCTACTGAACAGAAAATAAGTATCGAGAGCGTCTTTGCTGAGATTATCAAAATGAACGGCGAGATCACCAAAATGAACAGCAAACTATCTGAAGTGGCAGAAGACGTGACAACCATAAAAGTAACCACCGCGGACCTGAAAGAGTCGGTCAATGGGCTACAGGTTCGAGCGGACGAGGCAGAGGGGCGAATCTCCGAGCTAGAAGATAAAACCGAGAACTTGACAACAAGCACTGATGCCATGAAGATAAAGGTGACCAGGCTCTGGGACCGCGTACAAACGCTGGAAAATCACAGCAAAAGGAACAACGTCATATTGGTGGGGCTGAAAGAAACATACGGGACGGGCGGTAAGCTGGAAGATTGCGTCAAAAAAGTTCTGAGAGAGGGGCTGGGGATTGTCGCTGAAGGCGAGTTTGAAATCGAGCGGATGCATCGATCACTGGCCCAGAAGCCAAACGAGGAGCAGCCGCCCAGGCCTGTGGTGATGCGCTTTTTGAGGCAATCTGCCCGGGATAAAGTGCTGAAGGCAGTGGCGGAGAAACGTGGATTTACATGGGAAGGGCAGCGACTGTCGATATTCCCCGACGTAACGAAGGAATTAGCGGTGAAGAGGAAGTCGTTCCAGGCTGCAAAGAAGGCACTGCAACAACGAAATGTGAGATACACGCTTGCTTTTCCTGCAGAATTGAGATTTAGATGGCGCGGCAGGAACCAACGCTTCACAAACGCTACGGAGGCGGAACGCTTCATTGAGATGAACGGCAACGAACTGGATGAGTAAACGATACACGGGATATATTTTTCTAACTGTACTGATGAGGATCTCTACAGACGGGACGGAGGGCTTTGAGACGGAGAACTGGATGCGGGTGAGTGAGCACCTGATACAGGTTGTTGCCTGACAGCTAACAGCCGAGAGGACGATCCTCTGGTTGGGAGGGGTCTATCCCACGGACCATAACTAGTCTTTTATGTTTCTTCTCTTTTTTTGTTTTGTCTCTTACATTAGTTTTTCAAGCCACGGTGTGGCCAACCCCCCCATTGTTGTGTTTTTTGGGGGACACCTTAAGTTAATTGTTTTTGTTTTTTTCATGTTTTCTTATGTCTCATTGTTGAAAAATACTTGGGCATGGCAACACAAATCTGATTTCTTGGGCCAAGAGAATGGCTTTATTTCTTCTAATATTACAACAAACGGGGGTTATTATGTTGAGTTTTTTGTACTTCTTTTTTTTAATGGTTAGAAATTATGTTAGAATTATCAGCTGGAACATAAAAGGGTGTGGAAATCCAGTAAAACGAGGGAAGGTAATGACTTACCTAAAGAACAATAAGGCTGATATTGCCTTTATTCAGGAATCGCACTTTAAGGCTGAGGAGGCTTTGAAATTGAAATTTGGATGGGTAGGCCATGTTTTTCATAGCTCGTTTTCAAATAAACGCAATGGGGTGGTCATACTTGTACATAAAAATCTGAACTTCACTTTGGTTAAACAAGCAAAAGATAGTCAGGGGAGAATGATTTGCTTACAGGCTAATCTAAATGGTAAAAACATTATCTTGTGTAATATTTATGCACCAACTATAAGGGATCCGAACTTTTTTCATGAAGTAAATAAGACCCTGGGAGAAATGGAGGGTGATATAATACTGGCAGGGGATTTTAATCAAGTTTGGGACGTATTTATTGACCGAAGTAGATTCACTGGTTCTTCAGTGGCAAAAGATAGAGCTGCAATTCACATGTTAAGTGAGGACAATAGTTTGGTTGACATATGGCGTTTGATAAATCCATGTGAAAGGGAATATACTTTCTTCTCTAATTGTCATAGAACCTACTCAAGAATTGATATGTTTTTGATATCAAACAATATAACCAAGCAAGTTGCTCACTGTAAAATTAATGCAATAGCCCTATCGGATCATGCAGCTGTAGAACTGGGAATTGATATAAACAATGATACTGAAAGGAAAGGTAGATGGAGACTCAATACGTCACTGCTATTTAATGAGACTTTTAAATTATCAATTAAAGAGGAGTTACAATCCTTTTTTGAAATAAATAATGGTAGTACTGACAGAAGATCGACTGAATGGGAAGCTTCAAAAGCTTATGTCCGTGGGAAAATTATAGCGTATGCTTCTAAAAAGAAGAAGGAGGATATGAGTAGGATAAAAGAACTGGAAAGTAAAATTAGAATACGTGAAAGAGAATTAGCAGATCGCTACTCAAACCAGTTATATCAAGATATCTGTCAACATAAATTTGAACTTCAGGAGATTTATAATAAAAAGGTTGAATATGCTCTGTTCAGGTTGGGGACATCCTTTTATGAAGAAGGTGAAAAAACAGGCAAATTACTTGCCAGACAGCTAAGACAACACAACTCCTGTAATTTAATACCAGCAATTAAAAAAGGAAATACAACAGTGACGAATACCAAAGAAATTAATGAAGTGTTGCAAAAATACTATGAGGACTTGTATACCCCAGAAATGTACCCGGACCACAAAGAGCTAACAGATTTTTTTACTAAGGTAGACCTGCCTAAACTGTCTACTGATCAATCAAAGTTACTAGATGGTCCCATTACAGAAACTGAAATTAGAAAATCTATATCAGACATGAAGAATGGGAAATCTCCTGGGCTGGACGGTTTTCCCATTGAATATTATAAAGAATACATTGACATTTTGGTACCAGTGTTGAAAGAGGTGTATAATGAAGCATATACGCTACAGTCGCTTCCTCCAACCTTTGATGAGGCCTTAATAACTGTAATAGCAAAGAAAGATAGGGACCCCTTACAACCTTCTAATTATCGACCTATTAGTCTGCTTAATGTGGACTGTAAGATTTTAACAAAAATTTTAGCAACTCGCTTGGAGAAAGTATTGCCAATTATCATACATGCAGATCAAGTAGGGTTTATGAAAAATAGATCATCCACTGATAATATGAGAAGACTCTTGCATTTAACTAGCCTGAACCGAGAGAAAAATAATCCTATTGTAGCCCTCTCCCTTGATGCGGAGAAGGCTTTTGATCGCGTTCAGTGGGAGTTCTTATTTGCAGCCTTATCGAATTTTGGTTTTTCAACTTCGTTCATTACATGGGTCAAAATGTTGTACAACAATCCTAAAGCATCCGTTACAACTAATGGTGTTATATCGCCCTTTTTCTGTTTAAAGAGAGCCACGAGACAAGGGTGCCCCCTGTCACCCCTGTTATTCAATATCTCATTGGAGCCACTGGCCGTCACTATAAGAGCAAATTCTGAAGTTAGGGGTGTGGAGGGAGGTGGTAAACAACATAAATTGCTGCTTTATGCAGACGACATATTGGTCTTGTTGAAAGACCCAGCTCACTCCGTACCTCACTTAATGAGTACAATTCAATCTTATTCTACTGTCTCGGGATATAAAATTAACTGGACCAAATCTGAGGCAATGCCAATATCTGGGCTCAGTTGTGGAAAACTAATGGAACAATTTGGATTTAAATGGATTACAAAAGGAATGAAATATCTGGGAATCAAATTAAGTCGGGAGGTTGAAGAAATGCCCACACTAAATTTTGAACCAATTTTACAAAAAATTAAAATTAACCTGGATAAATGGCAAAAACTTAGGCTAACATTAATGGGTAAAGTGAATGTAATCAAAATGGTTGTTTCGCCACAATTTAACTATGTTCTTATGATGCTGCCGGTTACAGTACCAATGACCATATTTAATCAATATGACACAACAGTTAAACATTTTCTTTGGGAAGGGAAGAGGCCTAGAATCAAGATGGCTAAATTGTGCTCACCTACCGACAAGGGGGGGTTGGGTCTTCCGGACCCAAGGTTATACTATATTTCGTTTGAGATGGCAAAACTTGCCATACACTGGAATGGACTTGATCATTTAGATTGGGCTTCAATTGAAAAATCCTTGTCCTCTCCTTTCACACCTATAGAATATCTCTCCCAGAGTCCAGGTAATATCTCCAACCCTATTATGTTACATTCAAAGGAAGTTTGGATGAAAATGCATAAACTTCTTAAACTGTCACATTATAAACAGTCATATTCTTGTTTATGGCAAAACCCTGCTATATGTATTGGAAAGACACCAGTCTATTGGAAGAGTTGGCACGTTAAAAACATAAGTGTATTGGAAAATCTATATGATGGTGGAGTGTTTATGTCTTATATCGATTTGGTGAACAAATATAATCTACAGGGCAAGGGACATTTCTGGAAATACCTTCAGATAAGGAACAGTGTCATGTCACTACCCCAACAAATTGAGGACAACCATATTCTGGACTATTTGGCTCTGCCACACCGACATCACAGAGCCTCAGTATTCTACAAAAGAATCAACTCCGCACTCAGCAACAACTGTAAAAATTTGAAGGTCTTATGGGAAAAGGACATTGGATGTATGTTTGAAGATGAGGAATGGACTAGAATTGTCTCTAAGAGTGGGAAATTTATAAGAGAATGTAAAGGCAAATTTACACAATACAAAGTTATACATAGATATTATTGGACTCCTGTACGATTGAATAGAATGGGTCTCATGAGCAACTCTCTGTGTTGGAAATGTCAAAAAGATATTGGCACTTTGATGCACTGTTTATGGGAATGCCCAGTTATTAGTCGTTTCTGGCAGGTGGTTGTTCATGTTTTGAGTGGCTGGTTGGGAAGAACTGTGCCATCTTGTCCAAGATTATGTTTACTCGGTGATAAAGAACAAATGGCAAATGTGCCTAATGACAAATTCTCTGTTATCATGGTTGGGGTATCAGTGGCTGCTAGAGTTATTCTTAAACATTGGAAAACCCCAAAAGCCCCACAGTTTAAAGAATGGGTAAATATGATGATTAGGATGGCTTCATATGAACGCATGCTTTGCAAAATAAATAGCAAGGACATTACAATGTGTGTTTGGGAAAACTTTTGGTCTCATATTAATGTAAGGACCAGTCAAAATTAATGTAAGGACCAGTCAAAATTGTGCTTATTTTGTATGTGGGTATTTTACAAAGATTTCCACACCCTACACCCTTAACAATTATTATTTATATGTTTGTGTTTCACTATTTGATTCTGCTTGTGCAGAAACCCCCCGATGGCCAATATGTGTGACTGATTATATTATTTTGTCATGTACCAAGTAAAACATTAATAAAAACTTGAATAAAAAAAAAAAAAAAAATAAAAAAAAATAAAAATCTATAAACAAGTCTCGCTTTTGGAATAATCCCTGGATATGCACAGGTAACTTCTTTATGTGTTACATAAACTGTGCCGTTTTAAAGTAAACCATATCCTTGAATTTTAGAGCTTTTAACTTGACAAAAAGCTTGTTTGTATGAGCCCTGTGCCCTTTATTCACAGTGCGGATCGCTCTCTTTTGAATGATGCTAATTGGATTAAGGCTGGTATTCATGAGTGTTTCCTCACACTTCTAGACCATAGGTCATGAAAGGGAGAACCAGGCAACAGTACAAACAAAAGTTTTTTTCCCTTTCCATTTAATAGTTCATTAGATATTTTTGCAAGGGATTAACAGTAGCTTGGCCTTCATATAGTTTTTATGAGGCCAACTGAGCTTATTTTGTATAAATCTTCATTCATTTTTAAATTCCTACTCTCTTCAATGGCACAATTTCCCAAAACTATAAATTTACTATAAATTGAGGGTTAACTTGTTTGAATCAAACCACTTTTTTACCGATGATAACTCTTTATCGATTCATGTTTCTCGATTGTTACCACAAGCAAGTACAGTATGTTGGCGTCATCAGCAAATAAAATAAGAAGTAATGTTTTTATTCATATATATCTTTGTTAATTGGAATTATCCAGGACCATGTGCAGGACCTCAAATACTACATTTATCACACATATGTATTAATCCCAAAGGAATACTGTACTTATATATTGGACAAGGACAAAATAATGCAACTTCCCTTCTGTATAGTTTTACAGTTCTGTCAAAAATGAAGAGAGTAATTTCATGATACAAAAACTTCACACAGCAACACTTACCCTTAACTACAACTGCCCCCGTGCTGCTGGATGACCCAAAGTGGTTCCTGGCCACGCACGTGTACCTCCCAGCGTCGGCCTGCGTGACGTTAGCGATCCGCAGTGACCCATCCTCCGTGATAGTCTGCCTGGTGAGAGAGAGAACACTGAAGCTGCACATTTCCCTCTTTAAATCTTTAGATGAACAATAAGTGATAATAGGAAGTAAATTAATGATGTTCTTCCTTTGAGATGGCTACTGCATATCTGTAGTCATTTGAACTTTTTAACCTCCCATTTGCGGCAATTTCTGTAGCGCCTCCAAAATCTATTCTGAAAGTCTATTTGCACGGCTCAGAAGATAACAATTATCGTACGTGAAGCAGAACATATTTGCTGTACGGTCAGCATTGTATTGACAGCACAATGGCCAAAATGCACATATTCATTAAAAACTCAAGAGGCTGCACACAGTGTTAGAATGAGAGAAGGGCTTTGGAGAGGGCTGTTTACCTGCACTCTTATCGCTCTACAACACACGCAGATTGTATCGGAAACTATAAGACTCTTGGGAAAGTAATATGCTGCTCATCTACATACAATCATCACATAAACACAGGTGAATCAGCAGTCAACAAGATCTTTCCCACAAGACTTTGTTGACTGGATGACTTTTATGAAACACACACCCTCTGACATTTCTCAAACCACAAAGGGGTCACGTGGATTCTCACGCGGTAACTTCTCCAGGAGAGAAGTTGTTGACAGAACTGCCCTGCCACATGTGCAGCAGCTTTATCAGACCACAACTCATTCTTCCACACTTCAAAAGCTTGTTTATGTTGCAAAAGACAGTAATTAAATTAACAGGGAGTTATTATTATTATTATTAATTATGCAATGTATTTTCCTTTTGCTTTCTACCTTGTTGACTGTGATTGACATTTAGAAAGAGACATGATTCTTAACTGGAAATGTATTTTCTTTTTTTGTTGAAACTGCCACATTTTTATATCCAACGTGTCTGTCTGTTGACGTCTATTTTCTTAAGGGGGCTCCAGACATCCTCAATCCGCCCATATTTAACACATATAAATGTGACTGTCATCAATAGATGAGTTGAGGTTGCCCCCTAGCCCAAACACCCCGAAGTGATGAGAGGTTTCATAGCGATACGGCAATCATAACAGTACATTCTATTGACAAATGCTTCTCACGGCATGAGCAAAAAGCATGGAAATCACGATGCATATACCAGGCAGACAATGCCCTTATTTGTGACCTTTGGATTTAAATCAAACAGTGCAATGCAGCGAGCAGAAATCAAACCATTTCACATCAGCCCCAGGAATAAATATGTATCCAGCCGAGTCGAGCGGGGACCTAGCGAGCATGTCTGACACACGGTGCTTTGTGCTGATTTATTGACAAAAAAATCAAACGCTGAGTGATGGAGGCACATTGCGAACATGACCTGAAGGCCAATCAGCTGCACAGTAAAGAGGTAGCTGCTTTGTAGACGTAATTCACACTGAAAATTGCTATTCACGTCCAAACACTAAGACTAGCCAACAACTGGGTAATATGTTTGCTTCCCCTTGAGATCAGCTGCGAAAAATATGTTTACTCTGTTATGGAGAGTCTATTTACATGTGGCTATTCATTGGTGTGTAGACAAAAGCAGGACAGTACACTGCTTTCAAATGTGGAATACATCACTGTAACAAAGGTGAGCGGTAGCGTCATCATAGTATCCATTAACTTGAAAAACTAATGCCTCCAGTGCCTACTCCAGATGAGAGGCCAAGTCCCATGGGATACATTTTGTGTGGCGAATCCTGATGAAAAATTGTGAATGGTTGAGCACAGTGACAAACAGTACCATGAAAATAAAAATACAGTATGAATAAATGGTGGTTTATTAAAAGCTGTGTTTTAATATAATAGCATGTCACTACATTTTCAAATATTACATGCGGCTTACAGCTGGGTCGCAGCTTGTTTGATACACGAAAGACCACAAGTATTCTTTATCTGGTCACATGAGCTCTGAGACTTCCCTGGAGGCTGATGCACATCTATTTACACAGTTATACTTTTCTAATTATCCTTGTGTATAATGTGGGTTGATTCCTGCTATGAACAGTAGATATCCTTAATTGGGGTTTGGGGGGAAATCTAATTGCAACGACTTTGAGCTTTCACTTGAGAAAACCTACAGGAAGTGTGTGGTTGGATCAGAGCAAATAAATGTGCAGAAAGAGTGTGTTTGAAAAAGAAGGGATGGATACCAATGCGAAGGAAAACAGCCGCAAAAAGAGTCAGGTGATCAAAAGAGACACTTCCTGCGAGGATAATGCTTGGCAATGTTAAGTTAAGATGGATTATTAAGATTGAAAACATAAGACTCATTTAAACCATTTATCTAAATTAATAAAACCATACGACTCTAATGCACATGGGTGTGGGTGTAGCATGCTTTCTGGGGGAATTGAGTTGTATTGAGCTGTCTTTCTGAGTGCCCAGGCTAATATTCCTATATACACTTCCCCCCCCTGCATATTTGAACACACTGGCCAAAGCAATGCTCACCCCGAGTGTTTTATTTTTACAGCAGACTTAACTTACTCCACACTTCATGAGGGCTGCCTCCACACCGTGCCTCTACTACAGTAGGTATTGCTTGTTCAGTTCATTTCTGTTGAGGTCACACATTTTTCTGCCTCCGACCTTAAATCATGACCCGGTGCATCCTGAACCACTGCCCCGGGGAGTTTCTCACTGTTTTCTCTTTGCTTCTCACACAGAAACGCACACCGCAGGAAGCCTGTTGTACATCCAGCACTGTGAGCTGCGGGACTGCAGGACTCCCCTTCCACACAAATACTGCAGTTTCAAACGACAGAATCATTAAAGTGTATGTCAGACCGGAGCCTTACAGAGGAGGATTGAATGGGGACAAGAAAGCATGTTACATCAGGAGAAAATTATAAAGTCAATGTGGTATTAAATTGTAGGCATTTTGTTGCAAGACTGTGTTCGAGGCTTTAATTTCTCGTGTTTGTAGCTGCAGTAATTAGTGCTGGTTTGCTTTCAGCCAGTGGTGTTTGGATTTCCTAAAAGCTGCTTACAGCACTGTTAATCCCATAATAAAACTCAGTACAGAACATGGGAACGACAAAAAGAGAATGTAAAACAAAGTAATCCGTCTGTTGGTAAGTTAGAATGAAATATTGTACAGTTCTCTTGTGCGATATTTCACTTGGCTCACTTAACTTGGAGCCTATCCAGGTTCTGCTGTGTAAAGTGTGCTAGGGGTGGATAAGGGTGGGTACGGCTCAGTTAAGTAGAGAGATAACAGTGGAAAAATCTATTCCTTCTTGCTTAAATAATCCACAAGCTCTATTTACAGTTGGCGGGATCGTGGCACCGTAAAATTAAGCGGAGACAAACCAGACTTTGTTAAACTTAGCATGCACTCTTGCAGGTTTAACACTTATTTCAGTTTGCAAAATGTTCAAAATGTAACTCCTAATAACAGTAGCAATATGGTGCTACTCTGTACACCAGCCTATCCAGTAATATCACACTGGCTAGGTTGACATGGTCAATTTCCCCACACACACAATAAAGGACATATTCGGGACCTAATCTGCTGCTCAGGAAAAGCCCCCAACTGACTGTGAAGCCCATCACCTCCCCTACACTGTCATGACCATCTGCTTCTTTCATTTAATATCAACCCGTCTTTCACCAAATCCAACCCACCACATACTATACATAAAATCAAGGACATCAACCCAGACAATTTAACATCCCGTATCAATAACCTCCCCAGTGCTGATGGCCTTTCTACAACAGATGAGTTTCTTACAGATTACAACACTCACCTCCTCGATCTGTCTCCTTCACTCACTCTGGTTCGCTCCTTTTGTTTAAAACAAAAGGCCGCCAACATGAAAGACTGGACTCGCTATTCACAAAGACATGTACGCGACCCACATCCTCCATTATAAAGACTCCATCTCCAAAGCCAAATCCACATACTACCCCGGTTTACTCAGTTCAAATGAAGGAAACTCCAAGGCACTCTTCACACTCATCTCAAACATCGCAAAACCTCCTGCCTCACTGTCATCTCATCTCTATTCCTGTGATTTCTGCAATACCCTGGCATCTTTAATCGTCACAAAAATTCAACACATCCACCTTTTCTACATTTACCTTCAGCTGTGGAACACTCTCCCTCCAACCGACTCACTCCAACACTTCAAATCCGAGCTCAAAACTCATCTGTTCAGAAAGGCCCTCTCACTGTGACCATATCTGCACTGTTCTTTTAACATGTGTCTTTGATGTAAAGGCGACCTTGAGTGCCGAGAAAGGCGCCAAACAAATAAAATGTATTATTAACTGAAGTCATCAGATTACCCAATAATCAGATCGCGTGCGTTTGTATTCACTTCAGAAATGTGATCATCCAAATCTCCTGGTTCTTCATGTGCCGGTGCCATTTTGGATTTTAAAGCTATCACCCCACCCCTCATCTCCACCTGCAGCAGATGACGTGATTGCGAGGCCTACCTCTGTGTGTCCTTGAGCAGTTGGCCCCCTCTCCACCAGAAGATGAGTGCCCGTGGAGAGGCAGAGGGGCGACACTCCAGAAGTAACTCTCCTCCTTTCTGCACCACGGCGGACTTCCTGACAGGTCGCTGGGAGAAGTCTGGTGGAGAAGCTGTAGCACAAAAAGAAGTGAACGCTATTTCCTCTGTATGTGCCACATGACAAAAGCATTGTGGTTAGAGATCGCATCCTGCCAATGGGCAACTGTCTAAAAATGAAAAAAACAGGGGTCTGTCCTCAATACTGTAGTTGCTGAAATGTCACTTGCCACACTTTCCGATTTCTGTCATCACATCCTGTTCTTTTTATTTCAAGAATGTAAAAGTGACTGAATAAACATTCACAGTAAACATTGTGCACATTTCTTACCGACCACTTTAAGTTCAGCACTGGCGTACAAAGCTCCCAGGTCATTCTCTGCCACACACTGGTACATGCCCGCATCTGAGAGGCTGATTCTGGAGATGTACAGTGTCCCAGACTCTACACGGTGCCGGCCCTGCCACATAGTGCAGTGGAAAAATTACAATGCTGCAATAGTACTTACTGCAGAACACTCCATGTCGCAGCCAGTACCTGTGATGTCAGGGGGTTTCCGTTCTTGAACCACCTGTATGTGGGCCTGGGTTTCCCTGCAGATTTACAGTCCCACTGTAGGTTTGTATCGATGGACATATGAGCATCTTTCAGAGTCTGGGCCCAGTGCAGATGTTCCACATCTATTAAAACCAAACGTGTCACAATGATTTTGGAGAACATCTATGGCGTAAGTGCCACTCTCATAGGCTTTACCAAAAGGACTTAATCATTTAGTGGTAATAATATGTGCATACTAGAACACACTAAAATTACATAATTTATTTGTTGCCTTCATTGAATTTGTGAAATCTTAAAGTTTAGGGCTACATTGATATTTTTTTTATTTTAATAATAATGGACAAAATAAATGTTAAACATAACATAAAATCATCAAAAGCATTACTTTTATTTCTTTTTACCAAAGAAAATGAGGTGTCCTCTGGCAGCGTTTCGTCCTCTGCTGTTCTGGGCCACACACTCGTAAACACCTGCATCCTCAGGGCGAAAGTATGGGATTTCCAGAACCCCGCTGGAGTGGTTGATTTTAATCTTGCCAGGGAGAGGGTTTCCATCAGCTCTTCTCCATGAGATGGACGGCACTGGGCTGGGGAGGTCACAACAGAAGGTCACATGTAGCACAAGTGAAACAAAAGCTGTCTGTAGCCTTTCTGAAAAAAAAAGAGGACACATACTTTCCCAAAGCAAAACACTCCAGCTTCACAGAGGATCCCTTGAAGACACGCAGTGTCTCAGGAAAGCGCACCTCGATTTTTGGCTCGTATTCACCCATCACGGCTGCATGGCAGATAAAAGAAAGTATGCATTGGTGTCCATGTAAATAACTAACTTTTTTTTTTTTTTTACATGGACTCTTATCTTTTCTATCAATTCTACAAATATCGATTCGAGAGTGCAGCCTAATTGTTTATATACTAAACCAAAATAAGAAAACCACCTGGTTGCACATGTTTGGAGTAAAGTGCTCGTATATATGATGATGTGGGGAAACAGCAAATGTATGCGTTCAGATCACAGTCTCTGCTTGCGACAGGATGAACGTAAGCCGACAGGGAAACCACTGCATTTCTGCTTATCCAAATGTGTGCTTTCATGCTTATAGGTATGCTTTCTTGCATAACTCACTCTATAGTATATTTCAAATGGGGTTACCGGTCCAAAGAACACAGCAGAAGCACGAACAGTCAGACAGAGATGACAGGTAATTTATCTCCGTTCCTCACTCCATGTGTCAGTTTAGCACGTGCGTACCGTCTCTGCGCAGGACCACTGGGGTAGGAGAACTCAGCACGCTGGTGTTGGTCATCATGTTCCTCACAGCACATGTGTAGTTGCCCTCATCCGACCGCTCCACTTTGGCGATGTACAAGTTCCCTGTCCTCTGAGAGACGAAGCGCCGGGCGTCTTGTTGCAGGAAACTGCGCTGGCCGTTGAAAACCCATGAATATTTGATCTCTGTGAACAAAAGACAGGGCAAAGAGTCAGTCCAGGCAGGCACATTGTCAATACCTCTGGTATTGGGTTGTCACATTCAGTCAATATGCAATCATGTTTCCTAACATTTTGTGTAATTAACCCTTAAACTTTGTGTCATGCTCAGATGAACCTTTATGATTGTTTTTCTTTACAGTAAGAAACTGAAAACACGAGGTAAAAACACATTTTCCTTTCTTATTCAAAAATAACTTTATGGTCAAAATCATCCAACAAAAACATCCTTAATTGGAAGATACTTCATTGCCACATAATTGGAAATAGGGAAGGCTATTCTTAGAGCAAACTAAACGTGAGTCTGACAGTAGGGACTTCATGAATTGATGTGCAGAGTTCATGCTCACCACAAAAGGGTTACCATGTATTCATTGCTATAAAATGCACTTAATCCAACTTGTGTGTGCAGCTGAGTATGATGCTTGAAAACAGACACACGTGTCACCAACACAATTCGCAGCAATGAACTTCCAAATAATACACACAATGGACCCCCGCATTATTTCGGATTTGGATAAGAATTTCTGCAATACTTATCATTGACAGGAAACGTGTCAATGATAAGTTGTAAAAATAGCTTTCTGTGCTCACTGTCACTGAAAGCATGGCCTTGTTTTAATACAGCATTTTTCTTTTTCAGGCTCAGTTATCAGTGTAAAGGTGATTCTTTAATATTTTCAGGGACCATATCAAAGCCTCATCTCTCAGAGCATTTCCTTACAGATAAATATTAAATCTTAACTACAGGGCCTCCACTTTGGTAGCATATTTCTCACTCTGCTCTCTGCTGTGATCGTTGGTTTATTTATAGATTGGATGTGAGCAACCTCAGTCAGACTACAATATAGAGTGATGTGGTCTACTAATATTATTATACAACTAATATAGTACTATTGCAAGCATTACTATACCATTAATATCAATTGTATCAAGTAGCACTTAAAAGGTATTTTTGTAAAACTGTAAAAAGACACAAAAATATGTCTATTTTTTCATTGTACAATTTCCATGAGAGACCAATGCTGAACTCGGGAGGAGAAATAAAGCGGATTTAAAGGAGAGAAGGCGGGAAGACTGGAGGGCAAATTGCTAAAGTGCGGAATCCCATGTGTGTGCAGGATTGGGCTGTGAACGGAGGCTGGCGTGAAATTGTGCTGGTGGGCATGGAGCGGCCACGGCAGTCTGGGCCACTTTGAGAGCTCATAATCAGGAGCGCGCAGACAAGCGCGGGCCGGCTCACAGCTGTGCCACTGGATAAAGGCTCCCCTCGATCCAACACACTTTATTACCCACTGATAACCTGCACGCATCCGGAGAGGGGGAGGGGCACAGCTGCACTCGGAGTGTATGGGTGGAGAAAGAGGACTCCATAGGTTGTGAAATGTGGTTGTAAAGAAGGTACAGCATGAGCAGCTATATGTGACAGATAAGGCATGAGTGGGGGAAGGAGTTTAGACAAAAGAAAGTCAAAAAGTTGCACATGGGAATAGCGAAAAGCCCTGAAGTAGGACACAGATTGTCCCATATCCAAAATGGTTAGTTTTGTTTCTTCACTCATTAGTTTGCAGTTACTAATTTGCCACACACACACAATTTTGGATGTGGAATTTTAAATGGTCTCAATTTATATAGCGCTTTTCCACCACCTTAGGCACTCAAATCGCTTTACATCAACCACTCACCCAATCACATTCTCATTCATACGCCAACGTACGCAGACACTGGGTGGAGCGTCTTGCCCAAGAACACAACAACAGCGTGCACCTGCAGGAAGTGGGATTCGAACCACCAACCTTCCAATCAGACGACGCGTTCTACCATCTGTCGCCCTTATACTACTTATGCTCAGTACTTTAGTTTACGATACCGACCTGAACAATACATTTTCTGATACCTTTGCTACATATTTGTCCTTTAGAACTATAAAACAGAACAATAATTGTAATTTATTTATCGGTTTATTTGGTCGGGACAGTGCACGTTATGAACATGCCACATTATTCCGTATAATAATAATAATAATGCCTTACACTTATATTGCGCTTTACAAGCCTGTATTACCAAGTTTCTCAAAGCGCTACACTGTCGTCATTATTCATTCACTCCATACTTGGTGGTGAGCTGCTGTTGCAGCCACAGCTGCCCTGGGGCAGCCAGTCTGCGCCATCGGCCCACCACCTGCCACTCACTCATACACCAGTGTACGCAGACACTGGAGGCAAGGAGGGTGAAGTGTCTTGCCCAAGGACACAACGACAATGTGCACCTTCAGGAGGCGGGATTCGAACCCCCGACCTTCCGATCACGAGACGACCCGCTCTACCATCTGCGCCACCGTCGCCCCATTATTCCATATAAGACATTTAAACTTAAAAATATTTGTTATTTGATTGAGCTGAAAGTAACTGGTAGTACAAAAAAAAGAAAAACATTACCAGACTGATATTGTTGACATTGACATTGTTTAATGGTACCCAACCCTTTCAGAGAACCTGACTAGATTACTGGCCTGAGGATAACACCATGAGGTACTCAATGTAAATTTATTTCAAGTTTTCAGATGGATTACACTTTGTATCGTCTTTCAGGCAATCTGAGGTGCTTGATCGATATCAAGGACTACATTATAAATACGGAAACTAAACCATTTTCTTGCAGCATAGAGGGTATGCACCGAGTGTCCAAATCAATAATAACATTGTTGAATTTACACTCATTTGGGTCGACGCTGTTGTTAAACTGTGACATCACATTAATTATCTCTGTTTGACAAGGAAATATCCACCAATTGCAATCATGAAATCAGACAAATACTGTGCTAATGGCAGCAGTGGCAAGTTATTAAAATGGTCTAACTAAACCTCGGGCTGTGTGACCCATACTGTAGATGCTCTAGTTGATATGCTGAAATGAAGAAAAGCAGAATAACAATGACAAAGTCTTACCTCCATAATGTGGCGGGGGTCCACAGAGCAGCACCACAGCCTGACCCTCCCTCACTGACACGGTGTTCCTCAACTTCCGGCTGAAGTTTTGCAAAACTGGAGAATACAAAATGAAGCCATAGGTTGAATGCTCTTTCAGGTTAGGCAAAGTGCAAAGCGGAGGAGGGCACTTGAGTGAACAGAATATTTCCTGTGTTCAGACGAGGTGAGGCCCAGAGCCCCCTGTTAATATCACAGTGTGAGATGCGGCAGATAAAGAGCACAGCTGGGCCAGAGGGCACACAACAATGCTCCTCGCTAATGGAGCTGGAGATATTACTTTCACCTTTAATTAAAAGCCGCTTTACCACACATCAGAAAAAAAGAAAAAGAAAAGAGCAACAGGGAGACATATCAATACGAGGTCTTTGAAATATCAACCGGGTCCCACAAGACTCAAATATTCAGAGAGAAAGGATTTGTACATGGAATCTAAGCATGTATAAGTACTCACTGTTTTGCATTCAGATGCAATACTTACAGTATTTACACTTGCAATTACAAATATCTACAGTTTAAAAAAAAACATAACCATCCTGTGACTTTGAATTTTTAAGTCCTTGTAACATTTTAAGAACTTCTTGCTCTGAGACCTCACTTAAGTGAAACACTGGTTTCGTTGAATCTACACATTTCATTTCTGTTGTTCTGTTACCAAAAACAACAACCAAATCATTAATAGAATCTTTGAAAAAGCTATTAAAAGCACGAGCTACATTTGATTCATTTTGTGTGAAAACATTGTTTAATTTGATTTCACAACATTTATGAGAGTTTTTTTTTTTTCGAGAAATAGTATTAATGTGCTTCCAGACTAAGTGATTGTTTCCTTTAGTTTGTGTTATCAAATCAATACAAAAAGTTTGCTTTCGAAGTCCTTAGTTCTTTCACTACTTTATTCCGATAGTCTTTAAATAGACACATTTTCAATGTTAGATTTTAAAGCCTTTTTAAGAAGAAAATATCTTCCACTCATCAATTTCCAAATGTCCTTTGTCAACCAGGGTAAATGTGCCTTTTTATTCTCCTTAACATTAGTAATTAGATCTAAAAAGCTCCCACACCTATTTCATCATTAGAGTTCAGAACATTCCAGTCTACCTTCTCCAAGTCTTGGTCAAAATGTGCTAAATCTTTTTTTTTTTTTTTTATAAAAGGCCTCTTTCTTATTTGTTCTTAATGTAAATCTGCTTTTGTTTAATTTCCGTGCTATAAGAACTAAATTGTGATCTGACATTCCTGTGATCAAATTTAAAGATGTTATTATTCTGTCAGAATTAAATGTGTTTCTCTCTCATAATGCCTTTTCTAAAATAATAGCTACTTTAGACCACAAACAATAGCCTTAGTATAGTACTATTATTTATTTTAATTGATAAATCATATTTTGGGTTCAGCCAATGCATTATGAGAAACACAGGCTAATAATGTGCTCGTTTGTGTTGTTTGTCCCCTCTGTGAATAGTTCCAAAAGGCTGGCCTTCATCACATCATACTATCATGCCCCTTTAATTATCAGCAGAAGAGGCTGTGAAAGAACTATCCTGTTCAAGAAATCAACTGAAGTATGAAGGTTGTCATGACTAAACCATGGAGGGAGTAGGAGACCAAGGGTGCACATTATTGTTAAAGACCCTATACCTGTTGTGTGTGTGTTTTTTCTCTAGTAGTGGTACTAATATTTTTTGTTGTTCTCCTCCAGTATTTTGTAAACTCACATAATAGTGGAAAATACTAGTACTCCGGTTTCCTCTACCACTAAAAGCATGTACAATAGATTAATCCTCAAGCCAGGCGTTTCCGACCATAGCCTGGGTCCACATCTGGGTCCCCGAGCGCCGGCGTATACGCGGGCAGCCCACTGCTCCTACAGGTTGCCCCTGCGGCATTGAGGATGGGTCAAATGTAGCGGACAAATTTCCCCACGGGGATTCATAAAGTTTACCCATAACCCTGTAATCTTTATTTGATGTTATTGTGTGTAGTATTTTGTATCAAAGTCACTCATAGTAGACTCACATGCAAACTGGACTTTGGCCTCTCTGCTGAGCACAGTGCCAAAGGTGTTAGTGGCGATGCACTGATACACTCCTCCATGATTGATGACATGAGGATTATTGATCAGAAGGTTCCCCTCCACAAAGCTGTAGTGGCTCTCCATCTCCGGCTGTATTTCTCTCCCATCCACGTTCCACCTGCAGACACATATCCAAAGTGAATTCATTACGTGCACCACTATTTTTGCTGAAGAGCCACTTTAGACCTGCAAAATGGCTCCCTGAAGTACTCAGTGATGGTAACGTTAGCCTTCTATTTCATATTTGGAAGAAACAAAATCTTTCAGAGCTGGAGCAAATCGATGTAAAAAGACTTGCGGCACACATTGAGCTACTTAAATTGACTTTGGTAGCGGTAATGGCCACACATCCACTCACCTATAATGCGGAGGTGGGTTCCCCTTTGCTTTGCAATTAATAAACACCTGCTTATCATCGCTGCTCAGTGGGAACACGCTGTCGCTGGGCTCCTGGGTGAAGACGGGGCCGTGGCGTGTGTCTTCTGTCGAGAAAGCACATTAGCCGTTACAATCGCGGCGAACAAGTGACACTGGATTAATGCAAAAATAAAAAAACATCACTCAGCACTCAGGAAACAGTACATAAAGTCAACAAGCATATAATTAGCTGCCAAACATGGCTCTTTTAGAGGATCGCACATTTAATAAACCCTCTTGTGCTTGTGTCCCAACGCAGATAATGCACAATGATGAGTGCGCAATTAACTAGAGATAACCCCCACAGGATGTAGCTAAACTGGCATTCTCTTTATAAAGCACCGGTTTACACATTAAACAAAGTACATGGGAGTGTACATACGTGGACCATGGTTTACTGTTATGTATAAGTGAATATAACAGATCTTTACTATGAAAGCAAAGTATATTCTATTCTATTTTGCAATAAAAGAAATGGATTTGTGAGTATTACACTTATATTTTGAACACCCAACATTGAGTTTTTACTTAAAGTACAAGTAGATTTAAGTCATCCCCTATTGTCTGTTCAGCAACACCCTTGAGGGACGGGGAACGCAGAGTACCGCTGCTTGGTCCAAGGGGTCCCCAAGACAAAAACTGTCAGGAGCCACTGGTTTGACCTATTAAATCTCAGTTTCACTCTTATGCAACTAAATTACAACTGTTCATTTTGACATTTCATGCAGGCAACATAACCTTATTTGGTATCACTTTATTTTACAGTACCTGGATGCACTGTACCTAATAAAATTTAGTACAATGTAATGTGCTTTGTAACAATCTGTAATAACTTGTACCTTTGTAGTACATACACAATGGAATAACTTGTATTAGTACTTTGTAGGTACATAATGTAATAGGACTGTACCTACAAACTACAAATACATATTATTCCATTGTGTATCTGACCCATAGGTACAAGTTATTACACATTGTTACAGAGCACATTACATTGCACTACATTTAGTTAGGTACAATTCATCAAGGGTAATGTAAAATAAGCCTCCTTTTCATGTTGTAGTGATATTTCTCACAATGTAATAATCTAATAATCATAAACAAAAAACAAAAAATATTTATTGAATGTAATTGTACGGTAATATAATTATTATGCATGTTTTGTTTTGATGCAAGTGTGTCTCTAATTGGCTTCGCAGATAATATATGAATACATCTCATGAATGAATGTGTAGAGGATGTGAGACAGGCCTCAACTCTGACAATGTTCAAATCTAGGCTGAAAACAGCTCTTTTTACCCGAGCATATGAAAACTGAAAGTATTTTATCTGCACGCTTCCCTTTTACTGTAATTGATTAATTTTTATGTTGATGTTTTAATGATTGATTTGATCAGTTTTTTTGTAACTTTATGCAACTGTGAAAGCACTTTGAATTGCCTTGTGTATGAATTGTGCTCCATAAATAAACTTGCCTTGCCTTGCCTTGCCTTGCCTAGATAATAATGATGCATTTATTTTCACAATTTCTTTTAAAAGAGTTTTATACCAGTTTGTGTTGTTGAAATGAAAGAATTAATAATGTAATTACACTGCAGGTGTTGCTTTGCGTTGGTTGAATGTAATTATTGCGCTGCCTCTAATGTAGTTGTCTATATGCAGCTCGCGCCTGTGTTCTGCTCAGTGGAGCTTGTTGTTTTGGTTTGCTCCAGCCAAACTATCAATACACAAGAGTAATTAACCGCTGTTGCACTAATTAGTCCCGTGAAATCCAGCTATTCCCCCAATAGATGTACAGTCACGCATTCACAACACCGCAGCGCAGTCTTCCCTCCGTGAGCCTCAACGTTCAGGAGCCTCGTGTTGAGAAAATACTTGTGGTAAAAAATAAATAAAAATAAGTGTCAAAAGTCCAAAATGACTCTTGATGGTGCTGCTGATGGTTGTGGTACGGATGGTGGTGCTGGTGGTGGTAGTGGTTGTAGTGGTGGTTATAGAGGCGGCGGTACTAATGGTACGAGTAGTGGTTGGCTTTGTTGTTGCTTTCCCCCTCTCTCTTGTATTTATTATTTATTTTAACTGTTTAAAATACAGTTTTTTTGTTTTGCTTTTTGCCCTATGTTACACCTCATGTGTGTTGTATTGCTATGTCTTTCTATGTCTTTTCTTAATGTCTTATCTCTATACCTTTTTGTAAATATGCACTTCTTGCAATAAAGACAAAAATAAAAATAAAAAATTACCCTTGAAAACATTAACATAGATATAAGTAATTCTGAGAAAACACAAACACCTGGACTCCTCTGGTGCTGGCACAGATAGGAGTGAAGCAGTTCAAGAAATGCTTTTTAATGGAGGCAATTAGAGTGCTAAAATCAGACCAAATATTATAATACGTGTAATAAAAAGAACGTATCAGAATGGGATAGTTAGTTAGTGGTGCATGCTCAATAGCAGAAGGCTCTTCTCACTGAGGTCATTTAACATCAACTGAATCATTTTATGACATATAGTTGAGTAAAAATATTGTAATATCAAGCATGGATCAACTTCTAATCCTAAATTTACAGCGAGTATCAACCAAACGTGGATTCTTCTTCTACCTTCATATTTTTGTTTGCATTTAACCTTGGCTAGGACAAAGCTCCCTCCCACATCATCGCCGTCATCATCATCACGCTCCTAATGAGAGTGGGAGTGTGTGCCTCAGGTAAGGACCTTGTTTCCCTCAGCCTCACGGGAAGTTGCTTCGTTTTCACTCGACTTGCTGTGTCCTTTAAATTAAACAAATTAATGAACCTTTAATAGGCGGGCTATTGCGCCTGGGAACTGACAGGGGGGCGGTGCGTGCTGCCGGAGAACGAGGCCGTCCCCAAACACAGCGGCCGGACTGACACGCACACAACACACACGCACATACAAATTGGCCTTAATTAACTTTCGTGGGAACGCACACTATACGTTATGTAGGGCATGTGTGCGCACGTTTATCCTCACACAGATGCATACCAACAGTTTGAGGGACACTGGTCCACCAAAAAGTAATGGACTCAAAGGGTTCACATTAGTGCAGGTCCTTCTTAAACCGCTTTATGATGGTTCGTTTGTGCATTTATTAGTAATCCTCATAACTCCTCAAAAGCTCCGTACTAACAGCTGATGTCATTTCAACACTCAAATTGCCCCCGCTACAAAAACCCCATGGCAACTCTATTAATAAATGCACTTCATTTTGGGGCTCATTTACCAGGTTTTTAAGGGCAGACAAAACTATAATAATTTTTTCTTAAATTCATGTTTTGGGCCAAATTGGTCTTTTTCCCTGGAAACAAAACAAACAAAAAAACCTAATCTTCTTTTTACCCACATTGGTGCAACAATATCTCCACATCAGTAGCACCTACAGAGACACATTTTCCAGCCTTGGACTGAACAATATTCAGAGGGATTTTTAATTTCTAATTCCTAGCCTTATTCCTTCTAATTCGAGTTTACACATTTTTTTATTAACAAGGCGAAATAAAAAAATTCCATTAATAAGCAGCTTATTTTAAAACTAAACAAGATCTTTGTAACTAATGTGTCAACAAAATAAAACAATACATTTAAACCTGGCTCGATGCATCATTCACATTTCTTCTTTCATCCTTGGGCATAAAAGGTCTTATTCAAATATGAAAACATAAAATGACAGAAAACTCATATTCATGACATGTAATCTACAGTAAAAGGTTCAAATTGATATCTCTAAATTTAAATGGTGTCCCTATTCACCTGCAGTGTCTCACCTTAAAGGGACTAGATGTAAGTTGGTCATTTTTATACTCACTACTGCCACCTCATAACTGCAGTCTCCATGTTAAGCTCGTGCATGGCGGCAATTTGGACCCGAATTAACACCTTTTTGAGTGACAGTGCAGGATTTTAGAGGCAGTTGGGGTGAACAGGTCTGGGCTCATTATACACATTAGGACATTGCTGGGGAAAATTGTAAAAAAAATTAAGTATTTAATTAATAAATACTAAACATTTCCAAAAGCATATTTAACAGCTTCTATCAGCAACTTCTTTTTGAGTTCACCACCAATTCATTCAATATTTTTCCAGAGTGACCATTATACAGTATCTTGGCAGTCGGGTCTATTGAACTCCACAATCCAGCAATTCTTCTTATTGGCCTTTAAGAACAAATGCTGATACAAGTAAATAAATGTTGAGGAAGTTCTGCCCAGTGTAACATAATTATTCCCGAGGAAGACAACAGCCAGCCAGTTTGCTTGTGTATATGTCTCTATGTCTTTTGGACGTGGAGAGCAGAATATATTAATGCAGAGAAACGAGTTACAGTAGCTGAACTTGCTTTTCATAAGCTTGCTACATCTTATATTTCAGACGCTGCAGTTAGTTATAAAGCATGGTAGTTGCATTGTAAAATCGAGTCATAAAATGTTCAGGGAGTCCGTCATATAATAAAGAGAGTCATTTAATGCAGAGCTGTTAATGTTTTGAGATTTGTTACAACAAATAAATGTGTGCCAAACTGGTTTCCAGCTTTGTAAGAAGATGGCAGCCTGGGAGTATATCAATGGGAGCTGGAGAGATTACAAATATTATTGTTGGCTAAATATAGCGATGTAATAAACCTTCACAAATAAATATGTTTTTGCAGATTTTCCTTAGGGTTACTTGCAAATATATATTGATACAGTAATGTTGGCAAGCTGGACATCAACTGGATTTTAAATCGCATTAAGACGGTGAGGAAAAAAATCCCACATAACAACAAAGTAGGTTTGATCAAATTAAAAACATGTTAAATCAGTTATCCTTTAACAGAATTCCATACATTAAAACACAAATAATTGGCTGTTCCAGCAGTGGTTGATTTTATTTTATTAGACTACTTTAGGTGATCCATTCATAGTTTCTGTCCCAGCCTTGATTAGTTGACGTTAGCACACTTTAGCATGTTGCCGCTAGCTTTATGGTGTATTCATCTGGACTTCATGTGTTTTTTTAAGTGGGAAAGTGGGGATTATGATGTAATCAAATAAAAACAGTCTTTTATCATTGATTAATCGTTTGGATGCAGTGTTAGCGTCTCAAAAGCTAAACGCTTGTTTGTTAGTTTAAAAAAAATATCAAGTAAATTCACTTTTTCCTTCACTCGCAATTTTGTTACTACGAGGATGACAACAGCTAACACTAAACTCAAAAAAGTTTAACTAAAAAACTCACATTAGACAATAAAAGAACAAATCAGCTGATTTCCACAGTCAAGTGCTGAAGTCGGGAAGCTTGTTTTGACCTGAGGGACCCAGTCGTTTTCCCCAGTTGAGCGAGCGTTCAAGTACATTCCCTAACTGGGGAAGTCGTTCGTCCGAGTTCCCGAGGACCACATGAACACACCATTAGCATACTGATGCTAGCCCCGGCATTTTCTTCACGCTGATCACAAATACGTTTGCGGAGGTTACAAATCCGCAATTGGATCTCCCCATTTCTAAGCTTCAAAATGAGATGCCCATTATTGTCTCTCTACATCGACAAATGGTTTTGCCATCACAGTCGGTGGCAGCATATAATGTTGCATAAATACCACTTATTGTTAGGCATGCATGGATTTCACAATACAATGCCAACCAAAACAATCTCTCCCTCAAATGTTATGCCGCAATAGTGAATAAATGGCATAACTAAAATTACCAGATTTTCTTTCATGAGCGTTTATACAGATTTCCAGAGCCGGTGGAATATTCCTACACCTCTCGTGAGACTGCAGAGATTTTCTGTGAAATGAAGTGATAACCTTAACATGGGACCGGGCACGAGGCTTCCTTCCTGTGAGACGTATTATGCATATGAGGTGTGTGTCGTGAGGGCCAACTCCACTCCTCACCAGCAAGGCACGTTCTGAGTGACAGCAGGATTAACAGTTCCCATGGCAACGACATCTTCACTTCCCAAGGTCAGAGCGGTCCCTGTTCCCATCCAGCGTCCGACTGTGGAGAGGGCTCCCCGGATGGACGCAACTCTCTCTGGCTCTGCAAGGAAAGAACAGGGAATCTGAGTTAGGGTGGACGTTTGCGACATATTGTTGGGCTATATTCTATTAAGCTTCATGAGTACAGTATATAGCTCAATTTTAAACCAAGACTTAACTGCGACCCGGACTAAACTTGATTTTGTGTGGCACATTTTGTTTGTGTTTGGATGTTGTAATGCAGTTTAAAAGCGATTTCCCAGTCAAATTGGGATTATTGTCCGTTGTGTCAGCATTGCTTTTGTATGATGTGTTGCCCTGAATTTGCAATGTAAAACCCAGACTATAGCGCAAGTACGAGCGCACGGGACGCAATGTGATCTACATGAAGCTCAGAAGCTCAGAACTACATTGGAACTCGATGTAAAAAGTCCGCGTCATAAATAATTCATGAGACCAAATAAACAGAGCCGAAACCCAGTGCCAAAGGGCTCGCTACCAGCAGATACATACACAGGCAGAGATATCAAGTGTGTGCTCCGTGTACACTAACTCCTAAAAACAGTCACAGTGTAAAGGACGGGAAGAGGCTCACAACAGCAACCAGCATAAAACTCACTCAGCCAAACACAACATTTACCTTCAACATATTTACTCTTTTACAGTGCTCACCATGAGGCGGTTTCGGTCCCAGTTGCACACGACTAAAAATGCAGTAAAAAGGACGCAGTATTTTCCTAATGCATGATGCAAGCAGTTATAAAAAAGCAGTCAGGGTAGAAAGTAGTAGTACAATAGTAGTAATAATAGCTTGTTAAATCTAAATAACTTTATATTTAACAATAGACAGTCCACAAAGCGTGACTGAACTGTGGTAATGACGTAATCAAGAAGACAATGTACTGTCATGTCAACATGTCAACAGAGAATAACTGCTGCAAGGATGTTTTTACCTATATAATATGCAGTTATGTTCATAATTTACTAATACGTGTCTCTGCTTTTGATGGATTAATCAAAGTATTTTGACACAGAACAAACGTGGCATTGAGAAATGCATTAAAACATGTTATTTCAAAACAGAAATGGAAATGTTTCCTTTACACCATTTACTTTATCCAAATAATGTCAATATTACGACCTGACCCTTGAGTTGGGAACCGCTGTCATAGTTCATACTCAACATCACGCACATCCAAGGATTCAGTGTTTTTAGTTCACAGCGTTCTGGCTGGTAATGAGGGACACTGACAAGATAAACTGTAGACCATACCGCTACTAATCCTAAAATGAAAGGTTTCAAAATATTTCCTGCTTTATGAAACTCGCATGAATCAGACCCAAATATAACCTTGTATTGATGTAGAGCAGGGTGCTGAAATTACAAATTAAGCTCCCAATACCACCTATGACATGGTTCATTTACCAAGTGCTCATTAAATCAAATTAAATGAGTCTGACTCAAAACAAGACAAAATTGAAGATTATTGACTGTATGGCAAAGTGCTTTATTTGTCATTTATGCCAACGCGAGACAAAATAATATAATATGGGTGTCATACTTCTGAAGGTGGGGGAACCGGAGCACCCCGAGAAAACCTATTCAGACACAGGAAGGTCCTGCCCAGTCTGGGATTCGACCTTCATGGCTCAAACACGAAAAGTGTTCTTGAACCACTAGAATAAGTTGTCCATGCACCCCTGCTTACAAACCACTGGTCTGGTTTATGCATAAATGACAGCAGAACATGAGGCGACAAACCTATTTGCGATCCGTTAAGTACTTGATTCTCCCTAACCTTTTGTCCTTTCTTGTCTGAGCAGCAGCGATAAACACCAGCGCAGACAGATAGATGGAACAGGCCAGCACCAGCTCAGCTCGGGAGGAGAACAGGGCAAAGGAAACATTAGCAGCGGAGCAGGCGCTTTCAACGGCATCTTCATGATTTATTCTGAGAAGACAATACAATACAGATCGCTCCGGCTCGCTCCCGTCACTCATCATTATTGATTTGGTTTCTACTTTTTTAACCTTCTGCCTTCTGTTTGTGCCCCGGCATCAGCTTCGTCACGGATCTCAATCACATACGGAGGCGGTGATCAATATTCTGAGATTCGCCCGATGTCGTCTCTGATGAGATGCACTGGCTTGATATATTTCACAGAAATCCAATGAAGAACCTGTAGTCATATTACAGTAGACGCTATAGACAGTGTTCTGACCCCAGAGGTCCAAAGACAACGGAGTTATAGCAGTCCCATATTGCATAAAATACAACGCTGCTGACGCCACGTTGAGGCTTAACTTCACACTGTGTATGATAATCACACTCAGACGTGGGCTCGGGGTTTTGTGCAAACTTGAAATCAATACGAAATGTTTTCCAGACATTCCGTCAAAATGCCTATGTGGGATCAATACTCGTATAGGCCGCACCTGTAAGTAATTCCGGATCAATGTGTTTAAAATTCAAGAGGCTGGACCAAAGTCACGGCGGGAGGAAGAACTCAGAAAAAAGCCAAATGTAGCTCAATGATTTGAAAATGTTCACCTCATTGTAATTCAGTCCATTGTAATCAGAGGTGCTCAGTCACGAAATACATGTATCAAAGTGCTGTCTTTGAGGATCTGTACTGTACTCGAGTAACAGTGTTGTTGAGAACGGTTTACTTTTAGGCGGTTTAGGCGCATTGAGTTGCCTTGTGTACGAAATGCGCGGGATATACATATACAGTTGCCTTGCTTTGCCTACTTTCACCGAGATGGACGTGTGAATTTGAATGTAAACTGATGGTATGTGTTGCTTCAGTATGTCATGCAAAAGTCTCTCCCTGCTCTCTCGGCTCCTGTCGCTTCTTTTATTTTGAATGACTTCAAAAGCTAAAAAAAAAAAAAGGTTTTACCCATATCGTCACAATTCACGACTGATGTGATTGCTGAACCACTTTAAAACGATATAAGTGTGCCTGTGTGGAGTCTGTAGTGTGCATAGAGTCACAATATGCACTGAGTAAATTGCTATGTGTAAGATGCATCCGTGTCCAACCCAGTCTTCTTCACGTTCTGTTTATCTGGTTGTCCCGGGCGTATCCAGGCAAACGGCCATCCCGAACAAATCAGCGCGGCCTGTGATTTGGACTGACACTAACGGTGCGTGTTCATTATGTGTTGACTGATGTGATTTCTGCCATTTCAACCTGCCAAGTGTCTACTCACAGCGGTACCATAATATCATCATCTAGCATAATCCAATAAGGCATACAATCCATTGAGAGTTCTTAATTCACAACAGATCATTAGCTCTCGTAAGGATGACAAATCATCGTAATGTTTTTTAGCACACTGTAAGAACATAATATTCACTGTCACTTTAATGTATTGGTTAAGTGACAAACTCCTGCTGCTTTATTTCATGATAGCGCTACTAACTCACTCTTCTAATTTAGGATTTCTTCAAAAACAGTTGAGTTTTGTTTCATTCATGCAGGTTTGAGAAATCCATACTAAGGTAGTGAGTAAGGTACTGAGTGAGGCGGGTTTTTAATTTTTTAAGTACATAAACATAAAAATTGTGGGTTTAGTGTTCATAGTTTAAACTACAATATAAAACCATTTACCTTTACTGTAAGCCAAAATCTTTGGGAAAATACTAAGTCATGATGTATCCCAGCCTTTTTGTCTCTTTTGAAAAGCACCCTCATGAAGTTGGCATGATATGAGGTGGTGTCCCACCTGGTGTAGAGGAGCTGAGCAGCTCTTTCAGTGGAAGACTGAAACACCCCCAGTGTAAGACGGAGCGCTTACAGCAAGGCCTTGAACCCACAGCTGTCAGACTGTACAACAAGACTGTAAAGTTACAATGTGCAATAACCCCCCTTTGCAAAACTACGTGCAATAATCTCTATATCAGCGCCACTTTATTCCTTGTACCAGCGTCACTTATTGACAACGTGCACTAGGACTGTAAACTTTGCACCTCAATATTCTACTTTTTATAGTTTGTTCTAATTTTTATTCTATTTTGATGTATTCTTATTTCCTTATTGTTATAATTCCGCCCCTAAGGATGTTTGCTTTACTTATTGTACATAAGATCCCTCTTCTTTTTACTATTTAACTGTTTGCACATTTCCTGTCTATTTTGCACACCCTGAGTGATCTTATTGAATGCCGACTGTAACAAGTGAATTTCTCCGTTGTGAGATCAATAAAGGATTATCTTATCTGTTTTTGCAGACAGCTTCATCTGATCCTTTTGATCATTTCAGCACTCAAAGTACAGGAACTACAAATTAAATTGCAGTCAGCTATTGTTTTTTGCTGGATTTAAACTATGCCAGGAGAGGAGGACTCCAGGCATTTTGAATTGAATTACTAGTCATTTTGTAAGTTATAAAACATGACGTCCAAAAGTGCTTTTAAAAGCCTGCATATACTCACTCTTCTGATTTCAGCCTTCTTCAAAAACATACCCGGGGCTCAGTTTGTATCATTCATGTGGGTTTGAGTAATCCTGCATCATTCTATTTCATTCTCAGTATTTCTATTTTCCTTTGGACTCAGGGCAGCGCTCCCAACCTTTACCCCCTTCCAATGAAGGCCTGTGGTGGTGTCCCTCTTTTTTCTTCTTTTTTTTCATGCAGACAGCTTCATCTCACCCATCTGATCATTTCAGCACTCAAAGTATAGCAGACAGCTATTGTTTATAGCATTATACTATGCCAGGAGAGGAGGACTGCAGGCATTTTGAATTACTAATCATAATGTAAGTTATCAAACATGACGTCTAAAAGTGCTTTTAAAAGTGTGTAGGACTTTCAGAGCAGCACAGTAAGTCCACAGAGTCAGACGTCTTCTTCAACTACCAAGCTGAATTAGTGTTCATTCCCAAACACGCATTCTTTTTTTTTTTACTGCATTCAAAGAACGGCTCAAGGACCTTGATTGTGTTTAGCCACAACAATACACATTATGCACAAAGTGCAAATGAGCAGAGGCCACAATCCCACAAGGTACAAAGGCTGGCTCTGCGCCTCTGTCTGATAGAAGCACTCTGTTTTAATGATGCATAGGACCGTCACATCCTTGGGGAGGTTGTGTTTCTTGGACATGGGCCAGAATTTTAAAGTAGTTGCTTGAGATTTCCGTGATTAATTTATACACCACTGAAAAAATACAAAGGTAATAATTCTCAGGCCCAGAGGATTGTGGTCGCAGGTGTTGGAAATACCAAATGGGATGAAGCCGAGCTAATGGTGCCTGGAAGGTAAACTATCTGTCCAGGATAATCCTTAATACTGTAACAGCGTAGCATAGATAATGAGCTTCCCCGCCCCTTAAGTAGCTCTATGTATTGAGACAGCAGCACAGGAATCATGCTTGCAGGCACGACTTCTGGCTCGGATAAGTGTATGCATCTGGACCAAGTTGTTGCCGGATTGAACATTTAGCAATGATTAGCGTGCCACTCTGGAACAGCGCAGCGCAGGAGAAAAATGGGGATAGAGAGGGATAGAGAATGTCCCGTGAACTTTGGTGAACCGCGTTCCACTTCATTACGCTCTGAGTAATTGCATGGACACGTGACTGAAAAAAAATTAACTTCTGCTGCAGTGAGAGGAGTAATTAAGATCCTTTTGGGTGAAAGCATGCCATGAAAATGTTATAAATCCCTATAAAGACACTAGTTTATCACAGCTCAGAGCACAGGCAAGACTGTATAGATTATAGACACAATTTGACCAAATGAGGTGTGATGTAATGTTAATACACAATATTTGAGCTATAACAAGTTTGGTTTGCTCTTATTTCGACTTAATCCCATTGCAAAGTGTGAGCCACAATGTGCATAGTCATCAAATGTGCGACCTATGCCTAACTAAGTACAATATAAAACCATTTACCTTTTCCCCGATGAAGTTACTGTAAACCAAAATCTTTGTGAAAATACTAAGCCATGATGTATCACAGCCTTTTTGTCTCTTTTGAAAGGCACCCTAATGAAGTTGCACAGAAGGCGTGCTGCCAATCAAACCAATATTACGCTGACAAGAGCAGAGACAAGAATGTGGAGAGCTAACAGAAGAAAAGGTTGAATTTGAACCTGATCGGTACTGTCTCTGAATACACAAAGGAATATGACATAGGAATAGAAGTGAAATGAGCATTGGCTCTACAGAGGGAATGCGGTCCCTGAAAGCCACATAAGAGGGTATATACAGTAGTGTTTGACAAGTACTTATTGGCTTTAACCTTGAGATGATACTGAACCAAGACAATGTAAACACAGTGGCAACAAAAGGAGCACGGGAGAGGGACTGATGGAAGACGACTGTTCTGCACAATTTAGAGAAATTTACACTGAATAAAAAAGGAATGACCTAGATCACCTAGAGTGGGATATCATTAGTATGGTATGTTTAAAAAAAAATATTGCATCAGGTTATAGCCCGCTAGTCTGAACAGTGTAGTTTTAAAGTGCAATTTTATCTAAAATTGGTTATAAAAGTGTAACTACTGGAAATTGTAAAGCTTATTTAACAAAGCAATCGAAGAACAATTTTGAAAGTAAATCATCGTCTGTATTAAACCTCTTTGATGGTTGCTGTTATTACTTCATTACTTTGATAACATATGGCACAAGACACTGCCTGGATGATGCTAACCCATGTTGAATAATAACTTTGTTTCTGATGATTCATTGCGCAGGCTTGGAAGTAGATGAAGAGGGTGGCTATCTTCATACCTCGCTCTCTAGCCTCTCATTTAGCTGACTGCCTTGCTCTGTGTGGTCTATGTTGCACCAGCTGTGCCCCATTTCGACACCGGCTCCTTCCAAGAACCAGGACTACGAAGACCTCACGAGAGGCCACTGCACCAATGCACCTGTGACTGCTCAACACACAGAGGAATCACCATAACTTTACAAGCCCAAACTAGGGCAGTACTTTTGACATCTACAAGCGGAGAAAGTTTGTACTAAAGGCGCTATATCTGTCTTACATCTGACTACATACAGTTGTGCTCAAAAGTTACATACCCTGGCAGAATTGGTGATTTTGTGACTATTTGCCAAAGAATATGAAAGATAACACTCATAGTTAGTGGTTGTGTAAAGCCATTTATGGTCAAACAACTGAGTTTGCTATTTTTAAATCATAATGAAAAAAATAAAAGTACCAAAATGACCCTGATCAAAAGTTTACATACCCCTGTTTTTAATACTGTGTGTTGCCCCCTTTAACATCAATGACAGCTTGGAGTATTGTGTTGTGAATGAGGTTCTTTATTTTTTCTTATGGTAAAGCGGCCCATTCTTCTTGGCCAAAAGCCTCCAGTTCCTGTAAATTCCTGGGCTGTCTTGCATGAACTGCACGTTTGAGCTCTCCCCACAGTGGTTCAATGATATTGAGGTCAGACTGAGATGGACACTAACAAGACCTTCTGGAATCAGCGGAGCACCTCCATATTTCGCAGTAGGTACGGTGCACTTTTTTGTTGTCACCAAGGCCAATGACCCCCTCCTGGAACCGCCTCCTTAATGTGGTGGAGGGGTTTGAGCGCCCAAATGATCCTGGGAGCTCTGTTGTCGGAGGCTTCATGCCCCTGTAGGGTCTCCCATGGCAAACAGGTCCTAGTCGACGGGTCAGACAAAGAGCGGTTCAGAAGCCCCTTATGCGAGACCAACAGGCCCGGTTAGGTCTGCAGGTGGTGGACCCACCACCTACAGGAGGAGCCATAGGGGGCTGGTGCAATGTGATTTGGGCAGCTCCAACGGCTGCCCCCACGACCCGACAACGGAAAAGTGGAAGAAAATGGATGGATGTATGGAAAGCCAATGATGGCCTATGGTGAAATTCTGCCAGGGTCTGTAAACCTTTGAGCACAGCTGTACATTTTAACATAAAAATGTCTTATTTAGTTACAGTTTACCCACCATAGTGATGATTCCCAGTTGGACTATCATAGCAAACCTGAAAGCCTGAATGCTTGCACCAAAAGCATTCTGCAGTTTGACTTTGTGATAAAAAATAAAAATAATATATATATATATATATATATATATATATATATATATATATATATATATATATATATATATATATATAAATACACCACTAACACTATCAAAACAACATATTTATTAACAGGTACTTTTTTCTTTAGACCTATTGAGTCCCACCTCTCCAGTTGATTACCAAACACTATCCTATAGCCCTGGCCCTGCCTGCTCCACGGAGGGCTTTTACACAGTGTAATTTGGTTTCAGGCCAGACAGACTCCCGCAGCGCTCTCACAAAAAGACAGATTGATTCTGCAGGTGAAAAGATCCCAGCCTGCAGTGGCCATAATAGCAACATTCTACATTCAGTGGCTCTCACTATTAGCAATTTGCCTGGCCTGCCAAATTACATGCTTTTTCAAAGACAAGAAGAAGAAGAAGAAGAAGAAGAAGAAGAAGAAGAAGAAGAAGAAGAAGAAGAAGAAGAAGAAGAAGAAGAAGAAGAAGAAGAAGAAGAAGAACTTTATTTATTTGGCGCCTTTCACAGACATGGTCACAAACCGCTTTACATGAGAAGTGAGCGTGATCTCGGCGATTTCCCAGTGGGCGTGATTCACCGACGGGATCAACCAATTAGAGCAACGCCGGATATGGCGTAGGAACAAGCTGCAGGAAGGCTTTTCAGTAAACATTAATGTACAGAAGAAGATTTAGCGCCAAACCAATACAGAATAATAATAATAAGAAGAACTTTGTTTATAAATAGCGCCTTTCACAGACATAGTCACAAAGCGCTTTACATGAGACAGTTATTCACTCCATACTCGGGGGTGTTCAGTTTCCACCATGCATTCACGCAGGCCTATTGTACATGTTTTTAGTGGTAGGGGAAACCAGAGTACCTGGAGGAAACCTACGCAGACACGGGAAGAACATACAAACTCCACACAGAAAGGTCCCGGCCAGGTGGGATTCGAACCCGGACCTTCTAACTGTGATGCACAAGCGCTAACCGTGCCACCAAATATAACGCTGTTTCTTATTTAAAACAGACGAAAGAACAGACCAAAAAAAACAGTGTATCAGTAGCCACGCCATCTTGTTTTGGAAGAGTGCGGTGACAGCTTCCGTCTCTTGGTGCGATAAACTCCCGCCTCCCGGGCCATGAGTGGATCGATACTGGTAAAATTGGGAAATGCCCATTCTTCTTTTGAACAGAAAGGATGAGCGGCAAAGCAATATAGGAATCAAGGTTTCTTATTATTCCAACATATCTGACGCTAAAGCTATTTTACACACAGGAAGCCCAAGCTATTGTCAATAATCAACATGTTTTTCCTCAAAAGATATTGTGAAAAAACAAAACAGAACAATGGATAGAGAGAGGGCAAATTCTTGAACCGCATGCTGCTAAAGAAAGTGTGTTTACTGCGGGTACTTCCACTTCCAGACACACTCATTATGCTCTTTAATAGCGGTATTCTTCTGACAACTGTTAATTTTGTTTGTTGACTAAATGTGTCTTCGTGTGAGAGCTGCTTTGTGAAGTTTCTGTTATAGCACACTGTTTCTTGCAACAAATTTAGCAATCAATGATGGATAACAGAGTTGCAATGTCACCTTTCGGTGTGTTCTCTTTTGCTTCCCTCAAAGATTTCTGTGAGTGAACAGGCCCAATTTGTCTGCGAAACAAACCACTCTTAGAAAGAAGAAACATCCACTGAAATTACAGGTCTCAAGAGTGATGACAGTTTTGCGCCTCAAAGAACTATAATTCTACCAAAACAGTTTTGAGTTGGAGAAAAGCATCAAATTGCAGCATCAAATTTGGAGCTTCATTGCACAGTTGCCTAATAGTTTTTTCAGAGTAGTCAGCCATTAGACAACAGCTCAATTCCTCATTTCCTCTCAAGAAGACTCCAATAGGTTCAGTCTAGTCAACCTTATACAACAATACATGAAACTTGACTCATCCACAATAATAATTATCATAAAAGCCACGCAACCAATATTCCAAGTTAAACATTGTGTTTGGAAGCGAGCCTAATGTATGTATGTAAATCCGTTTGGTTCCCTGCCGTCAAAGCAAAGCAGCGACAAGCTAAGAAAATCTCGCTTCAAGCTAAGTTTTGGTTTGATCTGAGGATTGGCAAGCCTGCTTTCAGTAATGCTGAACGTTTTTACAGGCGTCTGTCACCAATAAAAACACCAATAATTAAACAAATCGTCTTTTATTCTATTTAGCCTGTGCAATGATGCCAAGTGTTGTTTTGGCAGTCGTCTCAGTTTTAGGTCTTTTGGAAGAAAATGCCTATTAGTCTTATTCGTCACATTTCTATATGTATTTAATTCAGTTCTAGAAGAGAAAAATTCAAAAAGGATTTTTACTTTTGGTTGAAGCCATCTTGGTCAGTAATAACTGTTTAATACAAGCACAGAAACATTTACTGTGTTCAAATATACGATCACTTGCATGGCGCATTGAAAACCTTGTGCACATGTTTGTGCGTCACTTGTCTCTGTGTGCGATTTATCACATTTGCAATTTTATCGGGATAATACAGTAATAACAGTATAATTACAAAAATTGTCCTTTTGTTTACTCAAGTTTTGTCCATACCTGATACACTGTGCAGACTTGGTCCTCCAGCCACTTCTTCTATGTTTTTGTTTCTTCTTTGTGTGACCTTTAACATGCCCCTGGTATATATTTGGGGTTTGACCTCTTCCCTTTGTAAATCCGACATTGAGAAGAGGTCAGTCATCCATTGTAATCCAATGTTTTAAGAGTCCTTTTATAAATATTTTGCATTTATTTTCTTCTGCAAACATATTTTACCTGTATTTACGTTGATATTGAGCTTCGTCCTTGCCCCAATGTTTTAATTTATTCATGTAAAGAAATGCGGGGAGATGCTAATATTATCCATTGTCTTCTCCCCTTTAGTTTGGGCTGGATCTTGTAGCGGCATTTGCTGATTGTATTTTTGTGTTTATTTACCAGAGTAAACGGAGGCCGCCTCCAAAAGTTACAGCTGTGTCTCGTGGCTACACAACAACACAACGCCGGATTCCACCGGTCACACGTGGTCCATAGATGTGAATGGAGACGGTGACGTGCGCTCCACCATGTGCTTTTGTTTATATTCTCAGACTAGTTAAGGTGTGCCGTACAGTAGATCGTGCACATACAGTGGAAATATCAGCGTTTATAATGCAGCCACTGCGAAGATCTAAGCTTTTTTCTCTCCTCTCCTAAACACTACATATTTCCTTAGCCATAACATTGTCCCATTTTATATTTTAGTCTTATGTAACAAGTTATTTATTGGTTAATGGTAAACAAAAATAAAACAATTAAATGAAAAAAAAAAGTCAAACTTGATTGTGGTACAGTGGCGCAGATAGTAGAGTGGGTAATCCTGGTACACACTGTCATCGTGTCCATGGGCAAGACACTTTACCCACCTTGCCTCCAGCGTTTGCATACACTTGTGTGTGAGTGGTTCCGTGATGTAAAGCGCACTGAGCTCCTAAAGCAGGAAGAAAGGCGTGACCATTTACCATTTGACTGATGGTTCATGTGTGCGTGGATCCAAAGACATACCATGATAACATAAGCATTTATATCACTCTCCCCCAACGCCACTTCACTACTGCAACGCAAGCTTAACATGATCCTGTCATATTTTGTTTGTAATCGTTTTTCTCCTGTAATCAATGCAAAGATACATCCACTGTCCTGTGCTGTGTGTTAAAACAGGTGAGAGGTGCATACCAGTACAGCGCAAAAGCAACATGTGCTGTAAAAGCCAAAGTAAGTTCAATTTCAGAGTTTTGAATCTGCCTCATAGCATCTCATAAAGCATCTCGGAGCGTTCCTTCTCAGCCACGTTGAAAGTTCTGCTGAACGCTCTGAACTCAACGAGAATACAGTGTAAAGAAGTCAATAACTATGCTATTGTTATTCAGTTGGCCGGGGGGTGCCAACCTGTAGCCGTGAGTAAAAAAGCAGCACCAAAGAAAGATGCTGCAATGAATATTTCCCCCCAAAATGTAGACACATTTGGAATTGTTACAAAAATAATGCAAATCGATTATTTTTTAACATCCCTATAGGGCCAACTCAAAAAAACAAGTCATAGAGCCGAGATGTGTCAGAAACATTAAAGAGTTGTATGAAAGTTATTATTTTGTGTAAATATGAGTCCCTGCTGTACACAAGCATGAGTTGGGACTGGGAAAGAAGCACTCCTAAACGCAAGGCCAGATTGCACTGTACGAGTGTATGAAATATTCATGGTTCTCTGTTGCTTCCACGGTCAGTCTTTTCAAGGCCTGATGATGGTGTCTTTTGGGTAGACAGCTGACGGAGAAAGAAGTCTGCTCTGAGCTCTCTGGAGATTAGAAATGTCAGTCTACTGTAGTAAGTGAGTAAGGACGGTCTCTGTATGTCCCATTCTTTGAGCTCACATACTGTATGGTTTATACTGATGTCTCCCACTGAGCTCCTCTTACTAACACTATATTGTTCCAGATTTTTATATTATATATCGTGCCACTTATATTATTGCTTGATATGAATGTACATTGAGCAGTATTTTTTATTTGATTAATACATGGTTTTGTGCTCCTTTGATGGAAACACAAACTTCTTCCTAAATTGATACACACATTCGAGAGTGATTGTCTTAAACTGAAGATTGCTATGTTCTATCAGTTCATATTGTTGTTGTGTCCTTGGGAAAGACACAAACCTTGTGCAAAGTCCTTGTAATACAAAAGGATAATACATAATACATTGAGAGATGAGAGGTTTTCAACATGTACCATTTCTTAATGTTACCAGCAGAGGGTGACGGAGATCCAATCCAACAAGTGTTTAAACTGCCCTCTTCATCTGGCCCGCTCTACACTTTGGCTTTTTAATGCACCACACTATGCAGGGCTTGCAGCATACTTCACATATAACTCAATTAAATAAATATATAATAATAATGATTATGGAAATTACACCCAAATTAAAATTATACTGAGAATGGTAATGACAACTGGAAAGTATCAAGATCTCAGATTATAATATCTATTAATGTACCTTCATAACATAAAAGTAACTCTCGGTTATCAAGGGTAAAAATCTGGAAGAAATATATTAAGGATCACATTTTTGTTTTTTTTTGTTTTTGACTGCTTTGTTCTAGACATCGTACATGAAACGGGATTGTTGTTGTAGCTGTGCGTTGCTTCAATTAATTGTATAAACAGTTCATATATTATTATTTTTTTTGGTAAGTTTGTAAGTTGGTCTGTATGAATGTAGCTGCTTGAAATGTTCTTTTTTTATTTATTTTATTGCACTTGGGGGTGGGCAATCATAAGCTTTTGCTTCAGCCCACTCCTTTTGAGCTCTATGTGTACTGCTCAAATAAACAAATAAACAAATAAATATAAAGGGAACCAATTAGCGCCTCAAAAACACTTTTTCAAATGTAAAAGAGAAAGTCAAATGTGTCAAAAGACTGACAATAATCATACCATGTGGCCGTTAATATTGATCTATCCTAAGCGTTTTCATTTTCCTTGAGCACATGACAGCCCCACATTATTAGCTTATTATGAGAGCTGAGATTGTCACAAGTAAAGATTACAGCACTCAACCTGCACAAAACGGTGCAGTCCAAATTTAATTTGTCAGGATAAAGGGGGCTTCAAAGCTGCTTAACACAACAATGGTCGATAGATTCGAGGTCTAGCAGGCCGTCAGCATCAATTGATAGCACCTCTCTTCACTCACTACAAAGGACTCTCACATCTTAACAGACCTTAAGTAAGACATGGCTATGTTATTGTCTATATGAATCCAGACGTAAAGTGTCCAGCTCCGGAGATATCGGCCCAATATCGAACATACGTCCAGTCATGCAACATCAGTGCTCTTGTTCTGACACATGTTGTGTGTCGTGCAAGAAAATAAAAAAATTAAAACAAGTTCATTCAGTCCAGCGGGCTTTCCCTTTAGGGAACTTTAGGGGCTCCATACATGTGCATTACACTCAAAGCCATTGGTCAGCACAAGTATATTAAAAGATTTTATATTTCTGGCTTTAAAGCTGCAGGACTCAATTTCCAGCCTGACCCATGAGACAACCTTTTACTATTCTCTACAAAGGCGTATCAGCTGGGTGTTGACGTTATCTCCCCGAGTTCCAATAGTAGTAAATGAAAAGTATAAACCAATCAAAGAAACGTGTGCTCTGTCCATATCAAAACAAACTTGACAGCTTTTATGGGTACAACGTAATAAAAATAACATTTAAAAAAATCACAAAGAGATTTGAGAAACAGTACCATCTTATACCTGTTAGTCTCCAACTTCATGTGCATAATATGAGCTGCGTTAAGTAGCAATAGAGATATATATCGGGCCAATATTTGGCGATTTTACAATATCCGATCTAGCGTAGAAAAAATATATTTCTGGGACCGAAAATGATAGAGACATTCAGACGTTTTTGCATTGGAAAGAGCAAAGTCAGGGCTTTAAAACGAGTCCTCCCACAAGGTGTGAAAATTGATGAGCTTCAAGTTTGTAAAACACACGTTTCACTAAACCTCTGTCAATATGGACATGCTGCATGTCATTTTAAAGTGCAGAATCTGGAGAATTCAATCACTGAGTTAGTTTAACCTCCACTATTGTGTTTTTGATCACCGCGCAAGTAACAATATGTTAATGCTAACGACAACTAATCAAATGACAACTAATCACATGATTGGATCACCTTGAGTAATACAATAAAATCGGCCAGTACTGGAGCTGCCAAGTATTTGTTTTTACAGGATTATATTAAATCTGCCAAAAATATCGGTCACAAATATTGGCCGAGCATCCCAAAATATCGGCATTGGCCTTAGAAAAACCCATATCGGTCGACCTCTAATCGACAACACCAATAAATCCCAGTGCATCCGTTTTTTCATCCACATTTTGTAACAGATCTGTTCCCCTTAAGGCACAGCCTGCACACAGTGGCATAATCGTTCCCACAAATTGCTGCTTTTAAATTAATATAAACAAAATATTGTATATAATGATGCATGATACTTGTATATTTGCATATCATGTAATGTAGCTGCCGAATGTAATCGTAATTGTAATGTAATTGATATATTATATGCACATCATATATAATGTGCTTGGAACTCAAAATAAACAATGAATCAATCTAAATATTATATCTGAAAATGTATTATATATGTCTGTGCATGGATATACTTCAGTCATCTGCACTATATATACAGTCAGTTTTAAAATGTCACAACATTTAATAATAGAAGAAATAGTAATAGAAGGAGATATATATCTTTTTTATTTTATTTTAGGACAAACCTAGCACCTTTCACAATGGTACTGCAAACCTATTCCTCATTGTGTTGCTCCATTAGACAGACTGGGGAGTAATTGCAGTGGCACTATCAAGTTCATACGGGGAAGTGTGCGTCAGCACTTCACAACGCTCATTTTCACTTCCCTGTTGGTACTGAACACCAGAGAGCGCAGGCGTCCTGTGGTGGCACCTTTAACATCCTCTTGTCACTTTAATTGATGGCAAAATTGCCACTGGTGATCATTAATAAGCTGCTGTCCTGGCGCCTGCAGGTGCCTCTGTGAAAGAGGCTCCAACTCGTTTATCATGCGCTCGGCTTTCTGTTTGGGTTCATCGCTGCACCTCCCTTTATGCTAATGTATTCTGCCATTTTCTCTGAAGCTGATTTTGATTTTGGTTAATGATGTGAAAGCAATACTAATCCGGCGCTATGGAATATTCAGGCTATACACACGATCAGCTTTACCATTACGTTGGAATGGAACACTTTTCACTCGTGTCCATGAGATCTAAACGTCAAAGGTATAATCTGATGTAATAGATAAGGATGTGCACACCCGTCCATCAGTAAGGTGTAAACGAACAGGGTTTATTATAAAAAGGGACATATCATGCATATTGTGGCTTATAAACTTGCCGTTGATCTTTCGGAAGACTAATGTGCTTAGTGAGTCATTTAAACAAAAACAAAAAAAGATTCTTTGCTCAACCCAACTGCTTTGTAGTAGCAGCATTTTAATCGCATTCTTGTTTTTATTCACATTCACGCATACACAGGCGATCATTTATGGTGGATATACTGAGGAGTGTCTTCAACATTCGACAAATTAAATGTCAATAAGGCGTTCTCCTCTGTTCTTAATAAGCACAAAGATTGCCGCGTGAGCCTCAAAGACAGAAACAATCTTGCCAGTCTCATGGTGTAAAGCTGGCAGGTCTCCTTTTCACTCTTGCAGATCAATTGTGAGGCAGGGTAAACGCGATATCATACTCTTGTCACTGAAGATACACATCTACATTGTGTTGTTTTGACTTTGAAGTTTCCTGCAATTTCAACCAAATCGAATCAATTGTATTAGGTTACACATGTCAACACATACACACACTACACTATAATTGTCTGAAGTGCATTGTGTTAAATGACATAGTTGCTGATTTACATGAACATAATGCAGAAGTTTGACTCGTTTATTCTACGGCTGGTGCAGTTAAGTCATAATTACAGATAAGAAAACATTTATCCCACAATGAGGAAATTGCGTGCAGTACAGCAGTACAGCCTAAAGCAGGAAATAGGACAATGGTAAACAAGCAGCAAGAATACAAACTCAAATGTGAGAATATAGAATTTAATACAAATCCAACATCATGACCAAGCTCAAAGTGCACCCCGGCCGGCGGAATCCCTATAGCCACATTGATATTACAGTCAAAGTACTATCACTATCAGTATCCATCTGGAAAGGCTCCGGTTTAGAACAGTCGTAAAGAGCACAGACCTTTATTTGAATATTTGCTGCTGGTTGGATCAATCACACCTTGTTTTGGCCAATCACAACCAAGTTTTAAAACGTATCTAAAGAATAAAGCACCAATGCAATTACATATTTATCGAGTAATTTCAATCAAGACAGGCGCTATATAGCGAGTGCAAGCTGGAAAATAGCATTTGGCTATTTTTGGGGATGTTACTTGCACCTAATTTACAATTTGAAAATGCATGTGTTAATGAGATTCTTCAAGAAAGACACTAAGTACAGCAAAAGCCTTGGGACTACAGCGGATAAGAGACGCATCATGCACGTCCGGAGACGCCTCTGATGAAGACGGAGGTACATTTCCACTCCGTTGAAACGCGTCAGGTATTTAAACAAACTTTTGCCCACAGATCTGTATTAAACTTGAAATAGCACGTTGTATGTCCAGCTCTGTCCGCTTATTGAAAGAGCTCACATATACCAATACTGGATTTTTTTACATTGTTATATTGTATGCTTATGCTTTATCTAACGTCCATATTTGATCGTACTCATGGCGGTATCTTGGGAAAAAATACGTGATTCAGTAGTCGTAGTTGCAATCCATGTTTTTCTGTTTTTGACAGGCAGTACTATTTGTTGCAATATGGTATAAAAAGGAAGAGGGTCCAACATCAAGCCACGGCTTTTTAACTTTCATTTTTGCGTGACGCGTGTGGGATGATCTGTGGATGAGCAGTGGACTCAGGAAGAAAAGTGTGATCAGTCTGGTCTCCTCTAAATAGTTTAAACTCTTTCAGTGTGCTGATAGTTGTTTACACTTTGGGTTAGAATTCGCAGTAACTACTAAAATAAGTATTTTCTTCCCTGCCTTTATATGAAAAAAAGTGTGAGAAAAAAAAGACTGTACTAATAAGTGTTGTGAACTCCTGCATTTTAGATGAGAACATCCAAGTATAACAATTATTGTTCTCTCCAACCTGTCAAAGCTTGATGAACTATATCACAACCAGCCCAATTAAGTCGGTGGCAGATCTCACTGAAATGAAAAAAAAAAAGAAATAAAAAAAAAGTTATGCCAATCAAACAAGTGTAGCTGTGTCTGCAACAGAATGCAACAACTCACATAGTGGATCAGGCTTTTACAGACGAGGTCTCCAGCACCCGGAAATGCATTCTGTAGGCCTGTAGCACAACTGGAGCTATATTGCTTGTGAGGATTTTTGTTGGAAAAAGAGTGGATGGCAGGAAACTGGATGTGGTCAAGATTTTGAGAGGGCTTGTTTAGAAAGTAGAAAGTTTAACTGATCATACAGTGCTTTATTACACAAGTGCGTCCAAAAGTCCAACAAGTATCTAGCAGGTGCTCTTCAAGGACCAGGCGTATCAAAACATACAGAAGCTAGAGCTTAGAGTGCCTCGGATCCTTCTCTATGTCTTTTATGCTCAGAGTTTATTTCTACTGGTTGTTTTCCAACCAGTGTTGTTAGTCCTTTTACATAATGTAATGTAATGTATCCTCATCTATGTAGGAGGTCGTGACACAAACCCATATTGCTTTCTAACATAGAGGCTCTCGGCAGAAAATCAAGATATGCCCTATGTATGTAACATTGGCTTAAAAGAAAAATCTCCTCAAAACCAAGTGAAGTTCCCCACAACTAAAGTAGAGCTTGAAATGCCCTCAAAGTGTTGGCTTCATGGATCGTGGTTTGATTTTCATGGTTTAGAACGAAAACTGAGAATTGGCATCCCAAAAGCAGTGATGCAAATTGAAATAATCTAACTTGAAACATGTTTGTCTCACACAGCGTGAATTCCTTTTGGACGCATATCTTCACACAGGCAGCGATATGGAAAGAAATGAGGCCGGTATAGGGTTATTTAAAATTCTCCGCTGGTCCAACGTGGTAATTGGATTTGGTAGCAGTGCGGCGCAGTGACCTTTGTTTTGTGCTGGCTTGTTTGAGCCGGAGAACTTGTAACCTCTGACATCGGGAGGCTCCAGACAGCGCGATGACACGAACATGACAACTCACCTGAGGGCTGTGCCGAGTAATAGGAGAACTCACAGAACACTCAGAATATAGAAACTTTTAAACATCAAAGCCAATCGGAAGGATATACGGACGAAATTACAAATATAAACTAAATTATCTGAAGAAATATGATACAATGACGCAAATTATTTTACGAGAGTCTGTAATTTTAAAGCACTCAGATAATTCTCTGATAATGCACAGATAAATAAATCTTATTCAAATGTAAATAGTGATGCCAAAATATTTATATTTCAATTCCTTAAAGGATTTCAATTTCAATTCCTTATATGTGATTTTATGTTTACAAACAATGTAAGATTTTAATCTGAAATTGTTAGTTGCCCCAAAGATTTGAGATAGGATAAGGCATACTGTACTTACAAATAAAACATTTGAGTTCTCCAGCTGCTTCTACATTGGTTAAAAGAAGAAGAAAAAGGCAACAGAGTAAGGAAGCTATACAATTAGCAAAACAAAAAAAGACAATCAATAAATAGGACAGTGCAATGAATAAATATTGAATAAACAGAATGACACTTCTCCCAGTAGCCCCTCCCACCATGCATTTTCAACAACCCAATTCTTCACAGGGATGAGCTTATTCACAACTTTAAGGGAGCAGTACTGTCATGGTAATATGAACGACAAGAAGAAAAAAAGGCTTTATGCTCAGATGCAGAGTGCACAAACGTATGTTTTCCACAATTGTCTGCTTTTACAATACACTTAAGGACAAAACACATTTTATTCCACTACTAGGGGGAAATGGATGGATGGATGTGACCCGCACCCGCATCTACACCTCTGTTACTCCGTGAGTTTTACCATTTCATTAACCAGATCTGCATTGTGATACTTTATGGTTTTGTGGAGTTTTACATATGAGCCGCGATGAACCTCATTAATCGAGCACACATTTTAAAGTTGTTGTAATTTTACAAATGTTCCAACAAATTGTAATCTACAATATTAAAGCAGTGAGTGCCAGGTGTTAGCTGAAATTCTGCAGAATTGACATGCGGCGATCGTCCTGTGTTTTGTAGCTTGTGTTGTTGGTTTACTGCGACCTATTGTGTTTCTAATGTACTCCTATTGCAATGCAAATGACTTTGCGATGTTTTCACTCTGATTTTGAAAAGTTGCTTCACAACTCGTCTGAATCCCTGATACTGAGCTCTTTGTGGAACGACAGTATTGATAGTCCTAAAGCACTGATTCATGATGGAATTGGTTTCTAGTCTATAATGTATAATGTACTATAATGTGTCTAGCAGCCTCAAAGCAATAAAATAGGGCCCCCTGTGAATTTTTGCTTGGAGCCCCAGGTCACCCTTGCTACTGAGGACCTTTGATATAATGCATCAGGGGGAGAAAAAAAACAACTATTAAAATAACCCCTCTCACTTAAAGTCAAGCAAGGTTTGAATATGCATGCAGGAATTTCCTTGTGCTATTGGAAAAATTAAATATTCAAAGCTGCCCAGTGGCTGAAATGCTCGCCAGGCTCAAGAGGATTTAACATGCATTACCGCTAATGGCCAGCACATGAATGTTTTAATGTTTGCAAAGGTTATGCACCTTGTAGAACTGTTCCAAAGGTTATCCGCCCTGCGGGGCTGGAGCCATCGCCCACTCAATGTCCTGCAGCTAAGGCCACCAAGCCACACTTTTCAACAGGCAGGATTTAAGTCCACAAGGGCCCATAATCTCTTTAGCCTAATACTGATTGCACTGGAGGCTCTAGCATAGGGGCGCTGGCCTTTTGTTTTCTGATGTCCAGGCACTTTCTGTTTTTAATTAAACAGCTGAATAATTAATAGTTGGGATGCCCACTCAATTGAAGACTCTCCCCACCAAACGGCAAGTGCTTTCCTTCATGTCTGGAGGATGCATTAAAGGCAGCCCGTTCCAATGAAAGTGAAACAAATGGGACCGGCGCTTGCTAATCTAAATTCCGCTGTGGCTCCTAAAATGTTTATTAGTTTGGGGAAAAGAGAGATTAGACTGTGAATAAGAAAACTGTATATGTCTCACAAGGGAAATACAGGTCGGGAGTTCATTCAGATTGGTTTCTCACATCCTTTTGATTCGACGTTAGATCCTCACGTTAACATCGTAGTTAAAAATGAAAGTACCGGTGCACATTGAAACATGTACAGGAGCAATGACATGACATAGAAAACTTAAATATTTCCTGCTAAGCACACTGCACATCATTCTGAAAAAAAGAACTTTTCAAACTGAATGTCAAAAGAAATCTAAATGATGAAGGGGCACTCGTTTGGCTTTTGTTGCCGTGCTGTTGCTATGCTGTGACCTCACCTGCATACCATGTACAAGAATCAGATCAATTTCAATTTTGTGTGGATGTCTCATCTCCAGGTTAACAGGTGTTAGATAAGACTCCATGGACAGCAGATTAAGCTTTCTCATAATGTGGATATCCAGTGTATCCAAGGTGCTCACTATGGGCAATATTTAATGTAAGTAATCCATTTGTCCATTCACAATATGCAAAGGGTGTTTTGCCATCTACGCATGGACACTAAAATCTCCTCATTGGACTTCATTAGCTGATGTTTACGATGACTGCTTCTAATTATGATCCGACTGAGCGAGGTCCCTCTGTTTGGTCTGCTTTAACCTTGAAGAAGATATATAACATGTGGAGCTGTTTCTGGGCACGACTCTGTGGAAGTTTGCCCCAGTGGCATGATGATGGATGGGTTAAATGTAGAGAATAAATTTCCCAAAGGGACAATAAAGTGCATCTCAACTTCACTCTGTGGACTGTACTTTCCCGCAGCACTGCGATACTGGCCACCGTGTATTTCAGAAAGAAGTAAACGCCATACTACAAAGTATGTAGGATCTGATCTCGTTCCACAGCGCAGCATATGGAAATACTGTATAGTGGAACTGACGGGGAGGAAAATATCAGCGGTGTACACGCAGTTTGGAGTTTTTTATCTTTGCAAACATAAAACGGAAACAAAACTTCCGTGACCGGCTGTATGCTTGAGATAAATCACGAAAGAATGATTGAGCATTTTCTGCACTTCCAGTTTACCACAGTTATCCAGTTAGATGGGCTGTTGGGCACTGATAACTCATCATGTGTTTTTCATGCATTAATTGGGTCACAAATGATGCTCAGAATTCAGAGGGAAACAAAAACAAAAACAGCTATCAGACACAAACATACGTTGTAGTAAATGGGCCGTACAGAAAGTCAAACCACAGGAAACGTGTTTTGTAAAAGTACATCTTCACAAACATCTTCTAAACCTAAACTACTCCTACGACTTTTAAACTTCCTCCTTTACCACTATATGTTTTGTTGTGGCGTTGGAGTCATGCCAGGCCACTCCGTCACTCCGAGGTACTTCAATCGACACCTCGATGTGCTGTCACCTTTTAAGGCGCTAAAGCAACAAAAGTGTTGACAGTCTTTTTGACAGAGCTCTGATGCTACACAATCATTACACGATCAGCGTCACCTCCAGATCAACACTTAAACTCACCCCATTCACGCTACAGTATTTTTATATTATCTTGAATGGAAACCAGGTACAGGACCATTTATTTACTCAAACTTGTTCGCACAAAACTTGGATGGGATTTCCCTCAAACATAAGTTTATACCGATTTACTGAGTCACCCCAAATATTAAATATTTATCCAATTTTGGAATCATGTTCAACTCGTCCTAAAATACTTTTGATAAAAGTGAATTTCGAGGCTTGTCATCTAAAGCCCCGTCATATTTATTACAGTTATTTGGTGCAATCAGACCAGGCAGCGTCTCCCCCGGCTCTCAGTAATTTAAACACCATCCTCATTGGGACCGGAGCAAAATATGAAGCTATAAACACCCAGCCTGTGCAGACGGCAGTATTGATTGAAACAGGAGTGTATCTGTTTCCCAAGACAAGCATGTGTTACTTGGCTGCTGGCTTGCTTGTGGTGGGGCCCCTTAAAAGTGGAGTTGAGGGCTTATTAACTTACTTTGGTAAATTGGTAACTTGAATGGGCACACTGGGCTATACAAATGAATACAGGATAGAATGGGGAAATAGCATACATACGATTTAACATAAGATGGTGGTGTATTGGAACATATCTAAAATTGTGTAATGAGTGTGTCTATATATATATACATATATATATATATATGTAGATATATATATATATATATATGTAAATATAATTTACGTAACACCACATATGGATAAACACACGTGGTGATTCTTAACATAATGTCGCCCTTTGCTGTGTGTGTCTCAGCTGCGTGTAAACTGCTTTAACCATATTAACATAAATAACTTAAGGTACAATGTGTTTTTTGTTTTTTTTTGTCTAAAAGGGCGTTTGATCAGACAATGGTAATGGCTAAATGATACAATTCTCCAATGCTGTGTTGAATCTACAACATGGAAATGCCAAACACGCCCCTAAACGGCCTCTAAGGTTTTCATTTAAAGTCATAGATTAGTTTCTGCTACCATGTCAAAAACTTTCTACTAGGGTGTGTAAAATAAATACATATACCTATAAATAGTACACGTGAAGTTGGATTTCAAACCATTCCTTCTACCGTATTGACTTGAAAAGTAATGATCCCTGGAAGCATGCCATTCCCAGTGAAGGTGAGGCCTATTACAAATAAGCCGAATTGATCACATTTATTGGTGTGGCTGTCTGTGCATACTGAGAGGATTTATCCTTAGCCGCCTGGACTGAACTGACAGCCGTTTCCTGAAATACAGCTGTGTAGAGTGAAGCTGAGCCAGCTCACCACATTCTCATCTGATGTTATCCACCGCATCCCATCTGGCACACTGAGGGTTTTCAAATGTGGGATTTGGAACTTCTATATTAGGGCCTGAGCAACACCACCACAGTGCGGCAGGGCTGAGTCTGATGTGATTATTAGTAATAAGCTCTGGGGGAATACTGTCCCGAACAAACTCTAAAAGTTGGCAGCAATTTGGAAGGTTTTGGTATTTTAAAAGTTGGAAAATGACATTAACTGCACATACATTTTTAGAATCTACTCAAGTTTCTGCAGCGGCTTCCTTTGTGATCCTTTTCAGAATTTACATTACATGAGGTCATATTGATGATATGAGATGGCAAGATTTGGTCTCACAGGCACTGTATAATTGTACAGGGTATGTGACTGGATGTTCTGCTTCAAGTAAGACTAATGTAATTGTGTTCCTCTAAAAAAATGTTTTAGTGCTGGACTTATTTTGTGGTATAGCCTAAAAAACTTGCTGGATATGATTTTAGATTTTTTGTAGTATTATAATAAAGGCTAGGTGGCTAGGGCATCTGTTCCGGATGCCTCCTGGTCGCCTCCCTCGGGAGGTGTTCCAGGCATGTCCCACTGGGAGGAGGCCTCGTGGAAGGCCCAGGACACGCTGGTGGGACTATGTCTCCGAGCTGGCCTGGTGTCGTCTCGGGGTCCCCCCAGAACAGCTGGAGGAGGTGTGCGTGGATCGGGAAGTCTGGGCATCTCTGCTGAGACTGCTGCCCCCGCGACCCGGCCCCGGATAAAGCGGAAGAAAATGGATGGATGGATGGATTATAATAAAGGGACTAGATGCAAGTTGGTCATTTTATACTCACTAGATCTCAAGTCTTACGCGTAACTGCAGTTTCTATATTAAGCTCGTGCATGACGGCACTTCGGACCTGAATTAACACCCTGGTGAACAGGTCTGGGCTCATTCTACACATTAGGACATTGCTGGAACATGTAAGGGGAGGAAAATACATAATTTTAACATTTTTAAACTGTATAGTCCCTTTAAATCCCATAGTAGCAACATTTGTGTCTTTGGTATTTCTGTTACAACATGTTTTACATCCTTTATAACCAACAAAAATTCATTTATTATGAAAGTCCAGGTTGTCCTGAAAAAAAAAAAAAGTTTAACACTTGAAAGGGTACATTGAAAGGGGGTGTTTTTAATGGCATGAAAGTGTCATTTGGATATTTTTTTGCCAAACGGCAACTTTCATGCAAGCCTCTGTTGCTGTCATTTAGGAAAAAAATTGCAACCAGCAACCCTTGAACGCCTCATACACTTCTTGATGGTGAGGGCTCTGTAAACAGAAAAATGACCGGACGGTTCCCTGTAGATATCGGCTCATTAAACAAACAGACAAGGACATTTCATGAGGATTTCAACCTGCATCAGAACAGGTCGGTCAGATGTTTTTTCAGTTTACAGTCTTATGTAAACTTCTTTTATAGGGCTAAACTCAGACCGTGTGACACTACACACATTGTGCAGTGGCAGGCGAGGGGTGTGTTGGGGGTGCACTGGCTTCTGCGGTACATAGTTAACGCGCTGGTTCGAAGGTGTCGCGTAGGCCGGTAACTTTAATTGGAACTAGTTATCACTGAACTTTAAAAAAAAAATACATCAGTAGTGTTTAATCCTTTCTGTAGCTCTGTCCCATGCATTCTCTTTAGTTGTGCACATCAGTCACTTTTGCACAGCATCAGTCAGTAAAGCGTAAAAAGCGCAGGTCCCTGAGGAAGGCTGAGGAATATCCCGTTAAGCAGAGTGACCGTGTCTAAGCACAGTTGTACAAAGGCTTGCTGAGTCGCACTTCCAGTTCACGTCACTTAGGAGACATCAAAGCCGGTGTCAGCAGAGAGCATGTCATTCTCTTCATGAGCCCGTGCATTAAGGTCAAGCTTGGCAAAGTCAACATGGCCTGCCCGCTTACAACAGCAGCTGACTGTAACTTTCTGCCAGCTCATATTACCTCCAACCTTCTGAAACCAAGGTAAACAAATTAAGCTCCAGGACGACTAATCAATATATGACACTGTGTCGCAGTGACTGGCGATGCACATAACTTTTTCAATGTCAACTTTCTTTACTCTCGAAAACCATTATGCATGTCAGTGGCAATTATAAATGGAGCCATAAAGACCACCACAGCATCACAGCAATCTGCTCGACAAACGACGCTAATAAAACCCGACACTTTGAATGGACGGTTGACTTTGGGAGATGTTTTTTTTTTTCTTTCATTATTATTATTTTTTTCATAATTAACAAACAGCCACCGCTCATAGTGCCTTTCTGCGTCGGGGTGAGGAGAGCTGCACCATGTGGTCAAGCTCTGAACTGTTTTGACCCTCACTGTTTATTTCACATTACCATCTGGACACGCCTAACGCCAAGGGCACTTCGTATCTCAATTCGCTGTCAGTGCACATATGTTTCACGTGCAGGCTTTACGCTCACCTGCATTGTTATGAGTTTCATGTTGGCCTGGTGAACATTACTTTAGACATATAGGAAGGCTGTACGACATTAATGAGGATATATATAGGCGCATTGAGTTGCCTTGTGTACGAAATGCGCGGTATAAATAAAGTTGCCTTGCCTATATTGTATCTCTCTGATAAACGTTGATGAATTGTCTCATTATGGTTTTGATCTCATAATACACAAGTGTGCGTGCGTGTGTGTTGTGTTACTCTTGCACCATATTTCAGTGCCTGCGAGTGATGGATTAATCTATATCAAAAGGTTGGTCTGCCAGGGGGATTTTAGAGCATGTGAGAAAAGCTGTCTTCAAGACTCATGAACTGATTGAAATTTAATGGGCTCTGTTGCCAAATAACATAGCTATTTCTTGTATTGTGTACTATATGTGGTTGAAGCTTAATGTAAAAAATGAAATAAAATACCAAATAATGATAATGATAAGGCTTCCCTCAGTCTGCAACTGTCAGTTTTTATAGGCTGAGACAATTAACCTCCCTTAGTTACTGTTGCCAAGCCTGTCAAACCCTCACAAAGCAACTTGTCAATCTCTGCTATCATTAATTCTGTCCCTCAGAGAAATTGCAATGCAAATGAAAGTAACAATATGGAGATGGATGAGACAGAAGGTGTAGCAGTCATACACATTGTGTCGAGGCCTGGTTAGATTGTTTTCGGAACTAGTGATATGTTTTGCCGCATTTAGAATCATTATATTTTGTAAGATCACTTGCCAAAGCCAAGCAAAAACAAAAGCAATACCTGTGTGATATACTGTACCAGGAAGGGGTTGTGCTTCTCAAGGAATGCAGCCAAGAACACTAAACATAGAGCATTGTCTGGGAAATATCAGCCACAGGGAACAACAGAGAGAGACCGAGATAGAAAACATAGGGAGATTGACATGTTCTATTTTAAGTACGTTTTGGAAGCAAGCAAGGTCAAGTGCCTCTCATACGTATGTAGATCTTTATTCAATATTTTTTCTGTTATTAATGTCCATAACAACAGCGGCAAAACTAAGTTAGACATTCCATGCATACAGGTGAAACTCGGAAAAGTGCATTCATTCCTGTTATTCAACTTAAACTGTGAAACTAATGTATGATAGACTCATTATGCGCAAAGTGAGATATGTATAGCCTTTATTTGTTACAATTTTGATTATTATGGCTCATCTTGTAAAAAACCCAAATGAAAAATCTCATAAAATGTAATAATTTGAAAATGGACTGTAATGAGTCTATATACTTTGCATGTAATGAGTCTATATCATATATTAGTTTCACATTTTAAGTTGAATTACAGAAATAAATAAACTTTTGAACTTTTCTTCACCTGTATAAGATCTGTCGTTTATCTATTAATAATCAACACACAAGCGTCAGAAAAGTGCATTGTCTCATCTCAATTGCCTCTGAGGGTGGGGACTTTGAGGCTCAGCTCACCTGTTCATCACTGGCACCGTCCATTCACCAGAAAGTAATGAGATCATCGTTGGTGAAGTGAAGCTGAAAGCAAATCATTTTGTCCTTTTCCCTAATGGCACTCTGCTCCTGCACTGTGGCTTCAGAGGCCATCCATCCTGCTGGGCACAGACAGGACCAGGCTTCACTCCAGACAGGACCAGCCTGTGACAATAGACCCGAGTAGCATGTGAACCAAGAAGTCTGACATCTCGCAGCGCACCAGATGCTACATTTTCTTATGTTATTGTTATACCAAATTATATCTATACAAAGTAATGTTTGAGCACCAACCAGTAAATTTCATATGCCTTTAAACTGTTAAGTTAGACCCTGCATGACATGTCTAGAAAAAGAAGATCAAATACAGTGAATAATATGTGTGTTTAATCATGGCCTGCACAAACCTCTGCTTCAGCACCACGGACAGCTCACTACAGATACAAACAGCACAACACAGTCTGTGTCTATTCTGTGTTATGCATTGTGACGTTTATATTTAGGTTTTCAATAAATACCACAATTAATTAAAAAAGTCTGTGACAAATAGCAGTACAACATCTGATCTGATGTGCGTGTAGTATGACTCTAGTCACACTACACACAAATTACATTATGGTGGCAATTTTGTATTTCCAGCTGAAAGCACTGGGGGACACTGGTGCCTTGGTTTATTGCGAGAGTAAGCAGCTCATCACATGACGGTTCATTGCAAATCCATTTAGGGTGCAGTGCATTAATCATGTTCGGGGCTGCCAAGGTCCGCCGTTTATACGACTCAGTAGATTAGAAGAGAGGGCACCAGGAAATTCTGCTTAATAGTGAGGAAACAGTTATAACGTTTATGCACTCACTTATTTTCTGGCTTTGCATGAAGCATATCTTAATATTAGCTGACAAGCACAGACAGACCCTTTCACAAGTACACTACTATGTTTTGAATGATGCAAAGGATTACAGTGAAGCAGACAGAGCCAATGTTGCATTTAAGTCATGACTATGGAGAAAAAAAGAATCCACAATTAACACTAAGTTAGCATCTCTTAAAGAATTCGAAATTTCAGATTTCTGCAACAGAACAAGAACGTTTCAAAACTGAGTGGGGCAGTATAAAAAGGAAACAAAATCGAAAGCAGCAAACATGGCATTATTTAGAGGCCACTGAATGTGACACAAAGTACATGACTCTATTATGATGAGGAGCCATATGCACACAGCACATCTGGAGGAAGAATCTTATGAAAACTGTAAAACCATTTAATATTGCAGAGAGAATACAATTAAGTATTAAAAACTAGGATCACGGGTAAAACTATACTCTTGTTTAACTTAAAGCTTACCGTCTGAAAAGAAAAATAGATCATCACAGTATCCATATTAAATTTGGAGTCTCATGTCTATTAGATTTTTCAAAGCTGCTCTAATATTATTTCCATCGCTAATATAATATTACTGCATGCACCACAAGGAGGACAGAATAGCTGCTACACACCAGCCCACCACTGAGCGCTTATTAGATTAGTATTTCTCCATTACACGTGCAAAGAAAGTGTCTGATTGTCAAGGGCAGAGTAATTTAAAGAAGATCAAAGTGGACTTGGAGAGAGCTGAATGCTGACCCATCCAAAGCAGCTTGGACAAGGACTGAGTATACACACTGAGTATACATATTGACGAATACAGTGAGCTGAAGCACGCGCTAAGCGTTACTGAGTGCAGGGATTCATAAACATCACACATTATTTGTCAGTATCAGATAGGGCTGTTATGATGGATGGATGTGTCAAAGGCAAAGACATTTCCACTCACTTATTTCAGCTTCTCAGAATACAAATAGCAAGGATAAATGCATGGGCATAGTGTAAATATATGCATGGCGCAGAATCGTTTCAAAATGACCCCTGTTTTACGTTAAGGACGTAAAACAGGGGTCTTCAATGTTTTTTTTCAGGCCAATTTCCCCAAACTGATGTGTTTCTACTGTGCAGGATGTCTTCCTTTTTTTTGTAAATAATTTTTAACCTGTAGCTTTATTAAACAGTACAGCTCAGGTAGAGAGCGGATAAAGAGCTCAGAAAGCCAATTTGCGAAAAACGGGCTAAAACCCAGGATGCTGAATTTGGAACCGTGTTCCATGTACATGTCAGCCGCCTCGTCCACTTGACTACTGGCTGTGGCACTAAATGTGCCACAGCCAGTAGTCAAGAGTCTTTTTTTCCTTTTTTAACAAAAATAATTTATTCAAATATGAATTAAATGTTTACGTTAAAAACAAAAAAGGCTAAATTAGTCTAACAATGCTAAAAACAACATTCTCGCGCAAGTAATAATATTATTATGCAGCCACAGCCAGGGTTGCCAGATCCGCGGTTAAACCGTGGAATTGGGCGTTTTTTAAGCCATTCCGCGGGTGAAAAACACTGTCCGCGTTTTTTTGCCTTGCTGTTTTCAATGTAAATGTCTATCTTATTTTTTTATCAAAATCACTATTTCGAATAACAAAATCTCAAATCCAAGGCTCTTTGAGCTGCTTTTTCAATAAGAGAGGGAGAAAGGGGCGGTTTCTCATCATCGCAGGAGCACATGGGCTCTGTTTACTGGTAAACAATAGATATTTTTTCAGATATTTTTGGGCAGGTTTGGCTGCCCAGACCTGGCAATCCTGGCCACAGCGCTCACATATTATATTCTCCCCAGGCTTCTTGGTGCTCCCAAACGGTCTCACATCCAGCCTGGCCCTTCCCTGCTTTGCTTACAAGATCTGACGGGATCGGGCAGAGCAAAGTATACACAAAGGCCCAATCTCAATTCTCCCCCTTAGCCCTCTGCTTAGACCTTTCTCTTCGTTTTGTGCGTTCAAGAGAGACGAAGGGGTGCCTCAATTGTATTTTGCAGCGAGGGGTAGGGGTGAGGGAGAGGGCCCTCAAAGCGAGGGTTTTTCAGATGCACACTTCAGATGAAGGGGTAGGAGGAGTTTGACAAAACACGGAAATAAGCTGCGAAATGAATTCACGAACATCATCAATAAGCACTCTTACAACATTTATAAAGTTTCAGAACGCTTCGTTCATGACTTTATTCGCTTTGTGCAACAATTAGAACAGTCCATTGCTTCATATCAGTTCTACGTGTTCGCTTTGCTGCTGCAAATGCTCCGTTTATTTGTGCTGTATTGACTGACTTTTGGCATTTCTTTCCAAACTTTCGATACATCGCTAATGTCATAACACACGGGGTTTCATCGCTGCTGCACCCGCGGTCTGTCTCCCCGCGCCGCTGTGCTCTGAGCCCGGGTCCGAGGCAGTGGCGCGAGTCCACTGGTGGCGCCACTGGTCCGAGGCTGTCCCGTTCTGAGCGCACCTCGGCAGACTCCGCTCAGGCACGGGTCTCAGAGCGGAGGCTGCGGGTGTCTCTGTCCCCGCCCTGTGCTCACTGCGAGCGGCTCTAACCACTGCCCGTCCCCGAGTGTGCTACAAGAACTTTGTGATATCTTTCAGTATGAAAAGTGCTTTATAAATTAAGTTTGATAGATTGATGAGCGGATCGGCTGATCTCTCGCAGCTCTGGCTGCAGCCACAGCGACACACGGACAGGGGGAAGGAGAATGTAGCGCCGAATGAAAAATAAATTGATGACAATCTGTAGGGTTTGGGCTGAGACGAGTCCTGTTGTTTAGGAGTTACAAAACAGCATCAACCAAGTGATGAACTGGTTTTGTAGAAACATGCTATAGAGACAAGCAGGCTTGCTTTTTATTTACATAACCTTATTAATCTGTGTTAATAGTAAATGCAGTCAAATGGACTGTCCCATTTCTTAGGGCGGTCTTTTCAACCCTCGCCCTTAGCCCTTGGTTTCAGGGTGTAGGGAAAGGGCAAGGGCTAGGGCTAGGGGAAGGGGTAGGGGTAGAAAAGAGAATTGAGATTGGGCCAAAGTATACCCAATGCCTCAAGTATACATTTGAAGAATCTATTGGAAAATCTAAAATATGAATTTTACTATTTCACAATATAGTCTGAGCGGGTCGTCTCATGATCGGAAGGTCAGGGGTTCGAATCCCGCCTCCTGAAGGTGCACATTGTCGTTGTGTCCTTGGGCAAGACACTTCACCCTCCTTGCCTCCAGTGTCTGCGTACACTGGTGTATGAATGAGAGTGTGAATGGGCCCCTATGAGAGACCAACAGGCCCGTTTGGAACCGTTTGGAACCATGAGGCCGTCCTTCCGTGGACCCACCACCTGCAGGAGGAGCCATAGGGGACTGCTGCAATGTGACTTGGGCAGCTCCAACAGCTGCCCCCATGACCCGGCAACGGACAAGTGGGAGAAAATGGATGGATGGACAATATAGTCTGTTCGAACGATTTCAGGAGGCTGAACGTGTCTAACAGGAGGCTAACGTGTGCTTCATACATCCACTGAGCTCTCCCAGCACAAGCATCAGTGGATTACTTTGGAAAATGGCTCCTTTTGAGCATAGGAGGAAGCAGAAAACAAGAAAAGAATTACCTAAACATTAGAAGGTGGTTTTCTCATCGATTACGTTATTTAAGGTCAATTCTTTCTAAGAAAATTGACATTATGGGACAAAAATTCCTGAAAGAATACCTTCATTGAAATATATTGATTGTGGATAATTAGGGACAAAATAAGTCCAGCTAGCCTATGATTGGCTCAACAAAAATATAGTTGCATAAATGAAATATAAAAGGGCCTGTTGAAAAGTTCATGCAGCATGCCTGAATTGGTTGAAAAACAATTATCCTAAACACTGGTACTGGTTAATCATCTCCTGTATGGTAATAAATAGTCCACTTCTTTTCAGATAATACAGATAATATTTCAAGAAGAAAATGAATAAGGGAAGAAGGTCAGCTTCAGTTGAAATGTGTCAGCAACTCCAACCCCCTCAAATCACACTATACCTGTAGATTAAAAAAGCAAGGCAGGTGATGTGTTCTGCTCAAGGACATTCAACAGTGTGGACAAAAGAGACAGCGCAAATCGGTACAGCCAACCTTTGGTTTCCAGAACTCTGCGGAACCCCCACGTGACCGTCCCGCCGGCTACGGGTCAATATGGACCACAATGCATTGCGGTACGGCCGTTGGAGGAAAGCCCAGCGTCACAACAACAGGAGTGAATGAGATCTGACTGCCGTACGGGTGTGTGCGCATCCACACGGAGCGATGTGTGTCATCGTCACTTACCGCTAAACTGAAGGCTGTAGAGGCTCCACACCTGTACAGATACATCCTCCAAAAACAGATGACATCTGCGTGTCTTTGTTTAGTTTCTCCTGCAGATGACCATGGCTCATAGATCCAGTGCACTGCGTAATGTCAGAGGCGCAGACAAATGCGTAAGATCCAATCGTGGTCATATTCCGTCTCAAAAGCTTTGTCTTCGAAATAAAGTACAAGCAGTAGCCGCTCATTCTGCTGGTGCTCTGGACAACGTGCTCAGTCCTTTCTGCACACTGCAGGAGTATGCAACTTTGTACTTGACTATATAGTCATTACAGTGGTTCCAAACCTGAACCCCCCTGCCCGACTACAGCATGTGCAGGGGGGGCTTCAAGTAAAAAGGTTGGGAACCACTGGTCTACTTAGTGCGGGTCTAGCTATAGTGAGTGACGGGTTATAGGGACCTGGGTGGACATTATTTTTGTAATAACTCATAATCTCAGAACATCAAAAGTTCTGACATTATAACCTACAGCCGGGTTACAGCTAGTACCTCATATAAGCTACAGTGACACAGTATTTAACCCCTCTCCCAATCACAGCTGCAGTAGTTTGAGTCATTTTATTTAGCTTTGCATTTATTCATAAGACGGCCCTGGACCTCTTATTAGTGCACACCAAGTTTTTAATTGGATGCCATTTTATATTTGCAGTTATCGAGCAAAAGAGAATCTCATTCCTTATGGGTAACTATTACTGAATCCATTGACGGGTGTGCACTGTGAATTCCAGGGACTAAATACACACAACCACCATAGGCTGCTGTGCAATTCTCCAACTTCCTGCAGATATAGACAAATCCAATGCACAGCCCAAAAGTGTTAACACACGCTCCGAAGCCTGGAAGCCATTATGTTATTTTCCCAAAATGACTCTTTCTAAGTTACGGCTTTACCTGACGGTGAAGTAAACATTAAAAAAAAAATGCTTTGCCACAAGCTGTAACTACAGGAACTACTCTGAAAATGGTTGCAGGTCGTCGCTTGAGGTTGTACTCCTTGGAGCAGCCGCATTTTTGAAACCCTTCCGCATCGTCAGCAGGCATCTCAGGTTCACAGGTGTTTCGCCCCTTAACCTGTACACCTCGCCTGAGTGGGGCAGCAAAGACTGACTAGGCTTCACCTGCGGAAGGGTTCCAGCTGTGAGCTCTCTTTAGCCACAGCCATCTTGAACTGGACTCGGCTGCTGCGGCTATGTCCCTGGTGGCTTTCTTCAGCTGTTTGGGCTCCAGCCCCATCCTCTGGAGGAAGAACCGCACCGACCTTGCGGGAAACCCTCGGCAGCCGACTTCGATGGGAAAGATGGTTGCATGCCATCCTTTTAGGATGGCTTCATCAATCAGGTCTTGGTACTTGGCTTGTTTCAATTGGTGAGACACGTCCAGCCTTTCTTCCCAGGGCACCGTGAGTTCTGCCACTATGATGGTTTTTGTGCTCCTGGACAGCAAGACTATATCCGGTCGAAGTGAGGTCACTGCCACGTCCTGTGGAAAGACGAGCTTCTTCTTCAAATCCACACTCATCTCCCAGTCGGAGGCGCGTTGCAGGGAGGAAGGTAGGTTTTTTGCTGTCGTGCTGGTCTTACGAGCCGTTGCCCCTTCCCTCACGAAGGTTATGGCTTTGGGCGGTTGAGCCTGCTTGTTGTTGGCTTTGACCCGCTGCTGCTCCACCCAAATGGCGATTTCCGAGAGGACCTTATCATGCCTCCATCTGTAGCGCCCTTCTGCCAGCGCCTTTGGGCACCCCGTCAGGATGTGATTCAGCGTGCATGCTGGAGCTCTGCATTGGTTGCACGATGGGTCTTCCTCTTTGCCCCATATCTTCAAATTGCGACAACCCAACTGTCACCAGAATCTGCAACATCTATGTGTATTTCAACAGTTTCTTAAGTGCAACCTTTGCCTGTATCAGTCTTGTCCAGGTTTTTATCACCTTGGAACAAACATCAAAGTGCTCACGCTTGGATTGTTATTTTAAATATGTCCGACACATTCATACATTTTTGACGTGCACAATCATAGAACGTTACCACAGGGATAACTGGCTTGTGGCGGCCAAGTGTTCATAGCGACGCCGCTTTTTGATCCTTCGATGTCTGTCGGCTCTTCCTATCATTGTGAAGCAGAATTCACCAAGCGTTGGATTGACTCGTGAGACAGGTTAGTTTTACCTTGATGTGTTGATGATGTGTTGCTCTGAAAATGATTTCTGAGATTATTATTTTGCACGTAGTGTGCCTAAAGCAGGTAGAAAGGCTCTATATAAATGTTACCATTTATGTGACCATTTAATCTGAGTGAATCTGATTACATTTTCAAATCATTCATCAACTGCCCGTCTGATGTACTTCTGTCCAATCCTTTCAAAGAGAAACTCAACAACTTTACCACTACATAGCTTGTTAGTGTAATGTGTGGGTTGACGGTGGTTGGGGGTTCCAATGGCGCAGATTGTCTCCGTCAGTTTGTGCTACATTTATGCAGAATCGAGTTAATCCCTGAGGCGATGTGAGAGACTTCTATCTGTAAACAGTGCATACATACTTTTTTCCTTCGCTTTAAACTTCTAAATTTATAGAAAACGTGTGACTCAAAACTTAAATCTGCGACAATTCTTGACTTTTTAATGACTTTGAGCTCAGTCTTGTAGCAGAAAGTTGAATAGGTGAACATACAGTAACTTTTCACACCAAAGCCAGCAAGCAGCCCATTACTTATTTAATTCTTTGGAAAATCATCGAGTCCCACACCAAAATTAATCAGGAAATCACTCTTCTGACAGATGAGCGACCTCAGTGAAACATAAAATAATCTGACAGCCTCGCTAAGAAGATTAGCCTTAAATCATGTGTGTCTGCGGAGTAGAGGCAAGGTGGTCCTCCTATATACTGTAATAAGCAATTAAAGCAAGTTCATTGCAAAAATCCCTTCCAGGAACTGATGAGTTCACAGTCAGGTGCAGATGAATTATTGAGAGGCTGAAACAGGAAATATAGAAATAATTGATGAAACCACATATAGTTTTTTTTTTTTAAGACAGACAGCTATAGTGTATAGCAAGTACTATATTTAGCCCAGGGAGACGGAGAAGATGAAGGGGCCTGATGGTTTGAAGCAGTAAAGTACAAGGTAATTCCATTCACCAGCCTTCCAACACACACAAAAGAATTGATTTATTCATAAGTTTTCTGCCAGCAAGCATCATACAAAAGGACGTCACGCGGGCCAAGCTAAGTGGTGTGCAAGCAAAAGCAAACAAAGAGTCGAAACAAATCAAAGACGGCTACATCGCTGTATCATTATTCATTCTTCTTGGCACAGGTTCAGCATAGACACCGGTAATTTAGGTTAATTCTCTCATTTTGACCACAGGATATGTTCTTGCAATTGCCGTAGGTTTCAGTTAAAAGCCTCCGGTGCAAAGATTGTAGATGCAATGTGATTTCCTACAACATCAATGACTACACTTCCTCACAGTTTATTTCAAAGCCTTATCGAGACAGTTGACAGACGGCAATTAAGACATTGGTAGACGAGCCAAAAGTTTTACTGCAGTTCCTGATTTTTACTACCAATGTAAATAATAAATGCATGCAAACAATGTCCAACAATGTTATATTAGCTAAAAAAACAAGCTCTATTAAAGTGTGTTATGATGAAAATATCATCTTATCCACCTGCAACAATGGCGTGCCAAATCCCAGGAATAAGGAGAGCTCTATTACCTGGCCTGTGTTAAACCAGCACATGCTCTACATGCTCTATACAACATGGTTATCTCATCAACCTTCACTACCTCTGTGTTCCCACCACTCTGACTGTTTACAAAACAGTTATGTCTCCGCTAACATGTTCTCATACACATGCTCAGTATGGTTCTCAGGAATGGGATCTAAAATAGGCTACATTGCGGGGGGTGAGGCTGATAATGATGGATGGTCAGAAAAGCACCGCTGCAATAGGGTTTAGGATGGAATGTTATAAATCCGCTGTTACCGTGGAAATCTGCCATGTTTGTAGTTACTAGTAGCAAACGTTTTCAATAGACCACCAATGTTAGCTATAAACTGTATGAAAAGGCAAGTGGAGAAACTTCATAGCACAAAGTGTCCAAATGTTTTAATGAAAACAATAACTCCAGTAATTTACCTTTCAAAATCCCCATTAGTACATTATGGAAAAAGCCCGCTGCAAATCCCATGATGCTTAGCGATATGACATCCCGATCCTGAACTCTAAAAATAATTGAAATCTTGCCATGCTCATTGAAAGCCAGCAGCATGGTCCATAGTTTATCCATCCAAAACTATAGCTTTGAAATGATGTATAGTAGTGTTAAGTTATTTATTTATTTTACTGTTACACAAACTTGAACTTTAAAGCAGTATCACAACATACTGCTTGTTCTGCCGTCACTATTGGGCAACCTGACCAGCTGGTTTTTGGAGGTAGGGAAAAAACAGAGAACATAACATGCAATCCCCACACAGAAAGACCCTGCCTGGTCCAGGATTGCAATAACAATGATTTGACAGGACATTGTGCAGCCCTGTTTATAATATTATCACATCTCATCTTAAGTCCCTTATAAACTTTAAAATGTAAAATATTTTGTGATCTTTGGTTACACCTATGTGCTGTGAAAAAGCCGACACGTGCCTGGGCTGGGGTGGGCGATATTGACAAAAATCACTATCTCAATATTTGTGGGGACTTTCCCGATAACGATAAAGAAGCAATTTTTTTGGAAACCATCAGAAATATAAAAAAATATATATCTTTTTTTACATAAAGATAGATAGATAGATAGATAGATAGATAGATAGATAGATAGATAGATAGATAGATAGATAGATAGATAGATAGATAGATAGATAGATAGATAGATCAGTTCTAGCCTTGGCCCATTTGGACAATATGCAGTAGGCCACAAAGGCTTGTTCCCGGAAACTAAAATACCGTGTTAAGGGAAAGAGTGCATGCATTAGCTTGTCTGCACATTGAATGATGGGGTTGCTTGTGCACCGGGTGTCATACTGTGGCGATGATGTGAGAGGCCCTTATGTATTCCAATGATGGCTCTCCTGGGAGTAATCGACAGAGCGACATATACGTGGCAGCTTTATTAAGTCCATGCTCAGAAATTAAGCTATAAAGTGGAGAATTAATCATCATTCCCTTGGACTAAATGACAGTGGAGAGTGGCAATTTAATACAATTTGGAGGGAGTGCATTTGAATAGGAATGGCTAATGGCATATTTATGACCGCCGGGTGTCTCCGTGGGTGGGACTGGTCTCTGTGTGCTGTTATCGACTGTTAATGATGGGTGGACATTAACACACAAACACATTGACTTGTGATGGTCAAGCGGGCTTTACACAGAATAAACTCTTAGCATCACACTGAAAATCAACAAAACGTTAAAGAAAAAGAAAAAAGAAAAACAACCAATTAAACTTTATAAATGTGTGCCAATATGCACTGGAACACATACAGACAAGTCAGTGATAAAGCTTGTCAAACACCTTGGTTTGGATCGTCATTTGCGTAGGTGTGTTCTGTGTTACAAAAAGCACAATATAATATAATTGTTTTATTTAATCATCAATAACGCTATTTAATCCCGCTGCCCTTCCTCAGTAACGAAGGGGCAAAAGAGTTCATCAGCATTAAGGACAATTAACCCCAATAATCACTGCAAAAGCAAGGGGGCTCAAAACCTCACAGATAAACAGATCATCAGACTCAGGCAGCTAATGCAATATTATTAAACAACCATAACCTTGGCGACATAATGCAATTAGTCTGACATTTCCCCACTATATAAAATGTTCACTGCAGGATGGCAAGCCTTGGAGTAAATGAATATGCCTGACGGAGTCACAATAGCGATGTCCGTACCCCGTGCCCACTCACTATCGCGCACGCCTGGAGGCATATTGTTCCAACACCCCGCAATCATCAAGCACAAGCTGCAAAGGTCTGCCAAATGTGCCCCATATGTCCGAGAGTCCTCCCTTAGCCTTGATGTGTCTTGTGTGCGTCTCCTGTTATCCAGTTGTTCAGTGTTCGCTGTGTATTCCCTTTCACCCGGTTTTGGGACGCAGACAGTACGGAGACCGCGCGTGCTGTGCTCTCTCTTCCATAGACACGATCTGCGCGAGTAGTTCACCCCGTGCACCTGCTCATTGTCGGGTTATAACGCTATATCTCCACGCAGTCCCCCCACGCGCCCTTCTTATTACGCACAACTAACACAATGCACTAGACCTCATCCTACTTCCAGCAATGTTAAAAATAATAATAATAATACAAAATCACAAAACATGAGTGAATCATCTTGGATTTTTGGGACACTCTTTCACCACCACAAAAAAAAAAAAATGAATCAAAGACAAGCGCCGCAAAGCTGACACAATAACTTCGGGGAATGCCTTACCTGTTCGAGAGAGGAGCCGGATGCGAGAGGAGCAGATCGAGAGTTTTGTAAGTGAGGATGAAAGCGCACGTCCGAGACCTCCCAGCTGTGAAGACCAAAGCGCGTGTGCCTTTTTTTTTTTTTTTTTTTTCGCTCCACACCATGAAAGGACAGCGAGATTCAGACCACTCCCCCCTCCCGCACGTGAAACTATTTTCAAATGTTCCCCGTTTACTTCATTCTTGTAAGGAAGAAAAAAACACGCTGGCTTCAACAGAACATAAAGAGTACTGGCTGGTTAGTCATCCAACCAATTCTTTGATTCCACAATGGTTCCGTTTTGAGAATAATAAATAATTTTTTATTTTTTATTTTTCAAAGTACAAAGAGCCTCTAACCCATTATTAATTTGCTGCTCTGATACTGACTGTATTCCTGTGTGCAGTCGTCAAGGTAATGCCTGTGAGCTCATTTCGGATTTGTTAATGCGGTTTCACAGGCAGAAAGACAAAGGTATAGACAACACATTACCGAAAAGAGATCAAAAGGCAAGTCAATTAAATTCAGTCACGATGATTAAAACCAAACTGGATTAAAAAGAAGAAGAATAGAAAGAAATGTCCTGAAGTCTGTTTATTTGGCTTTTTTCCCCCCAATGGTTTTGTGTGTTGTCTTCATCATAGTTGTGAATGAAAAGTAGGGTATTACAGATCCTTACATTTCTTTCAAAGTTGGTCAACATTGCTGATGTTTGTTTGATTCTTCGCTTGACTCTCACTGTTTATTGTTAGTTCACTTGTACTCCATGCTATCGCACCAATAAGTAAAGAAATCAATCATATGAAGACATTTCTGTTGAAAAAAAGCAAAACATGGAGCAAACTCTTCTTCTTCTTCCTTCCCTTTCCTCTTTTCCCCCTTTAAATTATTTCAGTTCCTCTTCTTCCTCCTTTTTCTATCTATTGAAAATGTACAGACACATCACTGAGTCTGCCAAAAATAACTGGCACTCAGCTTTAGGCTTGATTTACATCATATAATCCATGAGAAAATACAATATTGTACCGTGTATCCTGTGATTTTTGGGTGATTATGGTTCCTGCCGTGATACCAGTTGAGAACCACAGTAAAACATTCAGTCTATGGCTCACATGCAACAGCTCACCAAAAGGTGAGGTCAAGCCTACAATTATCCTACAATAAAGGCGTGAAACTAGGAAATGAGGCAATCTCTCTGTCTTTCTGTCCAGATAAAGAGGGCAGCCAACATTCAGCAGGCGGGCATGTTCTGGTGACCCGGGCCCGTGGCTCTGTAGATATAGGAAGAAGTCATTAGCGCTACCTATAATAACTCCAGGGGCCATTGGTGTAAGGGCAAATCCCAGAGGAAGGTACGCTCGCGGTGCGAAAATCATTATCAATATAGCCAAGTCCCCTGTGATGCTCTAACCCCCCGAAAATAGCAAAGGAAGTGGCAAGGGTAGATTTCAGTCTGATGATCTGTGGAGAATGTGCGCGGGATCCAGGAATACAAACGGCACCAAGGGCAAATATGTACTTATCAGAAGCATCTACATAATTAAAGTATTCATTTCATGTAATTATGGCCTAATCCAGTGGGACAGCCAGTGCTATGTTATGAACTTCCTGATATTGAACAACCTGGGGAGTGTTGCTGTGTGGCGTAACATTAGAAGGATTCAATCAGGCTTCCAGGAGGGAACTTGGAGAAGAAATGTGTCATTGTGGGAGATCTGCAACTCAACAGATCATACATAACGTGTCCATACATTACCTTCCCCTTGACAGGTCTAAAAATACAAAAAACTAAATGCAGACTTGATTTTTATATGTGGCCAAAGCTCTGCCCAATCCCGTCAGACCTTGGAAGCTAAGCAGGGAAGGGCCTGGTTGGTACTTGGATGGGAGACCGTTTGGTAACACCAGGAAGCCTGGCGAATGCAGTGTGTGAGTGAGTGGTTGGTGGTGGTCGGAGGGTCCGATGGCGCAGATTGGCAGCCTCGCTTACTTCCGTCTACCCCAGGGCAGCTGTGGCTACAATAATAGCTTACAACCACCGAGTATCGAGTGAAGGAACAATGGAACTGTAAAGCGTCTTTGAGTGTCCAGAAAAGCGCTATATAAAACTAATGCATTATTATTATTATTATTATATGACTAATGACTAAAAATAAGGTGGAAAACTAGCACTTGAAGCTATCATTGGTGGTACACAAGTTGCGTCAGCTGGATCAACGTACGCAAAGCACCGGGTCCACACAACATACCAGGTCGTGTACTGAAAGGTTGCGCTGATGAACTCACTGAAGTCTTCACAGACATTTTTAACACATCTCTGCAGCAGGCTGTGGTCCCAACGTGCCTCAAAGCGACCACCATCATTCCGGTGCCAAAGAGGTCATCGCCCTCCTGCTTTAATGACTACCGCCCAGTAGCACTCACTCCAATTCATATGAAGTGCTTCGAGCGGCTCGTCATGGAACACATCAAGTTTGTTCTCCCTCCCACCCTGGACCCATACCATTTTGCTTATCGGTCCAATCGCTCAAACGAAGATGCCATCTCCACTGCGCTTCATTCAGCCCTCACTCACCTTGAAACAAAGGACTCTTACATTAAAATGCTATTTTTAGACTTTAGCTCAGCATTCAACACTATAATCCCACAGCAGCAAATACACAAACTGCTCTACCTGGGGATCAACGCATCACTGTGCAACTGGCTGCTGGACTTTCTGACGGGGAGACCACAGGCTGTACGTGTCGGCGGAAAGTTCTCCAGAACCATCACACTGAACACAGGGGCTCCCCAAGGCTGTGTGCTGAGCCCCTTCCTGTTCACTCTGCTGACCCATGACTGCGCTCCAAAGTACGACTCAAACCTCTTCATCAAGTTTGCAGACGACACAACAGTGGTGGGTCTCATCAACAACAGAGACGAGTCAAACTACAGGAGTGAGGTGAGCAGTCTGGCCACGTGGTGCACACAGAACAATCTCTCTCTAAATGTGGAGAAGACAAAAGAGATTGTTGTGGACTTTCGAAGAGCACGGGTCCAGCATGCTCCTCTAATGGTGCTGCAGTGGAGAGGGTGACCAGCACTAAGTTCCTGGGTGTGCACATCACAGAGAACCTTTCCTGGACCATGCACACTACATCTCTGGTCAAGAAAAGGAATCAGCATCTCTACTTTCTCCGCAAGTTAAGAAGAGCCAGAGTCCCAGCCTCCGTTATGTGCAACGTCTACAGAGGGACTATAGAGAGCATCCTGACCAGCTCCATCACTGTGTGGCTCGGCGCCAGCACTGCCTCCCCGCTGTTTAATATAGAGAGCATTTTAATTATATGTTCTCCTCTTAGGGATTAGCTCATGTTTAGAAGTACTTAAATAATGTTTTAATCCTAATTTTGACCTTAGTTTTGCCTCTTTTGTGCTACTTTACTAGATCTGGAGGTCGTCAGAGACCCTTTTACCTTCTGGTTCTTGGTTTGAAAAGTTTGAGAACTGATTCAGTAAGTTAAAACTGCCTGAATATAGCTAGTTGCAGTAACTGGAGACTGAGAGCATACAAATCTGGCCCTGGCACTAGCAAGCTTACGTTCCTCGCAAAGACCTTGTGTGTTTCGGAAAGGGCTAATGTGATGATATGACAAAGTGCATGTTTGTGAGCTCGAGCATGTAGTTCACAAAGTGCAAGGTTGGCAGTTTGAACCCTGCTTTCACTGCTGACGTGTCCTTGGGCTACCCCCGCCTGCTCCCGGTGGGATCGCTGCTCTTTGGATTACTCGGGTGTGCAAATGTGTGTCTGCACAGAGCTGTAGATAATGTGACTGCAAAAAAACAAGTTTGCCTGGTAATTTTATTTTTTGTTGTAATGTTAAGATCTAATATCTATAGTATGGGCCACAGGGTAACCAATATAGGCTCACTCAAATTAAATAGTCTATAATACTGTAGGTTATTACTAATTCACACTTTCAAAATAAATGACCCGCTGAATTGAACTGTTAAAACCAAGGCTTGTTATTTATTGTGGAGACAGATGGTGCTTTCACGTCCTGTGCGCTGTCATTTGTAGAGGTATTCAGTAGAGTGTTAAGTTATGGCATGAAGGACAAATCACTTTTTGAGCAGTCACGTGACCACCATGGCACACAACGCAGTGTGCAAGGTTCTTTGATTGTAAATACCATTTTCAAATGTTCTCTCCAATATTTAAAATCATAAAACAGGCTGGTTGAAAAAACAAACAAATCTGAATTATAGATAGATATATTTCACTTTTACACTAGATTTTAAAAATTAAAAATAAATTAAAAAAATGCCAAAACTTCAGCCAGGCATTTTACACTGTGGGCAACCTCAACTTAGCCGTCTTACAAACATGTCATGTACTTTCTATTAAAGAATTTGATCATTATAGTAACCCCCAATGGCTCTTTTCCACCTACCCTACTGTATGCTACCCTCTACTCTACCTGCATTTGAAGCGTTTCCATCAGCCCACTGTTAAAGTAATTTGGATCACTAACTGTCTATTCCTCTTATATAGACATTTGACCATTACATACAGTGACCTATATTTAGTGAGCATTACTTAATTTGTGCATTTCATCTTTGCATCTTGACAATTTAAGACTACTCTGAACCGTTAAATCATTGGTCCACTCTGATTGTATCAAATCAAATCAAATCAAACTTTATTTATAAAGCGCTTTTCATACAAAATGTAACACAAAGTGCTTTACAGTGCTTAAAAATCATTAAAATCGTCCCCACCAGTAAATATACATAAATAACTACAACCCCACCACCCCACCCGCACACACAGACACACAGACACATATACGTACAGACAGCCCAGCAGTTAAAAGTCTTAAATAAAAATGGACATAGAGTTGAGTACGTAAGGCTGGGTACAGATGGACCGAAAGAGGAAACACCATCCAAGGAGCCGTCTGCACCAGGAGCAGCCCATCGGCCACAGCCACAGAGCGCCAACCCAGGGGGCCCGGAGCAGGTGTAGGAGAGACGTCCTACCTCCATCCAGGCACCCCCAGGAGAGCGCCCGCATAGCCGCAGCCAACCAGCACTCCTGGGGCAGAGGGTTCCCTCAGAGGAACCACTAGAAGAACATAAAAAATAAATAAATAAATAAATAAAATGACTAAAAAATAGATAAATAAATACAATAAAAAAAAAAAATATATATATATATATATATATATATACACACATAAAAAATAAATTAATATTTAATAAGAGATACATTAAAAACAGCTAAAACTGTGCGTGAAATAGCACAGGATTAAAAGAGGGAAACTAAAGAAATAATAGAACTAGATATTTGATTCACCGGATATTTGACTGGATATTTGATTCACCGGAACTTTACATTGTCTTATTTACTGTTCTGTTTTATTGCCTTAATGTTTGTTACAGCCCTATGAGGCAACTCCTGTTGTGATATTGGGCTATACAAAACCATTGATTGATTGATTGATTGATTGATTGATTGATTGATTGATTGATTGAACTAAAACCGGTAAATAAGGTTAATATAAGTAAATATTAGTTAAAAGCTAAGCTGTATGATCTTATACAGTCTGTATGTATAAATACTGTGTCCTGGCTCTGGACCGGCATCTTTGTACAACCTGTGCAAAATGTCTCTCCATATGCATATGTCAATTAATGCTTAATTAATGTTCAATGTTTGTCGATTTTCTTTTTGGAGATTTCTCACCCATAGAGTTGTATCGGCCCCTTCCCGCCAACAGAGATTATGACATCAAATCCTCACGCAAATGCAAGCTATAGAACTGCAACCAAACCAAGGAGAGTGGAGCCAAACCAAGTGAAAGAGAGTAGCGCTGTTGGAAACGAGTCATTATACGTATAAGGCCTGGATGTCAAGTGAGTCTAAGTTAACACTACTGCCAGGCTAATAGCCCCTGGGATTGTGTCAGTGCTAATGGACGGTTTGGCAGCTGCGATTGACAGTTTTTAGCCAGACTCCTCCACTCCACTGCTGTAGTGTGCCTCAGAGCCAAACACAATCAAGTCTTTTACCAACATGTCAGAACCACGTCCATTGTTCACATTTTTTACCGTGTAAACTGCAGATATAGTTGCTCAGTTGGGTTTACATGCAAATAAACTTAAATGGCCATGATTGTTGAAAATAGTTAAAAAAGAGGGCATTTTTTGTGTCTCGAGATAAACAGAGGTTGGTTTTGTTGTTGTTTAGTTGACGTCATACAATTCAAACGATTCAATACTGACTGAGCACCAAGAGTCCACGCACAAAATCTATTTTGAGGGTTTGATTACTAGAACTAGACTTTGAATTTAGTTGGGAACCTTCTGTCGTCCTGATGATGTGGAGCAGTGTATGAAATAATTGCAATGCTGTCTGAGTTGATGTCACTGATGAGGTCCCAATGGGCTGATTCTTCCCGTGATTCAATCCCACCCACTGTGAGTAGCACGGCTGGCAGACTGACTTCCTGCCAGGCTTTTTATATTTAGATCTTTTCATTTGGCTGTGACCTATCTTTAGGAGCTGACCTGATACTCTGCTCTGTCATCTGTGAGCAGCTTTGACAAATTGCTTCACAGGGGAGCATGAGGCATTTGTCTTATGTTTTGGCAAATTCAACTCATGTGGGATTGAACGAAATGACAGAAGAAAAAAAAAAAAGTACATTACCATTAATTGCATTATTAATTTAATATAACAATAAATGGAGTAAAACAGTAATAGATTTGAAGTAGCCAAGTGTTTTAATTGATTGAGGTAAAAAGGGGAGATCTGCTATGAGTGTGTTCTGGCATTGACTCTGTTCTAACTGTGGTTGGTTGTGGTGTTATTTATTTATCCAAATGAACACGCTTTGTAGTTGTATTGCCAAAAAGTAGTTACAAAAATTAGGAGCTTCTAGCCCTCCGGGCTGTTTTGTGTTGAGAGAGAGATGTGAGTTTTTGTTTTTCTCAATAAAACTGAGTGATTGGTGTTGAGAGATTTTAACCAGTTGTCAGTGGGGGTGGTTGGAATCATTGTAAATAGGTATGTAATTTGAGGTAGATTGCAGAAATTCGTCCGATTAGTGTTAGAGGGAGTTTTTTCCCAACCTGGAGTATAAAAGTACACATTTAGAAAATTACTATTCAAAATACAAGATTATACCAGAACATCATGAGTATTGTATTTCTTCAAATAGAAATGACATTTTATTACACTGTTTGTAAGTGTTTTATCATGTTATTGTTCCGTTCTACCTCACAGCTATAGCTTGATCAAAAAGTGTGAGGGTGTCAGGGGCAGCAAACAGCATTGTGACCCACTTTAATCTGCTCACCTGCACAGCAGAATATTGTTAGAGTTCAGTCTGTACACGTAGCTCAGAAATAATGCAGATGTGAATCATTTTTATTGCAATAACAGGAGCACTGTTCTCTCTAAATATTTAAGTGTTTATGTTGCATTTTGTGGAAAATAAACACAACACGAAATCATAATAAAATAATAACAAACAGTTCTGACACCTGTTTGGAGAGTTTTACTTTGTGAGTTAAAGACCCACTCAAAAACATTTGGGGACAGAACCCAGTACAGATTCTATGGAGGTTTATTGTGAGTATAGCAAAAATACTATTATTATTGGGCCCTTTATGTTGGTTAGATGCTATATTTGTTTCCACCTACGACCAGACTTTCAGTTATGTCATCTATAAAGTCTTCTCATGACAGATGGAATATGCAATGTTTAAATAGGACAGAATATACTTGCATGCAGTACCACTATTTCTGCATTCAAAGTGTTTTGAGTATGGACCAGCAGGCTGTGTCAGGTGAGACATGGCAGTCGTCCATAGTCTGCTCTGAACTACTTTCCAATGGAAACGATATAAAAACGCTCCAAATGTGACAGTGTCCCCACAGAACCATCTGGTCTCATCTAGATGTGTGCACCCCAACTTTGGACCGCACCATAGACGCAAGCTCATGACAGACATGAAAAGCTTATAATGTGCATAAATAAACAGGGTAGTCAAACTCCAAGTTGTACTGTACATGTATTTAATTTAAAGCTAGAAGTTGCACTTGATTTGTTGTGTATGGGCAGATGTTTTTTTAATTTTTTTATGTGTGTTTAGTTTGTTGATGACTGGGACGACACCAGAACTACCCGCTCTGAAAATCGTCTAACAATAAAAATAGCGCAACCCTTTAAATTGCAGTTTGGCTTGTGTTTTGGACCATTAAATGTAAAACTGGGGCATAGAGACACATTTGAACCAGTCTGCTTGCTGTTTTAGTGTTGTGTAAAGTCCACACAGCTGCGTTGTGTTTTCCTTCTTTGATCGCAGACATTGTGGCGGTAGTTTCAGGCTGAGGTCGTTGCACAGTTAAGTCTGAACCCCCTTGCTTGATATAGGGGACATTTGGTTCATCACCTGGACCTGGGCAAAAGATGACCGTTGAATGTGATCAATTGTCAGCACAACAAAAGTAGGACAAGATTAAGATAAGAGAACAAGCAACGCTTCTTTGCCTTGTCCCTCAGAGTCCAGAAAATGTCAGTGCAATGCCACGGGAATAGGTGAAAACTTGTATCTGGTGTTGAGATGACATTGGTCCCCTAAGGACAAATGGCTAGGTATGAAAAATTGATATGAGGCAGAAAATAGACTAGCTGTCCAATATAAGGCTGGGCATGGGACTTGTGAGTCAGAAATGCAGTAGGCCCAGTTTACCCCCAAACAATTATTCACAGCGAAAAAGAAGTAAGAGACCCATTTACAGGTGCACAGGTGTTTGAGGTGACATTAGAATGAAATGAGGACTGGCACATGAATGAATGGCTTTAGAGGTAAAGTCAGTTACTTTTTCCTTAAGAAAATAATTCTAATTCTAACCCATACACCCTAAATATTATCTAATTTGACGTGAAAAAATTTACGAATTTTCTCTTGGAACCTGCTTTCCACCGGACTGCGATGCACATTACGGTGTGTTCACATTTGTGGCTCTTGGTTCAATTGGAGCAAACCCTGGTGCACTTTGTTGTGCAGCTTGTGAACGCACCACCTGCGATTGGTTTGCAGCTGGGCTTAGGGACCAAAGGAAGGAGCACATTGACCCAAATGTAAACGCACCAGCAATTTAGCTTAGGTTTTCTTTTTGTGTGTTATACAGCATATGCATGTTTTGTAGATGGCAATAGGCATAATATTACAACAGACATTTTTCTTATACATGTGATGTAAGTTCACAATACAACCAAGACGGCATTCGCTGTGTAAAGTGCTATCCATCCAAGGGCTTCATGCTTATTATGGAAAATGAGAGGCAATAAGTATATAAGGCAGGGAAATTCAGCTCTGCTTACCTATAGATATTGGCTAACCTTGTTTCTTTTGTCCCACAGAAAACTAGCCTCTTCTGAGTCTTTTACTCATCGTGAGCCTGTCTTCATGGAAGAAAATGCCCCAAAAAATTAAACACATTTTGCTATAATTTTGAGAAATACATGTCTCAAATGTGGCTATTATTCCATAAGTGAATCTTCTCCCGTTCCTAAACGATGGTGTCTGTAATTACATACTATAATGCACCTACATGGAGTGTTCCTCAAAAGCTGCTGTCATAACCTTATTGCCCCATGACTCTGGGGAAGTGTTCGACACGCTCACGAATGACAAGCACTCCTAATAAGTCATCCACACAAGCAGACTGCATGGACCAGCACTATGCTCACGCTCAGAGCACATACATAGATTATCAAAGCATGACAGTTGGTTTTACATTTCAAATAACCCTCGGTGCATTACCAGCAGTTATTTACAGTGCAAGCACTGCTTGTTCATTTTTAAACAGGCCCTTAAGGTCTGTTTGACAGACAAAGCTGGTGAGCCAAGCAGGAGAAGGGACTCTTGTTGTTGTTCGACTGGGTATGAAACATTGTAATGGCATTGGGGAAAGTGCTGGAGAATGCATTATTAATGTGTTAATGATGCAATATGTAAAGGTCATGGCCTGTGTCTGCTCACAGACATGGATCATGCAGTGTTCTTGTGGGTAATGATCTGCTGTCTTGGTGTTGTATTTCCATGTAAGATGTTGAGCAAACTCTCAAACAAGGATTAATAATTGCACATCTGCCAATGACAAAGCATCCGCAACAAAATACAATATTTCCTGTTGCTTTCTCCTCCGTGCAGTTGAATTGGAGAAGGGCTGACCTGTCAGAGCTGATGTCAGTGGAAGGAGGCTCGTGTGTGAAATTCTAATATTAAAAGCATAATAAAAATTGAAAGAGAAACAAGCAGTAATCTTGACTCGGGTGATGAGAAGTCAGTCTCATTGCTGTGTACTTGGAGAGGACACTAAACAGTACTAAACATTAATAAGAAAACAACAATCTGTCATATTACAAGAAAGGTATTATTCTCCATAAACGCAGAGATAATGATTCATGGTTAAGTAATTCTAACCCCTCTGTGTGCTTTGTCTACAGAGGGGGTTAGAATTGCCAAGCTATTTTTGCTTGAGCCACAGCATTCCTTGCACTGAGGACATCCCATTCTCCACAAGTCCTCCAAAAATCCTCCAGCCGCAAGCGTCCCTGGTTTTGTTGTGGATGTTCACACAGGTGTGCCTTTGCTCTGCTCAGTGCCCACACCGCAGTCCGTCTCTAACAAGCGTGTACCTGGTAATCCAGAGCCTGTTTTCTCCCCGCAGCAGCCCTGTGTATATAATCTCATTACCTATGCATGTCTCATTAATTTCCGTCATGGCCCAACCGCCTCCTGCACACGCTGTCACCACTTCCCAGGTCGACTTTAGCCACTGTGCACAAACCCCGCAGCTGGGACCAGGGAAAATGACAGTGGTCTGGTCTCCCCACAAATCATGGACGAGGGTCAGACAACTGGCCCAGATGAGAGCTCACCTTGGACGTGATATCTTGCAGCACATAAATGAAGACCGGCGGGCTGTTTGATGGATGGAAATAAAAAAAAAGCAGCCGTACAGAAGGGTTCCATGAAACTTATCCTGTAAGCTCCTCGTGTGAATTTGATATGGAGATAAACATGGAGGAAGCATGCGATTAATCTACTAATCTGATACAATAATGATGTAATGATAAGATAGCAATGATATACTAACCTGCATGGACAATTTCAAAACATGATTCAGTTTTCCTTTAAAAATATAATTCTAAAACTTTGTGCGCACAGGTGACCATTCGTTGGTGCCATCATTAAGGCCGGGATACATTGGTCACTAAGGAGCAGCCATTTGTGTTTTTGGTTGTTCAGGTAGCCAGAGCAAATTGAGTCCAGAACTTTGATTTTGCGAGGCAAGAAATAATTTATAAAAAACAATTAAAGAAAAAAACATAGCAAGTGTTTATTTTAGTTTGATGTCCCCATGCTACTATTCCTTCACATTTAGATTATGATGCAATGCAAAATGTTCTCCACAGGATTTCCATACAGCATGTAGTGGCTTTTCTGTATGAAAATATATTTTCCATATACAGCGTGCCCAGCGTTGCACTCCACTTTCCGTGATGTGATCATGTTTTGACAGCCAGGCCCACAACACGTTCCAAGATGGGAATAATTCCACAGCAGTCAGCCATGTGGCTAGTGTTGCAGCAGCCAACAAGTTTGAATTTTAAATGTTTTCAAAACACAAATAGAATCTCCAGGTGTGAGCTCCGGCAGCACAGTCAAATCATGGCTCAAATCGTTGACTGCTCACAAAGTGTGTTTATTTGATTATTTATTTATTACACAACTTCACCGATATATAAAAGAACACTGCACTAATTGGATGTCAATAAACTTGTGGATTTCCAATACAAATACAAATACTAATATAAATACAGTACAATAACTGTTGTTTACATTTTCTCCCCCTGAAATGGCCTTCAATTGGTTCCAAATACAGAGTATTACAGGAATACAGAGTTTCAAGTGACTACATGGTGTTCGATACTTTGACAACTACTACACCATAAATATGTGACATAAAACATAGCAATATCAATAATATGTTTTTAATGTGTTCACAAATGATCGTGAGTATGCCTCAACCACAAACTCCGCAGATCCTCCTTTTCACATTTCTCAACACTCCTCTCCGATCCACAATCTGTCAGAACATTTTGTAATTAGTTATCGTATGTGATACATTTCCTGTACTGTTTTTGTAATGCTTCTGTGTATTGGTTGAAATGCAAGACTGAACTATTGAACTTAAGAGTATGCTCTTGTCCAGGTGTCACCGTGGGAAGGTAAACATGACTTGTAATGTAATACTCCAGGATGTGGTGGGTTTACGACGGGTAATATGATCTTACGAGGGGTAATATAATACTGTCTTAGGGAGGAAGGGAGAAGTAATCTCCTGACCTCTGCCCCCCTCTGTCCTGGGAGGTCTTAATGTGTGTCATGTGGTGTAAGGAATGTGGGCGTGTGTGAAGTTCAATATAAACCAGGGGAAGACTGAGAATCGATGAAAGAGGCATTAGACAAGCGTGGGTCAGTCAGTATCCACGTCCTCTTTCCCCTGGCCAGAGAATAAACTCTTGTCTGAAACTTGTGTTTTAATCTGTTTAATATTTCTGTGGCAGAAATAACAGAGCGTCATCAGAGCCGTTTTTGGTAAACAAATAAAATTCCCTAACACAATCTCACCTGTCATTTGCACTATTTAGAGTATGGTAAATGCCACGATAAAGTTAATTTGCCTCTGCTGGTCTTTATTCTCTCGACCCATCCCTACTCTTGGTGTTTTCTTTTTATCTCTAAAACTTCCTTGAAGGAAAGGTCTGGTCTCCACAGGCTCAGCTCACCCAGCAATCTGCTGATCGTAGCTCTCCCTGTGTCTCAGCATTGTTGCATCTTACTGACCAAATGTTTCTAATCCATAGATTATTGTGGTATGATTTATGCAAATGAGGTGGTGAAGAAGCGATGAGAGCTAAATTTAGGGCATGAAAATATTAAGTAAACTGTTCTGGAACCGGAGTCTAATTGCTGCTTGTGGAATTGCTCATTTACCACTCGTAACACTGGGGACTCCCCAAAGTGACACCACGGTGAAGACTGACATACCACAGTGTGGTCAAGGTCCTTTATGTTCACAGATGTAACGGGACGGCTCCCTGGGGATTACAGAGCTTGTTAATGTCACTATTTGTTCTTCATATGGCATAGTGGGTCACACATATCAGCCATGATTCACCACTGATGCATTAGACTTGAAGGAACTTCACAGCTATAGACTCAATACATTTTATATAAATTACTCCAGCAGACAGACAATTACAGAGTCATTTGTCATTTATATCTTATACCTTTCAATTGCATTTACATTTCGTGTGCGTGAGCTTTGCACACAGTATATTACAATCTTCCAAAGTCACACTGAGACAACAAATATAACACACAAAAAACTTACTGGTGAGGGGAGAGGCATAAAAGCAAAGATTGGTTGAACAAACCACGGCATCGTGTATATACTGTAAAAACAATAATGTCCATAATAAACACACACACACACACACACACACTTTAGGGCTATTTAGTAAGTTATGGCTGGAGAACTGCAGAAAGTGGGGAAACAAATACTCATAAACTTCATAAAGTTGTGTTCATTGTGAATTCTAACTCATTCTATATCTAAATTTTTTTTTTCTTTGGCAATTTTAGCTCTGTGGAAGCAAGGCCATTGTTTGTGTAACCCACGTAAAGTAGCCGCCCACATCCTGTGCCTTTTATTTTGGCGGACTGATTTCCTTTAAAGCGCCCTCTCCCCCTCGTCACTTCCTCCTGCTCCACTCCCGCTATTTCCCAAATAGCTGCTGCTGCTGTGGCGTGGCCAGGATAGCGTTTTTCACTCTGAAAACCCGAACTACTTTGAAATAATAGACCACGACTGAGCCGACTCATTCAGCGTGTCTATTCCGTCCCAATATTCTCTCCGGTGAGTAATCCGCGCTGTATATTCCGTATGTCTTGCAGAAAACGTTGTATTGTGTACTGACGCATTTTCATATAAAACCCCCGTAGATTCTCATGAATCAAAAAGTCAGGACCTACCGGTTGCCTGACTATCCCTGCTACTCATCGGTGAGTCACCATATTACTCTCACTTTTGTTGCGGTTATGTGATTATGATGCCACGACTGTCCCTTTAGCTCCGCCGCTAAAATAACGCTAACTTAGCTGTGCAGACCACGCTTGTTTACATTATATCTTCGCCTCTATCCGCTTAACGTCCAAACTATTTACTATATTGTTAAAGCCGAATCCGGCAGTAGATGTTGTTGAGCCTCAACACCTCGTTTTTGTAATTATGGCTGTTATGCCTATTTTTGTACATTTTCCTTTCTTGAGATAGCCCAAGCGGCAATGCACTTTATGAATTGGCTTCAAACTTTTTGAAGAGCTGACCCCTGTTGCGCAATAGTTACGTTATTTCCACACTTTGAAACCATTTTGTATATTTGATATAGCTTAGCTTCAGTGCTAATGACTTTGATTTGATTTTAGTGCACTTTATTTTATCTCTGAAGCTTCACTTGGATTATGTATATTTCTGTGTATGTATGTAAATTATAGCATGCATTGCTGTATTGAATCTATGTAAATTGATTACTTTGACTAATGGGAATTTTTTCCTCGGCCTTGTTTTTAGGTCAGGTTTTTTTTTGTTGTGTACCCCCTCCCTGAAACCTTGGTTGGTTTTATTTCCTAACCGATCAACCCTTGGATGGCGAGCCTGAAACCCACTGCTCTCGACCTGCTACGTGGTGTGGTAGGACAAGCACACTCTTGTTTTTTTGTTATTGGATTATAACCCGGACTCTATGCCCACCATCGAACTTTTCAAAAGCAAACTGAACTATACCAAAGGAGACAAGCCCTTGGATCATCAACCATTGCTGTGTTTTTTTTGTGTTTTATGTTTGGACAAATTGCTGTTTAGAATTGAGCATATTTAACCTATCTATAATATAACTTATTATTATTATTATTATTGATTGATAACTATTCACATAACTATTAATATATATATATATATATATATATATATATATATATATTATTATATATATATATATATATATATATACCCACCTCAATACAAGTACTTGAAACTAATATTTTGTCTGGGTTTTATTCACACACTTGGCTCCGTGGCCGGACCTTTTTCTGGTTACCGACGAGCACCTTCGGCCGCAGTCCACGCCTAGCCCTAAAGCGTTACATTTGGATATTTCATGAGAAATTATGCAATAATAACTCCGAAAAGCCAGAAGTTTTTTTTTTTTTATCTAGCTTTCCAGTGTCCATCAGTTTCATTTAATCCAGTTAAATATAAAACTATTTTATTTCATTCTATTTATTCTTTATGCAAATAAAATATCCCTAGCCTGTCACCCTATTCTGCCACTGACTGTTAGATGAGAAAAAAGTAACTGCTTAATAACTGGTAAATTATCAGATGCTTGCAAGGTTTGCTTTTGTTAGTGCTATGAGAATCAATGACACCTTCTGTAGTTCCCTCTTGAACAGCAGGTCACAGAGATGTTGCTCTGCACGAAACTATAGGGCCCACTTTGAGAAAGTGCTGATACAGAAGCTGTTATATACCTTCACGGTTGATGAAAGCGCTCTCAGGTAATCTGGCAAAACTAACAGCTTGCACAAGATGAACCATGTGGGTATAGAGTTTATATCTCCACATTGTTAGGTATAAGAGCCACAGAATGAGAAAAGGCTGCCTATACATCACAAATTCACTATGCACATGATGAAGAATATTCCCTCTTCTGCTTTGATCAAGCGTTTGAGACCTCCTGATGTTGTGAAAAAAGTTGGCAAAAGCAAAATCCTTTCCATCCGCGAAACAGGGTGTTTTTATATTTCCCCTTTGTCAGTTGCATAAGAACAGAGAAGAGCCCTGACAAATCTTTCTCTTCATCTTTTTACTTCTCAAATCGACTGTCATCTCATCCCCCACTATTTCACTGCAGTGACACATGTGGGTGAGCAATTCAAAGGGCTGACACTGTCAAGGAAAAAAAGGCGAAAGACATCCACAGAGATTCGGAGAAAGCACAATATGTTTTGGCGAGTGATAAAAAGTCCAAATGGAAAGTTTTTAGAGTAGCGCGTGGCCTCAGAGCCATGGGTACTGGGCTGTTGAACATCATTTTTTTTTTTTTTTCTATTCTCTCTCAAGAGACCACTGAAGCCATCCAAGAAAGAAGAGGCGTAAGCTTCCCTTCAGTAGGAGCTTTAAAGATGCACATGGAATAAAACAAATAAAAGGAAAACAGCACAGTAATGTAGGATTTTTTTTATAGTCCATATGCTTTATTTAACATGATCACACAGGGTGAAGAGAATTAAGAGATATTTGTTTGTTGGACCCTGGGCTTGAACCTGCAGGAAGGTGATATTATGTTAAAGTAATAGTTATCTTGAAATGATTGTTTACTCTTTATAAATGTGGATTCTGCTAAAAAAGTAGTTGCACCATTGTACAGGGTCAAGTTGAGTTCATTCTTAATTCCTAATTTCCGAAATAGGTCACAGCTGAGGCGAGCAGCGCACACAATGACAATGGGACATATTAAGTAGCCATGTGCTCTGTGCCGAGCCTTTCAAATGAATACGATAGAACAGGGAAGGCTTCTATACACCAAAAGGACTTAAATAGCACGTGCCTGTCACAGTGAGAGTTATAATACTGCATCTGCTGCTGTGGGGTTCAAAGGGAAATACTTCATGTTTATGTCCCAGCTAGCTGTCGTTCTCTCTTGTTTGCGCGTGTGCAGCTTGACTCAACATGGCCAAGCACGTATTTCTGAAGTGAGGAATTGTCTCATACATTCTATAAGTCTCAAATTGCATTCAAACTGTATAAAGCAATTACCAGGGGAATACATAGCCCTTTATGAATCTACTATTATATTTCCCCTGACTTCTGACAGAGGTGATGCAAATACGTTTATGACATGTTTTTATCACAGAGAAATTGTGTAAGTTAGTGGCTCAGCAGACTATTAAGATGTACATATTGACATAAGAAACCAAATAAATGAAGCTTATGTGAGATGCTGTCACAAATTGCTTATTTCTTGTATTTTCAGAACACTGCCTCCCCGTCTAACGTGTACGAGCGAGTGCTCTGAGAGGAGCCATGTCCCACAGTGCGGAGTATGCCCTGAATCACAGTCCCTGCTCTGAAAGGCTTCACACAGGCTTTGTTTCCCTCCGAGCTGGTGACGGTTGAAGGGAATGGACAGCATCTGTGCCTCCAGCTGAGTTAACTCACGCCTCCTGGCAAGCTTTGATTTGGAACACAGCACTACCGCACATTTCGCTATTTGTTTTTGCATTTTATGGTTGTTTCAGTCAAACTTTTCCAATGAAGTGGACACAATAAATGCAACAGAAAATAGCCCAGACTCAGGCTTTGCTTAGAAAAATCAACTGTAGAGTCCAATTAAAAGCTATAAAGGCAACAATGAACCATAAATATCCAACATAACGCACCGCAACATCTGTATCATGCTCGAGTTATGCCAGGTGGACAGAGGCGGTTCAGCTTGAGCCCTTTAGAGAGAATGACATTATGACTGTGGAAATAAAGGACAAGAAAAGTGATCTGTTTGTGCTATAATTTCTAATATCACAACACTCACTGTAGTGAGTATGTCAGTGGCAGAGTTGGATTTGTCCAGAGCAATGCGAGTGGATGACTTACAGGGTTGCTTTTTGAGATTGGTAAATCTTATATAGCGCTTTTCTGCTGTTGTCCGGCCCAAAGCACTTTACAGTAAGGAACCAGTCACCCATTCACACTCTCATTCATACACCAATGTACGCAGACACTGGAGGCATGGTGGGTGAAGTGTCTTGCCCAATGGCAGTGTGCATTTGCGGGAGCTGGGATTCGAACCCACGACCTTCCGATCACGAGACGACCCGCACTACTACCTGCGATATTGTTGCACTGTCTCTTTAATAGAGAATTCATCATGAAACCTCACAGTTTGATGTAACATATTTTTGAATTGTAAAAAAATAAATAAACTTGTCTCCTTAGTATAGCGATGTAGCCCTCAGATTTCTGCACAGAGGACATTTTTCATAAATGGAACTAACCAACAGTGACTTCTGTGCTAGTGCAGGGGAGCTGCTCCTCTCTGATCAGAGGCTGAAGGAGATGGATGATGTGAGGAGGTCTAGTGGAGCCTCTCTGTTTACTGTGCTTTAGTCACCAGAGTCACAGCCATTTGTCACAGCACTGCTCCAGTGATGTAAGGCCCGCACCCGCTGCACTCACCAATGCATCAAATCAATGTGAACCAAACACTTCTGTCTGAAATTAGACTGAAATGAATAGAGCCGTTGTAATAGACTGTAGAGAACAGCTTTTGTTATTTTAATGTCTGCTTTCATGTCCCGCAGCTGCGACAACCAAAATTACAATGCACCGAATTACCATCCAAATGAAAAGCGCTTGTAATAATGTCATTATCTTCCAATATGCTATTGCTGTATTATGGATGCTTTCACTCTCAAATATAAATCAACCACATTAGATTATGAGATGGTTTAGAGTTTTACAGCTGATGAATTATGTTATGTGACGCTCACATACAGTGTATTAGATTGAATATTTCTCAAGTCTCCCAACTAATAATTCACCATCAAAATGAATCACAACAGGGATTGTAATATCAAGTTTCACAAGCTCGACTGGATTTTCTGTTTTTGTAAATATGCTTGTGTGCAAAGCAGCTAATAAAACTGTGGTGTGAAAAAACGTGTCTGATGGTGGCAAACCCGCAGTCATCTGAGCCTCTGTTAATATAATAGTATAGATTAGAGGAACGGATTACAGTCAGAGCATTTCTCTTTGGGAATATTCATGTCTCAAGTACAGAGTGGAAAACTGTGTAAGGCAGTGATTCTCAACTGGTGGGTCGAGGCCCTAAAGTGGGTTGTGAGTCTATTCCAGGGAAGAGCATGAAAACACCACCAGAGTCTGTAAACATGTATGTTACTGGGTTGTTTTGAGCTAAATCCCAGTCTTAAAGGCATATCTCCTGCTTGCTCAATAAAGAACTTGTGGAAAACTCCAATTTTATTTGAGTCGCGGCTTATCATCCTGATAATGGTGGGTCCCAAAACAACATCTATTCATGCCTTGTTTGGTATTTTTTGAATACAATTTAACCTCTTAACCCCACGAACCGAGCACATTTTCTCCAGTTTGGCTTTACCCAAATCTAAAAGTTTCTTGAAAAGCTTCTAAATAGCAACAAAAACAAAGATGAAAAGCCGAACTGGAGAAAATGCTCTCAGTCAAAGTGGTGGTTGAGAGGTTAATTATTATCTGCCCCGGGTTCTAATACCTTTGATAGTTTAGACTTGAATTTGTGCCTATTATTTCTTCTTCAAAATCAAATGTAAAGTACTACAGCACTCAGAGAAGCTAATATTTTCTGAGGTGACTTTGTGTGCGGTAAAAAGGAAACCAAAGAAAATGTTTGTACTGTCCTCATTTCAAAGTAGACAAGCTTGTGTTTTAGAAAGTGACCGTGAGATCACAGAATGAATGTCCTTCACCCTGAAGTAACTCTTGCTTTTTTGCTCTGATATATTTTGATGGAAGCTGAAATTATTGCTTGATCCGCGACCAATTTACTTGAGTCAAGGTAAGTCCTCCTCTGTCCTTGATGTAAATGCTTGATGAAGAACTGTCTTCTTTGCCCTGCAACTCACAACTATCAGTGTGTGCCGTGGCACCACGACAAATTACCACAAAACATCTACAGATAAAAGCGCTTTTTATTTGTGCAGCTCACTAAGGAGAACAGAAATGCCTGTAGGCCAGAGCAGTGTTGGATGTGACCTAGCAGTGGAAGTACATTGTGACTAATGGACAGGCAACCACAAAATGTAATGAAAGAAGTTGTGAGGCAAACATTTTAAGAATTAGAGTGTATGTAGTCCTTCAGCGTTTCAGACTGACTTTCAAAACAAAGCAATAACAAGGTAGACTTGACTGTCTAATACCTCGTTTTCCGCCGGTACTGTGTATAAAAGTATCAACACCTCCAGGATCGTCATAGCTGTGTCATTTCACCCTGCAGTTCCGACCTCGAAGATAGACGACGCTGTTAGAATGTGCTAACTCTTTTGTCATATAGATAGCTGCTTAAACGTGGGCATAGACTGTGTGATTTCAAATTAACACTTGGCTCGTACTATGCAAATGTCGGGCGTGCCGACAGCAAAGTCACAACTGAATAACCCCCTTAACTTTGGATTCAAATCAAAAGAAAGACAGAAAAAAAAAAGTGCGTTCAATCAAGCAGAGCACCTGACAAAGATGGAAGTCGAGTCCTTAAACTTGACAACACAAAGTAATAATGACTGTTTTTCAATTATTTTAACATTTTGACATTGGGAAACTAGTTATCACTCATTTTGTTCTGCTTTTTTAAACTTTTAGAATTTTTTGCGATTGTCCCCATTACCCGTAAACCTAAAGTTGTGTGTATTTTTATTATTATCCTTACATTTCATTTGAAGTACTGTAGTAAGTGTACATGTAACCACATATACATGTTTGTATGTGCACAAATGTGAGCATTGAGCATTATCTGTAAATATATACGCAGTGTTGATTTTGTCCATAATATAAAAAATGTACACGTTAGAGCTGACTTTTTGTTGTTATTGATTATATTTATTTTTGCCACCGGAGTATGTTGTAAACATAGCAAAAAAAAAACAGATCTGTCTTCACCTAAATGTTTATTGAGCGATGGAAGTCGAATTTTGGGGGTGGTCCCGCCTGCTCCACTGCTCAAAAGCTGAACACGGGCGTGAAACATTCATAAAATTTATTTGCTTGAACAGTTCTGTTTGTGTGTGTGTGTGTGTGTTTTCTCTCATTACTTTTGTTTATGTTATTGTTGTTATTTAGATATTTAGAATCCACAAAATGCAGAAATTGCAAATAAAGCAAATTTAAAAAAGCTGCGTGGATTTGATCGAGATATTGTAATGAGACAAAAATAGATCTGGTGATTAAAATTACTACAAGCAAAAGTTGAGAGACTCCGTTTTAGCAATACAACTTTTCAAGGATGGAAGCCGAACGTGACAAAGCGGTGAGCTTTGAATACCCGGTGCTAGCAATGATGCAAAATACAATAATAATGTGTATGTGGAGTGCAGCGATGTCTCTGCCACCACATGATACATTCAGTTTATGTAGGATTTTACAGTCTTTACATAAGGCTAAAAAAAAAATGAAGTAATTTTCAGACCATCTGGATTAACTCCTGCAGCCCATCTGTTTGCAAACATTTGATTTGGTTAATTTCAAAACATCAGTAAACTACTGAATATGTTGAAAACCAGTTCTTTGGTCCGCCTTTGATTACAGCACACATTCGCTGTGGCATTGTTTCAATAAACGTCGGGATTATCAAAAGAGCCTTCTCCGGCACATCAAAGATTCTCAATGGGGTTAAGATCTGGACTCTGTGGTGGCCAATCCATGTGTGAAAATGATGCCTCTTTAGCTGTACACAGTGCCTCTTGCTCCTTGACCCACTCTTTCACAATGTGAGCCCAGTGAATCCTGGCGTTGTCATCTTGGAATATGCCTGTGCCATCAGGGAAGAAATCCTTTGATGGAATAACTTGGTCATGGTCAGGGAGTTGGCTGATCTCCTTCTTTGGGCACATAGTGTTGCTGAACCTGATCATAACAGTTAGCTAAATCCAGGGGTCAACCTTTTAATTTTTGGTCAGGCAACGAGGTGGTACTTGGTGTGAACAGTTAGAGACTGTTGGTGATGCCCAATATAATGCCTTGTGAGAATTAGCTTATCTGAAGTAAGGGCTGAGGCAAACTGCTAGCGGAACAGTAATCTGGAAGGAATTTGATATCTTTCAACATATACCTTGAGCACCAAGTGCATGATGCAATGTTTGTGTATGATGGTTAGTTGTTTACTCCTGGAGCTTATTGGACTGACTTCACGAGATTGGCTTAGTTGTATTTTGTCATATTTTCAACACTGGCTTTATTCAAATCTTGTCACACCAACTTTAAACTTAAAAGGGACTAGATGCAAGTTGTCATTTTTATACCCACTACTGCCACCTCAGGTTTTACGTGTAACTGCAGTTTCTATATTAAGCTCGTGCATGACAATACTTCGGACCCAAATTAACAACATTTTGAGTGACAGTGCAGGATTTTAGCGGCAGTTGTGGTGAAAAGGTCTGGGCTCTTTCTACATTAGGACATTGCTGGAACATTTAGGGGGAGGAAAATACATAAATTTAACATTTTCAAACTCCGTCTAGCCCCTTTAAACTTAAAAGTGATTGTGAAGAATTTGCAAGCTCCTGAGCAAGTGCAAAGTTTTCACTCAAGATCCAATTATAGGTTAAAACATGTACAATAGGCCAAGATGAAAAGGTGAGTGTGTTTGAGAGTGCGCATGGGGGAAGATGGATGGAAATTAGCCCAAGGCTACAATCCGGTGTGGCTTGTTTACATGCATGAGACCATGTATGTTCATTAACATGCACTGTCCCGACCAAATAAATAAATAAATAAAAAACACCCACAGCTGTATGTCGTACATATATCAGCACATACTGTGTGCTTTGTGTGAGCGTGTGATAAATCACATGCATTACAATCTGCAACTAGTGTCAATAAATTTGCAAAAGTATGATAATTCTAAAAAAAACTATTTATTGGTAGGATCTATTTTCCACATCCGTTTGAGAACTTACACTATCACACAGCACACACGACAACTATATAACAAATAGGATTAGCTGCAACATAAAATACAACTTAGTAAAATAACGTTCATTAGTTACAGAAATTGAAAGTCACTGAAAGAGAAGCGTTTTCAAGAAGCAACAGAAAGGACTTTATTTGCCTTTCACTGTCACAAAGCGTTGTACATGAGACAATTTAACATTCACTCCATACTTGGTGGTGGTAAGTTATGTACGTAGATTCAGTTATCCCTGGGGGAGACTGACAGAAGCGCTGTCCCTCTGACCACCACCATTCATTCACACACACACACATCATTCCTCCTGGCCTATTGTACATGTTTTAGTGGTAAGGGAAACCGGAGTACCTGCAGGAAACCTACGCAGACACAGCATACAAACTCCACACAGGTGGGAATCGAACCCGGGACCTTCTTGCTGTGAAGCACGAGCGCTTACCGCCCTTTTGTGAATTGACATTGATTTTATAACTTTATTTCAATCGCAATGTTAAAATTTAAGATTGACAGCAGTTGTTTGATTGCTGACATTTAATGTCAGAAATCACACAACTGCTGTAGTTCTCATCTTTATAGTCTATCATGCTTATTGGATGAATGAATGAATGAATGTATGTCAAGAAAGAGATACTGTATGTTGGGTGAGGTATCTGAGAGAAAGATTTTCATTCACAAACGTTCAGCACAAAGTTAGCCGCAGTCTAGTTCACAGAAGGTCTTTTATAGACTGCACAATGGCACTGACCATAAGGTTAGAGGATCTTTAGGAGGCTCTGGGACCAGACTATGATGCTTTCTCATTATTCAGGGCCCTAATGTGCTCTGTGCTGGCTCAGCAAATGCCAAATGATAAAAGGGCAGCTGATGCACATTTGATTGTGAAATCTCTGTTATAACGGATAGAATAAAGTGATTTTAAATCAACCATAAAATTGCAGATGTTATTGCAGCGTGCGCTAGTAAATATGTTAAATGGCTATGATCGTTGCAGCTTCAGCTGCCTGACCCCGGCATACATCATTACCTCAGCAATGGGACGGAACTTCTCTTTTCTTGGAGGAAAGTCTTTGATTTTCACAACAAAGCCAGAAAAGCCTCTGTCTCAAATGTCGATGCGTACAGTAGTACTGTATTGTAGATGATCAAGTGTGAGGTTTATAGTTGAGATTTGTTCTGGTTCGGGGGTTTGGCCAACGGTTTTTATTACTCTATTCACTTTTCCTGCCTAACCTGTTGTCTGCCATTTTAGGGTTAGAGTTATTTTCTCCAATTATGCATATTCAAATCTCAAAGCGTATTGACAGGAGAGCTTACAGCTTCAATGCCAGTGTGATACCTAAAATAAAAAGACTTGTACTTACCTTCTCTGATGTGACTAACACCAAGGTCAATGTCAAGGTAACTTTATTTGTACCAAAAGGTACATTTGTTTAGCAATGAGTGAGACAGAGCCACACACACAGATACTGACCAACATACAGTAGAATCAGGTAGAAATGACATTTAACACGGCTAAAAGGGCTTGAAGACAGTAATAAAAAGTTTAAGCATTTTAAGCCCATCCACAAGACAATACGACAATATTGTTGAACAATCAATGCACTTCAACTATATATCATGGAAAATAATAATAAACTGTATAGATTTTTCATATGAACATGGACTGAAACATAGTTGGCCTGCGTGGTAGTACTCGTCTTGTTAACGTCGTAATTGCACACAGCACTTTGTTTGTTGCCAAGATTAGAAGAGCGAATCCACACGAATCCCCAGTGTCTTCTTCTGAGGAATGAATGAAAATGCATTCACACGTTTGTACTGTAACCTGCCAGTGCCAATGTTGCGTTTCATTTTACTGGTGAACCGCAACATAACTTACTTTGTTTCTTTGAATCTAAGGTTTTTCATCTTAAAATGTGGCCCTTCTCTATTATGGATTAACCTTTTACTAGAACATTCTCTAGACACAAAAATACCCACGAAAGTCTCCCATTGATTTATAGGCCCAGATCAAGTGAAGATATATGAGCTGTGCACAGACCAAACAGAAGCAGCAGGATTCCGGTCAGTTGGACAATGAAATCAGATCATCTGCCTCAACGTCAGATAAGCGACACCTGTTTGCCTCATACGTCTCCTCCACTGCAACAATCAATGTCATCCAGGTCATCATTGGTGAAAATAATCTCTGCTTCTGCCGCCGTGGGGCCCACATTGTGAAGATTCCTCAGACTCTCAGAAACAGAAAAGCGATAAAGGGAAAATATGTCCTCATCCAATGTGTTTCATTTTGTATTGTTGGAAAATGGTGATTTCGCGAGGGTTGGGGGACAAAGATATAAATGTCATAATGGGGTTGGGGATGGGTAATGTAATATATTTCAAAATGCAATCAAAGTCTCTGCAATTCTCCGCTTGGAATATCCCTTCTGGTGTTAAAAATGCAATTGAATATTTAGCAGCTAATAACTACTACCACTGCTTTGCAAATGCAGTCAAGGCCAGTCATGACTTTTAGAAACTTACAATATAGTTTTCAGTAAACAAACAATTATTATTATTATAGTAGTAGTAGTATTGTTATTTTATTTAGTTATTTCCTTTTACAGTACTTTCTGTGTGATATTAGTATTTGATCAAGCGGGATTGACTGTTGAATAGTAGTTGAATATAAATGCCTGACGATAGATGCATCTAGACAGAGAAATTGGATTAGAATGTGTATACAGTGTCTCTCGAAAGTACTAATACACCTTGAACTTTTGCACATTTTTACAACCATAAACATAAAGATTTTATTTTGAATGTTTTACTAAGAGTTCACATACAAGTAACAGACAACTGTGAAGGGAAAGCAAAATGATACATGATTCTGTTATTTTTCAAAAAATAGAAAAGTGAAAAGTGGGGCGTGTTCTGTGAGGGCGTTTACACTGTTATGATGCCTTGTGAACACAACCTGACACACATTATATGATAATATAGTGATTTAGTAGTGGTAATACTGTTATAAAATGCTAGTGTGAAAACTGTGCACATTATTCTTTGGCAACACTACAAAAAGGCCTGATTTGAATGAGTGCTGCAAACACATGCATCAATTGCCCATATTGTATTGGGACTGTTCGCTTCCCGCTGTCCCAGATGGCCTGTAAATTGAACAACTGTTAAAGCTTGTGACAGCACATGCAGTTTATTAACATATGCATTACCACACACTTAGAGTGACCAGTTTATGTGTCCTTTGTGGAGGAGAATAATAAACATTTAATATTTATATAATATATGCGTTGCAAGAGAATAATAAATAACATGAAACGCTGAAAATAAGATATTATCTTATTTTCAGCGTTTCATGAGGAAAATAAAATCTGTTTGTAAAATAAACAATACTTTAATAAATAACACAGCTGTGGAATTACATTGTTACATTTTCAAGACAGTATGCATTAGCCAGTTGGTGGCAGTTGTCGCAAGGTTGCATAGCTGTCATGGGTTCCGTTTTGCCCGGAAAACCACTGTATTTTAGCCCCTCTCGGAGCTTGGTTGTGGTGACGGGACTTTCAAACCCAATCCTTGACAGGTATAAACGTAGCCATTGGTGCGAACGTCAAAGCATACCAGACTTGTAGAGTTCTAGACTTAGAAATAGTGAATCACAAATAAACTTTTCTCTTTTCTTTCTTAAATGATGTAGAAAAAAACAAAAAAAAACCTTTCTCCTCCCGGCGTCCTGCTTTTTGTGAAAATGCATTTCTCTTAGTGCGTCATAAAGCACGTGCCTGGATCAGAGCACAAAAGTAAGGTCGCTCGGTGCCACCTGCATTTGCCGAGGCGGCTGGGGCTGCTTCCCGCCCTGACCGCAGTTGGCAGGGTACAGGGGAAAAGCACTTGTTCTGTATGAGAGATGTCTAGCACTGGACCATCTGTCTTGTTCCCCTGAGTCCTCCACTAGCTCTGCCCTGCCATGTGGTTCCCCCGTAGCCTACATACCCAAACTGGTGCAGCCAGCCCGGGCCCACGCGCTGCAGCTGTCTGTGCTAGATACGTCACTCCATGCTCGCCCATTCCGCAATACACAGGACATCCCATACAAGTGCGGCAATATATTAGCTACACTAAAAGACAACGGGGCTTGGCACATAACAAAGAATTGTTCCGATAGATGACAACGTAGTGAGAGTATCCTCGGACAAAACTGTTGCTCAAGTAGAGTCAAACACAAGTCAAGAACGCAAGCCATATAAAAATGTATGAACGTTGATTTGAGTGAGAGGGAATTCTCATTCACTCTTAAGATCTTCAGTTATTAAAACATGGGAAGTTTTCTAAATATCTACCTGGTGGTTAAACAGGCTAAATACAGAAATGCAAGAATGAAAATCAAACCCTTTTACTTTCCGTTTCTGCCATCTCTTAGGGTCGACATGAAGACAGAGACGGAGAAATAACATTTTTGTGGAACATTTTTACCTCGCTACATTTTGGAGCCTGTATCTGTAGTTTCCACTCCACTGCATTTTCAAATCGTTTAAATCTTACAATGTGTTTTGAATCATGACTTGTAATGTTATTTGTTTTTTACAGTAATCTCTTTGACAACGCAGCACAGGTGCAGTAAAGTTGGTCTGACCGGAAACGTCACAATAAGAACATCAGTGGCGCTGTCTCTCCTAAGAACACATGTCTCGCACTTCTGCCACCCTGGCTCTCCACATTTCCTTTCCTCTCTTTTTTCCTCTGAAGTTCGCTTTCAGGGAGAAAAGTGTTGACGAATGAAGCTCTCATACAAAGCGAATGGTTGTCAGCTCTGGAGACCGTGGGGACCCGTTCATTTGCAGTGAGACTGTGATGTGTGGATATCAGTTCTTCCAGTGTCGCATGGGCACAATGTGAGAGAAACTGCAAACTGGAAACAAACCGGATCCAACTCTCCCACCTCATTTGGCGATCAGGAATAAGGTTAAGGTGTACTTTATTGTCTCCGCATTGTCCCCCGGTGGACAAATAAAGGAGGTTAACAGTTGATTTAAGAAAGTAAAGCAATTTAATGACATCAAAAACACCAAGTAACATTATCAACATGCAATGAGGCAGAATCTTTAGAAAAACAGACTGGGCACTGTTAGACAGCATTAAAACAGATGGCAGTACAGTGGACAGAGTAAGGCTTGTTAGGACTGAGTTTACAGTGATACATGTGGTTCAACACTTGGTTCAGACGTATTGCAACCTGAACCCTGGTTGTTGAAGGCATACCCATCAGTTCTGTGGACATATTTTAACAGCAAGCAAATATTCTTTAAACACTCTGATGTGATATAAAAATGGCAACATATGCGCTGCTCTTGTCGCATTGCAACAATCTAAAATCACCTCCTTTAGGCTTTTCACACAAAGCTCATGTGAACGTGGAAACACTTTTTTTTCTTAAAAATTTGTAATTCCTTGCGAGATACAAAGAGCACGAAGTTATGAGCTGCTGCTGAGATTCCTGATTCTCTTTTGAGCAATGCGCAATACTATCTTCATTGCTGACAACTCTTGTGGAAGAAGCAAAATTACATGTCATCAAGCTTACTGTTAAACATTATTCGTCAATGTTTGAAATATTCAACATAGACTGATCGTGTACGTATATTTGACCGTTATGAAACTTTTTAATTCATCTTTTTATGAACAAATTCTGTTGGAGATCTGTTGGATTGTATATAGCCCTGACACAATGGTAAAGCACAATGAAATGTGCCCTAGTTACAAATATTTTCAAAATTTAATACAAGATAGGCATAGAAAGTCAATTGTAAGTAACTGTTTATATATTTTTTTCATAATTTATTCAAAATTTGAAAACCTTACGTACAAAAATTGTTTGCGCTAAATGCGCTATTCGTGGATGTCCATGTAACGTAACATGGACCTCTTTTGTTTTTTTGTGTTTTTTATATCTCCTTGTGTTTGAGCCATAGTGGACCCCGATTTGGTCGGGAAGTATTCCATGACAAAATCTGCTGCCATGTGCCAGTTCCACATCTGGAGACATGGGAAAAGTTATATTAGAAGGGTCAACTATGACCTAAACTCCCTAAAGGATGCATTTAAGAGGTATTTTCTGTCTTACTGTATGTTGAATTAACTATACTTATCTAAAATAAGTCTTAGAAGGTACTGGTGAATATGATGGTGAAGATGATGCTTAAGTAAGAAGTGTATATAACAAAAGAAACATGTACAGTGTGCATGATATGAGGATATGGACAATTTCGTGTTACTTGTCCAACAAAAACAATAAGTTAATATTAATTCTTTGTAAACATCATACATTATATTCAATGCAAACAATATAAAAGGTCAGTAAGTTTTGCTCCAATTGATAAAACTTGATTCCACTGCCATGTCTGCATGTTAATAGGATGACATCAGAGAAAACCTGTGCCATTGGAATGATCGTCAACTAACAAGTAACTAAGAGAAGCACTGAAGAATCGGTGATGAGATGGAATGTCTCTAAATGCTTTTTTTTATAATCATAATCATTATAATAATGCAAAAAAAAAGGACAAAAAACACACTCATACATATACACATACATATACACTATATATACACAGCATTAAAGGGATAGTCCAGAATATTTAAAAAGGAGGTCTAGAATCTGTAACTTACTCTCAATAACTGGAAATGCTCGGTCAACAAACTTTTCTCTCCTGAACACAAGACTCTAACAGAGCTTCAGGGAGGAACAAATCCTATGTCCGTTCATTATACGAAGTGCTGCCGTTCCACTGCGCTCCTTTTCATTTCTTACTTTAATTCACGGTAATACTGTGGTTTCGGCAAAAACATGACTGAATGGACAAACCCGTAACAAAATCGAAACACATCTGCTTCAAACACTCAATGTGCGTGGAAATACAGAATAAGTTACACATTCCCCGAAGTTTCTCAACGACCTTCTTAAATCCAAACCCTGGGCTAACTTGATAAGCAATGTCCAACTTGTAACTTGACAAAAGTGGGTGGTATAAAATGAGGATAGCAGTTGGCGATGGTGCGTTACATTTGACACCACACTTGTGCTCAGAATGGATATAATGTCTGTCGTGGGTCCCAGCAGATTCGCTCACGCTGGGGTTTGAGCGGTGGACTTGACCTCAGCGGACACTCTCTTCTCCTTGCGCCCGGCATACTCCCCGATGAAGGAACCGTCCTCGTTGAACTGCACGTCCTCGTCCCCGTAGTCCACCAGGCTGTCCCCGCTGTCCCCTGCCTTCATGTCGCCACTCAGTGAGTGCTGGCTGCCCTTCAGTGGCTTCTCATCGTTGTCACTGTGAGAAAAAAAAAAAAAAAAAGGACAGTGGATTTAGAAGCACCTCATTTCACCCATGGCTTCACACTATGGCTTATTGGGGGTTGTAGGGGTGGATGGAGGGAGAGGTGACACCGGCTCTGTGATATTCTGGGATTGACATAAGCCTATATCTTGAGCTGCGATTGGAAGCAATGTCCAGCAGCCCACAGTAATTGTGCCTCTCTGCTGGACATCAGTGAGTTTGATAAAGTCATGCCCAGGGGTTATGGAGGACATGTGGAATAGCACAGAAGTCAGCCCCATGCCGCGGCAGAGATCATGACCAAATTCTAATACTAACTCTTTCAAATAATATCTGAAAATATGTGACAAATCGGTATAGAAGATCTGTGGTGTTAAGAATGCATTCTTCGATGTCCCACAGCTGTGCTCTGCTGTATGATGTCTTCAGACTTCAATGGAGGTTCTTGAGTCATCTTCTGTACTTGGTAGTTGAAGTGTCGAACGTTTCGCCTCTCATCCAAAAGGCTTCGTCAGCACACAGAGATTTAGCTCAGCCCGCAGCTAATATAGATATATATATCGAGAGAAGAGATATAGACCACGGGAGAAGTTCAGCTTGGCTTAGTCCCTCTCCTTTTTAAGAGCTATTCTACCCTGAAGGTAAACATCTTTGTAGTCCAAGTCTTAGTAATTCTGTGTCCTAACGACAAAACTCACACCTAAGTTTCAGTCTGAACAACCCTAATCTCAGCTGATCACTGCTAATTACCTGCCGCTTGATCTGTCCTGGGCTCAGTTTTAGCAACATTAACATGACAAAGCCCCCGAGATAATGGGCTGTAAGAGCTTTCTGTACACTGGGGTAAGATGAAATTGAAGTCCTCCATTCCTGTTCACGGCGGAGATCTCCTTCTTCACAAAAATAACTTATTTGACGCCTCGTTTAAACCAATGTTTTTCTTTAGCTGAAATGTTGACCTCTCTGTCCTCAAAGGAGTGGTTGGTGGCTTTGAGGTGGAGGTGAACGGCAGACTGAGGGCCGCTTGTGCTTTCCCTGCGGTGTTGAGAAAGCCTCTTCTCTAAAACGTGTTTGGTTTCTCCAATGTAATGCTCTTTGCATTCCCCTTCTTTGAAACGAATAGAATAAACCACATTGCTTTGTTTGTGGCTCTGCTCTGGGATTAAGCCAAGCTGAACTCCTCCCTGTGGTCTATATCTGAGCTAAACCTTAGTGCACAGACGAAGCCTTTTGGATGAGAGGTGAAACGTTCGACACTTCAACTACCAAGTACAGAAGATGACTCAAGAACCTTCATTGAAGATTGACAACACCTGTACGACTGAGAGCCTACACAGACATGTCTTCAGACGTTTTGTTGATGGGATATGAGTTCCCATGTCCAGTTGATAGGTTGTCTATCAAACCTCTTTTTCCTTTGGGGGTGAGGGCTGGAATTAAACTATTTTCGAAGAAGAGTTTGGAAAAACAATCAATGAGCTCAGCAGTCTGAAGTGACCAACACCAAACAGCTGTACTGTAAAAGCGACAAGTACAACCTTCTAGAAACCTTCTGTTTTATTGTGATGTGAGGTAACCTTGATCATACATATCACAGGAGGCACAATTCTTGTCTCAATTACACCGACATGGTTCGTCTCACACTGAGTGCACTGATTAGAGGTGAGCACTGGGGCTCATAGACTGTGAGACTGTTATGAAGCACTACAGGATTAATGAAACATGGACGGATATCAGTGCCCTGGAGATGCTTTCAATTACACTGATTGGTTTTGGCCTCCTGCTGAGTGCTGGCCAGTCTGTGTATCAAGTCCAACAAGTGAAAAGTGCAGGGGGAGGGTGAAGGACACACATTAACAGCATACAGTCACATGGAGGGTGTGCTATCACTCTGTACATGTGTAAACAGCTCTCATTGCTGTTTAGCACATACAATTCTGGTACTCATCCAATCAAATGTGCTGAACCACAGTGGTGCTGTGAGGCTCCAATTCAACCTCGCGCTTGCCAGGTTGTCTTTGGCAAAAGGAGAAATGAAGAAAACGTTACAGAGGGAGAGAAAAAATGGTAGAAAAAGCTCCAGAGAAGTATTAGACTAGGGAATGTGGAGTTGAAGTCTGTGTTGCTTACCTGTATTCACAGAAAGTGTCGTCATTCATGCCCTGAGACTCCACGTCTGGGTGAAGGTCTTCTTTTTCTTTCACTGCTCAAAATGAAGAGACGATATCAGTCATTTCCTCCAGAGACATCAGACAATGACAACACTATGTGCTCAGACTGTTTGCTTTTTAAGTGTTCAAAAAGACCCATTCCCGCGCTCCCACAACTCTTTTGAGTCACTCTTCAGAGAAAAAATATGTTTCAAATATGGGCATAATGTTGTCAAAGAAAAGTGAATATATTAATATGCAACCATTGCATGGCCGATAACACAATTATTCTCAGTACCTAACTTTTAAAGATGCTATGCCCTTAAAGTGTAAGTATTGTGTAACTTAGAGCAAATTAAACTAAATCAAAACTAATTGCAGTTTCGGCTCAGATCTAAGAGGAGGCACGAGTCACGATAAAAAAACCTATATTTGTAATCTATCCATTCATACATACATTTTCTGCCCCTTTATCTGGGGCTGGGGTCATGGAGGCAGCCGTCTGAGCAAAAATGTAGTGTCTTGCTTGAACAAACTCAACACAATATGTCATGGTCTAAATGTATTCATTATTGTCTTTGGCCCTGTTGTGTGATGTTGATGGGGAACAACATGAGTCTGGGGAAATGAAAGGATGTAAAGGTTCTCGGAGATACCTGGATGTGGTAATGAGGAGTTAATGAGAAAACAGAGGAGAGAGGGTGCAGTGGGGTTCTCTACTGATGAGTGGAGTGATCGCTGGCTACGCTGCACTCTTGCTGCCTATTAAGAACGAATAATCAAACCCTGTAAGACTCTAAAGGAGGGATAACATTGAGATGGCACTGGGCTTATGTCATTATTCCCGCTGCGTCCTCGCCTGTGCCACATTTGCATTTCATCTGGCTTGCGGGCTTGTTTGCATTGTCGCTTAGAAAAAGCCATCTAAATAATGCAATATCCAAATGCCGGACTTGCGAAAAGCTCATTTCCCTATCAACACAAATCCCATTTGTGTAAAAAAATTTGCATGAAAATAATTCGAACATATCGGTTTACATATTCCCGTAATGGATTCTTGGTTGCTTTGATAAATTCTGTCGTACAGTGACAAATAAAATGAAATGATGCTCTAAGAAGCGATTAGCATTGGAGCAGGTGAAGTGTGTACAAGTGAGCACCCACCGGAGTATTTGCCTCCTCGATTTCTGTTTACGAAGCAGGCAACGAGCACAATAAGCGTGAGGAGGGCGATGGCGCACATGAGCCCGATGAACCAGCCCTGAGTAGAGATCCCTCCGTGGATACTGGCCAGACCTGAGGAGAACAAACAGGTTTTACTTATTACTCAAGTTACATCATGGCTTTTTATGTAATAATTTAGGATTTTTAAGGTGGATTATGAAATGTCAAGCCATATACACCGCGGTCCAAATTATTATGCAAATTGTATTTCAGTGCCATAAAGGTAAAAAAACAATTTTTTTCAATGAAACTCATGTATGGTATTGTGTCTCAGGGCTCTTTGAATCACTGACATCAAACTCAGACACCTGGGATAATTTGTTGTCAGGTTAAGTCCAGTTAAGGGAAAAACTACTGAAAAAGGATGTTCCACATTACTAAGCAGACCACCATGTTCAAGCAATATGGGAAAGAAAAAAGGATCACTCTGCTGATGAAAAGCATGAAATAGTTGAATGCCTTGGATTAGGTATGACAACCTTCGATATTTCATGAAAGATCAAGCATAATCATCGTGCTGTTAAGAGATTTGTGTCTGATTCAGAGCACACACGGGTTTGTGCAGATAAAGGCACAATTTCTGCCAGACAAGTAGATCAGATCAATAGAACAGCTGCTACAAAGTATTTTGGCTGGTGCCTTTGGAGTCTCCTGAACATCAATGGATGTAGTAGTGGATGGTTGGTGAATGGTTACCATGACGACAGAAAGGACGGGGCGGAGTCATGTTTTGGGCCGGAATCATGGGTAGAGAGCTGGTCGGCCCCTTTAGGCTCTCTGAAGGTGTGAAAATGACCTCTGAAAAATATGTTTCTGACTGACCACTGTCTTCCATGGTACAAAAAGAAGAACCTTGCTTTCCCTAACAAAATCCTCTTCATGCATGGTGCATCTTAATGCAAACCATCTATGAGGGTGGAAGGCAGTTTTCATCCAAACAGCAGCTCTGGGAGGCTATTCTGACATCTTGCAAACAAATTCAAGCAGAAACTCTCCAAAAAACTCTCAAGTTTAATGGATTTAAGGATTTTGAAGCTGCTATCAAAGAAGGGCTCCTATGTTCAAATATAACTTGGCCTGTTAAGATGTTTTGGATTTAAATAGCTCTTGATTTCAGTAAATATGACCTCCTAAAGCTGCAAAGCTGTTTTCAATCACATTCACATTATCCTCTAACAGTTAAAGACTTGAAAATTATGCTGGCTGTCATTTGAGTTGATCATTTAGAAAATTTGCATCATAATTTGGAACGCGGTGTATTTGTGAGTGTCCTTCTGTTTTCCAACACAACAGTAGTAGGTAGGTATTGTAAAGTAACAAACAGCAAATAGTATGTACAAATAGTATGCAAGGGGAAAAAGATAGATCTATAGATAGATAGATAGATAGATAGATAGACAGACAGATATTCAAGAAGTCTAGTTCCTTTGCAATGGCGCAGCCAGGGATGGGTAGATATTCCTCTGAGGATGCCAGCCAGTTCTGTGTTGAACAATAGTGGCTGACTTTGACACACCTTGGCCTTTTCATCGGGACACTTGATTGAATGTTTACATCGACACAGCCTATCTGACGCAGGGGCACTGCCGCGATGGAAGCGATCCAAAATTAATATTAAACAGCTAATCCGCTTGTCTAATTAATCAAGAGGGGAACGCTGTACAAATTGTGATTCCTTGCTGGCTAAATTAAATCCGAGCCACAGCATCAAAGACCACACACAGAGGCTCAAGGACACGGCTCAACAAGTCAAACTCAGGACCAATAGCACTGAATCATGCGCACAAGCATCACATACTAAGACCAGAGAGAGGAGGGTTTATGCTGAGTGGCACAGAAACGGGTCAATATGGCAAGACTTGGTGTTATAGGGATTTGTGCAAAATGTGAAAGTAATTTGAAACTTAGCTGCAGTTTTTCATGAAAGGTGTAAAAAAAAGTTTATTGTTCCGAGTGTCGAGTCTAAGAACGTACTATTTGTGAAGGGTTTATAAAAGCCCTTCCATGTGGTGTTATGTAACTGGCAATATGCACAGCAATCTGTCAATGTTACTCTTAACACACTGAATAATATAATACTTTATTTGTCATTATTTTCCCCTGAAAATGATAACGATAAAAACGTACCAGTACACAATGTGCACTCTCTTGTAATGGTGCTAGCAAGGTTATGTCGCTATCTTGATCAAGTTCTATCTTGAGAATTGGACATTAACATGGACACTATCGAAATCAAATCCATCAGCAGCGCTGCTAAACTAGTCCATCAGCTCTGCTCATCGCCTATCTCCTGCAATCCGCCTGTATGCAACATGAAACTGCATGTCGTCTATATCTGCCACCCAGCTGATTTTTAGAAAGGTATCACTAGCATTTGTGCTGATATTCCACAAAGCTGGTGAGTTTGATGGGCGGGGTGAAAAAGAAAACATGGCCAGAGGTTAGTAAAAGACAAAGTGTGCTTTGTAGGAGTTCGAGGTGTGGTGTTCTTTATCAAAGAGAAAACTCTCTGTTTCCTAACACTACTGTGGAGGCATCAATTATGGCTGACAGTGGGGGACAACGGATGCATGCCCCAGTAGCAATCACGGCAAGAATGATGCGCTTATGGAAATGAGTCACAGGCGGCACTTGCAAAACTAAATGGAAATCTACATATGTTTCTGTGAACATGTACCTGGAATACCTGTTCAATGAGTGTTCAATGCAGCATGTAATTCTTCATTTGGCAAAGTGTCACTGCATTATCTGTGCGTCTCTACTTCCTTGATTACCTGTCAAACAGTTATTATCAATACATCCATCTTTATTATAGTCTATGGCAAATCCAGGTGGATGAAGTGACAGCTCCTCTAAAGTAGGAAACTCAAACGAGAGTATGTGCACTAATTAATTTATTGTCCCTTATTGTGTATTGCTAACAAACGTGATGGACAATTAAGGCGCTTCACTTGGCCAAAAAGGGAATAATTTTTCCTTTAAAAAATTCAATGTATTTGTTGTTGCAATCATGGTTCTATCTATTTATTCAATAACTTACTTGCAAAAAAATGTTTTATCGATTAAAATATAATCAACATGGGGTTAGGCCCAGAAAAAAAAAAATACCAGCCAGACTTCATAAAAAAATTTAATTAATTTAAATTAAAATAATAATATATATAAAAAAAAAACATAAACAAAAATATATGTTTATGGTTAAACATATATATATATATATATATATATATATATATATATATATATATATATATATATATATATATATATATATATGTTATATATATATTTTATATTATGTGTATATATATATTTTTTTTTTCTGGGCCTACCACTCGTGATGATTGGAACATATAATGCCTTGTCTTGATTGAATGCTGATGATGTAGACTTTTGATAATCACCAGGAGCAAATACAAGAGTGTTAATAATGGAGTGAATGATGAGGATCATTAGTATGAGGAAGCTCTGCCTTGACAGCAGCTAACTCAGGCTGGTCAACAAAGCACGTCTAGCTCATTTCCCCACGGCAAACATGCAAATCTCCCGGACGGCCTCCCACTCAGGTGCAATATTATCTCATGTAAAAATCCCGCACACTCACACACTCACACCTGCATCTTCGTCCCTCTTCCTAATTACTGCGGAGGGCACTGGCTCTGTGGTGCCTTGCGAAAGTACTAATACACCTTGAACTTTTGCACATTAAATGTGCAAAATTTTTGTCATGTTTTCAAACATAAACAAAGATTTTATTTTGAATTTTTTACTGAAAGTTCACACACAAGTAAATGACAACTGTGAAGTGAAAGCAAAATGATACATGATTCTGTTATTTTACAAAAAATAGAAAAGTGAAAAGTGGGGCGTGCAAAAGTATTCATACAGCATTTTCTGAGTGCATTAAATTGCCTTTATAACATTCCTAATGACTGCAGAATGTTCACACCTCGCCCTAACCATTAAATAGAGGCTACCTGTGCGTAATCTACTCTCAGTATAATTCCAGCTGTTCTGTGAGGACCTCAGAGTTATGGTCAGAGTGTATTGGTCACTAAGCAACATCATGAAGGCCAAGGAGCTCACCAGAGAGGTCAGGGATAAAGCTGTGGAGAAGTTTAAAGCAGCGTTAAGTTATACAAAGATTTCCCAAGATTTGAACATCTCACGGAGCACTGTTCAATCCATCATTTGGAAATGGAAAGAGTATAGCACCACTGCGAACTTACCAAGACACGGGCGTCCACCTAAACTAACAGACCGAACAAGGAGAGCACTGGGAAGAAATGCAACCAAGTGCCCCAAGATAACTCTGGAGGAGCTGCGACGTACTGCCGCTGAGCTGGGGGAATCTGTACATGGGACAACTATAAGTCGTACTCCACACAAATCTGGCCTTAATGGACGACTGGCAAGAAGAAAGCCATTATTGAAAGGAGGCCATAAGAAATCCCGTTTGAAGTTTGCTAGAAGTCACATGGAGGTCACAGCTACCATGTGGAAGAAGGTGCTTTGGTCAGATGAGACAAAAATTGAACTTTTTGGCCCAAATGCAAAACGTTATGTATGGAGCAAACCTAACACTGCTCATCGTCCTGAGTGCACCATCCCCAGTGTCAAATATGGTGGGGGGAGCATCATGCTATGGGGCTGCTTTTCCTCAGCGGGGACTGGGAAGATTGTGAGAATAGTTTGGAAGATGGATGGAGCCAAATACAGAGACATTTTGGAGGAAAACCTGACAATGACCCTAAACACAAAGATAAATCTACAATGGAATGGTTTAAAAACAAACATATTAATGTGTTAGAATGGCCCAGTCAAAGTCCTGACCTAAATCCTATTGAAAATCTGTGAAAAGACCTGAAGACTGCAGTTCACAAACGCTCTTCCTCTAATTTGACAGAGCTTGAGTTGTTTTGTAAAGAATTTATAAATACTCTATTCAGTATAGGTTTGTTTCCTTTAATAACTAAACCGAGTAGAATCAAAACCCGTGCTACTTTGATTGATATTTTTCCAATGATATAGAAAGTAATACAGTCAGCGGACTAATGATAAATGATATCAGTGATCACCTTCCAGTTTTTGTATTACATAAAAATGAATATAAAAAAACTGAAGATGAAAACATGTATTGGTTTAGACGGGTATAAACAGAGAAAACCATTGATGCATTTAAAAAGGAGCTGTTAACCCAAGATTGGAGTATTGTACACAGAGAGAATGACACTAACAAGGCATATGATGAGTTTGTACACTTATATTATATTAAATATATTAAATATTATTTCAAAAGGTTTATGATAAAAATTGCCCAATGAAAAAATACTGTAAAAACAGAAAATGCAAAGAAAACCCATGGATGTCTAAGGGATTGTTAAATGCTTGCAAGAAAAAAAAATCACTCTACAAAAAATGTATAAATAATAGAACAAAAGAAGCTGAGGATAAATATAAGAAATATAAAAATAAACATTAGAAAATGTAAACAGGATTATTATAATAAGTTGTTAGATAGCAATAAGAATAATATTAAAGGTTTATGGAATATATTAAATACTGTAGTATAATTAGAAGTAAACCAAGAACGATTAATTATCCAAAATATTTCAAAGATGAGGATAACACTTTAAATAATATGAATGACGTAGTCGAAACATTTAATACATTCTTTGTAGATGTTGGACCGAACCTTGCTGCAAAAACTGCAAAAGTTGAGAACTATAATTGTGAACTGATAGACACAAATCCTATGTTGGGGGTGGGCGCTCATAAGCTTTTTGCTTCAGCCAATTCCTTTTGAGCACAATGTATACTGCTCAAATAAACAAATAAATTAAACTAGACTAAAACAAAGAGGAATGGGCTAAAATGTCAGTCTCTAGATGTGCAAATCTTGTAGAGTCATACCCCAAAAGACTTGCTGCTGTTATTGCAGCAAAAGGGGGTTCCACAAAGTATTATTTCATGCTGTATGAATACTTATGCAAGCCCCACTTTTCAATTTTGTATTTTTTGAAAAATAACAGAATCATGTATCATTTTGCTTTTACTTCACAGTTGTCTGTTACTTGTGTATAAACTTTCAGTAAACAATTCAAAATAAAATCTTTAGGTTTAGTGTTATAAACATGACAAAATGTGCAAAGGTTCAAGGTGTATTAGTACTTTCGCAAGGCACTGTATAATGTTGATGGATTCACCTGCAGTCTGATTACCAGGATTTGCTGTGATTTGGACTTGGACGATAAAGAACTGATATTATGCAAAAAGTATGACTTTTTGAGCTTATAACAATGTTACAAATTTCTCCCCTCGTAAAAATATATTACGAAAACTTCTGTTAGTTTCATGCGTGTTTGAGTAATCCTGCATAAACTCTTATTTTAAAGAGCTCCAAATACTATTTTCCATTTGTGATGAGGCGGTGTGAGCCAGTTGTTTACATACACTATATAAAATGACACATATGCATTTTTTTCTCACTGTCTGACATGAAACCAGAATTAACTTCAACTTTTTTTGGTCAATTAGAATTTTCAAAATGATTTCTATTTACTAAATGCCAGAAGAATAAGAGAGAGAGAATTTTCGACAGGGTTTTATATACATTTTTACAAAACCAAACGTTTACATACATTTCATTAATATGTGGTAGCATTGCCTTTAAACTGTATATTTTGGGTCAAACGTTTTGGATTTCCTTCCACAGGCTTCTCACAATAGTTAGCAGGAGTTTTGGTCCATTCCTCCAAACAGAACTGGTGAAACTGAGCCAAATTTGTTTTCAGCTCTGCCAATACGTTTTCAACTGGATTGAGATCAGGACTATGTGATGACCACTTCAAAACATTGACTTTGTTATAAGCCACTTTGTAACCAGTGTGGCAGTTTGCTTTGGATCATTTTCCATTTGAAAGACCCATCTGCGCCCAAGCTTTAACTTTCTGGTTGATGTCTTGAGATGTTGCTCCAATATTTCCACATAGTGTTCTTTCTTCATTTATCGCCAGACCACAGGATATGTCTCCAAACTCAAATCTGGCTTTTTGATGTTTCTTTTGGAGCTTTTGGAGTACCCTGTCAGCCCATGTCGGTACAGGACTTGTTTCACTCTGGATAATGACAAACTCTTACCAGGTTCAGCATCTTCTCCAGGTCTTTTGCATTTGTTCTGGGGTTGATATTCACATTTCAGACCACAGCACGTTCATCTCTGGGACACAGAACCCGCCTTCTTTCTGATCTGTATGATGGCTTTTCATTTCCATCATTGTTTTAACTAATGAACATGGCACCTTCAAGTGTCTTGAAATTGCATCTAAGGATGAACCAGACTTGTGCTTCCAAGGACATGACATCGTCATCTGGGTTTACTCACATTGTTTAATGGTATAGTAATCTTAGTGTATGTAAACAAACACTTAAAACATTCTATCTCTCATTCTTCTGGCATTTAGCAAAGAGAAACATTTTTTTTTTTTTTAAGTCAGGCACTGAGTAAAAAATGTAAATGTGTCTTTTTATATAGTGTATGTAAATATCTGGTTCCCACTGTATTTATATACAGTAGTTACAGAGGGTGCAAGTGCTGAATTAATTTGAAACAAGGTAAAAAAAAAGCTGGTAGCTAAGATGTAGCACAGGTCATTTGAGCACCGTCATGTTCAGTACAAGTCTGGTGAAGCTAGCAGGGGTGTCAACACTTTTCACGCAGGGCCGCATGTTGACATGTATACAGCATGGAGGGCCACAGATCGGTGGTCGGTGCATTCAAACATTCAACTGGGTGCTTTTAAGTGAGGTTTAAATCGTGCCCCACACCTTTATTTTGACTTGGAACCATAATGCTAGCTCTGTCTCACAATACATGTCACTTTTTTGTTTTAATTGTGTGGAATTATTAAGATTGCAGTAAAAGGTGCCATCTCTAGTGATGTGTGCCAATGAAACAAGTAGACCTGAGGGCCACCAAAAATTGGTCTGAGGGCACTTTGGACATGAATGGTGTATAGACTTTAAAAACACAGAGGAGCTTCATGGATCACAACGTTCTGATGCATATCAAAGCAGACAAAAGCGAAAGAGGTGGACGTGCAATGTAACGCAAATGTGCACATAGGAAACAAAAAGCTATATTCTGGATGATTGAAAAACATAATTTGCTCAAATCTGCCAAAATTATTTCGCAATAATAATACAGAAATAAATAAAAAAACTTGGGAAATACTTAGGTCTAATTTAGGTCTAGATTTATTTAATATTACGTTTTAGTACTTTTCAGTTCCATTACATCAAGGCATAGATTAGTATACTACGTTGGCCATTTCACCAAACTGTTACCTACAATTTCTCTCTGAGTCTCTGAAATTTCCTAAGGCGAAGGGGTTGGTGTTTTGTCACCAGCATTCCTCTGTGTGCTATTAAATGCTGTAGAAAGCAGATGCTAGCCCAGCGGGGAGCCATGTGCCCTGGAAGACGTCCCCTTCAAAGTCACTCTGCTTTTTTAGTGTATGAAAAAGACTGGCAATATAGGCCCCATCACCAGCTCCCACTTATCCACTTATCTCTGTGTGCTGTAAATATCCCCGTCCTTTGAGATCACACCCCTCCAGCGCATCCCACCATTTTATTTTTCTTCCTGTCCACTCAGAGGCTGCAGTGTTGCTGAAGATTACATGGAAATGTCAGGTGACTGTTGGGTCAATACTCAGACACATGCAAGGGGAAACTGGGCCCAACAAATCAATCACTGACAATTAAATGTGTTTGTGCTGTTAAAGTGACTGCAGCCAGTCTGGCAGGCCCTAATATAGATCTACAATACTAGATTTCCCAATGGCACTGCAGAGAAAATGAACCCACAGGTGTCCACAAAAAAAAAAAAAACATTTCATAAAGCATTCTACCACACTTTAATTGCCTTGTTCCAGTAATATTTGATGTTCATATTTTTTATGTATTTCAAGTGATGCCTGGGAATGGTAAAAACCCCTGAAAAAAGTCCTGCTTATGTTTTCTCCAGGCATCACTCAGTGAGTTTAACATTTTGAGTTTTTCTGCGTCTGCGTTTCTCAGGTGAAGAGTGAGTGTGGAGATGTGCTGCGTTCTACCTATAATGGAACGTGTGGGTTTGGTGGCTCGGGACTTGGTAGTGCTTGGAGGTGAGGGGGAGGCTGACTTGCCTGGAAAGAAAAACAGACTTTCCGGTTATCAACTGAGAGAGCCCTAAGGAGCTACAATCTAAGGTTAGTGCTATTTTCATCTAAGTGATTGAATTAGAATTTACACGTCTGCATAAACTGATTCAATTCAAAGTTTATGAGTAAAGAAAAGGTAAAGTGTATATGCAATAAATGCTAATCCATATGGCACAAATGTTACAGTTACTTAAAGTTCATATGACAGGTTTTAATGCTTTTGAAAATATGACTTATTTAGAAGGATACCATGAGTTGCAAATTCATCAGTTGCATAATTATTATTTTATTTCAGTGAAGCAGCAATTTTAATGAAGAAATGTTGGGCAAAAAAGTTATTTTTTTAATTAAAACTTTTAAGCCACTGACAGGAAGTGACACAGAAGAACGTAACATTCCGGGTGCATACCTATGTGCCCGGGGTCCTATGTTCCCCAGGTGACATTTATTTTTCACATCAACCATCAACCAATCGTATTTTCTTTTTGTAGGTGAGTTGGTACATCAATCAATCACACATGATGGTAGTGAAACGTCATACATATATGAATCAGCTTAACCCTGACCCTGCCCTAGCCTCTAACCTTAAGGATAGTGGGCTGGTGCCTAATCTTAATCAATAGAAGTGTGGGAACATAGGTACCAGGGAACATAGGGCTGACCCCCCCATTGACTTAACATGGTTGCACGGCAACAGTATAAAATTGTTTACCTTTTTTCTATGTCAATTCCTGTTAGCGTCCAATAAGGAAGTAAAACTATAAACATCACAAAAATGGCCAAACTAAAGTAAACTGGTTACAATCTTTAGCAAAATCTTAAATATGTGTTAACTACGTTTTAGAAAAAAAAATTGTCATATGCACTTTAAGCGACTGCTAGTATTGCATATTCAAGTCATTCAATTACATTTTTATCTAAAATAAAACATTTGATATCTTTCCTTTTTTGTATATGCCAAGAATACGATTTGGATGCAGCTCCGTTCTAATGGGCATCTGGAGCAATAAAATGTTTGGCTTTCTAGTGTTTTTGCACAGGTTGTTTTCTCGGCTTGTTGCTCTGACTCCACAGTTGCAGGGATAAAAGTCAATATTCGTTTAGAGTCACTAATGAGCCAGGATTAATATGAATTTATAATTAGGTTACTCATTAGCATTGTGATTAGTGAGGATGCCACAAACTTTATCTTAGAGGAAGTTGACATTTTTCTAATGAAAGGAGGCATCATATTGCTCTTCGCTGATGGCAAGGGCAAACATCAGACAAGGTCAATTATTCACAGAGGAGCCCACTGTTTGCAGCTTTGTAATCTGGCACGGGCATAACAGTGGATTATTCCCTTTTAGGGGAGGCGCGACAACACGTGCACATTTCTAATTATACTTACTCAAAGGCTATACTAATGTGCTATGAGAACTACGTTGTTAGTTGAAGCATGCCACTAGTCTAGTACACATTATTACTACTCTACATACTGGTGCCAAGCGTGGAAGCCAAAGTGGGAGCTGTAAAAAAATAAAAAATAAAAAAAGCTATTTTAGTAGCACAGACAATGACAAGCGGTTTGACCATTGGACAAGCGACAGCACAGACAAACATGTTCCGAGGCAAGAGGTAAGAGGCAGGGGGCAGATTTCTTCCACCAATCCCATGTAGTAGTATGAGGCAGCTAAGCCAATGTATTAGGCGAGGAGAGTTCACAAAACAGTTTGATGGATTTAAAATGCACCAAAGACCAAAGGTCTGTATTATGCGTTCATTTTTCGGACACAGGCCTGCTTAACAACAAACCGACAGGCTTTTACTTCTCACTTTTTCTATTCAATATAGAGGATGCTACATTTTTTGTGTGTATTTTGTACATTAATTTGCATAGTGGTGCAAAAGCCGTGCTCACTGTAATGAATAACACAGCATTTTCACCGTGCATATAAATCAGTCAATGTTTTTTCTGTGATTGCAAAGCATCTCTTCGTAAACAGTAGGCCCCTGTCTGTTTCTGTAAACACAACTCTTTATTTGACATATTTGTTTTGAAGTATCATCAAATCCTTTCCGCAGGCAGGATGGAAAGATTACATCATGCAGGGTTTAAATAGCGTATATGTTATCATTTGGAACTTAATTAATGTTTTATATAACTGGAGAAGTGACCTTTTTAATAGACACTATTGTATAAGTTGAAGAACCACTTGATAATACATGAAGACGCAATCAAAGGTAACAAAGGAACAGATCATAAAATGTACTTTTTCCTGCCATTCTAAAAGCTCGCTCATATGGTATGCTGTTAATATATGGCACATGAAATGCAAAGTAATGGTGATGACCTATAGCCTCTGTCTGACTCATTCATGATTTCATTGTATTTTACAAAATGCCTCAGTTTCCTTCTGCTCAAAGCAATTTTCTCTCACAGCTGATTGTTTCATTGCACTTGTGCTCTGTCCAATCAATAAGCACTTGCTTGGCCATGACAGTGACAAATGAAAAGCCCTTACTTTATCCATATGAAATTGTTTATCCACAAAAAAAAAATTACTTACACAGATATATGAAAAGCTCGGCTGCCCAGGCGTACATCATATCCCACCACTTTGATGCCATTTTCAAATAGTGTAATGGCTTTTATGCCTAGTTCGCTTTCAATTTCACAACCTCTAAACCTCAGTCTGTGATCTCCTTGTCTGGCGCAGAAAAGCATCCAAACCTTATCCAAGTTGTACCACCCCGACTTGATTACTTTGTGCAGTTCTTGTCACTCACTTGTTTCCTGAGTGGTAGTGGACTCGGCACTGACAACGGAGCCACAGCCCACGGCGGTGCAGGAGCGCAGGTAGAACTTGTATTTGCTCACAGCCTCCAGGTCCCGCAAGAGCCATTTGGTGGTGTCTGGGTTGCTGATGTCAACTGTCTGCAACGGGCCAACTTCTTCTGTGTCATTTACTGCAACAAATACAAAGTCAATCAGTTTCTAGTTTGATAAAGAAAACTTTTGGCGTGCAGTATCAAAACTAGCTTTAGGTTTTCGCCATCATTCCCAAGGAGGCAGGTGGGTAAAGTCACTGGAAAACACAAATACGGATGCCTCAATTGGTGGTACTGTTGTTGTGTTCTCGAGCAAGACACTTCACCCACATGTTAAAATCGCTGTAAGTTTACTTCAGTTGTGGCGACTGTACTAGCTGACCACCAGCTTTTTAAAGTAGATAGTCAATTTATTTATTTATTAGCACACATTTTATTATGGAATACAAATCACCAAGTTAACCTCGCTGTAAATTAATTCATACCATTCAAATCATTATTTGTTGTCATGATGTATTGTTTTATTCATGTCTTTTATTTATTAATCTTTTTAAAGCATTACTAAGTACCTCATGCCCCTAGAGGCCATTAGCGTCACTGCAGGTGTTGTAGCATGTTGCGTTTTTTTTACACCTTAATTGTCCGTCAGAGTCAATGGCCTCTGACTGCTCTGCTTTTTGACTACGACACTGGAGGCCGCCATTGCTCCACCTTTGCTGTAGTACCTCCATAATGACCGCTATCCCCCCATTGCAATGCATTGGACTTTAGACACGTTAAAAACAACGTTAATGCCTGGTGCTTAATGGTTTAGAAGTGGCTAGAGCTAGATATTCCTCCTGTGATTACGCTGGGTTAAAAACAATATGAAGCACCAGGGTTTTTATCGTAGATAAGAATTTTAGAAATCTTGCGTAATTAACCTGACTTTGATTGACAGGCCGTTTACGTCGCTGCCTGGCCATGGGCGCGATTACTACAGAAATACACGCCCATTACACGGCCCGCGAGGGCCGAGCAGGGCCGGGTCTACAGTCAAGATCCCGCCCTTATCCCTTTTTAGGAACATGCTTTGTCAGAGCTGGAGAGGAGGAGCCTGTAAATCCGCCATGATTTCCCCCACGAACGTGGTCATTTTGGTAAACGGGGAGGAGTGAGGAGGAGCTGTCTATTCTTTATACAGTCTATGGTCAGAGTAAATACTACGCAGACAGAAAAGAGAAAGAGAGAGAGGGATATTGTACATCCAGTTACACAATGGAGATCTTTTGCCTTTTTTTTGCCTTGCCTGTAAATACAGTTTAAATGGGGCTAGCCCGCAGTTAGCTTTGCCCATTAGCCTGTTAGCTTCTTCTTCGTGATTCTATTAGTGTGTCTTGGTGGCTCCGACCTGGTGCAGGCAAAGTTGCAATTGTGGTTTTCTGGCCAGAGACACCGTGGGAGTTGAAAGACCTTCCAATCATCCCATCAACACCTGTATTACCCCCGGAGGGACTACGAAAAGGATTTATTACGGTAAACAAGTTACATAATACTGCTTTAAGGTTTTGGGCCCAGAGGCTTTATCAGAGGGTGCAAGTATGAAAAGTGGAGACACATATTCACATGTTCAGCAGCCTTAAAATCCCAGCTATCGGGGTACACCATATTGGTTAATTTAATATAACTGAACAAAAATGATTATGGATATTGTTTCTCTTGTTAATGACAGTGTAAAAATGATTATTAAGTATATACCACCGTCAGGGGTCACATGCATTAACCTGACAATACATGCTACACTTGAGATAAATGATATTGCATGCACTCTGCCTCTGTAGTGAAAGGATGTCATTTTTATTACTTAAAGCGTCACAGTTTGTGGATTGGTGGCATTTATGTTCTTTTCAGCACAAACAAACACAGCAGGTGTTCAGGTGACCTTTGCTATGAAAGAGGTGCCGTATCTTGCTGTTTGGAAGCAGCCACAACAATGATAAATATGTTTTGCTTGGCATTCTTTTTCTTCCCCCCCTTGTTTTTTGCATAGAAACTACCCACTGTTATCAGACAACAATGCTTTGTAGAACTTTTTTTTTCTTCCTCCAAGGACACAAAGGGCCAATTTCTGGTGAATTATTCAAGTCTGCGAGTCTGAAGCTCTAGAATATTTGGATCACATGCATAGCTATTATCAAAAAAAAAAGAAAAGAATGAAAGAAAGAAAAAAAGGAAAAAAGCCACAGCCCGGCAGTTGGCATCTCAAAGGGTAAACTGGTGAAAGCTATACACTTTGGCTCCTCAAGCTATTTGCAGACCATAATATTTTCAAACGCTTTAAGGCTGCCGGGGTGAAAGCGGCTGGCCTTGTGCAACACTAACAGTCCAACAAAAATCTGCCAATGACCTGACAGCTAGAGCGGGCTTGTGCACAAATGGGCAGAAAAACAGAATGAATGAAATGAAAGTAAACAAAAATACTAAAAAATACAAAAACAACTCACTCCCAACACCCACTCATGAAAAGGTCTGCAATCAGTGTGAACTAATAGTAGCTATGGTGGATGATTTTTTTCTCATTGAAGTTATAACTGTAGAAGGCTGCTACCTATTCCAGCATTTAGTACGTGCTTGAAACAGCCATCACTGGTCAATTACCAGAGTTCAATTGCAATAGAGCTGACATTTAGTCACTACATTCACCCCAACTGTAGGTCCACTGTTTACCTGCACTCACCGTGACTCAGAGGGTATAAAACAGATCAGGGGTACCTTTACCAAACAGTCAAAATCCCAAAGACCCCTGAACGTCCCGCACACCTGAACAGTGCAACTTTACAGTGAATTCAGAAGTTTAAAACTATGCGTAATGTTCTAAGAGTTTGTATTATTGGATAGTTGTTTCCATCACTAAGTTTAAAAATTCAGGCCCAAGGCAAGTCCAGAGTCTGCAACACAACTACACTGCTCATCTGTGCGTCATTGTTACCCATTTCTTAATTTATTCTCATTTGTAAATCTATACAGATACCTAAATGGCCAGTGTGCCCACCACACAGTGCCCAAATCCTGGGACAATTTGTAACCTCCTAACAAATAGCAGGAAGGAGGTTTTCTTTCCCCACTAGTTATACATGGAAAGCCCAAAAAAGGATATTTCCAATCATTATTTGATCATAGAAAAATAAAAGAAAGGAAGGAATAGTGGTGGGCGTTCCCCCGAAGCATCTGTGCAACATCTTGAGGTTCTAAATGCACCACTTAGACCATGCGCTGACAGCTGGTTGCATTATCCCCTACATTTCGCACCACTTCCTTCAAGGGGACTTCAGAAAAGTCTCACTTCAAAGGGTCCATCAGCTTTATTGCAGTGGCACAATCAAAACGTCCTCTGCTAAAACACCTTCAAGGCACTTGCGCAGTCGCCAAATCAAGCTCAATTAGCCGAGAAATGTGCCAGAGAGATGCTGCAGGAAGTTGGAAGTCATTAGCTTTGCTCGGACTTGTGTTTAAGGACGGCAAAGTTCAAGGTGTCCCACTGGGCCTGAGGTGAAGACTGGATTAGGTCAGAAGACGCCCTCAGAATAGCTCAATGGACATCACCTTTGCAGGGCTTTGTGTACGTGCGCCGTGATCTCACTGTGACCCCGCTGTGACCCCTCCGCAATCCCGCCATGACCTCACCGTAACGTGGAACACACTGATTTCCCCAGCTGCACTTGGGGTCAAAGGGGTGAGAGCGAGCCCAATGAGCCAAATATCCACCCACCTATGAAAGACTCCATAACATTAATGTTTATTTATATCGCACGAGGTTGGCACATAAATGTTACGCAAATGTTATTTATGTTATCGTCTCATCAAGGTCATTTGGTCAATAAACGTGTAACTAAATGCAGAAACAACCTTTGTAAAGTTATAAGATACAAATCTGGCAAAGAAGGAACCGAGGTGTGATCCTGGATCCGACACTTGAATTTAATAACCATGTTAAAAAGGTATGCCGCGTTCTGAAATTCAACATCGTCAACTTCCAGCACATCAGGAGCTCCTCATTACTGGAAGCAGCAAAATCATATTTCAATGCAATGACCATGTCGCATATCTTGTACTGTATGTCATTATGGTCTCAAGCCCAACAGTTTGTATGTCTCTGTGATAGTGTTTTGCTGTATGTTTGTGCCTGTTGTATGTCCTACCTGTCTTGACATCAACCTGCCATGGGACTACGGATGAAAATTAGCCTATATGGCTAACTCCGGTACATTTACATGTTGAAAAACACATGTTGATTAATGTGCACTGTCCCAATTCAAATAAATAAATTCAAATTCAAATTCAAACAGACCATTTTAAACCTCCTTAGATCCTTACATATCCAGGCCTTGAAAATCCTCGACCACTGCAATATACTTGAAAAATACAGTATACTAAGCTTCGACAACTTGATCAGACACTCCGATATCCGCTTGGTACATAAAATCCTTAATGATGCTGCCCCACCCCCCCGTATATTGCACCTGTAGTTGTAAATTGCCTTTTGTTATGTAATTTTAATTTTGTTATGTAATTCTAATTGTGTAGGACTACAGATGGAAAATCTGTGCTAAATCTGGTGCAGCCATTTTTTTAATATATCTGCACACAGTCCTTTCAATAAACTAAACTAAACTAAACTAAATATTTATCATTTGTATGTTGTACTAATTGTGCTCAAAATGTAACTAAAATTTATTATTATTGTTTATGATGATAATTATAAATGGATATGACTTCTATACACATACGCTATGTTCTTTAGTTGTTTGTTTATAACGTCTGAGTTAACAGCCGCATGAAGAGATTGACTGAAAAAGGTGGGGGTACATACTCAGCTGATACTCCAGGAGGTATCTGGTAAGAATCCCATTTGGCTCTAGCGGCGGGGCCCAGGCCAAAGACACGCTGTGCTTCTGTACGTCCGTGACCCTGAAGACAGGATTCGTCTCTGGGACTGTGGGTGGGAGTAAGGTACAATAAGCACACAGTAAGCAGCCCAGCCCAGACTCCTCCTTGCCTATTACTAGACTCCCCCCCCCCCCCCTCAGAAGTTGTGAATCGATACACTCCATGCTGTTTTTCTGCCAGCTTTCCTACCTCCCTCCGGGGTTTGGAAGTTGACGGGGTGGCTGCCGGGACCGTTGCCTCTGCCGTTGAAGGTCATGACGATGAGGCTGTACTCGGAGAATGGCGTAAGGCTGGGCACCGTGGCGTGCGTTCGGTCCCCGGGGACGTTCAGCGCATGTTTGTCCCCGTGTTGTTTCTTTGAGTCCACCAAACTGCGCAGACGCCACCAGTTTATCTGCGACAGAGAGAGGAGACAAACAATGTTATTCTTAGACAGACTGCGAAAGTTTAAATATTTATATTCAGCTGTTGTTCAGACGGCTTCGTGAGCTCCTTCCCATAATGTATAATGAACTGAAGGACTATATTTCCATGTTCATGCATGCAATAGTAAAACTCTTTTGTCCTGTTTTTTTTTCAGGCAACATACACCTCATAAAAGGATAAATAAGCGATTATTTTTTAAAGGATTTTGTTGGCCTGTAGGTTTAGTTGTGGGTGAAGGACAGGGAGAGAAAACCAGCAAACTGTCAAAGTCAGGACTTGAACTTATGGCACAATCGAGTTCAGTCATATGTGCAGCAGCCTTAACCACAAGACTATTGGTTGTACAAAACGTATTGCTTATTCAAACTGCATCATTTATGTTCTAGATTTTGAGACAACTGGGCTCTGCCACGCTGCTCCTCTTAATAGTAACAATTTAAACAAACTAAATGATTTCTCTAACCATACATAAAAGGTTGTGCAGGGTAAGGATACAAAATGTCCAAATCTGTTTTAAATCTTGCCCAGTCTGCCCATTAGCCCGTGTCAACTACTAAACGATTTGTGCAGAAAGAAATTAAGGAGGCCAAGTCAAGGAGACACAGAGGGGTTAGAGAAGTAAGCGATCGGTGCACGGTCAGGCCCTTCCCTTTAAACCGTGTCTAAAGGCAAAGGTGGATTTTGGAGGCATTACCCTGTAGCCGCCCAGATGTCCATGAAGCTTCTCCTTGTGCACAGGCGCCCAGCTAACCTTGACCACTGAGCCGTTCACCACCTTCACAGCAACATCGTCCGGCGCAGCGGAGGGAACTGGAAAAAGGGAAACAAACATCTAGTGTAGTGCCGGAACTGGGGCAAGGATTATTAGCGGACTGGAGGAAGGAACACAACACCAAGGTCTAAATTCTATATTTTTATCCGGAAAACAAAACAACACTTTATTGTGGAGCTATTGGGCGCTAGGTTGCCATAAACAGCACTAAGTGAATTAGGTTGGTATATAGGCATTGATTTTCTAAGACCACTGGACAAGATTGAGTTACGACCTGAGTTGACCTCCCGAGGGCATGTCCAGAAGAACGCTAAAGAGAAGTGATTTAGGTAAATCTGATTTCATAAATAGGTGCAGATCTTCCCACAACTGCAATTTATAATAACAAAAGGTTTTTGTTTTTCTATAGACAGACATTTAAAGGAAGGAGAATTGTTAACAAATATTACATAATGATGAGTGGAGAGATCTGTTTCATATATAGGTACAACACTGTCAAAATGTACAGATGGCGTCTTATTGGCATGAGAACGGGATGTGGGTGTGGCCTTGATTAGTCAAACTGTGCAGAAGAAGAGCAACAAACCAACAAAGTAGAAGACAGAGGTACATACAGTCCTCCCCCGAGTATCCGATCACGATATTGGGCTCCGGTCCCCAGCCCTGGTGATTCTTGGCCTGGATCTTGATTTCGTACGGGACAAACGTGGGCGTGCTCTTCACCACAAAGGAGTGCCTCTTGACCATGTGCTCGTGCCAGTCCTCCTCCATGTTCTGCCGCCGATAGCTCACCTTGTACTCCAAACCGGGACCATTGTGTTCTATGGGCAATAACGGCTGCAGACACAACACGGGGCGACACATAGTGAAAGGTAGGAACAATAGCGGAAGGTTTCATAACGACTTCCACAATTGCATAAGGCGCCTGGTGTATTTCACTGGCTGCCTCGGTGGGATTAAAGCGACGAGCCGGGCCAGTCAACTGCTTGGAACAGTAGCTGCGTTTTATCTCGCTATCTAGTAAAACAATGGAACGATTGACCTCGCCGCACAGCCCAGCTCTGCTTTCACGCAGGCTTTGCAAAAGACACTGCAGTTGAAAATATCTATCTACCGCATAGCACCCAGTCCGCGGTGAGAAATGGGACGAGAAACCATTACATACAAAAGCAAATCATTAGTAGACGGGGAGCACATAGATCTAGACTTCAGCGAGCGATGACAGCGCAGCTAGATAATAAGGCCAGAGGAGAAAGAAGTCCAATATAATATGCGTCTTTCTGTAGCATTTCTCATTGTGCCATATTCAAAAGTTATGAATAAGAGCCATTGTAATGATTTCCACTGCAGAAAGAAATGTCAAAAGTGAGCAGTTTCTCATTCCAAGAAAATCCCATTGATAACTGTCTGAAAAGTATTGATAAAACCTCGACACCTTGCGTCCCAGCGGCTCTGTGAATAATTTAGTATGTAAAGGTAGCCCATATAACACAATGCACACCTGACTGATAAGCAAAAAGCCTATCTCCACTCCTCACCTCCCAGTTGATATCCATTTCATGTGGCAAATAACCTTCGATTTTGATAGTTTTAGGGTTCTTGTCGGGCGCTGCAAAGAAAAAAAAAGAACAGATATAGATTTTGCCAGCATAGTTAGTGAAAGGAATCTCGGGTGGAAAAGGCGTACAAGCGAGCAGATTTTCAACCAGAGGAGAATCAATTATGTAGCGGGGCCAAGTGTTTTAAAGTTCACAGTACAGCCGTGAGGGCCAGACAAGTGGCCCAGAAAGTCCCTGAAAGTCTGGCTTTACTAAACAGACTATTCTGGCACTTTTTGTCGAATCATTCTTGGAAAAAAAACAGGAACACAAATCTATTACAGAATAAGAAAGATTGACTATTTATAACAATCTGAGGATCTAGATAGAGCTTTATTCTTATTATCTTACTATCTTAATAAGGACCTTTTTCCCCTTGTGTTCAGAGAGATAGACTAGACTGTCACCAGTGCTCACTTGTATACACGCTAAAAGCATGTGTAACAACAAGCAGTGCATCCAAGCCCAAGTTACACAGCAGGCCCAAAGCAGCAGCATACCGTAACATCTTCAGCTAAATTATGCATTACTGCTTGGTGAGAAATAGCAAAAGAAAGTATTGTCAATGGATGTTTCAGACCTGCAGCTTCAGTTTTGTATCTCTCCGTGGGCTCACTAAAGGGGCCCCTCCCGACTGCATTCACGCCCGCCACTCTGAAGCGGTAGTCGACGTGACCGTGGAGCTTGAGTAGCGTGGAGTGAAGATTCCCCGGAACTCGGAGCAGCTCCTTCCAGTTCCCCGGCTCCCACTGGCTCTCCTCGAACTGGATAATAAACTCTGTCGACAGCAGAAGACAATCAGGACGACCCCCTCACCACCTCTGCGACTGTTTATGCCAAAGGTTTGCTTATCTAACCACCAGCTGTGCAGAAAACTACCCCCAAACCACACTCTGGGCCTGTGTACTCCAGCGGGAGACTAATCATAATTCATGCATGGATGAATCAATGATAGACTCATTTTGTACAAGATGGTATCAAACAATTGTATTTACATGCAGAATGGTGATTATGCGTCCAAAACAGCGCCTGGCATACTAATTGTACTGGCTGGAATGGGTCATATTGTATGCGCTGTCACATACGCTGTGGCGCAGAGGCTGTTTTACCTGTTGTGGAGCTGTTGTGCTCGTCCCCAGGGATCCATTTGAGCTTCACACTCCTACTCTTGTGTTCAGACAGGACCAAGCTCTCAGGTGCATCAGGGACGTCTACAAACAACACAACAGCTTTGGAAAATATCTGACGCATCAACATTTGTCAGAGAAAGAAGGAACAATGGAACACATGTTGAAAAAAAATAAATACAGAGAGAACTGATGTAATGGGAAGGTGGGGTGGATTGGTTTAGATGTCATCTATATTGATTTTATTTTATTTATTTATTTGAACAGGGACAGTGTACAATATACATTAGCCTCAGAAAGGAGAGATGCATTGTACCAGGTTATAGCACTTGTGCTAATTTCCACCTGCAGTCCCTGGGCCTATTGTACATGTTTTAGTGGTAGGGGAAACCGGATTACCCGGAGGAAACCTACGCAGACACGGGGAGAACATGCAAACTCCACACAGAAAGGCCACGTCCAGGTGGGAATTGAACCTGGGACCTTGTAGCTGTGTAGCACGAGCGCTAACCGCTGTGCTACCGTGCCGGGAGGAGTACTGTGTGTTACAACTTTTATTGTCTCTTTTCTGTACCACGTTTATAAGTGGATCAACTCCAGTGGTTCTCAAACTGTGGTATATCTACCACAAGCATCACTTGAGCTTCTTTCGGGGTCATCTACAATTTTAGACACCACAGCATTTATGCTTTAGTAATGCAATTGAGTTTTTTTTTTTTTTTTTTTTTTTAATAGTTAATCATAGTTGACAACACGTTTCAACATAATTTAGTCCAATTAAGCGGTATTTAGACTCTGTTTGGTACTCATTTGATCTGGGGGTACTAGGCCTGATGGTACTTGGAAGTTTAACTGTTTTATGAGGTGGTACTGGGTGTGAAAAGTTTGAGAACCACTAACACGGTGTAGTGTGTGGTGTAGCCGAAGTAGCGTAACATCAAGTGTGCTGGCAATTCCAGACAGTAGACAGAAGCCAACTACAATGTCTGAAAATTACCCCATGTTAACCCAATTTTAATTCTTGTAAACTAATCCTGGATGAAATATTATATGTTCGACTATGTATGTGTGTGAAATTAAACTAAAAGTCACATATGACCTAATATATGTAACTTTTAGTTTAATTTATTCTGTCTACTGTCTGGAATTGCCAACACACTTCATGTTAAGCTACTGCTTAACATCAGCTACCACACTGCTAAAATCCAACAACTTTCCTCAGTTAATAATGAAATATTGTTCTATGTAACCTCCTTTTTGTATTAAATAATTTACAAGCGCTCCCTGCTACATGCTCACATACCCCTGTGGTGGTCCACAGAGACTTGGCTGGGAAACACACGTAAAGGGCAGTTTTTGTGTTATCAGAACTGCACGATTGTGCGTTGGTTCCTTATTAAAACAGTTTTAGGCGAGAGTACTTTCAAGCAACTGTATTTTAATGTTCCTCAAAGACACCTGAGGTTCCCTCCGCTGAAGAGGCTGAATCAGTTATGGAGGAGTTTCAGACCTTCAGAGTCTCAGGGCGCTTGTCAATAAAAGTAGAGTCGATCTTCACTGCCTTTATTGAGCATGTTCTGGGCAGTATATCGTTGGTAAGGGAATATTGCCTTTTCACCTTGGGCCGAGCCTCCCTGATCTGGCTTGGCAACTGCCTGCTCCGACAAAATGAAGTTAAAAGACAGCACAATGTAGGTTGCAATTGTCGGAAATTTAGATGAGTAATTGATGTACAAATGATAATGTACAAGTTTTTGTTCAGCTCCAACTCTAAGACTTTTTAGAGGTAGGGGAAACTGGAGCACCCGGAGGAAACCTAAGCACGCCCAGTTGCTCTGTCGTCGCATTGTGTTTAAAAATGATGTACTGTACAGACATAGAAATACTTGATTAATTCTTGCTAAGTTACCTAAAATAACCATGATCAATCAAAAGCAGAAGCATCAATGATACACTGTGCTCATCACTCACCTAAGACAGTGAGCCAGGCTGATGCCGTATCCTGGTCCAGTGGCGTCCTGGCCACACATCTGTACAAGCCCTGGTCCCTGTGGCTCACATTGATAATATGAAGAACTCCTTCCTCCACTAAGTATCTGCTGACACGAAGACGGAGGCAGACACAGTATTGATTGACAAACGCATAACCACAATCCAGCCGGGACTTAAGGAGCGGCGCGAAAACTCCGCTCTCCTACCTTGGATTCTCAGTGTAGTTTAGGCCTATCTCCATATCATCTTTTTCCCACAGGAGCTCAAAGTCATTGCTGAAGGACTTGTCGTACTCTGCCAGGCAAGAGAGCTGCGACGTGGTACCTATTAAGATCTGCTGCTCCTCTGGGCCCACCACGATTCTTGTGGGATCTTCCGTACGCACAACGGTATTAGTTACATTTCAAGGACTGGGAATTGAAACACAATGCTTTAACATATGCATAAAAAACGGTGTACCTTTTACATACAGCATGGCGTCTATGGCGGATGATCCCTCAATGTTCTTAGCGTAGCATGTGTACTGTCCTGCGTCGTCTTTGTCAGTCTCGTAGATCTCCAAAGAGCCGTTGTCATGAACAGTGAATCGTGGGCCCTGCACAGATTCGGTCGAGTCATCTCTGCTCCTGCGGGTAAGAAAGATAGAGTGACTAAAATATTAATATTAATAACTCACGTAGGTCCAAGTCGCAATTGGTGAAATGGGTATTAAATAACTCGAGCAAGGTTTGAAAAAACAAGTTCTGAAGCAGCTGAGAATATGATGTTGACCCAATGGAACAATATTTGTAGAATGGATATCCTTCAAAGAAGTGATATATATGTGTTTGTTTGATAAAACGTAAAACCAGCTAAAGTTACTCAGTTTTGGTTTGTTTTGTTTTTATCTAAAAAGCTCTTTAGTTCTGCTGGTCTCTTGGTACAGATTAAGGTGCTGAAAATATTAAGACCATGCCAAGGCTGAGCTGCAACAAGAGGGTTTTTTTTATGCTAAGAAAGTTTGCAGATTGTTGAGATCTACTGCCCTCTTCTGGTGCAGACTGAGCACTTACCAAGTGATGGTGGACGGAGGGGAGCTGAAGACGTTGCAGTGCATGATGACCCCCTTTGCCTCCACAGCTGAGTAATTCTCTCCCTCATTTGTCATAATCATGGGAGGAAGATCTGTGCAGAAAGGTAATCAATCACTACAGAGTTATTTCTGTTTTAAAAAAAAAGTTTACAATTTGAGGTTCGTGAGTGAGACTGTTTAACAAAGTGAAGCTGAAAAATAAATAGGGATCATTCATCTCCCCATTTCTTTGACATGAGACGAAACGTGCGTTGACTCACAGTCTGAAGACAGGTTTTGTCTTTGTCCCTCAACCATGTAGGCCCCTTCTATGTCGGGTTAAAATATATGTGAGTTTTCTTGTATTTTTGTCAGTCTGTGGTGGCACTGGTAATTCCTATTTTAAAATGTTATGTTCATATCATTTATAGAGTCAAAAGATGACTTATTGTGTGTAATTAATATTCACGCAGTTATTATTAATGATAATCTGTATAGAATATGTTTTGTATGAAAGCTTAAAGTATAATTTTCTTATTTAACTGCGACTTTGGGGGTGAACATTTGACAATGAAGGGCACCATAGTTTCTTCTGTTTGTGGGAAACACTGCTAGAGTTTCACAGCAACAGTAACTCTCAAAAGACTCCTTTGTAGTCATGAATATTTTCTGTTGCCAAAATTCATATTCATGTTAGACAGCTGTCAAAATTGTGTCAAGAACGCAAAAGAACGAAACAACATTAGTGAGACGGGCATATGCACCTTATCAGCCTTAGCCACATCCTCTCATTAAAATGCATTGTCTCTCATAATTGTTTGCAAAGGAAGCCGCTGGGACTTGGCATTCAGTGCGAGTCCGGCTTTATTAAGCCCTGTGTCAGACCCCTCGCGTCAGTGCAACACACAAGCCATATTTCATCCATATCTTTTAATGGACATTTGTAAAGTATAGTCTTATTGCACTGAAATCAGCCTGCATTTGTAGAAAACTTGTTAGCATATAAATGGCAGTGAACGGTCTTGTTGCTCCACAGGGGAAGTGAAAATGAAGTATGCATATTACGTTTCGACAGCAAACCTTCCCCCGGCCCTGAGCTATTTTGTGGGCATATGCCAACATTGACGGTAGCTTTCTTATTTGATGCATGACTCAGCCGCGGTGTCCCGGATGACTAAGCGCAAAGCCTGACACTTCTTTCAAGACTTGTGAGCGGAATGTGCCGCATAAGCGTTGCAGGCGATGTGCTAAGTGGCCCGGAGTATATGGATGACTCGCATACTTACTCATGATCATGATGTTTGCATTGACCAGCATGCTGCCGTGTTTGTTTGACGCCTCGCACTGGTAGACCGCACTGTCAGACTCCTTGGCGTTGTGGAGAACTACAGTGTCGCCAAGTATTCTTCGGTTGGGCAATGGTGATTCTGCAAGAAAAAGTTCAAGTCAGTATTTTCGGACAAATGCTGAACATCGCTACAATTGATCATCAACATCAACAGGAATCTAAGCGCTGACAATGAAACTCATTATTTATTTTTAAGAAGTGCAGAACTATTGAGGGAAATTTTAACATTTAGCGTTTGAGCTTTTTGTTTAGTTTAGAGGCTCATATGAGTGTTATGAGATGGGTATAGACCACTAGAGACACTGAGCAAATCAAAATAATTGTTTTGGTTGGACAGTTCATTATTTATTCTATTAGTATTGTTGTTTGCGAATCAACATATAATAGATAGTTACTTTAATGGTCAAAAACAGTAAGTAGTTAATTTCAAAGACATAAACATGCTCATGTGATTATCTGGAAACTGACCACTGAGAGGTAATCCGTTCACTCTCCAGGTTACAGTGGGCTGAGGCGTGCCACTGGCGGAGCACTTCAAGATTACATCTGATCCAACCATACTGAGCTGGCTTTCCGGCTCAAACAACCATTCTGGGGGTTCTGGAAATACACAAACATCCAAGGGCAACGCACGCTATTAGATTACAGAAGGAAACATGTCACTTTAGTGCACTGTATTCATAATTGAAATATGTTATAATGTGTTAGATACACAGTAGACAATGTTTATTTAGAGATGTACAGTGTAGAGCAAAAATCGTTCACACTAACATGAGAACTCTTTTGCTCTCTTTTAATAGCAATGTTTAACAGTATGCAGGCAGAGAGAGTCCCAGAGAATAAACAATGTGATAGTTTTCTTTTCCATTTTGCTTTAGTTGTTTATGGTCAACTTTGCGAAGATACTGGATGGGTCTGGCTGCACTGCAATGTCAATTTTACCTTCCACGATGACTGTGAAGTAATGCACGGCTTCTCCGAGTTCGTTCTTGGCTTTGCACATGTACTTCCCGCTGTCCTCCTGCTCAGCTCTGGACACCACCAGCAACTTCCCATGGTTCTCCACTGTCGCTTTCTCAGGAAGTTTATCCCCTATTTTAAACCACTCAACCTGAGGAGTCGGACTGAGGACAATGTTCAATGTGTCAATGTTCTGAAAGCTCAATTAAGCATATTCATTATTAAGTAGGCGTCGTCAACATGTTGCCACTTACAATCCCTCAGCAATGCACTCCAAATTCAGGTCCTCTTCTTTGACCAGCACGATCTCAGATTTGACACCAGGGGGCGTCAGAAGTGAGGGCCTTCTCTCTCGGATTGCATTAGCTATAACACAAGAATGAAGCAATTATTCAGTGCATACAATAAAATCAGGGAATATTACAGATTTTTGTACACAGTGGTTAGATACACACACATAGAGAACTATTCCACTACACTTCTTACCTGCATCTGGACTCATGCCACTTTTGGCTTTATCTGAAATGAAGGTAAATGAGAAAACAAACAAAAAAGTGAACATGACAGGGATGAATGAATAAATGAATAACAACAGCACCAGCAATAAAATGGTAAAAAAAAAAAAATTAAATAAAATACAGAAAAAAAGCACATAGTGAATACAGCTTTACACTTGAGGGGATTTGGAAGTGGTAATACTTGATGAGAATGCAGGATAGTAATTCAAAATCAAGTGCTGAATTTGTAAGAAGATGAGAAAACACACACTGACTGATCTTTTTTTGATGCACCTCTGCTTTGAGGAAACAGAGCGGCGGGAGAGACAGCACTAACTATATGGACTAACTATCTTTTAATCATGTCTATACTTTTTGAAATTGTGTCTGAATTAAAGGTAAGGACATACTTGTCTGGATGATGACAGACATGGCGGTCTTCTGAACTATGGTGCGGATACGGGGGAAGGCGGCGAAGCAGCAGTAGTCTCTCCTGCTGTCCTTCTCCTCCGCGTGGGCAAAGTACAGGTCGCCGTTCAAACCCATGGAAACTCGTTCATCCTGTTCTATGTGCTGAAGGTCTAATAAATAATAATTAAATAAATATTGAGTTGGATTTTCAGGATAACCCACAAGCAAAATATTGGTAAACTTAGTAGCAACAACACACACCAATGCACACCTCCTTTAACATTTTCTATTTACATTATCTATTAGAAAATGTGTGTAGGATAAATCAACTTCCAGCATACAATGTTTTTTAAAACCTTTTCAAATGAATTACTTACTGATGGTCATCCAGTAGATCTGCAGAGGAGGTATTCCTTTGGGTGGGTTGCACTTCAGTACAAAAGGCAGGCCTTCATCCACCTTCAGGGGTTCAATTGTTTCTTTCGGAAACTTTGGGACATCTGTTGAAGAGGGTTTCGGATTAAGACATGTTTCATGCAACAGTGAATGTGTCCAGCAGATGGCAGTATTATCCCTCAATATATTTGTGTAAGTGCAGTGGAGCTTTCTAAAACCCCAGAGAAATCTGGTGATTATTTATTTTATTTTTTTACAGCTTTTGGACAGCTGAAATAAAACAGACAACACAGTTGTTGCAATGTGTGACTTGTCACTGTAGCAGAAGGACAGCCAAATTTAGTCAAAGTCCTCTCTGGAGGGTGCTTTCTTGACAATATATATTGTGAGTTTGGGCACAAAATGAAAAATGGAGCAAAGAAAGTGACTGAGAGGCCAGAGCGCGGGGACTGTTTTGGTCCAATTCAGAGATTTATGGTGCAACAGGAAGTCTCACTGACTTTCTGCCACATGCGCTACAATAGAAAGCTCACAGTCGAGTCATTATAGCAGGTTCTCTCAAAGCAGTGGAACAGGTTGCACATATCCACAGTACTCACGAGGCACGATGAACTCAATCTCCGTTGATATGGCGGTCCCTAGTTTGTTGGTGGCATAGCAGCGATACGTTCCCTGGTACTCAGTAAGGTTTCCATTATTAGGTATAACAAAAGTCCCAGAATTCTCCTCTTTCATGAGCCGGGGGTCTTGCAAGGGGTCAAATTCTTGCCCATTCTTTGTCCATGCAAATCTACAAAACAAAGAAAGTATTGACATGTTAAAAGCCATCTGAAGTATCCTATATTTTAAGAGCAAATGTGTGTGGAGCTGGACATGAACACTAGACAAACATCGTAGTAGATATTTTCAAATATTGTCGACTGGGCTGGGTCGGTTGAGGTCAGCTGCGTTTGCCTCGTTCATCTGAAGCTTCTTCTTCCTCTTGTGTCAAACTTACTCTAACTAGCCACCTAAGCCAATTCAGTGTGACTCCTTGATTTGAGTATTTGAAATAACAAGAATGTCTGTATTTCTCCCGTTGTGTAACCCTTTTATTCCACTACAATACAATACATTTATCCAGGCACAGGCCAAATATATTTGATAGATCAAACAAAAAAAAAACAAAAAAAACAATAGTTCCATCAGAAAAGGATACAATACATACACGAAAAAAAATCTCCACAACTAATTAAATTATGGTTATAGTAAAAACACAGGCACTTACTTCAATAAACAGCCACAGTGGAAAAGGAGTAAAAAAGCTAACACATGTTTGTCTTCTACTATACTTAGGTACAAGGGTGCAAGGTTGTGTGGGCTACTCACTCTGGTGCGGGGTTTCCTTTGGCTTCGCACGTCACAGAAAAGCTCTCGTCGAAAGGGAAGGCGATGAGGGAGCTGGGAGACTGTGCTGTGATGGTGGGCAGCTGCTCAACTGGGCCACAGACAGAAACAAGTGATAAATGGTGCGAATCAAAACACAGCCTTCACAAATTCAAATGGCGCTAACATACTACGTCATGACCCTAAATGGCTTCTGACTACTTTAAACTAGGCTATGTTTGCAGATAATTAATCAACATCAAGGAGGATGGCAGTCTGTGTGCACATGCTAAATAAAAAGAGAATGCTGAGTGACTTTGTGAATGGCTGTCTTTTAGTGTATTAGTCTGGGGGATCAAATGGCAAGGCTGTAAGCGAACACAAATTCAAATCATTGCTAAATTGCAGGCATGTAAAACCAAGCAATAATATCTCTGGTTGTGAAATATAATGCACTACATCTTGAGTGAATGAGCTATGAATGTAAATGTGAAACAACTTTAGGGAATGTACTAAACATTCAAAATTACACATTATTTTCTCATAAGAAAATCGCAGCTGAGGCAACCTGTCATGAACAGTGGATGACCGCACAATGCCCAGAGACCAATCTTCAAATCCTAGGTTAGGACTACCTAGCTGGAGGACTAGCCTATTGTGAATTCTTCTTTGGTTTATGGGGGAAACCAGAGCACCCACAGAAATCCCACATAGATCCAAAGACAAAATACAAACTCCACAGAGATCAGGTCAGTCTACTATTTTCATTCATTCTTGGACAAATAATAATGTTTTGTACATTCACTCCACTATTTCTCCACCATTACTTTACAAATGCTCAATTATGAATATATTTTTCAACTTAATAGAGATACAGACACATGGAGAGGACCAAAGTAAATAGTAAATAGTTAAAAAAAACGGACAATGCAAACCTGGAAGCTAATGCAGCTTCTTATGCTAATGTTAGCCATGAGTGCGGTTTTTCGCTTCTACTGCACAATTTACTGTGAAAAAAAAACATCCATATGGACCCGATTTTGGCTTGACTTTATTGGTGTGTGATAAATATGGTTATAGTCCACCAGAAAACGGCCGATAAAAGTGAAACACAGTGCTTCCCATGAGGGTTTTTCTTCCCCCTCGGCTAGGCCTTGTATGACGCGTGGCCGTCAGTATCTATACTACGTAGGAGGAGTTAAGGTTCTCCGAGGCAGCATAAAGTTTCAACTAGGAGGCTATTGATATATATTTGGTTCAAGAAAGACACAGAAAGTCTTGATTCCTGTGACTATTAGCACCGAGGTTCAAAGGCGTCACCCAGCTCTGGCACAGTCTTGTTGGGATAGACTTTTACTCTCTGAAACAAGTAAATAAATCTCGAAATAGGTTGAGGGCATTGCATCGACAATACAGTTTGCTGAACATGAGCATCTAGCATGTAAAATGACACTTATATGAATATGAATGATCATGAAAATTAAGCGATTTGTCTAAAACATGAAGCATTGAGTGATGGAGACGCAGGCACTAATTTACTAATACAACAGTCCACTTACTGTTTACATGAGCTAAAACTACACAATCCGCCGCAGGAGGGAAACAAAAAACAAACAAAAAAACACACAATCAGCAGGCACTTACTTTTGAAATCACAAATCCCAGAAAAGTGAAACACAAAGGCCATATTAGATTACAACTGGAACTTCAGAAAGCCAAAAAAATGCTTAAGTGTCTGCTGAGGAGTTGTTTGATGTGCCTTTACAAAGCCCTTCGGAGATATTTGTGAATAATTTAGGGGTGGAGGTTTGATTTGCGTTACTAAGGAAACTGGGATAGTAGCAGATCTACCACAAAAGAAACAGCGGAAACATGAGATTCAAACATGATAATAGCTGTAAATATATTCCATTCACACAATGTTCTATGGCAGTAATACAGTAGTTCACCGGCAAGATTTATTCCTCCATAAATTATTCAGTACTTATTCTTATAAAGGCTCTGTTCGTATAAAGGTCCTGCACAGTGAGCATGTTTTCTGAGGATGATCACTTGGACATTTTAACCTTTATTGTTAATGCATTGTTTAGTGGCCATTATGTCAATATTCACTCAATTCAAAGTGAGTTTACCGCAGTAAGTATGCTTTAAATGAGGCTGCTGTCTAATGTCTTCCTGTGAGATTCAGCCTCCATTAAACGGGATAGTATTACTTTTCATAGCTCAACCAGCATAAAAACGAAACTCACAATGCACCATTAGTTTGCCAGCTTTCCCTTGACGGTTAAAGTTTCCAGGAACGTAATAGCTTTTCACTACAATAAGCTAAGATTGGCAAGTTTGTGTTTCAATTATTATGTCTTCATATTAATTTGATTAAAGCATCTTGGGAAAAGAGGACTTTTTTGATATGTAACACTGGAAAACAATGCCACAAGACCTCTCTTTAGCTAGTAGTAGGCCCAAATATTAAAAGGTGCAGGTGAAAATTAGCACAAGTGCTACACCCTGGTACAATGCACCTCTCCTTTTTGAGGTTACATGTCCTATATCATGCAAAATCAACTTTTAAAAAACAGAGAGCTTTTAACCATGTTAAAACCAATGCTTTTTCTTTATCAAACACACCCCCAGAGTGTTTTTTTTGGCTTCATTCACGCATGTCTGTGTGATCCTCCTGAATTCTGCTCTCTGAGCAGCTGCTCCGCCCTCTCCTGGTAAATGACTGGCTCGTGCCCATGTTATGCATTTTAAGATTGTAATCCCACAAAGTGCCTGATTTTAAGTTATAAAATCCTTTTTCATTATTTCTGTTGTAAGAAAGAAAGAAAGGGAAAAAAAAAGTGCCCAACGTGTCCTTGCTGCCCCTGCAGGGGGTAAACAAGCGCACCCCCTGAGCGTCTGAATAAAGTAACTTTTGCCCCGAAGTTGTGAAGCGGGGCCCCTTTATAACCTACTCTGGACACCGCCTTTTCTTTTTTCTTACCTAACGATAATGTATCGGTGTATCGGCTATGAGAGGTATAGGGCTTTATTATGTGTGTTAGCCATTTATGAAGCTGTGTTGCATTATGTCAAGTCCTTATAACTGCATTGTGAAGTAACTTCACTTATTGCTGCAATAATTATATTTTTACAACTGATAATGTTGCATGGGCAGCATCAACTCGGAGAGAGGGGCAGAGTTAACTGAATCCAAGCGTCCTGTCTTCAAGGTTGGAAAAATATCCCCAGAAATAAATATTTCTCACATAAAATGAGTACTCCACATTTATAGGTTGTATATGATACAATATATCATATAAATGCCTATAGCTTACTTCCGAATGGCATGACGTACTCCCTTTAATGTATATTGTACATTTTTCCTGTTCAAATAAATAAATAAACTAAAATATGTTTTGTGTTATGGATGTGTCGGAAAATTGTTAAAATTTGAAGTACTGAAGTACTAAGGTTTGTCCTATCTGGTTGTTGGGTGTTAATACTGTATATTTATTAGCGTCGCTGTATTTATGTGCCTAGAATGCTCCAAGCCTATTGACATTAACATATGCACCTGTTTCCATTGTCATCCCCTATTAAATATGCTGCATGATATTTGCGATTGCTCACCTTCCAGTGGGATCTCGAAGGCTAACGTCATATGCAAGGCACAAACGCAGATGACCAGGCCTGACCACATCCCTGGATTTCTTGTCCTCTGTAGATCCATGCTTTTCAGATGTCAGATGTCCTCGGAAAAAGCTCCCCAAGTGTGACTTCAGTTCATCTCTGTGGCACAGTGCTGAATATTTGGTACCTGTAAGAAGGAGAAGACAAAAATATATTAAAGAAGAAGAAGAAAAAAAAAACAGACGGTGGAGGCCCCATGAATTCCACCCACGCGCTGGCAGACAGTATGGCAAAAACCCCAAACACAACAAATCCCTCGTGACTAGGAGCCCGACTGCTCTCTGCTCAGTCAGCCGTAGTAGACACACTGCACACTCCTCATCAACAGGCTTCACATTAAAGGACTCCTATCATGAGTTCCCGTGGGACGTCGGCTGTTTCGTAGTTTGATGTCTGCAGATGTGTGTCACAAGCGACAATGGAAATAAATAAATACACTAACGAAAGGGGCCTGTGGTGGTAAGATGCGTGCCAGATGTTCACTATTTCAGAGCAGGGGAAACGGGGAAGGAATTATTACTAAACTCCGAGCCAAGATTGTGAACAAAACGGCATCAGAGCTGAAATGCAACCGTTTCATCGTACAACGGTGCCTTCTTGTTCCAGATAACAATAACAACAAGTCTAACAATGCAGGGTACATGTTGCATTCCAGTTGCTAATATCAGTGTCTGAATGGTGTATGGTATAAATATATAACTTCTGAAAACGTTAACATTCAAATGTTGTCAGTACATCAGCAGAATATGGCTGGGGATCATTGTGCAGCTAACAGACCAAAGCAGAGTTGTAATAGACATTTGATGGGTCGGAGGAAATTTCACTTCATTAGGTAACCCTAGTAACTTGACATCATTAAGTGTCAATAGCAAAAATTATGAGGTTATTAGTTTGATTCCTGGAGCAGATATAGACAGATAGAGCCTTGTTTAAGGTTTGGTGGCACACACATGAAGAACTTGGGTCGACTCTGAACAAAAGACTAATTGATTGACTTTACGATCAGCATTTCCAAGGGTTAACATGTTAAAAGAGCTTAATAATCACCACCATGGAATAAAACATTTAACAACCATTTATAATTCTTCTAGGAGGGGCCCCTGCCTACAAAGTGGTTCCATGGTAACGTCGTTTTCACACTGGCCCCCACTGTGATGTGGAAGCAGTGAGATCTGCAAGAGCATTGTCTGTGCAGGCTCGTCTTTTCACCAGACCCCTGGGGTATCAGGTCATTTGTTCTTCTTGTTGGCTATGACCCATCTCACGAGGTCACTGAAGAGCAATTAGCTCAAAAGTAGCATGAAGGGAAGTAATAGTAAAAGTGTTAGAGAAGTGCTCCATTATAAGGCTGTAGGGGGAGTCATAAAACGGAAATGGTTTAGCGTCCGAACAACAGCACATCTCTTAAGTGCAATTACAAAATCTATTTGGTGGGGCAATTAATTGGCATAAAATGGTTATGGTTTTGGATAAGAGCTTTTATTCTGAACTATGACAGATCATTGCTATCACTAATTGCTACAGTAAAAACATGTTTTGAATTGACACTGTTTTGAATTGTAATGTACTTCAAGATTTAAAGAAGAATTAACTAACTTGTTTACCTTAATAAATCCTTTTCATTGTCCCTCTGGGGGTAATACAAGTGTTAATGGGATGATTGGGGGGTCTTTAATCCTTCCCCGGTGTCTCTGGCCAGAAAACCACAATTGCAATTTCCTTCCTCCGGGTCGTAGCCACCAATATACACTATTGGAATCACGAAGAAGAAGCTAACAGGCTAAGCAAACTGCGGGCTAGCGCCACTAAAACCGTATTTACAGCCAAGTTTGAGTGAAAAAAAAAGATCTCCATTGTGTAATTGGATGTAAAATATCCTTCTCTCCCTTTGTCTTTTCTGTCAGCGTAGTATTTACTCTGAAGGACAATTAATGAGTAAAAAACCACTACAAAAAACAATGACACCTGCAGTGGTGCTTATGGCCTCTAGGGGCATGAGTTACTTAGTTCTGCTTTAAGTTGACTATTCAGAAACTGCTTAACGTAAAAACTATCTCAATTGCTATTTAATGTCATCTCACCCCTTTTAAGCACACTATAGGTTAAAAAGTACAGAACAGTCTTTTACAAACACACATATGCAACACAAATATAGCCAACTATGAATAACATGTTTGTTTTCACAAGGGAATATGTTAATCGAATCAAAGAGAATTCCAGGGTCACTCCGGTTGCAGACCTGTAATTGTATAAGTGATTTAAATCAGGTCAGTCTGTGCAGGCTTATTTTCAGGTCAGTCTGTGCGCTCATAATGATGGATTATGACTCATAGCGGTGACCTTTAACCCTTCACCCATGACCTCCCACCTGCAGCATCCCAAAGACCCTCAAAGAAATCGCACCGTACACAATCATGAGCACTCAATCACAATTCAGAACCATCGACTTTGCTTTCGAACGGCAGATTACAAGCCTGGTGTTATAAGTCATCTGCGAGGGATGCCTGCGGGGAAGTTTTTTGTTTTCCATTTCCCAGACACGCTGATTTATGTTACTAAACAGATTGAATCCAAAGGTAAGTGCTCTGGGCTAATTGGATTGTGCTTTGTTCGTGAGATTGGCTTCTTTTAAGATGCAATCCACATAATGAAGTCTTCTATTAATCCTCTTGATATGCCACATGTTTAAGTAGATTTCTGGATTATTAACAGGCTGCTTCAAGTAAAACAAAGAATATAAATTACTGCTCTGAACAAACCGCCACGGAATCTCAAGTTTGATCTTCTATTTCCGCTCACAACTTGGTTCATTATTCACTCAAACGCGCCTATACAGCCCCCTTTCTCAACACTTATCATGACTTCAGACCACATTTATCAGAACCAGAGTCAAAATTGGGAAATTCTTCAGTAGCTGCACTCGAGTAAAAGCCATAATACATTAAAACATAATGTGGTTAATTAAAGTTCTACTGGGACAATCCACAATATATGTATCACCAATACCGCCTTTGCTATGCCCGATTATTATTATGTAAAATTAGAGAGTTACTGGTGGTGTTTTGCTCAAGGACAGCATGCAGCTCTGGTAGCACGATAAATGTGCCATCTTCTTAGTGGTGATGTCTCGACACTACTAACTGAGCTATTGCTGCCTCATCCCCCCCCCCCCCCCCCCCCCCCCCGCCATGTACGAAATTGTGTGCATCGGTTTACCTGTTTATGCTGTCTCCTTCCCTAAATGGGGCAATTTGTCATATTACAACTTCTGTGCTATATCTTCAAAGGTACTATTTCAACTCATGCTTATAACTCCTGTGTAAACTGATTACGCTTTGCTCCAACTGTGCTTGATCATTTGGCTCCTGATTCCATTTGTTCGCCCTTGGTTAAACACACATTGAAGAAAAGACCGTCCATCTGCCGCGCCCAGGGCTTAGGTTGATGTCCGCAGAGAAGTCAGGGGGTATACTCGCCCATTGGATCTATATCACACAGGTCTATAGGCCCCCGTCAGGCCGGACTGACTTAAAGAGCCCGGGCTGTTCCTAATCCCGCCCCGTTCAGCGGCGATCACAGGGGTGCGAGATTGATGAAGCTGGCAGGAGGTTAAAAGCTGCGCGCGGTGGGAAGGCCAATACGAACCCGAACCTCACTGAAGAAAGCCACAGCTCAGAGGGGACAGGAGTTCGCTGGCCCAGTGGGGGGTCTGAGAGAGGAAGCAAGTGATGTAGACCAATTATGTGTTCCTTTAATCAAGTCGGAGTGACACATGTAGAGCACTTTTGAATTGGCAAAAAGAGAACGTTTACTCCCAAGGCAAAAGAAATAGTGCAGCCTAATTGCCTAAACAGGCGACAATTTAATATTTATTGATTCTCATAGATCCAGTCCTACACATGTTTAATAGGGCGGTTCCACAGAGGTCACTCATCACACATGTTTTACAAACTTAAATCTGCCACAAAACTTATACAGTATTTAAATGATACAACGACAAAGGTTGACATGAGTTAAATTGTTCAGTTTTTGAATACGGGTCAGAGTCAAAACCATGTAAACAAGGCTGGATCCCCGCCGAGTACTCATGCGGCACAACTCTCAATGCTTTCATCTTATTTAGACAATTATTAAGTGACAATTGAGATGACTGAAGTATAGTCAATTATTTGAACCATTTCACCAACTTCACAAATCCTTTTTGCGCACAACCTCTGCGTGTTAAGGGCTCTCAACGTTCAGCAGACATCTGGTTGGCCATTACACCTGCACTTGAACTTTAACTCAATTCACTCGGCAAACTCTCAAGTCTGGAATAAAATCCTGCACAGAAAACTTGTTTCCTCCTAAAGAGTGCTCTCCTGTGATGCCGTATGTGTAGTCGGCGGGTGTGGTCTAAGATCCACTCACTACAGTGGTCTCTTGAGCTGTTGCCATCTGCTCCATGCTCACACAAAGAGTCTCTATACTGTATATGTAAACTGCGCAAGCCCCTAAAAGGATTAAGCAGATCCACGTCTTGTCAGGCTGGATTAAAATATTCCCTTCGCAGGCCCGGCACTCCCCTTCTCACAGTCTTGATAATGCCTTCACACCGAATCGCATTTAATCATTCAGGCTCAATTAAAACAGCTGATTAACGCCAATTGACTCGAGCGGCGTCTGATGTGTGGTAATGAGTACACTGTGTTTGAATTCTTTTTTTGGGCAGTCTTCGGATCGCTTAGCGCACACGAGGCGCTAAGTAACAAAACAAAAGCTCGGATTTGCTCTTTGTGAAGTAGTTTCCTCCCCGGTGCATTTCAAAGGCCCGTTTCAATGTATTTACTACACCCCACGCAGGGTGTAGTGCTGCACTCGAGGATCCTCAAGGCCCACAAGCTCATACTGTTCAAGAAATGGCGGGGGGGGTGGAACAAAATTACAAGTAGACGGCGTTTCAACAGGTGCCAGAACAAACAAGCAACATACAGCTACAACAAGTGCAACAGATCTATATGGGCAGCCTTATATTGACTTTTAAGAACTGCTTTAGTAATGCAATGTGATTATTTATGTGGTGACTAGAAGCCCAAACATGACATAATATTGTAACTGTGTAGCCAATTTGAGACATATTGTGCAATACTAAAGAACTATTAGTCACTTGAGTTGCTATTGAAAGGGATCTTTGTGTCTGATGAACTTTAGATGCCAAGACGCTTCAATGCAACAGTTCATTTTTCAGCCGTCTGGGAGAAGGGCCGAGGAGGAGGAGGAGGAGCGACGTGACAGAGGAGAATCAGGCGTATGCAGCGGGAGATGAATGAGGGCAGCCTCTTAGATATATCGGGCCGTGGCTGCAGACAGATACAGGGCAGCTGCGGTGATGAACTGTGAGGTCAGCGCCCCCGTGTTCTATATCTCCTAATGAACACTCACCCGACGACCCCAGATAAACCCCACCCCGCCACCCCCCGTCCTTTACAACCAGACACACTGTACCAACGCATGCACGGCTGCTATTCCTGGAGCAGCCGGAACACTTCTCTGACAAGTGCGCTTCATTTGCACACGGCGAGAGCTCCTCAATCACTCGACTTGTCAAGAGGGCGCATTTTTCTAAAAAGCTGCTCATTTGTTTTCATCGACAAAAGAGCAAGAGAGGTTTTCCCCAGCCGCTCATTAGCTTTGTGTATGAAACCTGGCTGTCACTTTGAAATATGGTTTATTAAATGGATTCTAATTATGAATTTTAATGAATTAATGTTAACATGTCTTTGTGAAAGATGTTGGAATTAATGATCCGCCCCAAAAAAAAGTCTTGTTTGGGTCTATATAAACAGGGATTAAGGGAACACAAATACAATTGAGAAACATGATCATTACGAAGCAAGTTTGAAGTGGTATCATATGTTTTTAATATGCACCAATTAGTCGTCATCAAAAGCATCATTTTAATATTTCTTACTTTTTGTTTCTATGCCCATCTGCTGATGCCAGAACATGCCACATGAGAAGACACTAAATCATGCCAGGTGAGAGCTTTGTCTTGCCTCAGGTACACAACATGTGTGACCCGCCGTGGTTTCCAGGGACACAGGTCGGCAGACTCACTTTCTCGCAAATGGAGAAACGAGCACATTTTTTTTAAATGGGTGATTTTCGCTTTTTTGCTTCGTTCGGTTGAAGCCACGAAGAAGCCTCTACATGTTTAGGCTAGCAGTAATGGTATTTAAAAGCGTAAACTTTCAGGTTCAAACCGGCTTGATTAGGGAGATTTCGGAGTGCGCAGTAGGGGCGTGACATTGTCTGTGTGTATTTACATACTGGGAAAACACCGCGGGGGAGGAGGCACCGCACCACCAAAAATAAAACAGATACACATAATGAAACTGGTGAACAATGGTTTGTTGTGGAAGCAATAACCTTTTTGCTCCCTCCCTGTGCTTTACTGTCTTGGGGATGGGGGGGAGTTTTACAGGGGGTATGGCTTATCCAAATGAGATGTAAATGAGCCCTATTGTCACTCCCAACAGCAGAGGTGAGAATGGCCCAAAACCTCAGAGGACGTTTAATCCCCTTTGAGCTTTTCTGAGTTGTTAACTTCAAATCACCGCTACGCCTCCAAATATTATCAGATGTCCATGTGTTACACATTGGTGTAAAGCTCGGAGACTACACTTTAACAATCTGTAAACATCAGTGTAAACCACGGGGTTTCAGTCAGGGCCTTCAATAGAAACCTTGGTTCACACACTCAAACGCATATAAACTGATCGACAATAGTTAACTGCCTTTTTGCGTGGCACTTGTTCGCTAAAGGATGTATCCACAACGCAAACCAAAGCAGCCCCAAACAAAAGCAAACACCTTCGGGAAAACTCGTACTAGTATACGGAAACACACGACACATGACATGATGTTTTGTTGACAGAGCGAGCAACTCAAACGCAAAATCCATCGTAATAAAGAGATACTAAACTTACAGTTTGGTGCTATGTCTGATGCTTTCTTAGCGCTCGTAGTCTCGTACCTGTTGCCTGCCCGAGTCCCAGCGCACCTGACGCGGGGAAACCCTACTCCTGTCCGGGGAGCCGAGCGTCTTGCTGTCGGTCCCGCTGCTTTGCTCTCGAAGCTCTTCATGAGGAAGGGGCCCCAAAAATCCATCCATCCATCCATTTTCTTCCACTTGTCCGTTGCGGTTCCAGGAGGGGCCCCCAAAATCCGTGACCAATAAATCCACTTCATTCAGATATTTCCAAGAGGAATATCTGTGTATCCGGTTTGCTTCTGATTGGCTGGAACGTCTTGCCCATGCGCGGTTACATTAGCAGTTTTTCCAGGCGAACAAAACGTAGGGCAAGCTGCTGAGCTACTGAAGGCCCTAGTGGGCGGACTGTCAATGTACATCGAATTCTGATTGGCTGATAATTCTGTCAGTCATGCTGGCTGTCAATCATGTGTGCGGCCTGACAACACAGGGCCTGCAGAATCTGTTCTGAAGGCCCTGAGGAGGAGCAGCTCGCCAGAGGTGTTTAAGGCACTTTTTGAGTAGGAAATTACAGTTACACATCAACAAAACCAATATAAGCGACTCAACTGTACATTATATAAATAAATTAGAAATTAAATATACTATTAAAACATTTTACACTTTTTTCCTAATTTGGTCAGGGCTAGCAGAGAAGGCCCTGCTGGCCCTGACGGCACACCACTGGTGAAAATCTGAAAATGCCCCAGAACCGACTTGTGTCCCTGGTTCTAGTGCCTGGTGAGATTTGTCGTCACAGGTCACACTTTGAACTTGTCCACAATGACAGCGAGGTGGCTGAAGGTACAGTGCACCTGCAGCAGCACGGCTTACAGCTCTGCTTTCATATTTCCTCTGATGTCCTCGCTTTGAAGTCCCGCAGGAGTGGCCCTTGCCCGGGACAATAATCACATTAGCCTGTGATCCTGGCTGCGGAGCTGGCAGAGAGATGAATTCACAGGTTGGACGTCAGGGACGGGAAGATTATTTTGTGTGAACTAACACAGCGTGGCCCTCTCCGCGTTCATTCACTCGCTCTGACTGATGCTGGCAATTTCCCCAGGCGCAACTGTGCCTCTGCGTGACATGATCGATGGCTCTTATATTCCAAATCCTTACCTCCATCAAACCCTAAGGCAATTTATTTCTGCCAACAACCTCACATTTCTGATGTCCCAACAGCACTCAGGAGCAAACAAATCACACTTCATAGATATGTTGCCGTTCTGTCAGGTGCCAAATGTAAATTCAGTAGAAGCCTAATTTCAGCTTGTGAAGTGGAGCCGAGCACATTCAAATTTCCTGTTGGCGTGGCAGTGAGCGTCTGGACAGCGTTACAGCGGGAGTTGTTTGACACGGCTGTCGGAGATGTGGCCCGGTTCTGGCAGCTCTCTGTCACTTACAGGGTCACACTGCGGTTATGTTACGATACATCCCATGGAATGAGGTGGACGTCAGACACTCAAGACATAATATTTCAGCTCATGACAGGCAGGACTTTTGCTTTAACACTGGGGGCTCCACTCCAGAAAAATAATTGTACAGTTCTTGATTTTAATCAGCAGCATTTTTGTATTCTGCGTGTGATTTGTCCACGTTCCATATCAATAGGCATAGTGTAATAATATTTTCACAAAATGTGGTTAGCCTGTTTATGTTGAGTACCATCAATCTTCATTATCACGTTTACTATTAACATAGAGCTATACAATTAGAAATTAATTTGTATTTAAAAAATAAAATTCTATTTACTGCACCCACCTTCAGTCTAAACACAATAAACATGCTTTAATAGTGAAGAAGTCATACCAAGAGTCAAATAAGTCTGAAGACTTTCAATATGCCAGGAAAGACTGGAAATGCCTGCCCTTTAACTGTCAAAACAACCAATGAGGCTTGTGCCAAACAGATGCATCGACATGATGCCAACAATCTCCCTGACCTTGAAGAAATGATGAAAAGGGTCATTAAAATGTATTTAAAGTAATGTGAAAGGAAACACAATTTCAGGCTCAAAATGTAATATTTAAATTTTAAGTTTTGGTACCTGCCATAAAAACCATCCAGTTGCAACTTTTCTGTTCATTCATCCATAGGAATTTTACTATTTACTAATGTCCCATTGAAGTTACGACAGTATCACTTATGTTGAACAGAATGTAAGCCATAAACTGAAACGTTTTAAAGTGTTCTTATAGCAGACAAAAAAAAAACATGCTTTGACATTTCAGTAAAAGCACCAGAGATTATACACATCATCTTTTGTTTTATGAGATCATGTTGCCCAGAGGTTTTCCCACTCATGGGAAGACCAAAACATCCTTAACATAAATGTGCCACCACAATTTTGCAATCCCAAGTTATTACAGCATACTTACACGATTTTACTCCATCCTCAGCACTGGTCCCCATGAGGACAATAACTACTCCACTGCAGGTAATAACATCCAGAAGCAATGAGAAGCATGTGTTAGTAGAAATCCCGTTCACACAATGCGAAGCAAGTGCAAAGCCCCTTGGTGATGTTTCATACAGGCGGGGGCCACTGTAGTCACATATGTTGCCTAGCCTCAAGCCTTGGCAAAGAGGCTCATTAAGCCACCAACAATCACACACAAAGCTGCATCTAAAGCCCATTCATTGGACGTTTACAAATGGAAAGTGTAGGAATTCAAGTTGTATCTCGCCCCCCTCTGGGTCCACCATGAAAGATGTTTGGTGCACCTGAAAAGCATTTATTTGTAACATTAAACCGACAAGCAGGAGTGGACAGCAGGGACCATAGATCACCCGCTGTGCGCAAATCTGTCTGAGGGAGTGTTGCTTTGGTTGCAATCTTCCTCTGTCAGCCAGTGCAATCGCCTTAATGCGACTCATTGTCATCAAGCGTTAGTTCACTGCGGGCTGGATCTTTGATGTGTGCTCTTGCCGTTTAAGGAGGAAATCGAGTCGGGAAATCGGGGCTTGATTACCGTTCAGGTTGGATAAAAGTGCTGTTACACCTCGGTGAACAGGGAGCAGACTTCTTGACTGCAGAAATGGGTCGAGCTTTGACTGGATGACCATTCACTAGAGAGTGCCCGGACTGCTGATAAGAGTTCGGCAGCAGAAACAGCTTCTCTCCCACGGCACATGGGGGGAGGGAAGTGAAGGCGGCCCGCTCTGGATGATGTATGGTGTGGACCCTAGACTGGGACTGGGGTTTAACAGGGAGAAAGGCAGAAAATGAGAAGGGGGAGGAGGGTCATGCTTGAATTATGCTGATGTGGGATGTAACCGCGGTGAAAAACCAACCTAAGGCACTGCTGCTTCCACAAGACTTACAGCCACACGTAACAAGGTTATTATCTCTCAGGCCCCACTAACGCTGACAGTTCTGGAGGTGAGACTGCACCTTTATAGAAATATGTGCCTAGCGTCTGTATTAAGGTTCAATATAATACTCACTGACATGGTCATACTTGAAAATGTACATGCATACTGTATGTACATTTTGTATATTAGGTTACTTACTTGAGTGAAGATAAAAAATAAAAACAACACCAAACAGAAATGTACAAAGAAGTGCGTGTTAGATTAAAATTGATGGAGACTCATACTTGCTTGAGGGTAAATGACAACAGAGCACTATGCAGGGTGTACCTTACCTATATAATTGCTACCCAAACAACTCTTAATGCAAATAAGTAGAGATGAACAAACTAATGATCATCTTTTTAAAGTATGCCTTTCATCACAAAAAAAAAAACATACACATTCAAAGTGACTGGAGAAAAAGTCAACTGCAAGTGGTGACTTGGAGCCGCGGGGACACTGGCCTTTTCACAACAACAGCGAGAGTCAGTTAGTGAGAACACTCACACGGGCCCTCACGGTTCAGAAGCACTCTCTGAGCTACAGCAGGATGGAGCAGTCATTATGGCCACACAAATAGAGGGAAGCCTTATGAACTTTACACAAATGCTTAGTGCTCCGGGCTGGACAGCTCTGGAAGCCGGGGGGGGGGAGATGGGTAGGTACCGGGGCGAGCTGCCAGTTCCGAATGTTTTAGTGTTGGTGCACTCAGGCCAGACAAACCTGACATTGTCTTGGGCACTGCCCCGGGAAAAACCTCTTCCCCTTTGTCCGCTGTTCGACTCATTCACACTTTCCGTCCAGTTGATTCACCGATTTGGACATGACTTAAGCAGGCAAAAAAGGCAAACATTTATTCACCCATGGAATCAATTGGAAACGTAAAAGAGACTATTGAAGCTTGGTACAACTTAATCAATTTAGACATTTCACAAATATATCGGTGCACAATCCTTGCGACCAGTTTTTACTACAGATTTTCTCTGCCAATCCTTAACCAGCAAAATCTGCCAGTACAATATTGAAACTTAGCAAAGTGCTTGAGGGAACACTTTTCAGAGAGAAGACATAATGTGTGCCCTAACAGCAAAGTGTTTACACCTCGTTTATGACACATTCTTTTATCAGCCCAGAGCAGCAATCGCCTAATGTTATCTGACCGCTACGAGATGGAGGCCTGCAAGCGTGTCGTGTCAGTGGAATTAAAATAATGCTCGCTTGACCTGCAGCCACCCCCCCCCCCCCCCCCCCCCCCCCCCCCAGGCGACCCAAGTGGATGAGATTGGGTGTGAAAAAACAAAACAAAAACAAACATTCAAACCTTGCTGCCCCCAGTGATTCTTCAACACCAACAGCAGAAAAAAGGAAATGCCGGTGGTTGCTCTTGCAGTTCACGACCCCACTCAAATCCTACAGTGCGACCGCTTTGCCTCCACGCCGTGCGCTCAAGATACCTCACGATCCCCTTCTACCAGTCAGCTCAAGATAAATGCTACTGCGCTAATGGGAATTTCTTTAAAAAATGAAGGAGCCCAGCGCTATACATTTTCCTGAAGGACAGGCAGATTGCTGATAGCGCAAAATGACCGATTTACACTTTTTTTTTCTTTTTTTTTTTTTGCACCATTTGGCAAATATGCTGCCGGCACACAGTGTGAGACTTTTAATTGAACTTCAGGCACGTAGCCCAATTCACCCGAAACTCATCTGTTCCCCCGGTCTGTCAGAAAACGGTCAAAACCTCCATCCAACCTGGCGCTTTAGATTCAAGCCGCCTGCCTTGAGCCGATAGCACTTCCTTGACACTTCGAATCAATACACACAAAGCGCAGCATCTCTGTATGGCTTTCTCGCAAGTTGCCATGGTAACAACAGGTGTTTCGTTATGCTGATCAGCTACAGAAAAAGTTTTTTTGCTGCGCCGTAGCATTTGTGCGGCAGCCCGATTTGAACCGAACGAAAGCTTGCGGGGATGCTCGGCTCGGGACCCCCTGACGGCACATGATAAACAGGCTAAATTCCAGCGCTGAAATTGGCCGCATACATCTGCCCCCAACTGTGGCGCTTTAACCGTTTCCTCAATTATTTCCAGATCCGAGATGACGTTAGATTTACTCGAGACAGTGCACTACAAAGCGTGTGATCAAACAGAGCCCTTTAACAGCTGATAAATCTAAACGAGGGGAGACCAGTTGTGAAATATCTACAGAGAGTTCTATTTAAACAGCCCAGCAAATGGCAAAAGACAGTGTTGCGTAAAGATGGGATTTATGGCTTTTAAGTGGGAGCAAAATCGTTAAAATACATTCACACCAAATTAGATAACAATTTAGGTTATAGCCCACGAGTTCCATGTCTAGGTACAGGGAACAGGAAAGTAATTACACATGGAATAAATGTGGAATAAAAAAGGAGTACAAAGTGTAGTTGCTGGTGTTTTGGCCGTGATATAGAGATGTGCCAGCTTTAAGGGCATACAAATGACCAGATAACTAAAGTGTACTCTTAAGTGAGTACACCTTTAGTAAACCTTGCACTTTAATGTGTAAATTAGCCGTGGGCGGCACGGTAGCACAGCGGTTAGTGCTTCGGCTTCACAGCTAGAAGGTCCCGGGTTCGATTCCCACCTGGACGGGGCCTTTCTGTGTGGAGTTTGCATGTTCTCCCCGTGTCTGCGTAGGTTTCCTCCGGGTACTCCGGTTTCCCCTACCACTAAAAACATGTACAATAGGCCGGGATGAATGATGTGAGTGAGTGGTTTGGTGGTGGTCGGAGGGGCCGATGACGCAGATTGGCTGCCTCGCTTCCGTCAGTCTACCCCAGGGCAGCTGTGGCTACAACAGTAGCTTACCACCACCGAGTATGGAGTGAATGATTAATGACGACAATGTGGCGCTTTGAGAAAAACTTGGTAATACAGACTTGTAAAGCGCAATACAAGTGTAAGGCATTATTATTATTATTAAATAACGGTATACTACATTTACTTTCTTGTTACCTGTACCTACACATGGAACTTGCGTGCTGTAATCCAAAGTATTAACTCTTGTTTCGATTAAATCTGTTTTGGTCTCCTTGAGTACATTGTAAAAGCAGACAGTTATGATAAAGACTGTGCTTGAAACTGTAAAGCATTTGTCATTAGCATTAAAGGGATATTTCAGTATTTTTGACATTGGGCCTCATTTCCTGGTTATCCAGAGTGTTGTTGATGTCTGGAGATAATATCTTGTTTTTCTTAAATTCATGCAGTTCTTATATTTGAAGAGTCTAATGGCGCTAGGCTAGGGCTAGGCTAAAGCATTTCTATGGTATCAGTTAGCCTGCATTAACAACAGTCTGACCCACTCCACAGTGTACCTGAGGTAAATCACTTATAACGCCAGACTAACGATATAAATGTCTGTCGATAGAATAATTTTAACCATTTTGCATTTAAAATAACTTATATTTGAGCCGCATCAGCTTCGTGGCTCTAAGCTAACAGAGCGGAGGAGTGATCTGCGAGAAAAAAAGTCCCTCAAAATGCGGTAATTGATGTGATACAAGGTCAGTTATATTTCAAAAATTATTCTATCGACACAGACATTTATATTGTTAGTCTGGCGTTATACGTGATTTACCTCAGGTGCACTGTGGAGTGGGTCAGACTGTTTTTAATGCAGGCTAACCATAGAAATGCTTTAGCCTTACCCTAGCCTAGCGCCACTAAGCTCTTCAAATATAAGAACTGCTTGAATTTAAGAAAAAAATATCTCCAGACATCGACAACACTCTGGATAACTAGAAAATTAGGCCCTATGTCAAAAATCCTGAAATATCCCTTTAAAGTCGCAGTAAAGCTCACTTTGCTCCATTAAAGATGTGAACTGTGCTTCTTAACTCATCCCTGTGAAGAATTGGAATGTCAGAAATGTGTTAGGAAAGTTGGTTTGAGTTTAGGAGCACAACCAACAGTTAAGAAAAAAAAATTTAAAATCAAAGTGTGTAGAAAACTTACAGAAAGATATCCAGCTCTGTTTGGAACCATCATTGTCGCAGTGTGTTGAGCATTTCCATTCTGCTCCCCGGTGTTGTATGAGCCAATGTCGGGGCAGCAGGGTGAAAACAGAGAGTAATCCAGGTCTGTCAGTCAGAGCAGCAGGCCTCAGACAGTCACAGATGGCCCGCTCGGTGATCATGGCACTAAACACCCATCTCCAGCCCTGATTAACGCACCAGCTCTGCTCCGATTGTACAGCAGTGTCTGTTTCCTGGATGTGGCTGGTCGCCTTGCAATATAATGAAATTAATACAGAATCAAATTATGTACTATGACCTGTATGAGTGAGGTTACAATGTTCGAAAGGAACAAACACCACCATAGTGAATGAGAATTTTGTTTGGGGACGAAGCAGCAGAGAAGCAGGGTGACTAACCACTCTGCCACTGCTGTTCGCCCCACTTCAAATGTTTTATGACGGCAACATTCATCACAATTACTCAGATAACCTTTGCATTTTCTGCCCTTTAATTTCTCACAAAGATACAATTGTTGACCTTTGCTTCCGCGCTTTCGTCAGTGTACATGTTGCCATGACAACGTTAAAAGAAAGAGGCAGCTGTATTGATTGTGTACAGTGAGTTCTTTGGTAGTTACAGATAAAGAAAAGTGTGATGGTCTTTTTTTTTCTGTTTTCCACCTCCAAGGTTTGACCTGATTGCAATTAATGACCCCAAACACAAAGACTTGGAACTCAAATGGACAGACATTGCGGGACAGGGTTCAAATGAATGTGGGGGTACAGGGATCTTGCAGGTTCTTCTTATCAAGGCCTGCGCAGACAGGTTCAGATGAAGTGGCCACTTAGAAGTCGACTTCATCACGGAGCCCCTAAGAATCAATAAGCTATCCCCTTCAGGTCACTTTATGCAATCGAGAAAAGGGCTCTAGTCTCCAGCTATTTAGTCTGTGTGCGCAGCTGACAGAACATTGAACAGCAAACATGAACTGGAAAATGATTTTATTAAGATAAATACAATGTCTCTTGGTAAAATGTGTAGGCATGGCAACCGGGGCTAGGAAGGTTTTGATCTTTCTAAATGGCTTTCGACGAAGACATACAGATGAGGAAAAAAAGTACTGGAAGTTGAAGGTTGTCTTGTTGTTTTGTTAACCGAATAACTTGCTAAATGTGTATAATTTGAAAATAAAAAAGGTTTATATCAGCTTTATCACACAGACATTTAGTTGACTTTACGACTAAATGTCTGTGTGATAAAGCTTGACTGTAGTTGTTGACCTTACGATTGTATTTGATGTTTTCTGTGTATTCATTATAATTGTATGCATATTTTGTTTTATGAGCATCACTAAACTAAGCCATCAAGAACCAGTTGTGTTGTGAACAGACCCTTTCAAATGCCACATACTTTTTTCAATGCTTTTCCGTTGTTCTTCCGGTATGGAAGGCAGCACAATTACAATACTGTACGTTCACGCCTCAACACCAACTTATCTCATTACCCAAGTGTGCTAATGGAATATTGTGTCAATGACTCATAGCTCTTACCCCTGTTCTAAATCCCATTTGAAAACGTAATTAGTTTTTGATCTGACTTAATCTTGAATCTCGTCAAGTGTTTCTTCCATATGCAACCAGACCAAAAACTTCCATAGGCAGGTAGTACACATGGGTACCTTTTGGAAGTATCTGTACATCTTGAAGTGGTTTTATAACACTTGGAAATTAGCCTTGCTTCACTACAGTACATTCTGTATCCATAACGGAGGAACATTTTTGCTGAAATCCACAATCCTTTGTTGCAGAGCGACTCAATATAAATTCAATCAAAGTGTCCTGGAGGCGACGAGCTAATTGAAAAGAAGATCCACTCCATCAGCGGAAGCCACCTGTCACAGAGAAAACGCCCATTCTGCACACACTCAAGGCGTCACCACCGAGCATGCCGTGAAATTATAATACCAACAAAACTGGATTAATTCCTTCCAGAAAACACGCTTTATGCCCATCTACAAGGGAAAGCCAGTCAGTTTCACGCCCACTGATAATAAGCCGTACGGATCTAGCAACCTTTTAAGGCCAGCTCGTCAGGGGGAAGGGGGGGGGTCAGACCTCTAGGACCACTGGGGCAAGGCGGCGCACACTTAATCCTGCAGTGGAAAATGTCGTTGGGATCCGTCTCACTTGGCTGCCCAGCGAGAGATGTGGAGGGAGAGCAATATTTGAGAGGAATTAGAGTTGTCTGTCTGCGAGGATGGGGGGTGGGGAGAGGGGCGGAGGGCTGAGGCACTGTGTGTTTTTACACAGGAGCACCCTTCAATGGGCTGGCTGCTCAACTTTTCAGGCTTCATCCTCACAGCTATTCAGCGAGCATATAAAAAGAACACTGGGGCTCCACTTCAGGCATGTGTGTGGGCTGAGAACTGTCTTACTTCTTTGTTACTTTGACAAAATCCAGACAAAGAAAGAGGTTCCTTGATATTAGCTGGTGCCTAAGATTCAGCAGTTTGGTCCTACTTTGTTTTTATTTACATTGATATAGTGTTAATGAGATTTGAGGTCTTACAGGGAACTTTGATATGACTATCATACTATAAGAAGTGGTTTTCAAACTCCTTCTGGCAGCTGCTTATAGTGGTACAGGCTCTTATAGTGTTACTTTTACAGAAACCGTTTTAATCATGTTTTAGTCCTCATTTTTTTAAGTCCTTGTTTAGAACTATTGACATGCCTTATTTATCTTTACCTCTTGATTAGGCCTGGTATAGTCCTGAGCGACTGAGATTAAGCCTTAATAAAACAAGAAGGTACATTGTTCAGTCGTTTACCAAATGCAATGGACACAACTGATCTTTTGTCTTTTCCCCTGTTGTAATTAATGTTGACCCAATCCTCTGTGACATGGATTCCACAGATACATAATAGCTTAAAATATAATGTTAAGCTCTGCAGGCCCTCTTGGTATTTACATGTATACCCGACCCAACACCTTCTGCCATACATGGCCACAATGCAGTGGGAAAGCCCAACCCTTACTTTTCTCAGATTTCTCTAGATATCTAATTAGCCAACGTTATGTGCAGTAGCCTACAGGCACAAAACTGAGTGGGCAGGAACTGTCTTCTGGCTTCACATGACAGATTAAAATCATAAGCGTCTTTTTATAAATTTAAGCAAGACATGTCCCGGGATTATGCATAGCACAAAATACTTGGGACTTTGAGTGGCATTGGCTTATAAAAGTTTGAAGCAGTATAAAATATTTAAGTGACTAGGGGGACCTGTCGAGAAGTGTAACAAACAGATATATACTATGAACCAGGGCAATTGTACTCTCTCTGTTATAAATAACCAGGGATTTATGGGTGAAGCCGAGCAGATACAGTTTCATTATTCTGTGAAATGTTGAATAGCCCATAATAAAAATCACTGGTTTCCATAATTCATGTAGAGTTTATGTGCGCCAGTGGTCGGGCCGCATGTGGAAGGGATTATGAAGAGTGAAGAACAGGGGCAAACAGGTGTACGGGAGATTCAACCATGCAACAAGCACATGCGCAGTGTCTGATCTAACCAAGGTCAAATATTGTGTTAAAAATAGAGGTTGGTCCTAAGCCAAATGAAGAGGCATAAACTTCACAGCTGCCAGAAAGACTTTCTCATTATTAATTTGGGGCGAGAGTGACTAACGTTGGTAGCCAATCCCAGTTCCGGTGGTGGATTGGTGTTGGTACCAAAGTTTCACCATCAAAGTGTGACTCAAATGTATGCATGAAGGGTAATAGAATAACTTTGTCTGAATCTTGAAAGGTGTTGAGGAATTATTTATTTTTTGTGTGTGTTTTGCCTCCCGTAAAATGGGCAAATTTTATGTTACAGTCAGGAGCACCAAATGTGAATTAAATTCAAAAGTACAAAATCACAAAGACAAGGTATGCTGAATGCAGTAAATGGGGCTTTTGGAGATTTTGTCGGGCCAACTTCAAAAGCAGCGAGTAGAGACCGAATAGTGCAATGTGTTTGTGTGGGCGAAGGGTTACTGTTTGTTGTAGTAAAAGTCTTAAACAGGAGAGCAGTGTAAGGAGTGGCCCAAGGCATATACTGAGCAGCTAGAGATACTGCCAAAATGGAGGGTCTAAGGGCATGACTATTACATGATGATTACCAATGCGAACAAGGTCATGGAGAGTGCGGAAGCATTAGTGAGGGTTATTATTGCACAGTTAAATAGGGCAATCAAGGCGATCTGTGTCCTGATGATGACTTACTATGGTTGCCTAGCACATAGGGTTCTTGCAGAGCTATAAATCACATCATTCTACGCCACGAGGGTACCAAGCAAGTGTGCATGTCTATGCTTTTATTATTTAAGTTATGTCAGCTCTACACCACAGATTGCCCCCAGGACCACTGACATCAGCAACCAGGTGGGGACGGCACAGCAGAGACTCTACTTCCCCCGGAAACTCTCAAGTGCTCGCCTCCTTCAGAACCTCCTCACAAATGTCTATAGGTCAGGTACAGAGAGCATCCTGATCTACTGCTGCACTGTGTGGTTATCCAGCTGCACAGAGGGGAGCAGGAGGGTCCTCCAGCAGGTGGTCAGAGCAGCGAAGCGGATCATAGGGGCATCACTGCCTCTCCTCCATGATATCTATAATGTCCGACTAGAGAAAAAGGCCAGCCAGATCTCCAAGGACCACAATCACCCTGCTCTGCCTTCAGGCAAACATTATAGACTCTTAAAGACAAGCAACCAATATAGTAAGAACAGCTTCTATCCACCTTCAGTGACTCAGTAATTTATTCTCATCACACTTTTCTATTCATAATTTATACGGCTATTGAGAGTGATTTATTGTTGCTGCTGAACCAGTGATTTGCTCGACTGTAATGCATTATTTCAAAGGACAATGACAAATACATTTCTATTTTATTATATTCATTTTGGTTAAGTCATAAAAACATACACAAATATATAGCTCAAACTAATTAGTAAAAGTGAACACTGAGTTTAGCAAACTTTGCTGAAATATAAATATAATTTCAGTTTAATCTTTTAGGTCAAATTCAATTCTTTCAATGTTTGGTGTTCTCTTCTGTTCTCTGTAATCTATCACTTTAACAATTTAAAATTCTTCCCAAAGACGGTTCAACGTAAGTTATTTTGCTCCATCTCATTGTTGACAGTGTAGTTTACAGAGACAGGACAAAAGCGGATTTTTTCTTCTTCATATCCACATGAAATACTGTAATGTACCAGTCAACGTAATTTTTATTTACATTTTCAGAGGTACCCATTGTTTGACACAATGATCACTTAAAGCTTGAGTGAGAGGACAAGTGGTGATGTGGCAGCACTATCTTTCTGTAGTGGTTTGGCAAGGCATTTTTGCTAAGTGGGGATAAAATCTAATTTGTTTAATCATAAAATCGAACATACAGCCATTCCCAGTGAGTGCTAAAAAGAGAGATACGAATCGTTATCAGTGGCAGGCAATCTGTATCAATGGGAGAAACGCCCAAAGGTACAGCACTTTAGCTAACACAAGCACATTATGGATTTGTTTTGTGGTTTAGAAGCAATCATACTTCTCATCACAGCACTGACCTCTCAGTCGCACCATGAAGTTACCGCACTATCAGATGAACTGATTGAACAAAGTATTAAATGAGCTGCAAAGGGAGATCTAAAGACAAACATCAACAAAGCCAAAAACTGAACCCTAAAAGCCACCGGAAACCTCAATCCAATCATGTCTTTGAACCAAGTCTCTATAGTATTGACCAAATGGTCCAAATGAAGTTATCCTGGGCTTGAAAAGAAGCATGGAACAAAATCTGCAGTGGCAGTTCATCAGAAAGGATGTGTCATATACAAGTCAGGAGACAATGACTATTTCATGACAAAATCAGCAAACATCTGAAAAACCACAGTCACTGACATTCATATGGACTGGTGACACTATTTACATCTAAATGCCAGTTCATTCAATTTAACAATGTTCCTCTTTGTGACATTTCAATGGCACTTTCGACTTTTGAATTTTATTCACTCAGGGAATGGAAAAACAGTCTGGAATGAACAAGTGCATACGGTTTATAAAATACTGCTATGGTATGGTATATTAAACTGCTGGTTGCTCTTTTTCTTTTATAACATAATGAGATTTCCAATGGCCTGAACAAGCTGTGTTAGCAGCAATAGCATAATCAAAGTAACAGAATTATAGTTTATAGGTTAAGACACCAATGGATAATGGAACTGTTAAAGGAGCTGCCAGTACATTATAGGCAATACTCCGCTGTAAAATACTATCGTGCCACAGCAAAACGAAGCACAAAGTAAACACTCGTCTTGTGCGCACGTCTGTGTCTTCCTCCAATGCACACTACGACTGCCAGTGTCTTTCCATCCTGTTCACGCTACAACGTGCTGTGTTTTCAGAACCACTGAGTGCTGACAGAGGAAGAAAGCACCATATACACCGCCGAAACCCGCCTCAATTACAGCAATATGAATGAAAGGTGTCACTCTGCGGCAGCACTCCGCTGACCAGATGGAAGTCTCTGTGAACTCCACAGCAGCAGGACCTGGTCACGGTCAACTTAAAGGGGACTAAGATTCAGGCAAGGTTAGGGTAAAGGTTTAACTTTGAGGGCCATGGAAAGAGAAGGGAAGGCTGCATGGACAGGCAACTGTGCTACATTTTGTTTCATGCTTCAATTTCATTCTGTATTAAGCATTTCACAATGTAAAATAGGCCATTTACTACATCAATTAAAACAAATCAAGTGCCTTAAACCGAAAACTTTGTTGCTAGGGTTGCTAACCCTACATTAGGAAGGCATTGCAATATGTTTACCATCATAGTTCAATTTTACTCTGTCAAAACCTTATACACTGCTTGTTTGACGAGCAATTTTACAATTAATCACAGTTAACTGCGATTAAATATAGCCAATTTTTGTTTTTATTCTGTCAGATTTTTGATAGATTTGCCCTTGAAATAACCAATTATTAATCAGAAATAATATGCTATTAAAATATATGAAAGAAAATGGCAGCACAACAGTGTATTCTAAATGGGACGTGCTTTGTGACTTCTGTGAATAACTTTTAGTTTACAAATAAATTCCCTTTTCCTAAAATTGTTAGGTATAGGGACATAGCAACATGTCACTAAATCCTTATCTTCTTGATTTTTGTCTTTTGGGAAACCTTTAGGTCTCTATCCATCAATACAGACATCTCTCCGACCACAACGTTCAATAATGCCAATACACTGTGTGTCCTGCTGTCAGTATGTCACTCAAAAATAACTCAAATCTTTTCCATCAGAAAACAGAATTACAAGTTTAACACAGGAGTTTGACACAGAGAGCTTTCTAATCATTCAAACTGGTTTTGAGCGTGCTCCGCAGGTTGAGCAGAAAAGCGTCTTGAGCAGAAAAGCGTGTAGGGGTAGTCCCACATTATCAGAGCCATTTGGTGGCTTTTGCTGTAGCCCCTGAGACTGTCTTCCTATCCTCATGCAGATAAGAAGTAATGACTTTCCGAGCAACCGCTAAACCCTGTGTGCCCTCTATTTGTTTGCCAAGTTACACCGATCCAGGACCCTATGTTGCCATCATTTGCATATAAGAGGATATAGTTAGAGGAATTCAATATGAAAAGAAGCACAGCGCTATCAGTCTATTATTTGAAAGTACAAAAAGTCAGAGACAACAAAGCCAGTAACTTTTTATAGATATTTAAAATGCCGGGCTCGTTCTATTCATGGGGCAGTGAGACATTTTCTACAGCAAATTGTCAACAATAAGTGTGACATAACATGCTTTGGAGTAGATCCCAAGAGAAACCAGAACATTCATGAGGCATTGCCCCGGAAACCACTGGCCCTTGTTGTCATATTTGTCATGTTTTCTAATGTGTGTGGCTCTCTGGTGCGATCCCAAGCCCACGGCCACCATTGGGGCGGACCATACCGTGTCGTGACATGGGAACTCTTATAAACGTGTTAAGAGCCGGAGGCATTAGCATTTTGGACGCGCTTGAATGGGGGCATTTGTTCCTCTTCCTGTGCCTCCCTGAAAGACTCTATTAAAGGGACGTTTTAGAATTGCTCTGTTTTGGACTGGTGCAGCAGAGACGGAACATCTGACAGCACTTTCGCCTCAACACCATTTTTGTTGTTCATTTAGGAATCAACACTGTTTACAAGGCCTGTCGCGATAATTACTATATCGACTTATCGTTCAATAAATGACGAATAAACAACAGATATTTTGTGAATTTTCATTCAACCATTTATTTAATAATGTGATTAAAAAAAAGTGTCAGTCAACCATTATAGTTGGATTTGACACAGTTTGTGACCTCTCTAAACACCGCCAGACAGACTCCAAACATGATTTTCATAATGGCGTGTCATGGAAGTGTCACTTTTGTCACCTTCTCTTTAATGATACACGAGTAGAAAGCACGGCAGGGTGACGGCGCTCAGATGAAATAAAAGAAATTGATCCCGATAAATTTTGCACGATGTCATAGTCAAATGCGCATAAAAGATTAACCCATCATGTATAAGTCAGTTATTCCTGTTATCTGTGACACCTACAGAAGGAGGCTCTTTAAAGGACACCGTCTCATGTGCCACAAGACGTAGGTCCTGACATTAGCGCGTAACACCTTTTGGAGTTTGGTAATGGAGGCAGCAGAACTCCTGTCCATGTTAGTTCCATTAACGGCAGCGCTGATTGATCCGCGAGTCTGTCCCCCACCGTGTTCACAGCTGGAGCTCTGGTCAGTGCGGCAGAATCTCATCTCCGTTTGACACCCCAGCTTTCATCTCCAAACCTCCTGTCTAAATGTGCTACGTCTCCCGCGACAACATCATGTTTAATGCATGGGGAACTGATGAACAAAGGAAGGTGCAGATGCAGCAGTGATGTGTCTCCCCATTGACAGCTATGATTCTGTATCACCAGCTGTCAGCACCGCGTCCGAGCTCTCTGCAGCTAATCCGCAGAGAGCACATTGGCAAATACAATTGATTAGCAAATACAATTGAAGCGGTGAACTAGAAACAGTACAGCGGTCAAACCAATACACTACAATAGTACACCAGTCAAAGGATTTCAACATTGATCGTTTTTTGTTAGTTTTTTTGTTCATTTATCACGTTTTACTCAATTTCATGGTTCCAGTTGACTGTATTTGCTGAAGTTACTCATCTTTGACCACACACATCGCATGTCTTAAAAAAGGGTTGTACACTTATATTAGGGGGTCGTTTAACAAGCGTTTGCTCATGTGCCCAACACTAGCACGTGCAAAAGTGGATCAGCTGCAGACTCATTTATAAATTTTTTACTCAAGCAGCATTGTCTGGTTTACATATCAGATTTGGGCCTGATACTTTAATAAAGGCAACATCAAATGGTAAATTAAGTGCAGCATGTTCACAAAATAGCAGGCTTCATTTTTCAGCTTGCACCCGCTATTTGGCGCCTTCTTATAAATAAAAAAAAAAAAGCCATAACATTTTCACACTTTGCTTGGATAATTTTGACAGAGAAGATTGTTTTACGGTCCAGAAAGCCACACGTTACTTTTGTTGTTGTTGTTGTTGACCTATCTCTTGTATCTTTGTGTCCGAATAAACTTTCTCCATGAATGACAATGTTTTTCCATTTCCAGGCTGCTGCATGACATCACGATAAGATTTTAATTACATTAGTCTTGCTGGGCCATCATATAATTAAATCCCAATCTGTTGAATGAGGGGACGGACAGCAGTGGCATATATTGGCGCAATGAAGATACATTGGTTGACCCAAAAGTGAAGTATTTTTCAGTTTGTCGCTCATGAAAAGCCTTTGTTCAAATATTTTACAGCATCTTGTTGCTCAATGCAATAATTAAATCTCGTTTTCACTACAAACACTACATACCATCAACGACTGCACTGATTGCTGGCCTCAGATGACCAATTTTGGGTAAACACCAAACTGAAAGCAGCACCGAGTGGCAAATTGATCGCACAGAATGAGTATTGATCCGCATTCAAGTAGAATAGTCTCTAACACAAGTGTTGAATACTATCCTCACAATCAATACAAACAATTTCATTAACCACTTAGCAGGTACTTAAATAATTAAAGAGAAATTGCTATTCAGCTATATGCACGTTTAAACAGAAAACCAAATGGCATGGTGAAATGCTATAGTTCTTTCTCCATTGTGTCTTAATTTGCAATTCCTAATACAATCTATTCTATTCTTTTTTCTTTTCTTTTTTTTTTACAGAACTGGGGCAGGTGCAATGGCCACTTGCTGCAGCATTTATTATTATCATTATTTCTAATGCACAACAGGAGTGCCATTTCCCTCTATCCCTTGAGGTCTCTCATTAAATCTGTGGCACTAGTAGTGTGTGTTAAAAGTTACAAGTTAAAGGCACACAATAGCAAACACATCACAGTTTGCCCCTTTTACTACGCTCTGACAATCTAGAAAGGCTGTAGATATAATTGTTTTTATTCACTACTAACTTGTCCCTAATACAGTTACACACATTTTACACAATAAAAAGCCCCATTTGCCAGTAACATTTTGAATGCAAAAAACATAATTCGACCTCAAAAGCTTCATTAATCTTATTCAAATCACCACCACTCTCCGAAAACTTTGTAAACACTGACCGACTCGCTGATCCATAGTGAAAGTAGCACAAGTTCTCTGGGGCACTCACGGTTAAATTAGTGCGGGCCATTTATTGATTTGTAAAAAGTGTGCCTTTGGAAGCTGGGACTGATTTGGCCTGAACCCAGGGAGGCTCAGCGACCGCGGTGCTATTGGTGCAGGGTTCACTGGGACGGGTGAAAATCTATACTGCCACTGCCCAGACAACACAGGGGGGTTAGATTATAGCCGCCTTAGCATGTAATAGGGAAAAGATGGCCATGTAAAGAAGCACCGTCGCCACTAACGAAATAAACAAACTTGATGAATGTGCCTTGCCATGACCCTGCATTGATTTCCAAATACTGCGCTTAACACCGTGTTAAAATAGAGGTAATAAATCATCCAACCCCGATATTCACAAGGACTCCTTTTTTCGAGTATTTTCAATGTACATTTGGCTTTTGTTGAAAATCTTTAAGCACAACTGCGGCATTGGGATACCATCAAATCCCATCCCCCACATCGTAACACTGCCTCCACTGTTCTTTCCCTTCTCCACCCCCAATATTGAAGCGAATAAACAACACGTTTTTTTAATTTAATTTCTTTTTCCTGGCTTCAAGTGAACAAGAGAAACTCCTCAATTAGCCGTCTTTGATTTGAGTGGCTCCAAAGTGGAAGTCACGGCTAATGCACAGTACATGTGTCTGGATGTGTGAGAGCACTGAATTCATCTCTGTTGAATAAATGTATTGGTTGGGGGCCTCCGATGAGCCTTGTGAATGTGCCGAGGCAGCAGAACGGGGAGCGCCATTAGTGTCCGCAGCGGTGTGGCTGTAATGATGATGGCCGTGGACTTTGCCGCAAAGTGCATTACAGAAACCAGAAGCTCCCACATGCATGTTGCAGATACTATACGCACTATGCTGTGGTTCAAAGCGAAATAGCACAAAACTTATGTTGGTTAAGGGGCATGCATGAGTCTCCCAAAGCAAAATTGATATGAAAGATGAATGCTCACGAGGGTTGAGATACAGTTTTGTTGGTCAAATGTATGCCATCAGCAATGTGTATGTCCACAATATGTTGGTGGAAGTAGGTCATTTTTGAAACGGACAAAAGAATCTGCAATAATGCACCAATTAAAATAAAATATGTCAATATTGATACCACAACCACATAAAGCTACCAGATTATTTTCCAGGACATCGTTTTGGTTCCTCCAGAGTAGAAATACATAATTGATGTTCTTATAAATTGCCACATGTACTAGGGTTATACTATTGGCACATCAGGAGGGAGACTATCAAGGAATGAGCTGCAACATTGTATGTCCTGTTAAAGTTTAATAGAAACAGCCGCTACAGATTGAACATATCAGAGCTGCATGGTTCGGGCTGCCCACAACCTTCATCGTCGTGATTGCTATTTCCTTCCTGACAGTGACATAGAAGCAGTGGTACACCATCCGTTCTAATGACCCAACCTCCCGCTCTACACCAGCAGCAGCAGGGAAACAGGAAGCACAAAGAGAAATAAATCACACAAACGTGTTGGGGGAAACAATTTGATACAATTTTACCGCTTATTGGGCAAAACAGATCCCCCTGTGGTCCCCTGTAGTGCTTAGAATCCAAGCCACTACGCTTTTGGGCGCAGCTATTTCAAATAACACAAAAGAGACATCACTCTGGAGGCATTCTGTAGAGCGGTACTACAGCTATTATTCGTAGTTTCAATCATAAAGCACTGTATCATTGTGGGAGGACAGCACATCTACTGTATCCATGTTTATTCAATCTTTATTTCAGACTCAAAAAAGGTCCACAAGAAACATGTAAAAGAGACAAACAGACAAATAAAACCATTGACCACCATTGAAGTAGTTGGCGCAATTTAAGGGTTTGCAAGTAACTTTGCATAATAGCAATTTGCCCTTTGTCTTTAAGCTGCAAGAAAGATAGTTCCAGTTTTATGTAATCGAGTAAATGTAACTGGGTATTGCAGCACTCCAGATGGAAAAGATGGTCAAAACCATCAATTGCAGAGCAGGGCACAATAGCCAATGGGATATATCACGCTGTTCGCTGCTAAAACCACTTTCTGAAGTAAAAATCTGCTTATTTTGTGAGTTAAAGAGAGTCATTCTCCCACGCACGCTGAAGAGATTTGCTCTTTGCTGAATCATTCGACTCGGGTCATGCTGGCAAGGCAAGACTTTTGTTTATGACACAACAAATGGCTGAAAAAATCCTTGAGGTGAAAAATGGTCAGTTGAGCAAACCTTTCCAAAATTCAGGCCTGGTCATTCAAAAAGGTTCACAGGGAGAAATGTAGTGTACCCCATTATGACCTGCTAAAGTCTGCCAAAGCACTGCCCTTCATAGAGCATCACAATGCGGAGGGTTAATAGCAGCCTTTCTGGCACACTTTGGACCCGGGCTGAAATCCCATCACACTGCGGGTGGTGGAGAAAAAGAGAGGCTCTGGTTTTACAGGGGCCCCAGTGTCTGAGAAATGACATTGAACACAAAACTATAGGAAAGAACCTGTAACCTCTACCCCCAACCATGAACGCTATAGAGCAAAGCCATCTGCAGGTTTTCTTACAAAAGATGAGAAAGCTGACATGATTCTTGACCCCAATAATGACCTTTATTAATTTATTATATGGACATGTTTCACTCAATAAAATTGGCAAGTCTTGGGACTAGAAGATATATTTCATTAATATGTATATGGCACAGTAAAGAAGGGAGAGCTTTTTTCTCACTTACCACTCAAGCTACCTAGTATCCCCACAACCTATCTAACCAGGCCAAATTGTGTTCAGCTTCAAAGATCAGAGGAGAAAGGGCATTCAAAGGGTGGTCTATCTTAAATAGTGTTGACCAAGTCCAAGTGTTTATTCTGATGGTGAAACACAAGAAAAATGCTGTTTGTTTGTTTTTTGCCAATTGTTTTTTCCAATGAGGTATCGGAGTATGTAAACCATAAAAGTAAGATTTTGGGGGGCTTATTAAGTTAAATTTTTTCATTCTTCCATTATGTTCACCTGTCTGTCACACTTATTTTGTATTATATTTAGTATATTTATTTGTTTGGTTGGGACAGTGAATGTTAATGAACATACAATGGGACTCATGCATGTAAACACGCCACGCCGAATTGTAGTCTTGGGCTAATTGATAGACATGTGTAGCGCCCAATAAATGGCTATGGACAATCGTAAACCACATCTCTTCTACGAGAAAATGAATTGGTGGTCCCCAGACTAAATATCAGTTGTGATTTTAGTCTGGCGTTTTCCAGGCTACAATACCAAAAGTTTCTCAAAGCGCCACATTGTAGTCACACTGTATTCATTTACACCATACTCGGTGTTGGTACGCTACTGTTGTAGCCACAGCTACCCTGGGGTAGACTGACGGAAGCGAGGCAACCAGTCTGTACCATCGGCCCTTCCGACCATCAAGGCAAGGCAAGGCACTCATGTATGTTCCAATTTGTTCTGTTGAATTCTGCAGTAGTTGTACTGAACCAAGGCATAGAAGGTATTTGCTACATTTAAAAAGGTAACCTTCGTAAGTTTGTTTTGGTGTATTGATTTGTCAAGTAGGCGATAAAGTATTCATCATCCACTGGCAGACCTGCCTCTAACCCTGCATGTTTCCCACTGCTGAATGACAGGGAGAAGAGAAGCCATCTGCAACTTTGGTCTGGCAACAAAACAAGGATCTGGGGACTGTTTCGGGATATGATCCAAATGTTCCAGCAGCAGGTGAGTTATACCACCCAGCAGAGCCAAAGGGGCCCATACACCACCAGCAACAAGAAGAGGTCCAGTATACTGGCCCTGGGGGAGAAAACGCTGTGTGGACGCACTTCCACAAGGGCTTGCTGGCTGGTGCTAAACACTTAACAAAGAAAACTCGCACATGTAGGATGCCGGATGCTAGAGGTGGAAAGTGCAGCCAAAAACATTTACTCAAGGAAGTGTTACTTGAAAATAACTTTACTTGAATAGAGTAGTACAAGTCTGATTTGTGCTGTGTGTCAGTTTGTTAACTAAAATGGCTCCTGTGAAAACTGTTTGTTTAATGGGATAATTGCTCCTCATTGGATCAAACACAATCCATTTTAGCCTATCACAACCAAGTCTCAAAACGTAACTTAACAACAAATCGCTTAAACTATTCAATATGTAGTTTTTAAAAATCAGTCTTTGTGTGTGTGTTACAGAATAGAAGAGACCACCACTTTCAGTGAGCAATAAATTGGTGAGCTAACTACAGTTGTGCGGATCTTTTTCTTTTTCTTCCTGTGTTACAGAATACCCTGTGTTTTGTCATTGTTTCTGTATTGTCAATGTGCAAATGTTTGAACCTGCCTGCTCACAGCAATTGGTACAAAGCATCAGTGGAATTGAGCCTAAACGTATCAGCGTGAGCCATTCAAGATAAATGTTTGTGTGTGGCTGAAAATCAAATCTTGCAACAATCCTGCCAAGTACTGATACTTCAAAATAATATTCAGTAGCTCACTGTTGCCGAGTGTGGTTCAGCTGGGAGCGTAGGATCACTGAGGTGTGAAGAGTTTTTTGGGTAGGGCTGAATTAGTTATCTATAGTCACTCATCAAGTGTCAGAAAGCTGACAGAAATCATGGCTAACACTGTCAATTATTCTTACTTTACGAGGTGACATCCCTGAGCACCTTGTGTCAAACTGTCATCCCGAGAGCACCACAGCGTCCTACATTAGCATGACCCCCGCCGTGCTCAAGTCTCCTGTTACCCATATTTTGGTGGGAAAAAAAGAGGGATGACATCACCGAGACTTGAAAGGGTCACAATGCCAAAGTGAAAACATAGCCCCATAAACAGATGGTATGTGGATTTAGTGACAGCGGGAGACGTGAGCTCAAATAAAGATTTAAGGTATGTTCATACAAGGGGGAAGGCTATGTCATTTTGTATTACAGGCAAATTCTTCACTTTTACAGTGGTTCAGATATACGTAGCTATGAAGAAGGTAGGAAAGGCAAGATAGAGGGGAAAGAGTCAAACCTTCAACTTTACAGCGCAAGGTAACAGTTACTTAACTTCGGTAAAACATCTCTCGCCAACATCAGGAATATGTTCATTTGCTAGAGCATCTGCTCCAACTCACATGCAAACAAATACTGTTGTGTGTTTGGGCAAGACACTTTACACCTGCCTTGCCTCCATGGGTCAGTGTACTCGTGTATGATTTAGAGCAAGTACAACCTCACAAAATACCAGCAGACCTAGAGTTAGGGCGTTTCCCCACATGTTGGAGGGCCTTATGGGTCGAGACCGCCCTAGTTTCAACTGCATTCACTTTTTTTTTCTTTTTTTTTTGCATTTACTTTAAAGTAAGTTCAAATCTATGTTCAAACACGCCGCACCATCAGCCACGTAACAACGATCAGCTGTCCGCTGAACGTATTCCCATGACAACGGGCATCGACCTGTCAATAAGCCAAATGCCCATCTCGGGTCGCCCGTTGCATTATGGGTAATGGAATTTTGACTATTGATAGGTAGCGTAAAGGAACGAAGAAAGCTATGATTTGGACCGTTTTAACTGCTGATAAGTTGATGATTTAAAGCGTTTTTGTCGTTGCCGTGGAGCTTGTTACAATATTACCTTGAAGTCTATTTTTACAACCAGGGCTGCGTACACGACAGAAACTGCAGTTCATACAAAGAGATGCTGTCAAAAGGGACGATCAGTCCTTGTTCACATAGTTGGAATAACTGTGAGAAAAAAATGTCTAACCCTTCAAGGTGACTGTTGGACCAAGTACAGGGTCTCAAATTGTGGCCTCATGTCACCGACATTCAGAACATTTAACCTGAAATGAGAAATACAATTTTTTTTTTGGTCAATAAGGAGGTGGACGGTAAACAAAATATTTTTTTTATTGTGACCAGGGAGATATTCTATGCCATCTAAATTTACTTTATTTGTATTTTTTAATGAGCGATCTGATGGTGACAACATAGCTAATCGATCACTAATTTGACAGACGGAAATTTACCCACTATATTTAACCGTTTTGAAACTTTTCCCTTTGATTCCAACAGGTCCAACAGAGCTTTAGCCCTATTCACTATAATGGAATGTTGCTGACTTTAACCTGCTGTAGCGCGGACTACGAGGAGAAATGACCTTAATGAGCTCATGGAGAGGAAAGCTTTACTGCGCAGCAGGAAAGGAAAGACGGGCAGGAGAGGCATGGATGATATAGATCCATTTTGCCTGTCCAGAGTAGTAATCCAAACGTCCTGTACAGCGTGTATATTCATTATTTCTATGCCTAAAAAAGAGGCGTAAAAGCGAGAGTGGTTCGGCCAACTCCATTCAAGAGTTTGAGTGGAGCCGCTCCGAGACCACCTGTTTCACCCGGATTCGGAGCGGCTGTTTGGACCAGTGTAAAGTGCTGCAGTTGGATTCACACTGACCCAAAAGTGCCACTCTCGGGTCGAGCGCCTCCATAGGTCGACTTAACAAGAGCCTGTGTAGGTCATACCAGGACTAATCGAGATCAAAAATTGTTCTAAATCGGACAAAATGATGCCTAAACTGGATGTGAACCATGTCAGAATCAGGAAAACACCTACAAAACTCAAACGCGTTACTAAAGCATAGTTTGAAAAACAGATTAAATATTCATGCCCTCCTTGAACCAATACCTTCAGACATAGTCTTGAACTCCAAAAAGCTTTCAAAACAAACTTTAGGTCTTAGCTTTTTGGGATTCCACAAAGGTTCATTTGAATTTCTGTAATCACTTTGAGAGAAACCCCATCAAGCAAGGCTGAGTGGAGTCTAATCTGTGGTTGTAAAAAAGTTAGGGAGTTTGGCAGCACTATGTTATAAAAGTGCGATTTCTCCCAATAACAAGTCTTCGCCCCTTTATCACACGTGTGGCAGAGGCTTGGGAATTAGAGCCAAAGCCGCCTACAACACACTGCGGCTCTCTCAAGAAATAAATCACAGCGGCATGAAGTCAATTTAAATGCAAATCAATGGGAAAGACAACAAACTGCCGATGCTGCAGTATCTCGAGGAGTCTGGGAATGAGAAGTGACTCATCAGGCACGAGACCCCCATGCCACTGAATGCTACCAAGAAACTAACACTAAGTGGGCTAGTTAGATTAAAACTGGAAATTGTCAAGTTGAAATGGTACAGTAAGACTCCATGCAGCAAAAAGCTATAGCCTTACTGCTTGTCACTTACAAAGATTGATAGGGGCACTACCAGGCTTGAGTCCAGGAAATCAAAGTAGGATTTCTCCAGTATCCCCGCTATTGATCTGTTTTTGTTTCTTAAAGCCTTTAAGCCATTTCAAATTGCCAAAGCACTCAGAATGAAAGGTTGCAGTACCAGAATAATCCTTTGAGCTCAAAACTACTATTGGCGCATGTTCTGTTAATACAATGGAAAGAACACATGCTTCTTAATACGAACTTTTAAATCAGTCCTAATGCCTGTCTTAAACCAAATATGGTCTTGCAAAACAATTGTTTTGTTCCGTCCATGAGAGTGTTTTCTGTTCGCACTTGGTTCAGTTAAAACACGCGTATATACTGTATTTGTCTGCCGGGTTTGAAGAAATGGTTCATAACAGAGAAAATACGCTGTTTTGACACACCTGGGATTATGGCAATAGAAGGAGCCCGCAGCTGTATATGTGTGAAACGGAAGGCAGGGAGGAAGCTATTTCAGAGAAACTTCAACATTACAGCTGGAAATACTTGAGCTGAGCTAAAACAAAGCATAGTTTAGCTGTTTTTTGTTTTTTTAGGTATGCAGTACATGAAACTATATCAAAATGCAGGCATGTTATACAGTTAATATATTTTGGCAGAATATTATGAAATTGTTATATTGCAGGAAAATCAACAGGTCAGAACAAGTCAACATTAGGTTAGAGCACATAAAAGGGCCAGGCTATGGTATATCTCACTGCCCCACCATCATCATCAGGAGGGATGCTTGAATGCAGTGAGCAGACCAGTGGGAGCTGAAGAAGCCTCCTAAATGAGAGGTGAAACATTGTCATTAATAACGGTGGAACAGCGTTTAGCAATCGTGCTTGAAGGTCCTTTTCTATGTGACGTTTGCATGTTCCTGTGCCTGTGAAGGTTTCCTCTGGATACTCCGGCTTCCCCTGCCACTAAAAACATGTTCAATAGGCCAGGATGGATGAGGGTGTGTTTGAGAGAGCGAGTGTGGGACAACGCATGGAAATTAGCCATCAATCCGTCATGGCGTGTTTACATGCATGAGTCCCATGTTTGTTCATTAACATGGCACGGCAAGGCTAATTTATTTATATATCACATTTCATGCACACGGCAACTCAATGTGCCTCACAGCAACAACGTAAACCCCTCAAACACAATTAAAAAACACAATTAAAAAAACACAATAAAACAGATCTATTGATACATGCACGGTCCCTACCTGATAAACAAAAACATCAATAAACTACCCAGTCCAGATGAGCAATTTACAAAAACCTTTGCTCCAATGAAGTACACATTGGCAAGGCTAAATAAATTAGCCTTGCCTTGCCATGTTAATGAACAAACATGGGACTCATGCATGTAAACAGTTTGTTCATCGAAGTGTTAAGCCTCTGCCATTACTGGATCAAGCAATCACATTTAGTAACTACTACTCGGATGAAAGTCTGTCCTCTTCGAGATAAATTGAAATGGGAGCCAATTCTGCGCTAATGTCATTTGCACTGTAATATCAATCTGATATCTGCAGGGTAATTTCTCCATGCGCTCTCTGATCAGTTTAGTTTCTTTAAGAAATTTGGAAATGTTTAAACCCTACATTATAAATGGTTTATTTTAGAACCATGTGAGTAATTCAGAGTTGCCCCAAAATAATAAGAAACATCCAATTTAATGGGTGAAAATCCTGTTCCGATAATAGCCAAAGCTAAAAGATTGGCATAATGAGCACTAGAGCGTAGTATCAGGAAAGCCTGTATTACACTGATTAGCGAATGCATATAAACAGCAATTAAAGCAGTCTGCGCCACTGAGTGTTAGATGAGTCAATTCGTGACTAACAAGGCAATTTAAGTGTTTTCTGTAAATCTCGTCATAGCTTTAGTAAAAACCTTTGTCTCATTCTGCTCCTATTCCCCAATGTTCATTAAAACTCCAAACCAAGGTTCACAGTGAGAGCATTTGTGACCCATATTGTGGCCATAAAATTCTAGCTAGTAAAAAAATCCCTACCATTTCCAAGCAAGATACTCTAGGGCTGTTAAAATAATGAGGCCAAACGGGTCTAAAGTTCATAGCTGGTGGTCTGTGGGTCACCCTTGTAAAAAAAATATGCCTCATGCCGCTCCCCCACGCTGATGAATTAATTTGGATTCCCAGCAGCTTGGCAACATTCCTTAGTTCGACATTTGCTCAGTCTCGGGGTGAGTACATTAAGAAATGACCATGCTGTGCGTTGGAGCTTTGTAGCGAAACATGTCAGACGACTGCCAAGATAGCACTCACCAAATAGAAACCAAATGATATAAAAGATGTTCATTACTTTGATCTGACTGACAGTCCCTGAAAAACATCAGACATTTAATACACGCCATCGGTGCAATGTGGACAGCCTGTAGTGAATATTGCTACTCTGCAACCGGTTGTTCAATATACGCTCTATAGATAAGATTTAAGTTTTACAAACGCGTTTACAAAGTGTTGTCATGACTAGTCATTTTTGATACAAAAGATAAAACTCAAAACCAATTACGTAGGTACCAAACTTCAACTATAACTTGAGTAGTATTTTTGTTAAGCACTTATTACTTTTACCCCTGTGTAAAATGTGCTTTATCTTGTTTCATATGTGCTATAACACTTTAAACAATGCATCTGGTTCATCCAATGTAATTGTTATGTCCATATTAAAGCCACACCGCGTAGAATTTTACCCAATAAATAAAATGTATTGGGTAAAGACAGATATTTTCAGAATTGAAAAATACCTCAAAAATGTACAAACAAACATGAGCTTTTGCTGTGAGCGGCTCGCCACTCCTAAGACATGACTGTAACTTTACTGGGACTGGGTACATCTGGGAGCTGGTCTTGATGGAGATGTTGACTAAAGTCAGCAGAATTTGAGATTTAAACAGGTTAGATCCTCATCCAGATCAGTTCTTTCATTACCCACTGCAGAAATAGAATTTTCTGTTTCGAGCTGATCATTAAGAGCATGTTTTGTACTGATGGCAACAGTATGGTCCAAAATGTTACGCAGTGTGCCTTTAAATAAATAAATAAATGACATGAAATGAAACTCCACAAGATTTGTAATATAAAGATAAAACTTTCTAAGCCACCAAATTTCTTCAAAAGTCCAAAGTAAAAAGTAAAGTTGGCTGCATATTGTCTCATTTTAAGCCCTTTAATGGACACTACGGAACAGTATGTATGGCAAGTGACCAGTAAGAAGATTCCATCAACAGACACCATGGGTGAATATTGAAGAAGGGTCTTGCCCAAGGACACAAGAGCAGTAACACAACAACAGTACAGGCCAGAGTGTGATGATAAAAAAAGAGTACACATTCTTAACTTGTTTGTACAATCAACAAAAAATAGACAAGGCTAGGGAAGACCCAATCAATGAAACTCTGGTAGACGTCCAAAAAAAACGTAGCCCACTTAACAAACTGACCACTCAGCAGCCCCTGGCCCTGCGGTATTTTGTTATTCTAATCATGTTTGATCTTCTCTCTAATCTTCCATTTGTACGATAGTGTTGTGTGGGACTTTGGGGGGCCTCTCTGGGCCAGTAAACAGGCTATTCACTATGCACAGCCTCTTTCACACGTTGGCCCCAGAAGAACATGCATGCAGCTCGGGACTCCCTCTGGTCCACTTACAGCACCCACCAGAGCCCCAGTCGAGTAATGAGCTCCCGCGGGACGCCTCCGGACAGCGCGCATGGTGCCCTCGGCGGACCTTGTCAAACGGACATGTGTTACTCACCTATTTCCAGACAGCCTGTTAGAGCCCTGAAGCGGGACTTCCGCACGTACGACGCCCTATCACGTATTTGTCCTTCTTCTACAAGCACGCGAGGATTTTCACAAACCATTACCTGAGACTAGACTAGACACTACTCCAGCAAGGTGACATTGCTTGCATTGCTGCACAATAATGGGAAACAAAGATTGTCACACATTTAGCAATATCTTGAATGGCACGGACATGGACAGAAAATTAATTCAGTTGAAACTAAATTAATTAAAATAGCAATTAGCCAGTAGTAAAACAGGTCTAAATCAAATTTAAAAACATGAAACTATCATTGTGGTTCTTCCCTGGTTCTTATGATATCTTCATCTAAAATAATTAATTGATTCAATTGAAGAGAATCAGATAATGTTAGCCAATCGGGAAGGGATTACCATGGACAGGTGGGGGGAATCCAGTCAAGCCCATGCATGCAAGCCATTTAACACACGTGCCATGAGAGCTAAGCACTTTCAAATACAACGGGATGTGGTTTTCTGACTGTAAATGTTGGAATTCTGCGGTACTTCTGGTCACCAGCAGACTATATAAGTTCCATGTGGCGTAAAATGGCAATAAAGCCAAGCGACGGCCCAAGTAAGCAAGCTTCAGGCAAAATCGCAACTCGTGTCACTTTAGATTTCATTTATTAGATTTTATGATATTGTCGTTTACTTCCAATTTCTAACTGGTAAGTTTATCACTGAACTAACACACAGGAAAACAGATTTACAGTAACTCACTTATGCATGTGTTTGGAAGTGGAACTTTTTCAACATTATTATATTCAGTCTTTCTCATCAAAATCACATTGAAAGGTCATCTTTCATTCAAACAAGCCAACTAACCAGCGTGTTATTTTAATACATAATGAATGCTACAAAAGCTAGAGAAATAAGTGAATTCAGCTGAATCTGACTACATTTTAATGGCAATGTGGTGGCAGGAGAAAAGGTGGCTGCATAAAATGATTCACATATGCACTCGGGATTTAAGTCAATCAAGGGAACGTAACGCCAAACCACCAAACCTCATCTAAAGAAATTCCTTTTAAATTGGGTTTCACAGATCAGCAGTGAAAGCTACCCACAAAGCATTTTCAAAACAGGTAAACAGTCAAGAATTAGTGCCGTATTTTCCATTTCTCCAGATGGCTGCAAGTCTGGCGGATATTCCGGTTTAAAGACTATAGGCCCTCTTAGTTGTGCTCTGCTGGTTGTCCTAAACAGGCAATTAGACACCAGCACTTTGGGCACGTGCGAATTATGATGGGCAATTTCATTCAATAAAAATGGCGACAAGCAGGTTGTATGAGGTGTGTTTGACTTTGTGGCTGTGTCCTCTGCCTGTCACAAGTGTCCTATAGCTCGTCCACACTGCCCTTCACGTTCAGGTCCCTCGGGTGCTCCTTGTAACCTCATCCCCACAGCCTACACACAATACCCTTCATGGGACACAAAGCGGGTGATAGCGCACTCCGCACTTCCATTCTCTACATTTGTCACTTTTATTTCTGGGCTCTTTGTTCACCCCCACCTCTGTATGCATGAGTTATCCCAAATTCCGCCGCCAATTGAAATGGAAATAAGCCCTGTATCCGAGTGTCTTAAGGGCAATAACTTCTAGCTCTGTGAGCCATAGCCGTCATGTTAGTTTTACCTTTGAGATGCTTGCGGTTGGGTTGCCCTTTTGAAATCTTTTTTCTTTCTTTTTTTTTGACATAAACACTGGGATTCTAGAATACCCCTGAGATTCGCAGTGGAATCATAAATGTGGGCCCACACACAAGAGGCAGGACAATATCATTTGGAAATGAGCATGAAGCTGCACAGCAGGATTAGTCATTCAACCCATAAAATCCCCTTTTATTGTCTATCTCTTTTGGTTTTCAAGTCAGTGTAATCAAAATGATGAATTATGTTCTAATAATAAGATAATACAAAGCAACATGAGGCCAAATTGCAGTATGTGACACTGTCTTTGGATGGAAAAGGAAACATGACCAATTTTCATGATACACAGCACAAAGGAGAAGATAATAACACAAATGTTTGGTTTATTGGTCTAAATAATTGGCCACAAATGTGATGAAGTCAACGAAATTAATACAAGATTTGAGATTTAAGAAAGATATGAGAATGGAGACACGTAAAAGAGTAATAAAGCCTCAAAGAGTATTTTATATTAATTACCTGGGCCTGGAGTTGAGTTTAATTACTCTACTTCCAGAGGTCAATGGTTTGATTCCTTAATAACTGCTTGACATTCTTTGCACCAAGCCCCTTGTAAACTTAATTTAAATTATTAAAACATTTTTGAAATGAACATGAAGATTGTGTACCCCCTCTGAGCACTAAACTGTGGTAAGCTGTGGCACCTCTCCGACCATCATCTCTCACCACATTCACACAGAAAAGATTGGTGAAGAAGTGTCTTACCCAAGGGCATAACAAGAGTATATGTATCGGCTGGTCAAAACTGGGATTGAGCCGCTCTCTTATAAGTTGCCCCTTCTTTCACATGAGTTTGCACACAGGAAAGGTGTCCCCACATTCGCACTTTTCCTGTGGGAACGTGGGTTGGGGTTAGAGAGGCAGTGTTGAAGAGGTGCTGTTGCAAAGGTAAGCACATATTTAAAAGATTAAGAAAATGGAGCGAAAGTAAAGGCATTCTTTTGACTGTCGTAAGATCTCGAAAAGTGTTGGCCTCGATACTGCATTCTAACATACTGTGAATGTCAATTTGAGCATCTTGCTGGTGTTATGAATGGATCTTGACAAGCTAAAGCATGCCTCGAGGCATGCTTGACTGCATACCACATTGCGTTCATAGATGCTGCTGTCCGCCATCTCTGTGTCTGGAACAGCCCTGAACACAGGAGATAACACTGACCTCGCCCTGGCTTTGTCCTTCAATGTGAACTTTAATGATTAATTGTCCGTGCATTCCCAGAAGCCATTGATCACACTCGCCTTATAGCCCCCATGGAGCAGTGGGGTGTTAAATATGAACTAAATCTGGATTTTTCATAATCAGCAACTCTTTATCAGAGCCTCCCCATCCCCCCCACACGGCCATGGCACCTGCAGCAAGCCTCTACCATCACTGCATTTCACAAAAAATTTATAGATAAATAAATATGCACGTTTCTAGGAAGCGGGCAAAAGGTATGAATTTTTCATGTGGGCACAGACATTTCCAGGAGCTGTCGGTGTGGCGACAAACATGAAAGACTGGGTGCTGTAGCGCTCTCAAGTGCGCCCGCAGCCATCAGCCAGGCGCCATATAGTAATTGCTTGTAGAGACGACACCCGAGCTGAACCTCAATTAGAGCCATGATACGTGCAATTGATGCCACAACCTCCTGCTGAAAACACAACATCCCAACAACAGCCCATATCACGGCACTACTATTATCACACCGTAAGCTTTGGTGTCCCTGGATCACATCACGCTCCAGACACAGGCGAGATGGACTGATAAAAGGTGCATTACAGGCAGCTACACCATCACTCTGTTCACTGTCGGCAAGCTGTGACAGCCATCTGATGAACCACATTTTACTTGACAGAGTAAATTATACAAGGAAATTGCACTCTTATTTTGATAGCAAGCACTCTACAGATGCAGTCAGTGTGCCAGCAGACACTGAGAAGAGCTGTACAAATTGAAAAAAAATACCAGAATTAATTTAAAGCCAGCTGATAAACTGGAGAAATATCAATTGCACATCTTTGACCAAAAAATAAACCTTAGTCAAGAAGATTCATAAATCTTCATAGTCTTAAGTGGGAGCAGCTTAGTTCACTGTCCAAACGCTGATAGTTTAACCTGTGCAAGACACTTCAGCTGCCATGCCTTCGCACACCGCTGTCTGAGTGCCCGACAGAAACTGATGATAATGTTGCTTTCTGAATTCAAATGATGTAAAGCAATGCAGAGGGTAACATATTCGTGGGAAGAAGTTTGTGAAGTGAAAATTACGCAATTGAAGGCTGATCTGAAGCTGAAAAGAACGTGGGAAAATGTAGCAGACCCCGTTCAAAACATATGGGTTGATTCAAGGACAAAAATAAAAATAGGAGAAATGATGACACAGACCCTTCTTGCATTTGCTGACTTATGGTGTTCTCTGATTCCCTGCAGCTGAGGAAAACAATGGTCTCCACAAATTGTAAGGTAAGCATTTGCCTTTTTGATCCCATTCAATTATAACATTGAAATGTGAAAACGTTGCTTAAAGAAACCCAAAGTCTAGCTTTGCTGTATACAAACAGTATTGTTCCCCACGTAGGCTAAAACAAAGGAGTCTGAACATTTCATAGAACTTCACAATATGTTCAGTATTTCAACAGGTGTTAGATTTCTGTCACATGCACTCATATCTCTCAAAATCATCTCGACGGCCAGAGCACATTTGCCGGGAGGCTGGATTTTGTCCCTACCTCCGGGATTATGTTGACTATTGCACTGCGACAATATTTGCAAAATGAGCAGCAAACGATCCATGCCTGGTCCTCTCAGTTATGGTAAGTACACATGTGAGACTGTAGTTCAGCGGACTGAACTTTTTGTTACCTGCCTCGTTGATTGTGCTCAGCTGAAGGCCAGGTGAATACAGTCTGGCTCCATATAAAAGGCTCTCTGTCTCAGTCTGTTCATTCACTCCAAAGAGTACCATTCTTCTCTCCTGTGCTGCTTCTGGACAACACACTATGCATAGGTACACAAAAAACTACACACACATTCAAAGAGGGTACACGTCTGCCAGCGATCCACACACACGCACACACACACACACCTGTATGAATAGATAAAGATAACAGCAGCACAATATCATACCTCCAGAGTGCTTCCATGGCTCAGATACAAAGCGCATAAAGATAAAGTGGAACAGGCTTTTTTCTTTGCTTTGGCATCATGCTGTGTAATTGCTGGCATATACAGGTTTGACTTAGATATTTTTTTCTTTCATTAATAACACACATGTCAAGAAGAATTATGGAGGATGAGAAAGTATCAAAACATTGTATTCAAGTGATGTTACGTCACCCAAACTGGATCAGAAGGCAACAGTTGCTCATTTTGATGAGAAACAATAGTCAAAAACACACACACATAACACACAAACATAAAAAACAACTTTTTTTCCACATGAGATTCGCTTATGAAATAAAAACAGCAGAACTGTATGTTCAAGGATGCTTCAACAACTATAACGCCTAAAGTTTATGCTCGAGTTAGTAGCCAAGATATTTCAACACAAGTAAGGTCTTTAATTTAGTCTCCTCTTCATAATTTTTGTTCAAGTAAATGTTTCATAATCAATCACAAAGACAAAGCAAATAGGGAAAAGGCATCTACTGTATAAATGTGACTTAGTACAAGAGTTGTTGTTCCAAACAACGGTCAACTTTGACTCGTCAAACTCTAAAATGTGAAAAAGCCTTTGGGGAGCTCCTTGGAAAAAGCTACCGGTGGCTCCCAAGCTACATGTTAATGTACATGATGAGCTATGGCTGATTTTGTTGCTCTTTCTGTTACAGTCAGATACTTTATCAGTAATGGAATAGCTAATGCAGATTAACTGTCTGTCCAGAAATATAAACATGTGGGCCTAAGGTGGGTGAAGGGCATTGACCCACTTCCCCACTGTCATGTTATCCTGTTCTCAAGTACCCCAAATTAAATGGTTTTATGAGAGGCAACACACCGAGCAGGGTCCCCAACTGAAACTGTCCGAGGTACACAAACTTTACCTTTACTTAGCACTTAGCCATGTAAACCATTATCACAGCTTGTGAAAAAAATAACTATATACAATTTGGCCATCTTAATTTAAGTTAAGTTAAATTGTATTTGCTGCTGCCCTGATGCACTAGCAAGTTAAGATGATGAGTAATAAACTCCCAAAATCTACTTCATTATTTGTAATCCATTACTTCCAGCTCTACACATAAGAAACAAACAGGACCGCAACAACAACGGCTTCTCTGTTCCTTACTATTTTGTCATCTTGATGATTAAAAGGGCTGAAGAGGTCCATGAAATGCGACCAGGTTGGTGCAGCATATTAAATAGCAGAACGACCAATGCTGGCTGTGGCCTGGCCGCTTGGCTGAGTGACATGGGCGAGATGGTGCGCCACTTTTTGCTTGTCCAATTACTGGCAATCGTTCAAATTGTTTGGTGAGAAGCATTCGACCTACTTCTGGACACAAAGCACCACTGGCCTGAATACAGAGGAGCTGCGGGGACCACGTGTGATGACAAGGGCCCATTACAGCCACTTGTCTTTGGCCTAGAAATTAATTTTAGGCATCCTTTACCTTCCTGCAACTGGGTGGCTCTCCTGATGTGGTGCTATAGGTGCACACCAAAGAATATGCGCATAGTCTCTCCTGAAACCTTAAAGCCTAATATGGAGAAATACAAGAGAAATGATACTGTGTAAAATTCTGTCTTTGAACCAGGGTGGAAAATTGTAATTGGTACTTTATTTCACAACCAGATGATCTCTCGTTCAATTCCCAGATCACACTGAGCTTCTGTAAGCTCATTCTCTGTGTGTCCAAATGGGTTAAGCCTTCAGCGTTATGTAATTATTACATGAGAGATTATAAGTTACAGTGGTCCAAATATTTATATTTGATATTAATAAATTAATAACTGGTGTAATAGTGTTGAGTGTGTATAAGTAAAGCTAAGTAGGGATCAAACAAAGACAAAAGGTCTGCTTCTGTACTGTAGATTGCCTTCTAATAGCTGCCTGACCTTCAAAAAGTCTTTGCATTAGCATTCGACAGCCCCAAGAGCGGTGGCTTGGAGGCTCAGATTTTTCGAAGTAAAAAAAAAAAAAAACAGTACTTGTTTTGTATGCAGAAAATATGTGCCACCATTATGCTTCTAACAATATGGGCCAAGATGTGATGAATAAAGAAATAATAGCATCAAAAAGAGTATAAATATCCATATCTGGGTGAACTGGGAAACATGTGGCTTCCTGGGAGTCCCTCAAAGGCTTGATAACAACAGCAAGAGATCAACATTTGCGTTCACTCAGTGTGGGATGATTTCCATGGCACTAAATATTCATATTAAGGGAATCACTCCAAATGGAGAAGTAAAGCTTGATCTAAAAATGCAACAAGCCATGATGCAGAACCCCTCCCCACCGATTACAAGAGCGAGCAACAACCGCAAGCTACTGTAATTTTCAACTTAAATGGCACCATAATGTGTTTTTAATCACACTCATTCAAGTCTCATCAGTCAATGTAATATGGTGTCACAGTGGCTGCATGTGTGGAAGGCAAGTGTGAACGAGAACTGCACAACACTGAACGCATGCTGTATTTATCTTGGTGCAATTTATAGCCACAACATCTAGAGAGAGAAAACGGTAACCTCAAAAACTAAACCTGACCTCACCAACTAACATGACGTTTTAAACTTAGTACGATCTTTACAATGTTCTGGAATGAATAAAGGTGTGTTTGTATTTGTATGTATTTTGATCTCCATTAGCTGTAACAAGTACAGCTATTCTTCCTGGAGTCAATCTGGAGCTCTAAATTGTTTAGCATAGGGACCAAACCAAATGAATACCACAGGAAGTAACTGTATGTGTAATCTGTTTTAAAACAATAGTGAAGAGATCAAGCCAGGCTAATGAAGTTGTTAAAAAAAACTGTAAAGTGTCAACACTCTAACTGTCAAGACAGTTAAGAAGCAGTGGGTGTTGCGTGAGCAAACGTGCTTCCTCCTCTGTCCTTCAAATTCCTGTCAAAATGTACTGTCAGCCTTGTCACTGAGATGTGTTGGTCAAAGCTTGAAAATAAATCTATTGTTCAAGCAAACATTATCTAATTACACGACAATATTTGGAAATAATATTAATGCAAAAAAAAAAAAAAAAAAAGGTTTAGCCTAAAACATCATGCGAGAAGATGAGTCCACTTTGGTATTCTGCTCACTACAAGCTCCTGCCTCACATTATTATACGCACACGGTACAGCCAGTTGTGTTAGTATTCATCATAAGGAACGCCGATAAGCAGCTGTAGATTATCACATAAAGCTCACCGGTAAGATGCCTGCAAACCAAGTGTCGGGGATTATTTTTAACATGAATTTAACATGTGGGTCTAAAGTCTAAATGGAGGGTATTGCAAAGACAGGTAGCCCTAGCCCTTGAATCACCTTCTCCATTCGCGTTTGAAACTAACTTGGGAACATTTCGCGAAATGTCAATGTCGTGACAATTGTTTCCAATCTATTTTCTTCTTGCATTCTGAGCACCTGCATGAGAGAGTGCCGCGCACGCCGTGTCCACGCAGGTGCAAGCACGCGCCACGCATCACAGCATCAAGAGCGTGTGGATTCATAGCAAGTGTAACCAAGTAAAGATGCTCATCGTTCTTAAAAATCCACAAAGACAAGGAAGGAAATAATACTTGGAAATGTAGGAACTTACCTTCAGGGGTAACTCCGCTTCAGCCGCTGACAAAGTTGAAACCTCTCCTCCGCTGGCAGTGGTTCGCCCGCTTCACGAACGTCACGCCGCTCTCTCGCTTTCGCCTCTCGGAGCCACCCCTCACTCCGATGCTCTGCCCCCTCCCTTTCCAAAACCTCTGGAAGAAGAGAGAGGGGAAAAAACAAAAAAAAAGTAATAGCGCTGTTTCCCTCCTCCTTCACAAAGGCAGACTCAAAGAAAAGCGGGCTCCCTAACGCACTCAATGGGTTTTAGGAAAATCCCATGGCAACGCGGCGCAACTTCCCCACGTTGTGACCGGGTTACGGCGCTCCCTCTGCCCCAGCCCCCCCAAACAGTGACAGCGGCATTATTCCCCAAGGCTGAAAACGAGCAGGTTCTGGCGGGAGGAGGTGGAGAGGAGGGAGGGGGGGGGGGGGGGGGGGGGGGCTCTAAACTGCGCTACTGAAGATGCTGCTAAAATATGAATGAGAGGAAATCGCTGTTAAATGTACAATTGACACATTGCTGAGACTTAATATGCGCATTAAACCACTGATTACTACGTTACTGAGCATTGGAAAACTAACTGCTATATTAAATCAGTATGACCCAGGAGTTTGTCAGGGGTTGAGAAAGGAAAATTCAATAAAACACAGAGTAAAACAAAACATTTAGCAACAACAACAAAAAAAGAAGAAGATATATTCATCCAATTATTTGAATTAAATACCGATCCCTGCATTGTTGAAGTGTGGAAAAAGGTTAGGTGGGTTTTTGACAATCCTTTTTTCTATGTGGTATTGGATGCTTCCTGCTCTCTGAGGCCCAGCTGTGCCTCTGGTGGAGGGCAGCTGATTCATCTTAAGAATTTGCTGGCACATGGCTCCATTCATCTTGTCTTCAATAATATGGATTCTGCCAGTAACCAAGAAGAGAAATAGGCCCGTGTGATGCAGGAGGGACCCAAACCAACAGGGGGATGTTTGCTTCAACGTTGCCATTTCCAGTCGGTTATAATTTTATTTTATTTTTCAAATATGAACAATAGATGGTCTCCTGTCTATGAACAATAGTAAATGGGAAAACACTTAATAAAATAAAAAAATACAACGATTTAATGAAAAAAAATGTGAATACTCTTGTCTAAAACACAAAGCAGTACAGCGGAAACAAACAGTGATGACATGAAAGCTTTTATGCTTTATTATTAAGTTAACAATAAGCGTGAATGTTTTTTTACGGCTTCAGCCCTTTTGTCTAAGATCTACAATACATTGTGAGCATAATGGACCAGCATTATTTACAATTACACTCTTATTAGAAAATAAACAAACCACATCCAGTCTCACCACATCTGCCTTGGATGAAAACAGGACGTGCAGCCTTAGTTGTGTGAAAGCTGTAAACTTTTACCATAAAGCAGATGTGTGCGTCACGGACGGTAATGGTCTCTTTGGAGAAAGGTGATTTCAGCACCTCTGACAGCCCAAGATCATTAAGAACTCTTTGGACCAGAGGAGTATACGCTCCAAAGGTCATCCAGAAATCAATTTATCCAATAACCGCCAAGCTGCGGGTTGAAATGAAGTGGATTTTCTACCTGGAAGAGACAACTCTCGGAGAGCTTCCCAGTTGGGGCCATTTTGAAAAAGTGGTGACCACAATGCTGAGCAGTTGTGAATTATTCTTGATTATAAAGAGCAATTTTAGGTTTTCTGACACTAGTAGTTACACACACACACACACACACACACACACACACACATACGCAAAATGAGCAGTAGATTGAGGCCTGGCTTGTGTCTTCCTCCTCTTCCTCTCTTATCCGCAAATGATTGTCCATGTCAGGGGACGCCTGACACTGTGTCAGTCAGTGATTAGGAACAGCACACACGCTCTCTCTGGTCACACCTTCAATATTTGGAAACCTCCCTATGTACTTCCATAAATGACTATGGCATACTTTTACGTACTTCAGTAATATAATCCATTATTTATTCATGCATACTAAGCTTTACCTCTCATCCAACATCCAATTGACCCTAAACGGTCATTGTACAGCCGTACCTCATAGCAACCATTGGTACCCATCCTGCCATAGAAAAAAGTCGAGTGCTGTGTCTTTTCCCCCTTTAAAAACAGAAACAGTGCCTGCTAACAAGTAAGCCAAGGTTCGCCATCTGACTTGTTGTTGGCAGGAGTTTTATTTCTTGAGCTGTCTTTGCTGCATATCGTCACAAAAAGCTGTTTTCCAGGAATATTTATTTGCAAGTGCTACACGAAGTGTTTAGTTGTTCTAGTTGCAAAGTCTTGATATTTCAGCATCGGGTTGTTATGTTTTGCCACTGCACTGATACGATACGGGGGAGACAGAGCCACTATAGCCAGAGGGAGGCGTCTGTGAGCTACTTGGGTCCTGTAGATTTAGCAAGCTAGCTATAACTTAACATTAACATCAAAGACCTTATCCGGTAGTGCACGAGAATGACTAGTCCGCAACGCCTTTGCTCTGCCCGATCCCGCCAGACCTTGGAAGCTAAGCAGGGAAGGGCCTGGTCAGTACTTGGATTGGAGACCATTTGGGAATATCAGAAAGTCTGGTTGCCTCGTGTCCGTCAGTCTACCCCAGGGCAGCTGTGGCTACAGTAATAGCTTACCACCACCGAGTATGGCGTGAACGAATACTGCAATGTAAAGCGTCTTTGAAGCACTATATAAAACCGATGCATTATTATTATTATTATTATTATAACTGTGCTGGTTGCATTTAAGGTAGCTCCAGGGATTTTTTATCTGATTTCACATGTTGCTGGTGCTTTAGCCTCAATAGTTGTGGTGTTCCCTTTATTTCTTATTTTTTTTACATATACTTCTCCATTGCACATTGCATATTGCAACCCATTTTTGCCTCAAACTGGAGGAAATCATGCACGCTGGTATTGCACCAAAAAGAGTCACTAACAATCACTTCTCCCCATGTGTTAAACTCAACTTCTTGACGGAGCTAGCTAACAGTTGCTAAGGGAGCAGGGGCTTTGTGAAAGGTCAATTGTAATAGATTTTATTATATCTATTCATCAGGAGCAACTGCAGCCCTCAAGCACCCATCTCATATTCTTGAGCTAGGACTTTGGTCAGAAGCAAATAGCTGGAGGATACTGTACTGTGCATGTGTTTTGAGTTGGGTACCTAGAAAACACCCACACTGGCACAAGGAGGACATGCAAACCAGAACCCAGATCTGAATCAATTTGAAGCAGTACAATAAAAGAAAGAGGGACAGTATTGTAGGTGTGAGCAATTGACAACAAGACAAGTATAGGAAATTAGGAGTGACCTTAAGACACTACTCAGCCCAATGCCTGGTCAACCGGGGCCAGGGCCAAACCGGTCTAACCAGCTATACGTTTTGGGACCGACCTCAGGCTGTGGCCAAAGCACGCTGAATCGTGACTAATGTGACGTGAACAGACTGCTGGCCTCTGATTGGCAAACGAGAGACAGGACAGCCCTCACTATTAACATGCAGATCATACGGATTTAATATTTCACAACGTCATACAACACAACTACTAAACATCGTTCTAAAAGGGTTTTTTGCCGATATTAGCATTTAGGCACTGTTGGCGCAACTTTAGCTGGTGTTAGCATAACATTTGCATGTTGCTTACCTTTAAAGTCGAATTTTAGCAGTTTCTTTTCTGTTTTATTTGCCTTATTACCTCTGAATGATTCCATAACCCGCACCAGAAGACAGAGTTTGTCCACATTTGTTCTCATTGCAGCTTACAAAACTTTTAATGACAATCTGTACAGCGTGCTCCTCTGTGGGGGTGCCGCCCACAACAACTGCGGTTGTGTCGTGTAGTGGGAACAAAAGCGTGCGGTTGCGTCGATACGTGACAATGCGGGCCCATGTGGCGTGTGCGGTAGAGCCGTGCTCTGTGGAACAACGGCTTTACAGTCAGGTGACACAAAGGTCCAGTTCCGCTCCACAGCTGGTTCTTCAGGCTCCAGCTGGCACCTCAGAGTAAGACGTATGTCGTGTCGGTTACACAGGGCTGGAAATGAGCAGATTGACTCAGATCCAAATAACCTGATTTAGTCCACCATAATAACACTGAATAGATTATACTCAGGCTTGACGGAGCAATAAATGTAACAAGATATGTTCCGGAGGTGCTGGGTGTTGCAATGAGTGCCCTCCTCCAGTCAAATGAGATTTTGGGAAACATCTGCTTCCTCTTCACTCTCATCAGTGGCTTATCTATCAGGAGTAAATGTGTTACTGTGGCTTTATTACAAAGAGCCTGCAAGGCTGGTCACAACATCAAATGTGGATGTATTTTTTCCCCACATATTTATAAGACCATGAGTTAAACATTTAAATGTTTCGAATATATTTAAGTTAATGGTTGTGTATGCACTGTATTTTTATATGCAGCTCAGTAAAGCGCTTTCACAACAGATCAATTAGAAATCCTGGGTCTTGAATGACTTTGTGAATGTCATTCTCTGACTTATATTCCCCACCTTTACAAATGTTGAGCCTGTATTATTTCCCAAGTGATACACTGTTGGCCAAAAGATCCATAATTACTGCAGGGGGCAACACCCTGTGAAAGGTTGGCACCTCCCCAGTCAGACTGGGCAGGGCCTCATTACGTGAAGCTGAATGTAGAATTACCCATAGAGGCTGAGAGAGAGAGTGAAAGAATGAGCTGGTGCTGTCACAGTGTGGTCTGGAAACAGAGGGTACCTCTGTCAGAGGTGTCAGAGTTCATGGGCAGAGCATGAAAGAACGCACCCCCCATGGACTGGCTTCCGTCTTGTTTACCTCATGTGTTCTCAGCCTTCTCCCTCTGCTCCTTCTGTATCATGGAATATCACTGTGGGGCAGAAATCCCCTCATTGACGTCTGAGCGCTGCATAATGAGAATAAATGAGCTGGAAGTAAATGTGCAGGCTCTGGAAGTGCTGGCTTCTCTTTACCAGCCAGCCCATAGGCTTTCATCAAAAATGAAGATGGATTGTGTTGCCAAAGGCACATAACAATACAACCCAGTGTTTTATTTATAAAAAGTGAAAATCAAAGAGCATTTCCAATAATCCCTTCTAAACCGAACATTTGGTCTGTACCCTTTTGAAGATGTTTATGCAACCATATACAGTCAAAGCCCATGTGTTTATTATTTCATAATTTAACAAATTAGCAGAGGGCATATGTTATGTGTCAATGAAGAAGGACCAGGCTATTAATGTGTGACGTCACTCGCGTGTTGTGCTCAGAGGTTTTGAAAGAATGGAAAATGTGAAACAAGATATGCTAAAAGCAATTTTTGAGCTGATTCAAACAATTATTCAAAATATGTCTTTCTTGTCCCTTTTTTTAAAGTTAACATTGAACCGAAATCATTAGAAATATTTTAAATTACATACATTTTATGATGTTATGAAAAAGCCCTTCAGATACATACACTATATTTCTGCATATTTTAGAGTAACAGTTTGTAATACATATGAGTAATCCTATAAAGATTGTCACTTCCTGTTGTGCTTCTTGTCCTTCTGGCAGATGAAAGGACCCTCTGTTGTACAATTAGCATGGAGTTATTTAGGATGCCTCTTTCCTCCATCTGTCTCTTGCTGTTCAATAGGTGGCTTCATTATACAACCTTAAACTGTGCTCTCTTCTGACAAAATCAACAGAAATCATGCACAGTGCAAATAGCTATTATGTTACTGTTGCTTGTCAGCTTTAAAGTCGCTGCAAAGAAAACAAGTCTCTCTCTTAAAGTCTTTATCTAATATGCATGCGGTATGTGACACCTGCAGCTGCTGCTCCCCAAATATGAATATAATACAGTGATAATGTGATTTATCCAACAAACAAAAATACACACTTTCATCTTTAGCTTAAAACACGGCTAATTATTATTCACAGTTTGCTACTGCTCTTAGCGTGGAGAAGCTTATAGAGTGCTGGGATTTTGTAAACATGATGTAATGTCACTGATAAAGCTATAGTATACATTCTAAAATAGCTTTACTCTTGCGCTCATCTCAAGCCGATGTACACAGTTCAGATGAAGCGAGACTTCATTAGCATTATGCCGGAGGTCCAGAAAGGAGCTAACTTGGCTGTTTCTAAAGTCATGAGTTATACATAAAAAAAAAGAATCTTCTATAAACCACCTGCAGCCAGTCTCCAAGGGAATTACCACAAGCTTTGCCGAAGACAACGTGTTTTATTCCATTGCGATCTCATGTGTAACTGGAAAAGCACAGCTTGTAGTTCTGCCGATTTTTTGACTGCACAGTTAACAGAGGATGGACTCAAGAACCAAAGCAACAGCTATAAACAAATTTTGCATCATCTAAAGGACCTCTTGTCATCAGTTAATCATGAACTGAATATATTTATCAACAAACAGATTTGGGATATTGTTACGTTCTGTGATGTAAATTTCCCATTTTTTTTCACTGAGATTTGAATGGGATTTTTACTTCCTGAACCAAAGCAGGATTGGAAATGGGCGTGGCTGTGGAGCTCTTTGGAACTGTATATGTTAAGAACCTTGCTAAATATCAGCGATATATATGACAGGATATCTCTGGTGAGCACCCCTCAAGCACAATATTTTATTTTTACACATCCATGAAGGCAGTAGCGCATACATAACGAGTGAACGCCGGGGTCTCTTTGGCTGAGTGCATGTTTTGTGATTACCAAGGACAGCTGTGATTTATTACTTTCAGGCTTCCAGTCGCTCGGTCCTTACTAATCCACCTGCAGCAAAAAATATGGGGTAAACTAAGCCAAAAGCATCTTCTTCCTCCTAATGCAGTTCTCAATATAAGACAAACATCTGTATCCCTGCCTACGCTTGCCTATGATGCCCCTCCACCACCACCACACAACATAGGAACCCCCCCCCCCCCCTCAGGCATCACCATGCACACTTTCTCATAATTAATACCAGCACCAGGTTTGGGGAGGGGACGTTTCTTTGGCAGATAATGCTGTGTGTAGGCGCTCTCCCAAGAGACCTCATATTGCTCCGTTAGTGGGGAATCACTCACTCCTTATAAGCGACACGGAGCATCTTCTTGGCCAATGAAAGGCGGGAGGGGTCTAAGGTGTCTGGAAGGCGGCAGCAGGGGGGGTTAGCCCAATGAAAGCTGTTTCCATAGCAATCCAAATATTACTGTATGAAACCGGAGTCGAGATGGGAGATATGTGCCAAAAGGCAGTCAATCATTTTACAAAGGAGGAAATGGGGAATAAGCCTTTGCGCTCCTTCACCAGTAATATCATAGCAACAGCCACTTGATAAAGATGAAGTGTTATCATCATTACATGCACACTTTGTATGCTATACCGGGAGACGTGCACGAGATCAGTGTTGATTTGTACGTCAGCCTATTGGATGCATAAAAACGAGCTGCTTGGTCTTGCTTGTATTCAAAATTAATTATGAAATGAATTCATCATCTTCTATTGGTAAAGATTACACACAAATCATGGTAACAGAGAGCAGGCGTGGAACAAAAGTATTGCTAAATGAAAATCTTGACAACAGCGTGGACGCATAAGCAATAAGAATAACAGTCATTTACATTGGCGATGTGAAACAAATTGCTCTTTTGATTCGCTAAACACATAAAATCGTTCGGTGGCACCACAGAATAAAGCTTTCATCCAAATCTAGCATTGAGATAAAACGCAACTGTAACTTCAAACTCATTGCGCTTACTTGGAATAAGTTGTAAACCCGATGCATAGTTCTTAAGCCCAATGTTAAGCTATGATTACTAGTAATGCTAGTATGATTAAGAGGGATTTCACAGTATTCATTATATGATATAAGTTCTGATTACTATACATGTTAGTTCTGACAACTAGGAATTCCTAGTACTGATTACTTTTGTAACTTAAATATGGTATTACCCTGTACTATTATTCTTAGTAATGGTTACTGGAATATTCCTGTTACCTTTATGGTTTACTTTTCAAATTCAAATTTAGTACAAGATATAAATGTTGTAAAAAGTCAAAACAAAGTATAGTTATAATGTCAATTTATTTAACATTTGAACAGTGTAAAAGACTTACATTTTAAGGTGCAATTAATGACAGAACATCTCTATTATAGTTTACATCACTCCAAACAGGTGGAAAACACAGAAAAGACCTGTGAGGGAGCAGTACGAACCACAAAGCCACCATCCCTCTTGAGTAGTTCTTCTGGCTTGCGTAAACCTCACTCATGCACATACAATTTCTGCTATCCCAGTCTTGTATCTCCTCTTAACCTGTGTCTTTATCTTCACACTCGGTTGTCCCCCCTTGATGCTGCTCTGCCCTTGCTGTAGTGACACATAAAAGACGGATCCAGTCTGCCCCACGCTCCTGTGAAAGAATTTACCATTAGATAATTACATTCCTCTGCTTGGATGCAACACAATGACTGTGTGATCATGCACATAATTGCCTTTCCGCTGGTATTAGGTACTATAAGGTCGACATGCCTGGTCATATCGAATCTCCTGGGACACCAGAGACATGTGCTCATATGTTTCTATATTTACTCATTAACTTGGGAATGGAATCTCGGAGTAAACATAATTATCAGCTTTGCCATAAGTCAGAAGTCATTAGGCAGTGGGGATTATTACAGCAAGAAACCATGGCTTCTGTTTTGACTTGACCTAAGCTGTATGTTATGCCTTGCATGTGTTTAATATCAGTAGGTAATATTAGTTTCTTCTATAGCTCAGGAAGTTATTCGAGACTTTTGTCTTTATATTCACTTGATCTTGGCCTCCTTTGTCCAAACACAGCGATTGCAAGTGCTTCCCATGAGGTGTTTTAATTTCTTTGGACTATAAAAGCATAAATAAAAAATTATTTAAAAAAAGGAAAATGGTCTTATAAATTTTGTAGGTATAGCAAGATCTCATATTAATGACTTCCAACAGGCTCCAGTTATAAAACACTGTACAGTACACTGCACCAAGACCGTCAAGTTCTGGCTTCATAAGTTCACAGAAAGTTTTCTCCACTCTTCCCATTGCTCTCTTCAATAGAGGCTATTAATAGTAAAACATAATCTTAGTAAAAATAAAGGAAAATGTTGAGTTAATTGTCCGGACTAGGACTGATACATTTACTTTGTTCTCTCTCTCGGTGGATGCAGTGGGAAAGCTTACTAAATCTGCTTCAACCCATACAATAATCTATAGACAAGTATCTATACATATCATGCTGCACATCTGTATAGATGATACAATATTCAGATGGGGCTGTTTCTTCCACAGTGACATTTTAACACTGTTTGACCCAGACTGTGTGTTTGCTCAGGGGGAGGTGCATAAGAAGGTAATAGAATCGAGCCCATGGGATAACAGGGGTGTTATTCTGTCTGTTTCAATTAAATGTCTTCAGGAGCCATTTGACGGAGGGGCACAACATGTTTGGCCGTGGGACAAACAGTAGTCACGGGGGAGCTGAGGGAATGGGTAATAACCTGCAGAATGTACCAACAAATCAATACGTTTATTTCCACTTCTCCATCTAATCAAGACTTTGGGCCTGGGGCTAATTGAGGAGAAACAATGAGGATCGATAAATATCATTTGTTTGCTTTGCTTTTTTTCTTCTCTTTTTAGAATATGTCGCATAACACAATAACATAGTTTGCGCGAGTGCCTAGTCGTACAGAAGTTTTCCATCGAGAAGAAGAGTTGTCCTCATGTACTGACCGTTTAGAGTCGAGAACATTTTCAGTTTCTCATGAAGGATTTGTCAACACTGAGATCTTACTACTTTCATGGTTGACAAAGCCCTCGCGGTAAAAAGCACTCATCAGTGCAGATTACAACTTGATTCTTTCTCTTCAATGATTGTATTGTCATTGTAATATTGGAGTCTACATTGAAAAGGCAATATGTCAGTCCAGCTAAGGTATGCATATTATTTACGTTATTCTATGTGTTGCCATCCAGAGGCATGTCATTCAAAAAGTTAATTAGTATTATTCATTTGGTGGTTTTTGTTCCTTTTGTAATTTTCGTCTCCGTCGTTCGCCCTTTTTCCCCTTCATTAGGCACATTTATTTGTAGAGCACAATTCATGTACAAGGCATGTGCTTCACAGTTGCATAAAAATACAAGAAAACAGATCAAATCAATCAATAAAACATCAACATAAATATGAATCAATTACAGTAAAAGGCGAGAGTGCAGATAAAATACTTTCAGTTTTCATATGCACGGGTAAAAAGAGCTGTTTTCAGATTTGAACATTGTCAGAGTTGAGGCCTGTCTCACATCCTCATGAAGACTGTTCCAGATTTTAGCTGCATGAAACTGAAACGCAGCCTCACCGTGTTTATTATTGACTCTGGGAACCACCAGGAGACCCCTCCCTGAAGTTCTCAGGGCCCGAGATGGTTCATACGGCTCCAACATGTCAGAGATGTACTTTTGGGCAGACTGTATTTGTTTCCATGGTGCGGGGTTTTGATCAGGATTGTGCCCAACGAAAGCCGCAGGCCAAAACTAATTATAATTTCATGAGGTGACTGAAGGTGATTTGCACTTTTTAAACACCTTTTACCCTTCCTTTTGATTAGAAACAAACAAATAAACACATCATATTTATATGTTAAACCAAAAACTATAACCATTAAGTGCATTGTGAGACAGCGAGTGCACGCGGGGAAATTTCATTTGCATATTTGTGGGCATGTTGGACCTAATTTATCATTTAAGATTGCATGTATTACAATATTAGGTCCACAAATACAGTGTGAGTCTATAATGCACAAATGACTTTTGCATGTGCTACTTGTTTTGCACATGAGCAAACGCTTGGTCAACGGACCCCATAATGTCAGAGAGGAAACAGCTAATTAAATATGTAGTCCTTAAAATGAGCTGTGCTTTATATCTGCAACATTAAATTTGCATTTCTTATTGCATGAATAATGAATGATGTGATAAATTATTCTCAAAGGAGCCATTCCTTTGCACAAACTTTAGCAAGCTTAAAACCAAGACTTGAGTGGAGAACTTTGAAAACTGAAATTGCAATGAGCTGTGGTAAATTGTCGAAGGCTAACCGCGGAACTAACAGGCACAGAGTGAACCAATCAGAGAAGGGCGTGTACCTGTTCCTTTTCTTCAGTGAAACTGGTCCCGACCCATTTGTGAACACTGTCCTATGGCATTGGATGGCTTTTACATGCAGAGTTTATGCTGCATGAGTCTGTGAACTATCCTCCGTTTGACCATAGACACAAATATGTATACATTGTGTCTGGATACGACCAGGCCTGTTGACTGTGCACTTGAACAATACCTCCTGGCTCTTGTTACATGGGGCTCGGGGGTTGACGAGGGCGATGGATGTAGCCGTACTGAGAGGGTCTGTCTGGAGTCATTATGACAAAACAGTTGGAGCTATGAATATGTGTGTGTATGAGTGTGTGTCTTTTGTATGAGCTCATCTCACTGCCTCTTCATCTAAGACCCTCTACATCTCACCCATTATGACTGCTTACAGATATAATCGGTCTAATCACATGTTGAATTGATTAAAGCTCATTATTCTAATGACATTATCTGCTAATTGTGTACAATTAGATTAAAGGTAATTAAACCAATGCATTATTCAGGACCAGAAAGTAACACAGTACCAGAGCAGAATCCCTAAATATCTCGCATCTTGTCTGAGGCCGGGGAAGTCAATTGCATGGGCTATTACTGCTATCGTATAAACTGTGCACAAATGACATAAAGCTAGCCCAAACCTTGTAGTTATATTTGTTTTGTTTCGGAATCAAACAGGAATAACACATTTTTCCAGTTATAGAAAACTCTCAAGCCCCAAACAGTGGTCTTTTTCATTCTTTTAACAGCATCCTCATTCATATGACCTTCTTCTCACGCTCAAACATTACATTTACCATCATAATAAATAATAAAATTTTATAAAAACGATGTTGGTACCACTAAAAGACAATCACAACCTTGCTAAAACGTCCCCACTTGGACAAAATAACAAGAATTTAGTGAGTCCCTGTAACGGAGGTCGCATGAAAATACCACGGCTGTTTAAGTTGCCATGGTGATATAAGTGGAATCCAGGAAGTAAATTAACAATCTGCCTGCATCTCATTAACTGGTATGCGGCACTGACTTGGATTTATTTTTATCAGGCAAGAACAACCTTTGGAAGCATTCATGAAAGTCTGATCCTGCGCTTTGGTCCAGTGAGCAGTGGTGGGTTAACAATTCCAGCATCTGTGACCCGTCAGCTGTCTGAAGGCTGACCATTCACTGTCCCTAACGCGCCTATTGTACGTCTTAAATGAGGTATAATCTAGATAGACCACATTGGTCTGTCCTGCTTTCTGCTCCGGAGCCGGGGTGATAAATCTGTCCCCACCACAATGAAAAAGTGTTCAAATGTCTTAAGAAGTTGCCTGTTTGTCTGTTGTGCAGATTGGGTCTTTGTGCCTCAGAGGGTGAAGGGTGGAGTAGGGAGCTATGGGGCTACACACTTACATGCACACAGTAGCAGCCCACATCCCCTGGTGTGAATATCAAGCAGCACCTCATCAGTGCTGAGAAATAACAATGCCATAAATACAGATTTGCTTCAGTTGTTCAGCAATTTGCATATGAGGTGGTTAGAATAGCAGATCACGACAATACAGTAGGATTTGAAATGTTTCTAATACAATAAAAAACATTTATAGTCATTGTTGTGGGTTTGAAAGTGCATGGCCGGACCAGCTCGTAATCTTGTGGGTTGAACACGACATGTTCTCCTCATGGCCATGTTGGTAACCCATGGTGGAATTCATATTAGTCCAAGCAGAGATGGCCATGTTTCCTCTTCACGGACATGTTTTCCAGCGACGATAAGTATTCTGGATTTTGTACTTCGTTAAAAAGTCGGTACAAAATAATCTGCAAACTGAAAAATGTGACTGTGTGATTGTTTTCCTCTTTGTTACTCTGTGATTGGACAGAAATCAATGTGTGAGCACCATTTCACGCCCAAAGATGTGTTTCCCTCCTTAAAATGTGATAAATTTCTTTTTGGAAAAAATAAGTACGGTCAAAACCTGTTCTATTCTTGCAAAAGGATACAAAGTGACATTTTCCGGGGCTTCTTCTTGGATAATTGGGTATTCTAATGAATAGAGGTGTGGTTAGTCCTGCACCTGAACCTCAGTATAAACATGCAAGTTTGATGATCATGGAGCAAGAGAACTGGAGAAAAATCGCCACGTGGGACAGGCTGAATACTGAATTTTTGTTTGGGTGATGATTAAAATTAACACAACAATTAAAATCAAACGATTCCTTGATATTGACAATATCGCAGCTCATACAAACAGGCAATTTAGGTGAACTGCTGTAAGTGACTGGACCTGCAACCTACATTGGACTAAATTATGTCTAAACTGAGTGTAAACAATGACTAAACTAGAAAAAAACAAAACATATTATTCTTAATGCATTATAATATAAGAAATGATGTATTAAAATCAATCAGATATTGCAGCCTGAGTGCCATCGGTGCCAGAGATAAACGTACTGCCGTGAGAGAGCGCTATTATTCATTATACCAATAGTGTGACTTCATAATACTGCGTTTTTTCATTGACCACAGCAGTTTTAATAAGACAGTCTTCCAGGACTCAAAAGGTTGTGCGGACAATAATGAAGGAAAATATCACAGCATATATCAGTCCATGGAGTTATCTTGAATATGCTAATGCCTCCATTATGTGGGCTCCCCTTCCATTGTAGAACCTGATGATTCTGGCCGCACACTTCTCTCATTCATGTCTGCTTCCTGTCAGTGTGCGTGACAGCAGATGACATCAGCAGGGCCTCGAGACGCTTGGGGATGTGCCACGTCTTCCTCATCAGCCCAAATAAAGAAGGACTTTGATGGTATCATGACAGTGGTGGCCCCCCCTGCTCTGCCACTGTCACACGATGGGGGACTTCCATTCCCCTTGTAATTGAGTTTCTGTCTCTGCTCTTTGTGTGTTGTGGCTCTGATGAAATCCTGATGAAGCCCTCTCACCTTCAGTCCCCTTCCCATCTCAGTGTATACTGTACTCCCCCAAAGAGCGCTGTCCCACCTCAGCACACATAATGCATGTTATGTTGCATTTACATTAAAATGACTGTTTGATTTATTTTATCAAAAGTTTGACAGTTGTAACAGTGGATTTAAAGCAGATGTTGATATTTAACAGTCAATAAAAAAAGGTTTAAAATTAAAAGTAATACTAGTAATAATCCAATATACCAATGGATTTATGAATAAAACAACGAATAATTTTAAGAGCGCACCATTCCTTTCATTCTCCAAAGCCAATCAAGGTCCCCCTATTGAAACCTGTTCACTGCTGCCATCTAATGGACAGAATCAAGAGTACAAGGAACAGACGAGACAAAAGCGACTTTCAGATTATCCGTGTTTAAGTCTCCATCTAGTGGACACACATCAAAGTGAAAAATAAGTGAGACCGAAAATAATGTTTGATTATATTGTAGCAAGGAAGCAGATGAGTACATTTACCATTTAATATGCAGAATGTACTGAATGCAAACAAACGTGAAGATATGTTTGTAAAGAGCAACAATAATAACAACAACAATGATTCAACAATTCAATTCATGAATTATGTCTTCAACAATTAGTATTATAATGTTGTCTATAGTAAGACAATATTGTACAGCGAACTACTGTACCTGTTGTCTCGGGGAACCCGGTGAACCCATACTATTACTTAATTATTTGCATTAATTTGATCTTCCAGACCAACCGTGCAGAAGGAAAGCAGACTTCCTTCCTTGGTTCTATTAGAGAAGCTTTTTCTACAGCTTATTATGTCAGTGAGGAATGAATGAATAAATACAGTGTACAACATGGAGACATATTCTGAACTTGTAAAGCGTAATACAAATGTTTAGATGCGTAGTTGTCGCACCAATTAAAGGCCATGTTTTCAAACTGATTACGCCGCTCACCTCAGAGACATTGGAAAATTGGTGATTTTCTTAATTTACCATTCTTTTTGAACCTGCTTTTGACTTTCAGCTCCCCTTGCCAGTGGGGTATCCCATTATTCCCCCACCATTCCAACCTGAATATGTAATTAAGTTCCTGTTATTATGTTTCAGTGGGGGTCAGTGCTGTTACCCTAGGGATATGAAACCATAGAGCCATATTACTGTGCCCTTGGGCAACAATCTTGTCCTCAATTGTCCCAGTAAAAATACAATTGGTTACACTGGATATTTTTGCAGGATTTCTAAAGATGACTTATGAATTACGGTTGTTAGTTCATTAAACAGCTAGAAATATAGATTACTATTTTCCCGGGAACGGCAGTATGCAAAGTGGGCCCAGTCGGTGAATCATCCTGCAATTCACACAGTTATATATAAACTACTGAAGCACACTTTGGTCCATGGGGAGAGCATAAAAAGCAAAGTAGTAAAAAAATAAATAAATGTGCTGAAGATACTGTTTCAACTTTGTGACTTCTTCTGTATTGTGTTCTTTGCTTAGCTGCTGATCATATGATGGTGGTCTCAGAAAAAAGCAAAAAACAATACTGTTTTCAGAAGACGAAGCATGTTTTGTTTTTGGTCTTTAGCTGGGCGCTCTTTTAGCCTCTCACGACAGAAGGTACAGATTGGTGAAGCCGTTCTCAGTCTGTGGCTACATACGCAGTTTACGACCTCATCAAATTGTGTTTAGTGTCCTCAAAATAAGGGCTACCAAATATAATTCTATGACTGTCTCTTCCCTGCTTGAAAGCAATACGGAAATGACTTTGCAGTAAGCTCCTCTTGACAATTCCTAAACTCCTAATAATATTTTATTCCTTAGGTGCCATAGATTTACAACAGACACAATAGTGAACTATCCCCTGATGCAAACACACAAGGCAGATAAAAGCGTCTTTTTCCCATTGTATACTTCTTTTATCTATTTGTATTTCTGTGAGAAACAGCCTTCAGGCTTTGTCGAGACTAAACTTTACTGTTGTTTTCAGATCAAACTGAGACACACCAGCTTGTTTTCACTGTTTCACAAGATTCTGTCTGTTGCATTCCTTAAGGTAAATGAACGGCATTTGAAGTTAAACAGTGGAAATAAATCTACATCAGAAGAAACTCAAACGTGAATGCAAATGTTTGTATGTTTTTTTTTTTGTCTCTAATTACTTTTGTCACAATAACATGGAAAAGAAGTGCAGGTTTTCTCGAGTTAGCTGTGTGTTTAAGCTTGATTGAACTTGAAATTAACATTTACATCTTACATAATTCAACATTTTCCATTCTAAATGATCAATCAGTCATTCATGTTTTAATATATCCAATAGAACAGTTGAGATTGGCATCCAAGTTTATTGCAACATGATATTATCTATTGGATATAGGGTAAACGCGAAAATATATATGAGCCTTTTTTCCCCAGAGAGAGTAAATGTCTGTGCTAATTGAACAGCTTGTTTGGCTGTAAGCTGATTTTCCGTAGGAAGTGTAGCTGTCTGCGGTGGCTGGTTGCAGAAAGAGCTCTGGGAGATGTAATTTTATGCTGGAGCTTCAGCAAACATTTAATAAAATGTTCATAAACCTGAGCATAGTCCACTAGGCAAACGCTTGGAGGGGAAATGGTTGGGAAGTCAGCCAAGCTAATAATGTTTCATAAAATGTGAATCCATGTGCGCCATTAAAAGTATATATTGAGATTCCCTGTGGCAGTAAAGCCTCAAAGAGAGTTGCGTTCTCAAAGGCAAAAGAGTCCAGGATGCAAAGAATCTTATCAAGAGTCAAATACTTGCTTATGTTTCACTTAACACCATTGCTATAACTCAGAGACAATGAGGAGTGTGGGTTTTTCTTTATATTAAGAGGGGATATATTTCGCGGCATGCAGCAACTTTATACCCTCCTGGTTCAAAATGCAGAGCAAACTGTACCGTTCTACAGGTGGATCACTGACTTCCTGACGGACCGGAGACAGCACGTGCAGCTGGGGAAGATCGTCTCGGACACTCGGACAACAAACACTGGCACTCCTCAGGGCTGTGTACTCTCCCCCTGGCTCTTCTCCCTGTACACAAACTGCTGCACCTCCAGTCAGCAGTCCATTAAACTGATCAAGTTTGCGGACGACACCACCTTCATCGGGCTCATCTCAGTCCGCCTACAGTAAAGAGGTGGACTGGCTGGCGTCCTGGTGCAGACACAGCCCCACTGTCCCACCTCGTCCTGACAGACTCTCCCACCCCCATTTCTATCGTGGACTCCTTCCGTTTCCTGGGCACAACCATCACCCAGGACCTCAAATGGGAACCTACCATCAGCTCCCTCATCAAGAAGGTCCAGCAGAGGATGTTCTTCCTGCGGCAGTTGAAGAAACTTAAGCTGCCAACCAAGATGCTGGTGCAGTTCTACACGGCCATCATCGAGTCCATCCTCACCTCCTCCATCACCGTGTGGTTCCCCGGCGCTACAGAACGGGACAAGCATCAACTGCAGCGCATTGTGCGTGCTGCAGAGAAGGTGATTGGCTGTGAGCTCCCATCTCTCCAGGACCTGTTCACCTCCAGGACCCGGAGGCGTGTGGGTCGGATAACAGTTGACCCTTCTCACCCCGGACATAGACTATTCACCCCTCTCCCCTCAGGTACGGTCTATCCAGACCCAAAACTCCCGCCACTTGAACAGTTTTTTCCCCTCCGCCATCAGACTACTGAACTATAACAAGACCCAATAACTCAATTATTGACTCATGGATATATCTGCTCTTGCACTGTGTGGTGTGTCCACACTCAGATCTGCTGCTATCACTTATCACTTTACTTTATACTCATACACATCTGTAAATATAATCCCACTGTTGTTCTAAGTCAATTGTTGTCGTCTTACCATATTTTTATTTTGTATCTTATTTATTAATATTCCTTATGCATGCCCCCTAAAGCCTTATAGTTTAAAGTTTTATAGTTTATTTTTTATCTAAATTCAGTGTTATATGTTTTATGTTGCACGTCCGCATCAAGAAAAATTCCTAGTTTGTAAACCTGTTCTCAAACAATGGCAATAAAACCTATTCTGATTCTGATTCTGAACAACAAGTGTGGCTAAATTCATGGTACATTTCTTTACAGTGCCTTGCGAAAGTACTAATACACCTTGAACTTTTGCATATTTTGTCACGTTTACAACCCTAAACGTAAATATTTTATTTAGAATTTTTTTAATGAAAGTTCACACACAAGTAACAGACAACTGTGAAGTGAAAGCAAAATGATACATGATTCTGTTATAACCATTAAATAGAGGCCACCACTGCAAACTTAACAAGACACGGGCGTCCACCTAAACTAACAGACCGAACAAGGCGAGCACTGGAAATGCAACCAAGTGCCCCAAGATAACTCTGGAGGAGCTGCGACGTACTGCCGCTGAGCTGGGGGAATCTGTGTGATCCAGTGCAGTGACTTTTATTTTGTTTTTACTGTGTGCTGTGGTTTTAGTGTGTTTTTATATTGGTTTTATCGTTGCAGTGCATTTTTAACTTATTTATATAGTTTTAAGAATGTGCCAGTCACATGCTTTTACCATCATCTTATCACATGACTATACCCCAGTCCCTGACGACATAATCAGTGCACCTGTGTCTGATGGCTCAGGAACAAATAAAAAGGAGGCACAGGGGCAGGAAGCGGAGGAAAGAGAGGAGAGTGAAGCAGGAGACGCGGAGAGGGAGAGGCCTCACGCGGCCGGATGGCCCGCGTCGACCGCAGTGGCAGGTAACAGTGAAGAGAGGAGAGTGAAGCAGGAGACCCGGAGAGGGAGAGGCCGCATGGCCCGCGGCGGCCAGGTGAAGAGAGGAGAGGCACGGAGCAGGAGCAGCAGGAAAACGGAGCAGGAGAGACCACGGCGCACCACGACAAGTGACAGCGGGACGGCACACGCATCGGGGACCGCGAGCACGTTGAGACCACAAGTGTTACGAAGCGATCTACACGCAGGGGCAGAGGAGGACTCTGCCTTCCGTGTGAGTACCCTTGGGGAAAGTAGTAGCACTTGTCGGATAGAGGCAGATTAAGAATATTGTTGTTGAGGACATTTAACTGCCGCTAGCTTCCGCGTAGGTGTCTCAGCGTGCGGAGGACGGGAGCCAGACGGGAGGACTCGAGACTGAGTGAAGGAGTGTTGTGAGGCCGAATACACGCAGGGGCAGAGGATAACTCTGCCACATGTGTAAGTATTGTAGCGACACTCCGACCTCGTAGCCTAAGGCCCTGTAGTCTCGGACCCCCGTGCTGGCCTATAATATAGGCCAGCTGCCCCACCTCCTCCTCAGCATGTACATACACACAAAGTCACGCCCCTACACTGTTAGAAATAAAGTGTCAAAACGGTACCTTTAAGGGTCCAACGGCTCGTCACTGGGGTGGTACCCTCAAGGGTACACCAATTGTACCCTTTGAGGTGGAAAACCTAGAGGCCCCTGATCAGGGGCAGTTTTGGTCTCTATTGGTCTCAATAGGGACTTTGGTCCCTATTGAGCTTTGGTTCCAAGCTCTGAGACTAAAAAATAAAACCCAAGGTGTTTTATTATTTTAGTCTCAGAGCTTGGATCTTGGCGTTTGGTCACATTTGAGCCCAGCCCACTCTGAGTCATTGTGATTTGATTGGCTGCAGAGTTACACTGTAGGTCAGACACCATGAGTGACAGTAACATGACGCTAAATAGTGACCCTTTATTTTCTGTAAAAAGGCTGTGGACTCAGTCACAGACTGAGATGTGAAGCAGGAAGTCATGGAGATTCTGCTTTAGAACATTACACGTCTGCTGGATGTGACAATACAAGGTTGAATTTCAGGTATTCCTCAGTAATAGATGTGAAAATCCTTAATTTATGTAATTAAAATGTCAGTTAATTATTAATTACTCTCATTGTTCAAAAACAAACCCTTGTCATTTGTATCTGCTGTAGAGTCATGTTTGTCCCAGTTCCTCTGAGTCGTGGTGCAGCAGGACAGATGTTACAGAAGAAGCTCATGAGGTTCATTTCTTCAACACAGTTACTATAGTAACTATTTTCTCCAAAGTAAAAGTAGATCTACCACAGTCCTGTCCACAACTGTCATGGTCCACCATGACCCACCACGACTCAGAGGAACTGGGACACACATGACTTTACATCAGATAATATATATGAATTTCTTTTCAACTTTTATAAGCATCGGTTATGATAAAAATAAAAACTGATTAGAATCTTTATTCCATTTTTAAATTATTTACTACAAACTTCAGTTTCAGAATTTTCCTCTTACAGCAGAACTCTGGTCTAAAGCAGAAGCTCCATGACTTCTTTCTTTACCTGTCACTCTGTGATTGAAGAGCAGTGAGAGCTCAGCCTTTTTACTGGAAACATTGAGCGCACTGTGTTTAGCGTCATGTTACTGTCACTCATGGTGTCTGACCTAAAGTCAATTCACATTCTACTTCAAAGGGTACATCGGGTGTACCCTTGAGGGTACCACCCCAGTGACGAGCCGTTGGACCCTTAAAGGTACAGTTTTGACACTTTATTTCAGTGTACAGCGGCTCCGAATTCTCCCCAAAACAAGCAGGTTTGAACCTAAAAGTTTACGCTTTTAAATATACCAATACTGGTAGCTTAAACATGGAGAGGCTTCTTCGTGACTTCAACTGAACGACTCTGCAAAAAAGTGAAAATCACATTTAAAAAAAAAAAAAATTGTTTACGTTTTTCTCCAGACGCAAGCTGCCGACTTGTGTCTTTGGATTCCACGGCGGGTCACATATTTTGTATTGCAGGAGACCCGGTGCGTGTGACCAGATTGGCGTGGACCAGGAGGGAGTGGGACCTGCTGCACACCGCACTTTCCCGTGGACGCTGCCCCTTTTTAGTATAGCTCTCATCATTTTTTAGCCCACCTTCTTTTAATGGACTTTTTCCGTAACGGTTTTAGTTGTGGGCATTTTTAATGTTTTTAAACCTTCTTGTAATAATTGTTCGTTGACTTCCCGCGCTTTGGTCCTCCTTGGCAAACACGGTGTGCTCTCTAGGGATGGGACGAAATATCGTTTGACGAAATATCGCGATACAAAACGTGACGAAATGCATCGAGTTAAAAAAAAAATGGATCGCGAAATAAAAAAAAATAAAAGAAAAAAAAAAAAAATCTTTTTTTTTTATTTTTTTATGTAAAGCAGGGGTGGCCAACACGCGGCTCTCGAGCCGCATGGTAGCCTACATATTCCCCATAAACTGTAATAGTCTTTAAGAATCTTGACCACAAATCCAACCATAGTTCATGTGTTCCCATCTCTACACGCATGAATGTCCGTATCTCCCTCCTTTTCGAGGCGGCGTGTAAAAGGTGCGCGTGCAGCAGCCTCACTCAAAGCGGGATGTAGGTAAACAACAGTCAGGCAGATCGTGGCACTGGGACCAGCTTCTGTGCTTTTCAAGTTTCTGATTAGCCTACTCTTTATTTGACGAAAGTTGGCCTCATATTCACAGAAAAAGATAAAAATTAGGAAATGGAAAAAAGCGGAGCTCTAATGAAGCATATGATGCGAAGCGCGACATCGTAACGCGGAAATACGCAAAGTCATCGACTTTTCTGTCACATGCTGTAACTGTAACAAATGCAACATAAAACATAACCGCAGACGTACTCCAGAGGCTCCTGATTAAAGCTTATGAACTTTGTGCAGCCTAAAGTTCGTTCTCTGCACAGTCCAGTCAGGACCAAGCTGCAGACACTGAGCGCACAGGCCAGGGGCGAACCAGAGGAGGGGGCTCAGTGGGCAGGGGCCCCTCACACTAACACACTCAGGCATTAAAAATAAACAAATATAATTCTATCCCAGTCAGAGCAGAACAGCACAAAATGTCAGTTTATTTAATATACATTTATTTCAATCTTGGTGAGGAGTAAAACTATTACATCTAATACAATTATTAAAACAAAAGAAAAAGGCCAGGCATAAAGTTATACTTTATTGTGATTAAATATAACGGTCATATTATATTTAATCACAATAAACTACCGCCCCTGGATCTCGCGAATGATCGGTGCCTTTGTGGCTCTTCACAGGATCAAGGTTGAACATTTCGGTTCTTGGTCTCCGACTAGTTGGCCACCCCTGATGTAAAGCGTCTTTGAGTGTCCAAAAAGCGCTATACAAGTTCGATGTATTATTATTATTATTATTAAATGAAAAAAATATATATATATCCGGGGAATGGTGCAGTGCGTCGTCATGTCAAGTCACAGGAATGATATGTTATTTTTTTTTTAAGAAGAACCAGTCCTGAGATACATTAACCTCGGGTTAGAGCAGCACTAAGGGAGTGTTCTTTTTGTGTTTGGCCTGTTAGGCCTCGTGTTTCCCTGTGTTCAACTGAAACAAAAATAAACAAGTTGTTATTATACAGTAATATTTTTTTCTTTTTTGATATCGTATCGTATCGTATCGTGACTTTGACATATCGAGGTGCATCGTATCGTGAGTTTAAGTGTATCGTCCCATCCCTAGTGCTCTCACCCGGTCACCCATTCCCCTTTTTGTTTACAATAGTTATTTATCCGGTCAATTCATTCCCATACTCGAACACCTCCATAGCCCTCACACCCCGATTACATCTGTACATGGGACAACTATAAGTCGTACTCTACACAAATCTGGCCTTCATGGACGAGTGGCAAGAAGAAAGCCATTATTGAAAGGAGGCCATAAGAAATCCCGTTTGAAGTTTGCTAGAAGTCATATGGAGGACACGGCTACCATGTGGAAGAAGGTGCTTTGGTCAGACAAAAATTTAACTTCTTGGCCCAAATGCAAAACGTTATGTATGGAGCAAACCTAACACTGCTCATCGTCCTGAGTGCACCATCCCCAGTGTCAAATATGGTGGGGGAGCATCATGCTATGGGGCTGCTTTTCCTCAGCGGGGACTGGGAAGATTGGAAAACCTGCTGGAGTCAGCAAGAGAATTGAGGCTGGGGCGGAGATTCACCTTCCAGCAGAACAATGACCCTAAACACAAAGCTAAATCTACAATGGAATGGTTTAAAAACAAACACATTTATGTGTTAGAATGGCCCAGTCAAAGTCCTGACCTAAATCCTATTGAAAATCTGTGGAAAGACCTGAAAACTGCTGTTCACAAACGCTCTCCTTCTAATTTGACAGAGCTTGAATGGGCTAAAATGTCAGTCTCTAGATGTGCAAACCTTGTAGAGTCATGCCCCAAAAGACTTTCTGCTGTTATTGCAACAAAAGTGGGTTCCACAAAGTATTAAGTCATGCTGTATGAATACTTATGTACGCCCCACTTTTCTATTTTTTTTTAAATAACAGAATCATGTATCATTTTGCTTTCACTTCACAGTTGTCTGTTACTTGTGTGTGAACTTTGAGTAAAAAATTCAAAATAAAATCGTTATGTTTATGTTTGTGACAAAATGTGCAAAAGTTCAAGGTGTATCAGTACTTTCGAGAGGCACTGTACATAACTTGAACTAACCATGATAAGTTGATGAAACTCACATATTTTATTGGTGAATGATTGCACTAAGTGATGATGTATGTGTTGGTTTTGGAGGACGTAGTGAAATTACAGGCACCGTATTCCAGTTCACTTAAACCTAAAGTTAATTAGTTTTGTCCATATTTGGACATGCCCGTTGCACCTATTATTCATACCTACAGTATTTTCTTGACAAAAGAACCAATAAACCCTAGGACAATGTTTTTATGTTAAGGTTATTTTTAGCTAAATTTTTAGGCAAACAATATTGGACGTTACTGACCCCACCCACTGCACATAAAGCACAATCACATTACAAAAACTCTTGCCTATGACAGGTGTGATCATTCAAACATCACAAACATCATTCAATATCACAAAACACAACGTCTCGAGTACCAGGACCCCCCCCAGAGACCTGAAAGTACTTTTTGTATATTTTATATATAAACCTTAGTATTTTTGGGCAGCCGTCAATTGTATAGCGTAGTTCTATAGATCCTTTCCGTGGGACTTGGGAGTTGATTTATTTATGGTATATTGGCCTGCCTCCTATTGCTCCACTAACAAGGTTGCTGACAGGATTCCACTTATTAACATTGTCAAGGTTCCTTACTTCTTTGAAAATATGCAAAATGTGCATCAGAAAGCCTAATTTCATAATCAGTGCAGCCAGCGTGGAGAGTATGGCGTGGCCCGGAGGGAGAGAGAGAGCGAAAGAGGAAGAGAGAAGCTGACTGCCCCAAACATCATTAGTGGCTTGTTGCAGTGCAGTGTGGGTCCACCCAAGACTATGAAGCTTGCTGGCGCGTTATAGCCATTCCAGCCCTCAGCCACAAGAGCCTGGCTAAATTCTTTGTGTACCAGTGCACTATTTTGACGTTAATTATCCTCCAACTGCCTGTGGGCTTCGGCTCTAAAAAAATGCTCACTTACGGTAATTTCTAATTCAACTCTTATAACTTATATAAAGGCTTAACATGCAAGTGGACTGTGATATCTCTTTTAGATGGTGGTTCTCCAGATTAGAGCATTGATGCGAGGGAGGAGATTGAGACAGGCCTACAGTAAAACATTTTGAATCAAGCCATGGGTAATGCTGTGCTCTATGCACCGACACTTCCAGAACAGTGTCTAAGGGCGCATTTTTAATCATAATGTAATGCAAATGTAAATACACAAAAATTGAGTTACAGACAACAAAAAAGGTCTATGCTGCATAATGAGGCCTGTTACGGTATATTTCTCTCTGTTTCCAAGAGCAGAACAGTGTTTTGATATCGCCACATTGTAAGACGGAATACACTGACGCCTCAGCGCTCCCCAGAGAGAGAAACATTGTGCTATTTACAGTGCAGCTCTGTCCCAAGAAGTGTCTTGAAATACAGCCTGTGTCACCCTCGGATGGAAGATGGGGCAGAGGCGATTGCAAAGAGAGGAGCAATTATCGGCGGGGCAAAATGCAGAGGCCGAGACACTTAAAGCCACCCTCTACTGCATCTTCGACGTGGTGGTCATATAAAAACTCAGTGAAGCGATGGCAAATAACACATGCTCACCCATAAATGTGGATGTTAGTTTAGGAACACGTACACTATTAAGGCATTGCGTGGTGTCAGGAGATTGCCTCAAAATTCGTCATTCCCCATTGTTAACAGGACAACTGATGCCTAATCCAACAATTCAAAAATAAAGTGAGTTTGTCTCTTCAGATTTTAATTATGTTAAAAACTACCATATAATATTTATTTTTATTTTTTGTAATTATAACAGAGACCAGTGATTAATTCCTTTACACATTGTTTTGTGTTGTCCAATGATGTCCATTGCTTGTCTGAAGGGTTTGACAAAGAATGAGAAAGAGACAGTACCGAGATAAAGGTGGTAAAGTAGACTTGAAAGTGTGTGGTCGGAAATAAAAGTGACTGTATTTTTACTCATGCTTTCATCCAGGTTATATTTTAGATGGGTTTTAGCTTGCTAGGATCATGATTGTAACAGTTGATTAAGTGATTCCACTAAAAGGTATTCTTTGCCATTGGTCAAGAGGCATAATGGTTGTCTTGATGTGAGTATAGTTGAGCAAGTCATGGATGGGTAAAGGGGAAGTCCAGAGTTGGGAAGAACTTTCTGATAAATATTTACATTGTAGAATGAATGCTGAGCATGTCTTCCGCTATTATATCTGCCGAATGTTGCTACTTTGTTGAGTCAGAGGTTATTTATACAGACTGAAGGACAGCACAGAGGCACTCATCATGGCTGCACAAAAGCAGGCCTTGAGCACCAGAGCAATAGGCACCAGATCTACCACACCACAAGACCCCAGGAGTAGACTGTGCAAAGAGGCTCTTGAGACAGTCCAGCACATAACTGCAGGGTGTAAGATGCTGCAGGGAAAGCTTACATCGAGCATCATAATTAAGTGGCTGGCATAGTGTACAGGAACATCTGTGCAGAGTGTGGGCTGGAAGGTAAAAAGTTAAAAGTGGGAAACACCTCCAAAGGTGCTAGAGAAAGCCCGAGCCAAGATCTTGTGGGACTTCCAGATACAGACGGGCAGAATGGTAATGGCGAACCAACCAGACATTGTGGTGGTGGACAAAAAGCAGAGGTTGACATAGCAAAACCAAGTGATGGCAACATAAGGGAAAAGGAACACGAGAAACTGGACAAGCTGGAGAAGGCCTGCTGGTGTCAGCGGTCATTGGCACACTAAGAGCAAAAATCTGGGGACTGCACCATATACAGCCTTGCATCATTATTCACACTTCTTCTGCTCATTCAGATAAAAGCATTACAGCTCTTGTGCCTTTCTTTCTCATCATCAGTGACAGTGAGACGAGCATATCATCCATGTCCTCATAATCATTCTACTAAAACATATGATTTATGCCTCCAGAAAATCAAGATAGTAGATGTCCCACACTGAGTGCCCTGTGACAGGTCTTCTCGGTCGCCTATACACACACTTCCTGTCCATCTACCTAGCTCTCGCTCTGCAGTCCAGGAAGCACAAAAGGAATAATCAACTCTGAGGGACTCCTGGACATTGCTGTTTGAAGTACTTCTCGCAGCTAAGGCTGTCAAAAGTCAGCACATGTGAAAATGCACCTATAGCACTGAGGAGCACAAAGAGATTCTAGAATGAAGCACACTGTACTGTTAAGCCTGAACTGAAGCAAGGCCATTGCTCAGGAGTATAATGTGCTATTCTATAACTCAGGATTCACAAGCCACCATTGTATAGACAAAATAAATCATTATAATAAGTTGTAATAAGTTTGTATAGGTCATTTGTAATTCTACTTAACCAGATTACTGGTAATAATAACATCTGTTTCAACTAATGTCCAAACTAATGGCCTGTGTGTTTATAACTCTTCTTCTCTACCCACCTTTAAATATGATTAATAATACATTTTGATTATAATTCTAAATACAATTTAGATATGCCAATGTAGTGGTAGGCTTTGCCCCGCTGGCAGTGCAATCACGCTGCGCCCGAGGTGCGCGGCCTCTCACCTTTTGCCTCTGATTGTCCTTGCGTGTGACTGAGGAGCTGGACCGGAGCCACCGACTAACTACATCTTCGCTGTAAAGCCCTAAAAGTAATACTCTTAAAAGCCTAGTACAACCTCCGAATTGTGGAAAAGTGGAAGAAAATAGATGGATGGATGGATGGATGGATAGTTATTAAATTCTAATTGTTACTACATAGGACTGGGTCAAGTTTTCGTTCCCTCCTGGTTATCACCTCTCCACTCAGGGGACTGGTTAACATAGACTTTTCACTGTACGGAGTCCCAACGGTGCCAAAAGCACAAAACGTTTATTCAAGGTAACAATGCTCCTGGTGTTCCCAAACACTGCTGCACAAGTTTTAAATGACATTTTTGGTTTATTTGTATTTATTGGATTTGGGTGAGTGTTTGAGTGAATGTTGTGACTGCGCAAGAGTGTGTTTTAAACTATTTAGAATTAAAACAATTTTAAAGACAACTTTTATAAACCTAGGATTTTCAAATTAGAAATAAAAGTAATGTAATTTAATTCTACTTTTGTCTGGCGTTCCTCTCAGTACTCTGGAACCTGTGTGACCTTAGCGGGGTGAAATTCCAATTCTTTTCTACTTCGAAGTTTCTATCCAGGTTCCCTGGGCCTGTAATTCCAGGGTGGTGTTGTTGCAACTAAATTTTGTAACCTTGTTCCGTGGCTATGGACCGCTCGCCGCTACACCAAGTTAATTATTTTTTAAGCAGAAAGTTCAGATTGTGGTTATAACAATAATTATTCTCAGTGTTTTACCGAGAATAATTATTCATATCCCATAGGAGAAAAACAAGGACAGAAAAAGGACAGAAAGTTATAAAGCTCCACTCATACCATGCAACACAATTATGCTTTATTGATTGTGGTATTGGAGATTAGCAAATTACCCTGAAGTGTGCTGAAGAATACATTGTTTTTGTTTTAACTGTTTGCACTAAATGAATAAATATATACAATATAGTATATACATATGTATATAATGAGTCGTAAGCCACAGCTGCTGGATAGGTTTCAAACTGTGTCTATAATGACTGTGCGTGCCTTGAGTCATTAAAACTGTTATCTGGCAGTATTTCAATCAGATCATGCATATATAAGTGCAAATCATAAGAGTCGAATCCTTTTGTCCTTGCAGTGCACCCCAAAAACTGATTTGCTGTTTTTGAAGAGTGTGGATGGAGTGGAGAAAACACACCAATTAAACTGACAATGGGCTCTCGCCTCACTTGACTTTCAGTACACACCAAGTCTAGTGTTATAAAGCCTGACCAGAGCAAGCTCAGGAGCGAAATCCCCTGGTCCCCACAGAGAGGCCAGATGCAATAATTACGAGCCAACATATTTGATTTATTGCAGCCCAGTCTTCCCATGGCATGGTTATAAAATACTCCCAAAGCTTGTGTCCATCCTAGGCAGCCTCATCCTGCAAAGTTGTTCCTACTCGTCAGGTGATCTGCTTGTTCAGCGTTATTTTGTTGTATTTCATTATCCATGAGCTTTGAAGTAACAAAATCATAATCTCCTACATTGATTATCAAACTCTGTGTCGAGTAAACATTGTAATGAAGAGTAGCGCTTTTGCTTTTTGTTCATAGTTCTAGTCAAATGTTGAGCCTTTGGACCTAACTTTAAAGCTGCGGTAATCTGCCTAATTATTTGCAGACCATGTGCGCTGTTGTGTGTCAAAATATAGCGCATTTTCCTCCATTATGAACCAGGAAGTCAGAGGTTAAATTAGCAGTGTCAGCATTGGCGGTCCGCCCTGTTCACGTCTCAACTCCGTCTCGCTATGAACTTCGGCTGAGAAAGCTTTGAATTAACCTAAGAGAACAATCAGGATGTAGAAGGGTAGAACTCCGTCCAACTTTCACCGTTTATTTCAGGTAGTACAGCTTTAAGTCATAGATTTGCCCATAACTGTTCTGAATCTTTAAGGCAACTTACCACAATAGGAAAGTAACTCAACATATTTTCTTTTCTTTGAGCACATGGCAACAAATGCACCAGTAAAAACATGTATAAGAAGAAGGAACGATGGAGACAGACTGACAGAATTACTTGTGGTCTTAGAAAACAAGAGACAAATGTGATATCCCTTTGAAATCAGTGAGTAAGACTACTGTTGGCATATTTCAATGTCTGATGTGGGGGCAAGTTTTAAATATCAACCACTCAATACCATGTTGCAATAATACAGCTCTGGGATAAGTATTAGTATAACAATGTCACTGTGAAAATATGATACAGACTGTTCTGAAGCCTGACTCAGTCCAATTTGAGATCACAATAAAAATCATTTTTCGCCGCAAATCAATCCAGAGCCAAAAGGTCAGATTAGTATTTTCTGAACTCAGCATGAACCTAATGTGGGTTCCAGGAGTCAGTTTGCGTATATAGGCAACCTTAAATACATTTATGAGGCTTTAGGAAGTGTCTTATGTAAATATGTCGACTATCTGGCATCATCTATGTTCTCCGGTTTTGATTGATGGAAGATGGTAAATAAATGGTCACATTTATATAGTGCCTTTCTACCTGCTCAAGGAACTCATGGCTCTTTACATCAAGGAACCAGTCACCCATTCACACTCATTAATCATTAATTCTTACACCAGTGTACGCAGACACTGGAGGCAAGGTGGGTGAACGGCCCTCCAGTCACAAGACGATAGCACGATAGCGCAGCAGTTAGCGCTCATGCTTCACAGCTAAAAGGTCCCGGGTCCATGGTCCATGTCCTCCACGTGTCTGCGAAGGTTTCCTCCAGGATGAATGAGAGTGTGGCCCCATCCGAAAGCAGTAAATTGTTAGGAGGTCTTACGCCAAACCGGATGAGCGTCCACCATGATAAGAAGCGTCCGAATTGGGCTGTTGGTTAGGAAGGAGTTAGACAGTAGCCTGTATGCTAACTATCAGCCACTTTAGCATAGTGACCTCTGGTGGTCCCTTACCGGCGATTAGGATCTATGTGCCATCCCATAAGCCACCGCGCAGCATGACCGCCCCACCCTTTTGCTTTCATTTAGTATAAATGTAAGCCACATGGCTAATTTGCATACTGTAGCTTTATGTAACAGCTGTTGAGATAAAATAATGCTATATGGAAATGTGATGGCTCATTTGGAGTTTTCTTTTTTTTTTTCTCTCTTTATTTGGAGACTATGTTGTTGCATACGCAATACAGTAGGTGGCAGTATGCGCTTTTGTTTGGCCTGCAGTCCGCCAATCACCTTAAAGAAGAAGAACAGCTGTTGGTGATCACTTCCCCTTCCCCTGGGTAAGGGCGGTCGAATTAGGCAAATAGCTCTGAAGCTCTAGTTCACTAACTGCATAGGGATCTAACAGTTGACCCCATGAAATGTTAAGGATTAGTTGCTGGGGTTAGTACTTAGAGGCTACAATTGTATGGTTTCGGACGCAGCCTGTGTTTGTAAGGGACCAAGCAGTGAGGCACTGAGACAAAGGCATTAAATCTCAAAAATGCACTTTATCGGCCACAAACAAACAAGGGCCGATAAAAGAGATCAAATTAACGTAACTTTACAAAAACAGAATTTCCAAAGGAAACTAACTAACACAAATAAACTGCCCTCCTCAAATGAGACATAAGGCGACTTATATACAACTTGGACCATACCAAAATATAAATAGCAAAAACATAGGGGAGAAACAGACACAACTAAGGGACAAACAAAGCCCCTTTAACTCCAGGCCCCCTCTGCCATGGTCTGGTCCACATAAGGCCGCCTCCAGCTCTCTCCAGGTCCGCCCCTCGCCACCTCTCAGCTCTTAAAGGGACAGAATCATGTCAGTGCCAATGTTCGTTAAATGACCTCCACAGTCTTGTTACCTCTGTGTGGCCTGGCCATCACAGTGTTTGAGAGTGTGCATGGGGGACGATTGATGGAAATTAGCCCAAGACTATAATCCGGTGTGGCTTGTTCATTAACAGGCACTGTCCCTACCAAATAAACCAATAAACAATAAATGACCTGCTCCACTACCTGCCTTGAGCAGGCACACATTGTTGTCCCCGAGATGCTCATTTCAAATTTAATCAATACATTGAGTTGTGTTAAATTATTATTATTTGCTATTAAATTGTGCCGAGTTTTTCTTCTGTCTTTATATGCCAGAGATAATAAAGTGCATATAAAGCATATAAACCATGTGGCATATAACTGATCATGTGTCTGTGGTGACAGCAGTGCATAACATATTGAAGCCAAGGTGGAAGCCCATACGGATCATCGTGCATCATTGTCTCAGCAGCTGCTCTGCTCCTACATCATCATTTGTCCCAATACAGCACCAATTTTATTGCAATTACTCATGCAGTTAGGCTTTAAATAGACATGAAGCTGCCACAAACCTAAGCTTACCAGTTCTGTCTATATGTGATGTCAATGATATGACTGTCAATAATAATATGGTGAGCATAATGTGGATCTCCTTTTAATTTTTTTCCAATAATATGACTAACTATAAACTGATGGAAATTAAGCCATTTTAAAAATCTACATGCGGCAATCTACACCTAATGTCCACTCCGACTGATATAAATAAGACCACACATAGGAAATGTGTCTTGCCCAGGACACAACAGCAACATTTTCAGTCCATTTGTCTGTTTGGAAATACTGTACTGATTAAAACTTGCTGTACTAGACATTATTGATTCAGCCATATACCTTGCACTAAAAGATGTACAACTCAATGAAAAATACTATATATATCGGTGAAAAGTTAGTTTGTTAACTTATATGTTTTCTTCAGATTGGCCAATTTGAAGCCGATATTTAAGTAAATGAGGAAGGCACACTGCACAACTTCAGTGCTACTCAATTCTACATTTGTTTTCTATACATACATTTCCAATGATATCACACATAGTTCCGGCGGCTATTTTAAATACCAAAGTACATTATGCAGTACTACAACATGTAACAATATCTCTACTCAGGATGAAAATGAAAGACAGCTGATTGACAGTGGCGTCTTGTACTCGTAATCATTGCTCAAGAAGAAAACACGGCCCCAGAGAGTGCACATTTGTGTGATATAACCAGCAAATGTGGCACAGACGCAGCAGTGCCCCCGTCGAGCTACAGCAGGATTTACTAAAGATCTGCTTCACTTCTCAAACTAAATTAACCCATCAAAGGGAAACAGAAAACCGAGTCTGAGTCAGTGTTTAACCCTTGTGTCATCCTTTAATAGGGGCACAGTAACACAAATACAACGCACACACACACAGATTCACAAGCACACACATATAGCAACATAAAATATTTTTTATCAAAACAAACAACAAAAACAAACAGACAAAAAAATAAAAAAAATTTAAATAATAATAATAATAATAATAATAAGAAATAATAATAGAAAATACAATAAATAGACACAATTAAATGAATAGTACTACTTCTTCAAAGTATCTGAAAAGACAACAGGCATAATACATTATGTTGCAGGTCAGGTTAGATTTAGTACAGGCCATTGATGAATCTTATTTATTCCCTCCATTGGGGGAAGCTCAGGACCGCAGAGAACGTTCATGTATTTAAGAGCAGGCTCAAGACCCACCTTTTTAGCTTAGCTTTTAACTGACTGATCTATTTATTTAGTCCTAATTATATGTGTATGTATGTGTATATGCATGTGTATATGTATGTTGTGTGTGTGTGTGTGTGTGTGTGTATATATATATATGTGTGTGTGTGTGTATATGGATGTGTATGTATATGGATGTATGAATGATGCGGGGCGTATTGTAATCTGTAAAGCACTTTGTGATACCTTTCGGTATGAAAAGCGCTTTATAAATAAAGTTTGATTGATTGATTGATTGAAGAATCCAGATACAAATAGGCATTGTTTATCCAAATATGGTTTCAATAAGTCTACTGCCAACCCGAATATAGCATCTGACTAGCCCTAGTCAAGTGCCACATTCAAGTATTAAACAGCGCTCAATTACTGCTGATATCCAATGTACATAGAGTATTTTCTCCATTTGTCCTCATATTCATTCCCTTTATTATTTATTCTGTAAAAAAGTTGTTCATATGTAGCCAAACGTCCCTTTAGGGCCTTGGATGTGTCAAAGATGAGCCAAAAATCGATTTGATTGCATATGTAGTTTTTCTGTCGTGGAAGATTCAAAATATTCCTTCCATTATAAAGAAATTCATGACTTCCAATTTTCTTTGCTCTCGTATCACCATATAAAAGTAATATATTTTATAATGTCAGCATTTCATTTTGAAGAACAAGTCAGATTTGACATTTTGACTGTATTTTTTCAGTTTGGACTTTGTTCCTATTGTTGGCAGATGATTGAAATTGTGGGATTTTCCCGTTAGAATATAATGGGGCCTTGGCAGAACCTGGGACTTTTCTGCCATAAAACTTCAGATTTTAAATCTCACTGCAATACAGGAAAAAAGTGACATATTGGTGATGTCAGCATTTCATTTTGAAGGAAAAGACTTGAATTTGACATTTTCACTGCATTTCAGAATGTTCCTCTTTTCTAACATTGTACACAGATGCATGATTCTTCTGTCAGCTTATACTGAAGCTATGGCCGAGGGGGAAACAATAGGATTTGTTTGCCTTTGTGTTTCCTATAAAATATATGAATAATTTTAAAATTAACAAGTGATTTATCACCAATAATGTTTGGTGTAAAGATTTTTACAGTTTAGAAATCTAAGATACCAAAAAACCTCAGTGGAAGCGTCACAATCAGTGGTTAGTTTTGAAGCAGTAAAGTCTCTGTATTGAAAACGAGGCCCATGTTTGTAAACCTGAGGGAAACACATTAATAAATCCAGACTGTAGGTCTTTGTCCAGGTTTTGTTGTGTGTTGAGGTCACTTTGAGCTGCTAATTAATATTTTTGCACACACAAAAAAAACTCAAAAATGTTTTTAGGCTCCGCCCACCGCGCTCTGGTTATCACATAAACACAGAGTTTACAAACTGTATAATATGGCAACAACACTGGCATTGCCAACTGTCAAAAAAAAGTTGAAATGTATAAAATAGAGTAAAAATGTAAAATTTCACAAATTTTCTTCCAAATTAAATCCTGATATCACAGATTGTATGCCGTATTTCAATTAGATTTAAAAATGGAAGTTTTCAGGGTAAAGTCCAATGTCCAATACAAAGTCTTATTTCCATTATATACAATAGGAAAAAATACAGTGATTTTATTCATGTGCCAACAATGGGAATGAGGTTCAATCTGATGAAAATCAGTAAAAATTTTCAAATTCATTCTTTTTCTTCCAAATGAAATGCTGACATTGTAAAAAGTGAAGTTTTAAACAGCTCTGGAAGAGCACAAAAAAACATGTTTATAATGGAAGTCAATGGGGCTGTTCCAGCCGCTGCTATTTTCGAATAAAGAATAGTCTGCTACAGAAAAACTATACATGCAATCAAATTCTTTTCACTTCTCATCTGTGACACAAACAAGGCTCTGGAAATAGACAAAGCCTCAGCTCTCGACATTTTATTCTTCAAAATATAATCCCACTTTTGTGTTTTTGTGTAACAATTTGTATAGTTTTAAGTTTTGAAACTGGGATTTCTAGGGTTAAAATCCAGAAAATTATGACATGTTTGGTAGTTTTGGAAAAGTTTCCAGTAGGTCATGTGATATATGCAAAAAGTAGTGGACAAAAATATTGAAAAATGCAGATTTTAAGGCTGTTTTTAAGCGCGTACATTTTTGTACACTAGAGTAAACGTATGGAAAGTTGTAAATCTCTCACTACAGAAAAACTACAAATGCAATCAAATACATTTTTGGCTCATTTTTGACACATCCAAGGCCCTAAAATCCACCAAAGCCCCAGGTCTCTACTATTCATTATTCTAAAAATAATGACAAAGTTTTTGTTTTGAAAATATAAAGGGTTTAAAACACAAAATAAACAACATGTTTGGTAGTTTTGAGCTCTGGTTGGAGCTGAGCTGTTGAAGCTAAATGCTAACCAGTAGTATGTTAACATCTTAAACACTGACTTACTGGTTTTTCACATAAACGTTTGCTCTCTTGGGTCACGTTTTTACTGTTATCTTTTTGAGCAATGATTACGAGTACATAAAAATTCCACTGTCAATCAGTTGTCTTTCTTTTTTATCCTGAGTAGAGATGTTGATACATGTTGTAGTACTGCATAATTCTACATCGGTATTCAAAATGGCCGCCATAACAACAGTCACATGACTGAAAGGCATGATATTGCTTGTTCATATTTGACACTCATCACCACATACCATTCAAGGTTCTATGTATTTTGGGTGTGTTTGTACCTGTGTGTTCTGCTTGGCAAACAATTAAAACACAACTCATAATTTTCCGCAGCACCGGCTTGCCTTCACAATTGGATACTGATTTTGAGCCCGAAGAGAAAATGGATGTTCAATGTATATTCAACCAAATAGTGAAGCTCTAGATGTTTTCTTTCAAGCCACTTCAATTATAGAATTACTTCTAAGGCTTTTGAAATTCACCTCAGACTGTAGCCATCCTTTTCACTGTAGATTATGAAGACTATTTTGTCATTTTTCTTCCCACTTTGGCCCACCCTCCTACGTGCTCCATCCTGATAAAGTCCGGCTGACATCTTAATAAAGTCTGGGTGACCTTTCTCTCACACCCATCTGTCCGCTGCACATCGGACCAACCACAGTGCACGCTCTATTATCTGTTGGTTTGCTCATAGATTGGATAAAGAATTACTAGGTTATTTGAGGCTTCAAAACCATATGACGGACTACCCAAGATAGATTTTGAAAATGTAAATGTTGCCAGCCCATTTTTGGCGTATTATTTTGTAAGCACTTTCATTTTATTTACTGGTAATGGTATTGGTATAGGTAGTGGCCCAAATATTTTCTCAAGGAAGAGACTACTTGGAGAAAATGTTACCTTAGTACTGTGAGCCCTGAGTAACTGTTTGAGCATAAAAGTCTGATTCATGTTCCAGTAGTGACATAAATTATGAGAAACAAAACATGAAATCAAAGAAATTATTATGAAGAATTAAGCAAACAAAACAAAAAATACATCTGCATCAAAATTATGATTTTTCACTTAAAGATTTACTCATAGTGTCACGAGTTACTATTTGATTTACTCAAACAAGAGTACAGATACTTCATTTTAATATTACTCAAGTAGAAGTAAAAAGTACTTTATGAAAAAAAATGCTTGCAAAAGTACAATTACATCAAAACGTTACTTAAGTACATGTACACCTTTGTAACATTTTAGGAAGAAGAAGATATATATATAGCGCCATTCACAGACATAGTCACAAAGCGCTTTAAATTGGTACAATTACACATTCATTCTGTAACCTGGTAGAGCTGTATCCCCCACCCCTTTTTGTGGGTGTGTCTTGTGGGTGTGGTGACACAGGTGCAGGGAATCAGCTCTGGGACACAATCACTCTACTTAAGCAGCAGACTCACAACACTCTGTCTCTGTCTCTGGTCTATCCCGTTCAGGTAAAGCATAGCCACTTTCATAATTGTGCACTTTGGCCATTTATCGTGTTTGGCTTGGAACAAATGTGTGGTGCATTTACAAAGCTCTGTCTCTGGTCTATCCCGTTCAGGTGTGCTGGAAGGGGGATCTACGGGCGTGGCCCTCGGAGGAGAAATCGTGTGGGTCTCAGTCAGAATCCCAAGTCTGATAACGAACCACAGCCCAAGCTCCGCATTGCGCAGCGCTGCACGGCCTTGCCGGTATCGGACCGAGGACGTTGACCCGAACTCCTCCACTGACTTCCCCCCTCTTGCCTGACCACACAGCACACCTGCACTTCCGGATTAACCCCCATTTTAGTCCTTTTAATATTTTAAAACCAATTTGTAATAAACTGAATCTTTTAATACCAGAACCTGGCTCTGCATTTCCGTCCACACTCCACTGGTTGGTCAGACAGAACTCTGGGCGTTACAATTCCACACTCGGTGGTGTTCAGTTTCCCCTGGGGGAGACTGACAGAAACACTGCCACGACTGCATACATCTAATAATAACACTAATAATAAACTTTCAATAGGAAAGGACTCTTCATGATTATTTCAAGAGGACAACAAAGTTCTCAAAAATGTCTAAAATAAACTACATTTTTTTCTTTCAAGGACAAATGCTTGAGTCCCAGGGGACCATCTATTTAACATAAAAGAGAGCAGCACTTCATAATCTGTGTCTGCATTTTATCTAAATTACGCGTCCATTTTTAAAACCTTCATTTTATTTGTCCTTTTCTTAGAATCTCATTTTCAGTTGAAATGTTTTTAGTGATAGGGGAAATGGTGCATCCACCCTGCCGGCCGACCTTCAAAAGGAAAGTCGCTCAATCCAAGTGTTGGTTTTTGTAATAAAACATGACCTACCAGCAGGACATATCTTCTAAAAGAAATAAAGCTTGTAATATTGAAGATAACATCATACAAATGTAACAAATGTTTCACAGAAACACTGATAAGCTTGGAAGTCTTGATTAAGCGTTTGCACAGATGCACATGATAGTGTGTACTCAAGCAGAGGAAAAAGCCAGCGCAGTTGATATTTGCGAGTCTAAAAACGCCACGAGGCTGCTGCGCAAAGTTAGCGCATGTGGCATAATATGCTAAACAGGCGGAGACAATGGAAATGGTATTGTGTGCTGGTGTTGAGTAAAACTGCTCCAAAAAAATTGTAAGTTTGAGAAGCAGGTGTAAACTTGTGCGCAGGACAGAATAATGCAGTTTTCGTACCAAAAAGGAGTTCTAAACGTTTTCTAATGTTTGTATCTGGCTTGTTTACAAAGATAAAATCATACATGTGTTGTTTTGATGGTGATGTTTGATGTTTATAAAGAAAATAGCTTACACTTTACCTTGGCTCCATCAAACAGCTTCAGGTTCCCATGTCTGTGTACATTTGTGCTCTGCTGTTTGCCTCTCCCTTTCCTCCATGGGCGTCTCCAGTGCGCGAGTGCGAGCCGTGCATCCTGCTGTTCCGATTCCTGTTTCTTTCCCTTTCGCTTTCGAGGTGTCTATGATCAAAACCTCATAATCTTCGATCCCACATTCAGCTGCGATGCAGCAGGTTTTCCCAACACTCCCCTATAGCCGTGGCCTGTGCGTAGTGAAGCGCACAGCACCTGTGACATGCCCCTGAACCAGCGCACATCTACAGCTGGATGCGCACAGAGGAGGTCTTGTTTTTGTCCTGCACCAAAATGTTCACTATCAACGTGGTGTAAACATGGATACAATATTTGGAGACAGACTCATATCACAGGCAGTGGCTATTTCTCTAAAGTCAAAGAATAAAGATTCAGATAAGAAAATGTTGTCCTTTATTCATCATTACTTTTATATGTGTCTCTTTTCCTCATTCGTGTAAAGAGAAGCAGCAGTTTCGCGATTCCTCTGCACTCGCAGTAAGCTCATTTACACATCACATTTGCAGCACTAAAAATATGCACAGTGTCTAATGGTAAATCAGGAGCACCACATCCACAAAATAGCAATTGCTAATTTTAGGTTCTACTCGCAATTTGGCACCAGGTTTGGTAAGGCCTTAAGAGTGTAATTTTGCTCATGTGCAAAACAAGTAGTGTGTTAGAGGATAACATTAAAGCGCATTTGTCATACTGGGTCAAGTCGTACTATCTCTGTCATAGCCTTGACTGTGGTGCTCAGGCGCCACTGAATGTTTTGCTTGCGTATCGGTATGACGCTCTTTTATCGGTATTTATCCCTCTTCTGTGGAAGCATAGACAGACTTGAATGGTAGGACTAGCGCAATGTCTTGAGTTCATGTCTCCGGGTCCCGTAACTATGGTAAATAAAAGACATCCTGACTGCTGCCTATTTTTCATCAATCCTCTCGAGCACCATTATTATGTCATTGCATCTTGCTGAACATTAAAGAAACCAAATTGCATCCGGTCAATCGTAACAACACATTCTGCCTTTTGTGTATAATTGACAGCTCCCACATTTGTTAATTTTAGACCCTCGATCTTCTTTGATGACACTGTTCTCTCACTGTCCATTGTTATTTCTCTAACATAGCACGTGCAAATTCTGTAACCTGTACCAAGCTGTGGGCACGACATGAAAAGACATGATGAAAGGAGAAATTCATCTCAAAGATCATTGAATTCCCTTTTCTTTTTTTTTCTTTGTTAGTTTTTATGTCAGGCAAAGTATAAAATTAAATGAAAACATAAAATAAGGTCCACCACAACATCCAGTTTGACTTTTGAAAAATGGTTTTAATCACACATGCAGTAAAAACTGGCTAACAAGCCGAGCCAGGTAAACACAGTCACACTGGGTAAACAGAATTTAATGAACAATAAAATTGGCAGGGGCAAGCGAGGCAACGCGTATATCTATCTTGAAACACTGTATTTCTCAGTTCATTGCACAATTGTTTGTGTTTGTGTTATCCACTGCACTTTATCAAAATAATGTGTGCTTTTGTTGCTGAACAGTGAAGCTTATTTATGCGTTTGCCTCATTTACTTATTAGAGGCGTTATTAGAGGAAACTCGGATATGAAGGGGACGTTCAAACTTTGCACGAAAAATACTCAAGATTCAGAAGTTGAATCTTGGTACATTTTTTCGTGTTGCAAATAAGATTTGGCTGCCTTGTGTCTGACTTAGGCACAATAGGCTCCTGAGTGTTTGGTAGTCGACAGGTCATCATTATGAGTGAAGTGCTGGGGCAGGTACTTGTCCTGTCTCAGGTAAAGGCAAAAGCACAGTCCTAATCTCTGTCTGCGGTAAGAGTGTCAGGCATCATCAGCCTCAGTGGACCTGGAATCCATCTGCCTCGATATAAAGTGGACAAGCCGAAACACAACCTTCGCCTGTAGTTACTTTGGAAGAAAGTTAGTTTATTGCTGTAAAGCTCGTCCGTCTTTATTCAATCAACTATTTGCCTAGGGCTGGGCGAAATATCGATATTTAAGATATATTGATATATCTTAAAATGAGATATGGAATTAGACCATACATTCACTATATATTGATATAGTTTAAATTCAGATAAGCTATTAAGTTAACAAAAAGAAACAGGTAATCTAAAGCTATTTAAAAATGTTTATCTTAAACTGAGCATTTTATTTTGTTATCTCTTTATATAAGATTTTTATTTTTATTTAAGATGTGCACCTTTACGGAGCTTTGTTATACAGTGTTTATGTTCACATGTTACAATCATGGTTACTTGAGAATCAAACTTGTGTACATCACCATTAATCTATTTTATTTCTTGCTGCTTTTGTGCTACCTGCGGCTGCCATTGTAATTCTGCCTGTTGCCATAGGTTGTGTGTGAGATCATACTAATGAATTGTTTGACCATTTTATCGGCTAATAATGATTGTTGTTGTTATTGTGTATTGTTTGCTGCTGGCAATCAACATATTGCCCAGGGACTACGGTTGAAAACTAGATTTAGAGCTAAAACTGGCAAATTTACAGAAATGTTGATTAATGTGCATTGTCCCTGTTCAAATAAATTAATATAATAAAAAAATATATAAAGAAAGGCCTGGGTGATCTGCCCCAAGGCTCCCTATCAGCAGCACGCACAGCACATCAGTCAACATCATATTTCCCGATGACATTTTAAGCGTTTTGCTTTGTCATATTATGCAAGTTTGGAGACCTCTGTATAATACACCAGTCTTCTTCGGCAGCGCCGACTGAAAGCAAAACCAACAAAATAGATGTTACCTGTTGTGTGACAGTATGCAATGCATCATGCTCTCACTTGTGCCCAGAGGATAATAAGTCACTGGAGAGTTATTGGTGTATATGGTCAGTGTGAGGAGAAGAATGAGGGCTTTTGGGCTGTAGGGCAGTGGCCATCTGCAGTCGCGGGCTGTATGCCCTGTGTCCATCTCCCTCTCTCTGTAAACAAACAAGACATGCCAATGAAGCAGAAATAAATCTTAAGGCTTTGCTGCAATATGTAATGCAAGTCACAGTATTATCGATTTATATATTGTAAATATGTCAACACGTTTTGCTCCTTGGATGACCATTAAATAAATCAGCTGCAAAATTCAAAAAAGTATTTTTCCACGGGTACCATGGCGCTCATCTCTCCTTTTGCTGCATTTTGACTCGGAGCTGGCATGTCCAGGGCCAATCACCGGTCATTACGGAACCGTCTTCCCCTGGGCTGGAGCCAGACGTACTGATACTAATGTGACATGAACAGACAGTGACCTCTGATATACCAGAGGAAAAGGACAGCTAGTCCTCTGAAACAGACATGCCATACATGTGTGGTTTAATAGTTCACATCTTTGTAACAACTTTTTTTTAGCCATGTTAGCTTACTTTTGTATTTGTAGCTGCTTCTTTACTCTAATTTTCTGCTTGGCACTTTCAAATAATTTCACGAAAAGGGGATACTTAGACTTACACAGTGTTCACCTAATGGCCCGCCGACTTTCATAACTTTATTGTAGCTGCCGTCATTATTGTGTGTATTCCAGTGTATGCGCGCATTGTGTTTCCTCTGAAACACCACCCAGAGTGCTACTTGTAATAGAAACAGTGCATAGTAACACTGAACCACGTAGAAGTAGTTGAAAACCCTACAACAATCACATTAAGTTTCTAGCTATGGGGATACAAAATAGGGTAATAAAATGTTTTTATTTTAAAGGCCACTACTCATTCCCTATATGGACACCAAAAGCTTTTTTTCCCCTGAAGCAGACTGTGTTACCAGGAAAGTATTGGTGTTAAGAACTGTGTGCGACCAAGAAGTATTTGGCGCGGCATCATGATGATTTTTCTCACCATGGGAGCCAACACCTTCTCAACTCCGTCTTCAGCCTTTCAACTCCCCGCGAGTTGTGAATCGCACAAACACATTGCAAGGAAGATGGCACCGACAACATTTGCCACCACAATGCCTCGGTGTTTTAGTGCACTGTCTAATTTGTGTTTGGATGTGCTAAGTTTGCAAATAAATCTCTCGTGTGAAATAGGGCTATTTGATAAGAGTAAGAAAGATGTGGAATTTCTTTTTCGGACACACTCTGACTATAGATTGAACGCTGCTTGATAGTTCGTTGTAAAGGCATTTACCGTATTCAAATGTGCTCTTCCTTTAGAGGCTGCTGCTCAACTTGAAACCGCTTTTTAATTTATTCCTATTTCTGCCTTTGAAAGAGTACAATACCAGCAATACGGGGAGCTGTAGTCCTGCATGAAGCATGTTTATACTACTACACTGTCAATCAGTCCGGTTTATAAAGTCAAACACTAAAGTCTTGTTAGCCAGTAAAACATACCATCATTTGCGTGTGCCACCTTCCCCTGTGACAACGGCGTGTTCGCCTCGTCGCACACCCCACGGGGTCCGTTCTGCCAACAGACGCAGTGTGTGGGTTTTGCTGTGGCGGAGTGCGGATCGCCCTTGACTGCTGCTGACAGGCGTAGAGAGGCGGCAGAGTCGTGAGCCCTCTGTTAACCGCACTGCCACTGTTAGGGCGAGATGAGTGCTCATTTATGGACATTAATTATGGCTGTTCAGTAACTGCGTCCAAAAGCTGCCACTGCAACTGTACTGCGGAAAGTGAAAGGCAAATTATTATGTGACAGGCCTGTAATAGCTCTAACAAGTGAAGCATGATAATTATCAGACAACAAATTATCAGCAGATTAAGGAAAAGAAGGCTTTCTCTAAGTAGTTAAACATACAAAGTATTATCTGTGACGCATCTGGAAATTTGGAAAAGTAGGCCCGTACATTTGTATAGGCAGACTCTTGATTAATAGGAATATGATTTTGGTTTAATTTGTTATTGGTTGACAAAGTCTTCCACTGAAATAAAATGAAAAACAATTGATATCTGAAATGATATTGAAATGTATCAATGAATTTCAACATTACAACATTGTTAAAATCCTCGTATTGGTAGAATACTTATTGGCGCATTCTCCTTGTTAGTGTGACTGCTATACCATTCTGTCACACAGTCCTCCACGACATATTGAACATCGTCTCTCATACCATCTGGAAACGCAACTTCTGATTTCACAGGCGGCCGCGGCGACAGAAGCCAGATGATCCTTCAAAGCCCAGAAGGTTGAGTCTCGTCTGAGACGTGGGATTGCCTCTGTGGTCGCGTGGTCTCCATCTGTGGTCCCGAGACAGGCCTCTCCTCTGCCAGGACCCTTCCCCTACGCCCCAGGGCCACCGCTTGACGTGTTAGGACGACCCGCACGTGGCCTCACGCCAGACACACGCCTCAAAATAGCTCCTTAATTTATCATAGTCCCTGCCAAAGGGAGGGAGTAGTGCTGCCTAGGCACTTCTGTTCATTTTGGGATGTTCAAGAGTGACCCAGAGAGCAATGACTACTTCACTAACACGATTATGCCCATATGAAATTTGTATTCAACGTCTGCAGCACATCACTTCATTCCCTTGATTTTTACTTGTTGGCATAGAATTATTTTAAGCATTGATAATTTGCATTAAAATCTGAATCTTTTTGTGATAGCTTCATGTTTTTACAAAATCGTACAGTCTCCATGGTCTAAATATATGGAACGAAAATTGGATATATAAGAGGTATTGCCTGTCACAAATATTTAACGTTTTGATTCGTAGAAGGAATGGAATGGACTGCTTTGTATTCTTGTATCCCGACAATTTCCTCTGTGATCTGGTGTGACAGCACATGAGCAAACACTTCACTGTCCAAAGACAAGAATGTGTGAGAAGTTCACGCAAATTGTTGAGTCTAAATCACTTGTTATAAATGTGTGAAAGAATAAATAAATGAAAGGTTGAAATCTTGAATAAAGGAGTGAACTTTCAACCATTTGTGCCTGTGACTGTCAAGCTTGCGCCATGCCTAGGGCTGGGCGAAATGGACCAAAAGTCATATCCCGATATATTTGTATATATCGATACACATCCTGATATTTTTTCCGCAACGTGAGAGCTGTGAAATGAAATGTTAAGTCAAAGCCAAAGCCAAATACGAGTAGTTTTAATAAAAACTCACTATATGTTTTGCCTTAATGTATCAACATTGCGTATACGAGAAAGGTTTGTTTTCCTGAGCTGGACGGCTCTCACTGAAAAGGCCGACTGACTAACTTTAAATTGGCAGTTTTCCTGAGGGGGACTAACAGGATATTTGAGGTAGCGGATCTGCTTATGGACAGTCGATTGCTTTCAGCGCTTTCAGCGTTGTCTTTCAGCCCTGAGACCAGCTGGTGACACAGTACGACAGATGTGGCATTATCAGAGTACACAAAAATGATTTTGCAGCGTCTGTAATCAAACTCTGTTTGATATACCTAAAATTATCAAGATTTAGTTCAACTGTCCGAATGACTTTCTTGATGTGCCTTTAAATGTAAATTATGAGTCTAAGATGATTCCCAGGTATTTATACTCTGTTGCAACACTGATCTTCTCTCCTGCAATATACACTTCAGGATCTGGTAAGTCGGACTTTCTCTTAGTAAAAAAAAAACATACAAACATACCGTCTTTAAGTGTAGACGTGAGTTGTACAACCATTGGGGAATGTTCCAAAGATTTACACAAAATAGCTTTATTTTTGGAAGATTTTTTTTTCATCCTCAATTTACATGTACTTTTATTACATGTACTTTTATTTTACGACTCCAACACTGATATTGAGTTTTATTTTGTTGTTGATAAAACACCACCGCTCCTCAACAGGACGCACAAATAAGCAAGGCCGTGGGAACCCAGGGTGCTGAGGGCGCTGCAGTTTGTGTATTGCAAGCAATATTATTAAATAAGAAATAGGCACAGAAATCTTGTGCCTCAGCACCCCTTAACCAAAATACGTTCCCAGGGCTCTCCAAACAAGTCTAAACCTGTTCAAACCGAACACTGCAGAAGCCCCTCAAGTGTACTAGGTCTAAACGACATTTTTGCTTTGTATAGCACAACGTTACAATCAAGTTCATTGTTCCAGCTCCCTACAAAGTAGAGCGATGATCAATACCGTTGTCAAAAAGATGACTCTGTTGTGCAATTGTTGGTTTAAAATGGCCTTGTAGCTTTGAAATGGAAACACTCCTCCTGCTGGAGCTTAAATCCTAATCCCAGCGCCCACTCTTTGATTTGCTCAATGACAGTGGCACTGCACTTTGGCAGTGCACTCCACAACACAGGCCAAATCCTGTGTCTCCGGCCAACAGGCTGCAAGAAGCACATGCAGGCTAACAGTGACTGTGGATGTACAGGAGGTCTGCAGCACAGACCTTTTGGTCAATTATCCAGAAAAGGTTCATGAAGAAGTATATCTTTCCTCTAGTGCACACACATACTGTGAACAATACTGTCATTGCGTGTAAATTATAAAATAATGAGTGTGAAGTCAAACCTTTTAAAACAACATTGTACTTTTTAAAATGGGAATTAACTGCAAAATTACAATCAACACCCACATGATCGATGCACCTTATGCATCGACACAGATGAACATGGCACCCTGGGGAGACTCATATGAAATGAGATCGCGGCTGGTGCCAGGCTTTGTCACTGTCCTCCTCTCTTTCTCCATATTGCCTGCAGCGTGAGCATAGCATTAGCTATGTTCGTGTATGGAGCCAGACTGAACTGGAGTCAGTGTCATCAGTGCTTATGGTGCACCCTGAGACCGATAAATCAATGCTCCTTTAACTGTTAATCAATCTGTGCTCTGTGTTATTCTCATTGGACCTGCGTAGCTTCATTACTGCTCAACAATTAACACTGGCATCAGAGTGATCACCATGACAACAGATATGATTAATTTGAGTTTTTTTTTACAGTTGTCATTTATTTGGGATTGATATTTAATTTGCTTCCTCAAATTTGCATTCACAAGCATAACCAAATTGTTACAGCATGATTGGAACTTTTGAGCAATGATGTGACTTTCACTTCTATGTTTTGTGAAAAATCATGTTGTTACATAGGTAGACGTTCAAATGTCTACGTTTTGAAACAATTTAGAGTTTACTGGTGCACTATGGAAGTAACTCTAGTGCTGCTGAAATAACGACACACTGCTACTCTCATCACATATTTACTTACAGCACGTGTGACGGTCACGCCTATAAACTTAAACCAAGAGGGACCAGAGTTATTCCAGGACAATAATACGTTTTAATTCAAATTTCAGATTTATTTATTGTTATTCACCTCATGTCTGTGTAGACAGGAGTTGTCCATCTTAGATGAAGGTTATTGAGTCATTTTCTGTACTCTTCTTCTGACACTTCACCTCTCAACCAAAAGGCTTTGTCAGTGACACACGGGGACTAGATAAAGACCACTGGGAGGGGTCAGTTTAGTTACTTTGCAAAAAGAGCAATGAGCGATAATATCCGGAGCCAATTTGAAAGTGTCAATCTACATGTTTGCACATTCTTTTCTATTGAAGGTTTTATACAAAGTCGACAGTACTTGGTTCTGTTTTCACACCTGTTTAAGTAATATCTGAATCTTCTTACCACCAGTTTACTGTATATCCTCCTCCTGTTTACCCCAATCAGTTAGTGCTTTTGTTACCTTACTATCTCTGGAAACGCTTATCCCTCCATCATAATAATAATAATAATGCCTTACACTTATATTGCGCTTTACAAGCCTGTATTACCAAGTTTCTCAAAGCGCTACACTGTCGTCATTATTCATTCACTCCATACTTGGTGGTGAGCTGCTGTTGCAGCCACAGCTGCCCTGGGGCAGCCAGTCTGCGCCATCGGCCCACCACCTGCCACTCACTCATACACCAGGGTACGCAGACACTGGAGGCAAGGAGGGTGAAGTGTCTTGCCCAAGGACACAACAACAATGTGCACCTTCAGGAGGCGGGATTCGAACCCCCGACCTTCTGATCACGAGACGACCCGCTCTACCATCTGCGCCACCGTCGCCCCTCCACCCCTCCATCCAGAGTAGAGACAGACAAATAAACCACCAACATGGAAATATAAAAAATACTCTAAAGCTTTACTACAATCCGGAGTGGTTTGATCATTAACATGCACTGTCCCAACCAAATAAGCCAATAAATGAATACAAAGTAAGACATAGTAACCCGCTCTGCTAGTGCGGACGTGTCCCTACAGTACACTCCAGAAGTGCGGAGCAAAGGTAAAAGGGCTTAAGCCGAATAAAAAAAGGTTTTATTCTTACATTGTGTTCATCATCATTATAGTATTTTCTAACCAACCAAGTATTAGATTGTGATCACCTGCAAAAAGCAATATACACCCTCTTTCATCAAACTTTTTGGTATTGATTGTTCAGCTTCCCCATGGCCTTGTGCATAAAACTGTTCTTCAGTCGACTGGACCTGGCCCGTGGATTCCGCAGTCTCCTCCCTGAAAGCATTACCTTGAAGAGACTGTATGATAGGTGTGAAGGGTCCCTGGTGATTCTGAGGGCTTTGCGGGTGAGACGGGTGGAGTACATGTCCTTAATGGTGGGGGGAGGGGCTCCGCAGATCCTCTCCGCTGCTCTCACGATGCGCTTGGTTTACATTTTAATGCAAAAATGCTTTGGTATCGGAAGACACAAGCCCTAGTATTTCTATTTCTTTGCATCAAATAACCATCACCCATCCCTGGAAAAATAGACACTATACCGCTCTTCAACCCTGATTAAAAAGTGTAAAAATTGTTTCATAAAGAGACACGTTTCTGAAGCCCTTTAAAACCTTTTCCTTTCGCAGAGAAGCAATTTGTTGTGTTGCTGTCATGATAGCCTCTACAAAGCTCAACTGTCAGAATAGCGCTGGCTCTGTCCTTTCCGTCCTAAATCTTGTTAAAGCCCGTCACAAGTCACTGAGCCTGGTAATTGCTATTTGTACTCTCTCGTGCCACGATCAAGGCTTTTTCAGGACACATACTTATAAAGGCGTTAAACTGTTACTATTGATTTTTAAGTAATTTTGCTCCATAATTGTGCCTCTAAACGAAAATGATTTGATGGAGGTAGAACTGCAACGGCGCAACGTCTCCAAGAGATGACTTGAAGAAAGATCACACACCTCCCACGCTCCCCTGTCCCAGATGGCACATTTATAGTAGGCTTTAGCGAACAGAATGACGTACCACACATAATCTCTGCCATCCTCAGCGTCCTGCGTGTTATACACATTACCAAACTGCCACCTTCTGCCTCTTTCAGCTTAGTTTCTGCTGAAATTACAAAACTGGGAATTGTGAGAATCTTTTTTTGTTGTTGTTGTTAGAAGTTTTGAAACACGTTAAGTGGAGTTGTGAAATATCAAATCCATTGCAAGTTCAGAAGATCGAAAGACTCTCTGCCACTTGGGATAAAGTTTGAAAAGTCTATATAAATGTTGAGATAATGATGACACTATTGATCTTAGTATAGTGAACATACTTGCTGAAATTGAAGAGTTGGAATGCATGAAAAGTAACAAAACCCTACATCTCTCTCTCTCTCTGTTTTTACTGCTATGGTTATGGAGCACATGCATTTCTCTGCACAAGTTGAGTAACAGTGTTCAGAAAAGTGCCATTTGTATTAAATGTTGCAACATGTGAACAGCGCCACAGCCTCAAGTCAATACGCCTGGCTTTATGATTATATTCCTGCGCACACCGCTTCAGTTTGTTGGCTTCTTTAGAATTCAGTTTCACATTTGCATCAATTCTCTGCCAAATGCTAAGCTCACAGAAACAGCATTTTCATTTTACATTGATTTTATTTGAATAAAGTAACCTGCAGCTACAGAGGGATTCATGTGGAGCAGGAAGCAAGCACATGCATCTCTGAAGTTGCGCGCTTTGGATGCTAACTGTAAATCTAGTCCTCAGGTAAAAATCTGCAAAAATATATGCCATCCCTGTCCTCTTCAGAAATATGGCTTTTCATTTTGGGACGACTAATGATAGTACAGACATTGCTGATATTATAGATATTTCTATTGTTCTTTCACTAATCCAAAGGTTGGCGATTCAGTCCCGCTCCATGCACCACAATAACAGAGCTTTTGTGGTCAACATCGATCGATACAATCGACCAGCCATCTTGAGGTGTTGCTAATGCAGTGGGGTAAGCTTAACGTAACCATAGCCAATCAGTGTAGACCAGGATCCATAAAAGGGGGTCTGTTACGTGTGTTGACCTTTCCCACCTCTGATGTTACCCGCGTGTCCTGAAGAAGCAACAATGGGTTGCGCAGGTTAGCCGACTGCTAAGCTCAGAATCTCTGTGAAAAGTGCCAAGCTCCGGTGATGTGTATCTGTAGTATTATGCATTGGTGAGTAGCGCGTTATCCATTTACTTTCTGTTGTGTGGCTATGTGGAGCTAACACACCATTGTTTGTAGGCTGCCGGTATGTGCACGACTCCGGGTGGGACTCGCCCTTGCTCAACGTTCACCTAAACTGCTAATCTTTTATTATTGTTGTAAGTTTTAGCTAACCTGTCAATTGCTGTAGTGCAGGGGTGAAGTTCTTTAAGATGCCAGCGCTGGCGCCCTCTCTCCATGCTTCCCCTTCTTCCACCCGCTCTTCTACCATGCGATCAGTCACAGACTCAGGTGTTTGGCCAATGCCTTTGCAGCGGTAGGTTTGGTCAAAACGCTTGACTCATTTAAAAGGTAGAGACTTCAACCCTCACGGCAAAATGGTTGAATGGTTGTCTTTTACTACATCTATTGATGGACTGCCTGTCATGGACTTTTTTTTATAGTGATCATTTAATAATGAAATTTCCAGGAGGGTCATCTGCAAAATGTCAAATAATAAATGTTACTCTTGTTTTCTATACTCTGTCTCCTGTCCAAATCAGTATGAACTTGTGTCCACCTTAAGTTAAACAGTTGTTGATACTTTTTCCTGCTTAAAACGCAGGATGGTGTTGTGGCAGCAAATAGGTTCATTTATTACCAGGTAATTGTAATTATATTAATGCTGCCCTGGGCACTCGGTTACACTAAGGAAGTTGAATTACTGGTAGGTATTTAGAATGTACTTCTTCCTAATTTTCTCACATTTGCAAAATTGTGACATCGATCATGACTGTATTACCTGTCAGCCCCTGAGCTCCGTCACGTCCCGTCTGAGCTGTAAGGGGATAGGCTTCAGAGCCAGACTGGTTGGAACCCGTGGGCTGCTTCCAAGAGACACCGGTAAAATACAAGGCTAACCTCTGTGACCAAATGTACCGTATCTGTGTCACATTTCCAGGCATCAAGATGAGTTATCAGAATATTGCAGTAAGATGTGAAATCTTGATGAAAAGGTGTGTGCAATTGAAGGGCAATGCTTTAACAGGGTTGATATCATCCTAAAAAAGACCACTTTGAGCTTTTAACCAAAATGCTATTTCGACATGAACAACCTGTATACCTGCCGTTTGTAGTTTTTAGTTTAGTTTTGAAAATAATAAATACAACTTCCAGTAGATCAGAGCCTGCTGATCTCTGTGGAATGATATGGTATCAGTTAGCCTGATACCATATCATTCCACAGTGCACCTGAGGTAAATCACTTATAACGCCAGACTAACAATATAAATGTCTGTGTCAATAGAATAATTTTAACCATTTTGCATTTAAAATAACTTATATTTGAGCAGCATCAGCTTCGTGGCTGTAAGCTAACACAGCGGCCGAGTGATCTGCGAGAAAATAGTCCCTTAAAATGCGTTAATTCATGTGATTAAAGGTCAGTTATATTTCAAAAATTATTCTATTGACACAGACATTTATATGGGTAGTCTGGCGTTATACGTGATTTACCTCAGGTGCACTGTGGAGTGGGTCAGACTGTTTTTAATGCAGGCTAACTGATACCATAGAAATGCTTTAGCCTTGCCCTAGCCTAGCACCACTAAGCTCTTCAAATATAAGAACTGCATGAATTTAAGAAAAAAATATCTCCAGACATCAACAACACACTGGATAACTAGGAAATGAGTCCCTATGTCAAAATCCTGAAATATCCCTTTAACATCACAGCAACAGGACACCAGGAATGCTGTTACAGGCTTACAAACACGAGTAATAACTGATTGCAACAAAATATATGAATACATGCTTAGTTGCAATTATCTAACCCTAACCAGCCCTGATTTACAAAGCTATAGGAAGTTTAAACTAATCCAAACTAACCCTAAACCTAACTGTAAGGATAGTTTATCAAAGAGCTCCGTCAGCTGCATTTAAACCCTCTTTGTCCTCTTCTCAAACGATTTAAACTAGAGCCTTTCCAGATTGATTACTGTGCTAATGAAATTACCACTGTAATATCAGTCTGGCTTTCAACAGGTTAGACGGCCCTGTTGAACTGTCGGATGGCTTCGTTTGAAAGACCTGTAAACAGATCGTTACAATTATCCAGTCTATTCGAAATAAATGCACAAACTAATTTCTCCCCAAAGGCTGAATTCTTTTTTTAATGGGGTACTTGATTTAATGTTATAATTTGTTCTTTCACTGTTGGCATGAATAAGTACACACATAAAATATATATATATATATATATATATATATATATATAAATATAGCTTCTTTTTTATCAATCTCAGAATTGTATCAATCTCAGAATTTTCATCTAAACTATCATTATGGAATTATTTACCTAAACCAGTGCATATCATGTTTCTATTGTGGTCTGCTCCACTTCACTTTGACGCCTTGAAAATCGTCTGAAACACATACCTGAAACCTGAATTAATTCACGTTAATTATGCAGGAGTTATTGTGAGTCCTAGAAACCAAAATCGATTGTACGTCAATTGCAAATACCCGACTCACTTACAACGAGACTGTTCTATATACGATGTTGGCCCACTTACTTGTAGTGTTAGGAAACTGATTGGAAGAACCTCTGAAAGAAAAAAAAAACAAATCTTTGGAGAGTTGTACAGTCACAGTGAAGTCTCTGCCATGGCATTTTAACTAAGCCACACGATATTTAGAAATGGAATGACTAATTGCAACAGAGAGCTCCAATTCCCAACTCTAATTATTTATTTCAACCCAATCATTACAGAGGGAGGATTGATTGAAATGTATCAAGGACTTCTTCCCTATGTGATGTTGTCTCTTCAACAGCAGCTTATCTCTTCTTGATTGGCTGTATTGTAATGTTTGTTTGGTAGAGTTGACACACAGGTGCACCAGCCTATTTATAAACCCAGCTAACGTAGACGCTACTTTTTCAGCTTTTTGCAGTTTTTAAAAGTGTTGTTATTCCCAGTGGGCAATCCATTTTTAATGAATGAAAGCTTTTGAATGCTGCCCATATTTTTAAAAGCATACAGGGACAAAAAGACTTTGTGCACTTTACTTTTGTTTTCCAGTTAAAATATATATATATATATATATATATATATATATATATATATATATATATATATATATATATATATAATTTAAAAAGCAAATGCTATGTTTCACAATAGTAACACACACAATATTTGTTTGCAAAACTGTCTGTCTGTCTTTCTGTCTGTCTGTCACACAGGTGTCAGTCACATGAGCCTGAATAATGAGTGTGTACCCTTTTATGTTTCAGAAAACTTACGCCATCCACAGCTGCTCCACTGACAGGTGCCCTCAGAAGAAGTGCACTGAGGTGAATGTGGAATTATAGACTAGGTACAACAACTTTTTTTTGAGTGAGGATATTTTAGCTTTAAGCCTTTGCTAGTAGATCTAATCATACTTCACTCTGTTTTAGTTAGTGGGACATTCCCTTTACTTTATGGGAGTATTCAACATGGGATTTTGGTTCTGACCTGCTCTGATTTTGTGACCTGCTTTATATGCAGCACAACTATGACTAAAACATTATTCCTCATTAAGATCCCCGGGAAGAGTCGCTGTCAATGTTATGGCAGCCGATAGGGATCCACATAATAAACATCTATCACTTTATAAGGACCCTAACGAGGTACATTACAAATTGCAGGTCTATGCAATGAAATATATATATATTTTAAATGGACAGTTTGAAACTACAGTGTAGTTGTGCAGACACTGTGCAGTAATGTGCCATTACATATAGCTACTTAAAATGACGATTGTTTGATTATTTTTATCATGGTTCCATTTCAGATTTTTAGGCTCATTGAACAATATTTTTTAAGGACAATACACTTTTTTTGTGGCTTGTGATTTTATGGCGATGGTGAGTCCCAACACCAAGTGAGAACCACTGTCATATGGTTCTATGAAATAAACATAATATACATTCAGTACAGTACTTGAACGCATTGAGTAACTATTGGTGGTACCCCACTGTCTTTCTATCGACCTCTTCCTCATTTCCCAAGGTGAATTTTTTCTTTACAAGACTGATTTCTAAATGTATCTATTCGATAAACTAGATACAGTATCATGCACTGATGGAGGTCATGTGCACATACAGTTTACCAAAGTGTTCAAATGTAATGTTTGTGTCAGAACTGAGAGCTTCTGATTCACATGCATTTGTTTGCCCCTAACCTTCTTTGTTTCATTACAAGTGGATGACAAATCATCCCATTGATGCATTTAAGGTGGTACAGAATCTTTCTTGATGTAATAAAGAGCACATTATAACTTTTGTGAAAGTCATACGGCCTTGGCCAAAGCCGCAGAAGAAGACAGGTGGTTTATTCTTCAGGACCTTGTGTGTATTGAACTGAGTAGAGCGTGCCAATGCAATTCAATTTCAAGCTATTGCAATGAAGGATTAATACAGCAGCAAACAGTATGGGGGATACTAAGAAACGACAGCACACGGACACTGAATAGCTATTTGTTTAGTTTTTAGTTTTTTTTTTTTTCATGATTTTCCAAATGGAAATGGTTAACTGTCAACATGCAACTTAGAGCAGTTCAATTGACAAGTGATGAACCGTGGTCAGGTGAGAGTGAGGTCATTGAGACTGAACCTCAGGTAAGAATAGCTCTGTTAAGACTGAGACTCACTTTAGTCCACTTATGGTCAGAATTCTTGAGCATATTTTATTGATGAAGCTACTTTGATGAGAGGTGAAAAGTCCTACATTTCAACAGCAGAGTTCAGATGATGACTCGAGAATCTTTGTTTGGAATTATGATTAAAACGTACGACCACCGGCATTAGCCCATCAACCTAAGTAATCCTCAGAAGACCATAATGAGCTTCCATCTGCACAGTGTACAATATCTTCCATTTTAAAACAGTGACAAAGGAAAGAGATTACATCTGAACACTTAACTCCAGCCCAGACTTTTTGTTGTGACACTACAGGCTAAACAAAGTTAATAGAAGTGAATATTTTTGCTAAACATGGAAAGTTATGATCGATGAAGGATACCACTGACATCACACACATTGCTCCAGGGGAGAAACCACCAATAATGACACCACTTTGGAAGAATATCCCTACTACAATTTGGTTCACTTTCCAGATATTGTGCATGTAAACAGGCTATGGAGCTTTCTGTAGGATTGTGTGTGTTGGCTGTGGACAATGTGGATCAGTGGGCAATCTTGGCTTGCTCATGTGAGTCCCACTTGTGACCGTTGTATGGCTAGAATAATGAGAAGATTCAGACTGCTGCGGTGGGCATGCAAGGCTAATGCACCCTTTGTGTGTCTCTCCAAGCATGGGGAGTTCAAGCATAAAGCCCCCAGAAGGCTACCATAGATGAACGTGGACATAAGGATGTGAGATGAACACTATAGAAATACATATGTGCATCATGGAGAATCTTAGGGGAAACTATTCTGCAACAATTGATGTCATTTTAAGCTAGGTTAGTAATGCACATGTAAGGCAACAACCACATGACTTATTAGTATTATGAAATCGACTTGGTTAGTATTAAGAAAGTAAAATTACATTAGGTTGCTAAAATGTGTTTCCCCATTAAAAACTAAATATTTGCGCCCTATCCAATTAATGAGTGGAGAAGTCTCACCAGGTAGCCTTTGTTCTTCCAAAACAAACAACACAATCGGTCCAAGCATCCTTAGTAGGCTCAAGAGAATTAACTATGTTTCATGCTGCTATTAATGTAATTATACAGTATTTTCTTCATCAGGCTTATATAAAACATATGCCTGATGAAAGCCTGGAAACTCCCAGCTCACGTTAAAGAAGCAGACACAGTCCCTACATATAAGACTAGGCTCAAAGTATACCTCTTCAAATTAGCTCATGATCAGGTCAGTTAGGTAAAGCTCTAACCCACAGCCTGAAGTAAAGCTGTCTTAGGAGAAACATTGCTGTGGGAAGTATGGTACAATGAGCGATACCCTCTTGCTCTTCTTACTGCATACTTTGTCTTATAATAAATGTTTTTCTTTTTATCTGAAGTCTTTTCATTACTATTCACAAGAGTGGGACAGGCACTCCTGTCTAGATCGAATGAATGAACCCCGGCCGAACGGAGGCCACCTACAGGGATTGGAAAAGAGGAACTGAAGCTCCAACAAGGACTGGACGTTCTGCGATATTGGCCTGTCTTCTTAGGGACTTCCATCGGCCGTGGGTCTCTGGAGCCTGTCCGTCCATGGGAGTGGATCTCTCCTTCTGGGTTTCTCCTTGAGGTTTCTCCTTTCTCCCACTGGCTCGTCAACACCTGCCGGCGACGCTTATTTGGACATTATGTTTGCCTGGATACTTAATTCACCTGAACTTTACATTGCCCTATTTACTGTTCTGTTTTATTGCCTTAATGTCTAGTGCAGCCCTGTGTGCAACTACGCAACATTGGATAATGATGGCGGCGCCGGGTGTGTGGGGTGTAGTCGCAGCTCTTTTTACCTGTGTGCTGCTCGCAAATAATTGTTACTACTCCAACACCCATCGAATCTTAAGCAACTCAAATGGTAACATTAAATCTCCATCAGTAAATTTAGCGCCGATCAAAGTTACCAAACACTTTGGTCTTGGAATATATGCTCTGGCCACCACCTTCATTCATCCATATCTGCGCAGCGGAAAAACAAAACATGTAAAATCTATATTAAAGCCACAACAAAGCATCGCGCTTATAATCGCTATATGCCTACTACTGTCCGGAGATATCCAGCAATGTCCAGGTCCTATCAACAATACAATTTGGAACGAGCTGAACATTAACATTAAAACCGTAACATCTCTGGCTGTTTTTAAAAAGAAACTAAAGATTTCGCTTCTCGGAAACTATAATAAACCCTAGCTGATGACCTCTAACAAGACTTATGTAATCCATATCTGATGGTAATATGTACTAATGTGTTTAAGCACAAAAAAAAAATACTTACCTTTTTTAAGTAAAATTGATGCAACTCTAAGCTAGTAAAAGTAAGGTAAGGCAGTTTTAAATTAGAGTAGGTAAGGTTAGTTGGTAGGTAATAGAATAGGTATCTATTGTGTATCGCAGGGTACTAATGTATGTTTCTGTTTTTAATATTGTATATTGTCTTGGGCCCCATATATATGGAAGCTGTTGCTTCAAGGGTGTCCCGTTTATGAATATGCACTATCATCTATGAATGAATGTTAAAATGCTTTTACCGTATATTTGTAATAAAAACTGAAACTGAAACTGAAAACTTTCAGGTATGCACATGTATTACAGCAAACTACGTGTTGGAGCATATGTCTCACCTGAATGCTCTTTCTACCTCCGCCGTGGGGCTACCGGTGATCGGCGCGGGCGTGGCAGTCGGCTGGATGGATCCATCGGGGACCGAGAGCGGCGTGTCTACCTGCGGCGCACGGTGTGTGTTGTTCAACATTACAACTCAGGCCTTCATAACATTCTCGACATCCATGCACCGTTAAAAACAAGAACAGTTTCATTTCCCAGATCATCCCCATGGTTCACAGATGAGCTGAGGAAAATGAAAACGACTGGCCGAACCCTGGAGCGGCAGTACCTGGCTAGCAGGCTGGTAGTGCATAAAGAAGCCTACAGAAACCATCAAAAAGCCTATTCCTCAATCCCCACACACACACAAACAGTGATACCAGTGATGATCAGTGTAATAGGTTCATGGACTTTTTTACCCACAAGATTGATAAAATACGCTCTACCTTTCCTGCTCTGCCTCCCCTTCATCCAGGAAATATGCTTTTGGAGCCACTGTCCACATTCTCTCAATTTCATAATATTACACTGACAGAGGTAGAGGGCATCATGATGAACATGAGGGCCTCTACATGCTCTTTGGATCCACTGCCAACACCACTAATAAAAGCTAATATCCCCGCCATCAGTCCATTAATTACTGCGGTAATAAATCATTCATTACAATCTGGTGAAGTTTCGTCCACTCCCAGAACTGCAGTCATTCATCCCCAACTGAAAAAACCCTCATTAGACCCTGAAAATCTGGCAAACTATCGACCAATATCCAACATACCGTTTTTATCCAAGGTCCTGGAGAAGGTTGTTGCAGACCAGCTTCATCGTCATCTTCAAACACATAATTCCAATTAGGTTTCCGGTCAGCACACAGCACAGGGACGGCCTTGGTGAGAGTCACAAATGACTTGCTGATGGCTGCGGATCAGGGTTCACCATCTCTCCTGGTCCTCCTGGATCTGTCGGACGCTTTTGACACCGTGGACCATCACATCCTGCTCCATCGGCTCCAGTCGGTTATTGGCCTGATACTACCCTTGATTGGTTCCACTTATACCTCACAGGAAGAGAGGAGTATGTCGCCCTGGGGGAGGCTAAATCGTTGCCCTACACAGTTACCTGTGGTGTCCCTCAAGGATCGGTCCTTGGGCAGGTCCTTTTTACAATCTACATGCTCCCCCTAGGCCAGGTCATCAGAAACCATCAAGTCTCTTTTCACTGTTACTCTGTTGATATGCAGCTGTACATGAAAATTTATTCCACATCCGACCTCAGTCCCACCGGCCACACTCTACGCCTGCCTGGAGGAGATAAAGGCATGGATGACTAGCAACTTCCTCCAGTTGAATAGCAGCAAAACTGAAGCCATCTTAATTGGCACCCGGCACCAAATCCAGTCATCCATCATATCCAATATTCATGTCTCGGGTCACAACATTCCCCTTTCCTCCTCTGTTACAAACCTAGGGGTCAGAGTTAAACCTTTGTCTCTTCCAGGCTGGATTACTGCAATGCCCTCCTCGTCGGGATCCCTGGTAAGAGCCTGCTGAAGCTCCAGCACATCCAGAACTGTGCAGCCAGGACCCTGACGAGGAATCGCAAATATGACCACATCACCCCTGTCCTCCAGTCATTGGCTGCCCATCCATTACAGAATCCACTAGAAAATTTGCCTCCTCACATACCAGTGTGTCCATGGAACAGTCCCGGCATACCTCACTGAGCTAGTTACCCCACACACCACCACAAGGCGCTTACGGTCCACTTCCACCCACACTCTTCACCAGCCCGTGATCAAGCGCTCCACAATGGGAGATAGGGCCTTTAAGGCAGTTGCCCCTAGACTGGAACGCCCTGCCAGAGTCCCTGAGGGCTCCCCAGAGTGTTGAGGCCTTTAAAAAAGGCCTGAAAACACATTTATTAAAAAAAGGCCTATTAATCTGTTAAAGCTTCTATGTAGCCTGTGATTAATTAGTTTTTGCTCTTGTTTTATTATGTCAATGTTAATTTTGTCTGATTTTATTCACCTGTTGTAGCACTTTGAGGTTTCTTTGAAATGTAAAGTGCAATATAAATATAATGTATTATTATTAACCCCAATTGTGATATTGGGCTATACAAAACCATTTTTTGATTGATTTATTGATTGATTGAATGACAAGTTGTTCTCATCTTCCCCTACTGTTTAACTATAGACCCAGGTTCATTTCTAGTCCAAGCATAATCTGTAAAGTATTGAGAGGTCATAAGAACAAGACCACTAATGTGTTTTATTTTATTTTGGTTTTATTCAAAAGAAAATATGCGATGGTGAGCTACTGATGCAAATACAGTATGCTCTGCACCAGCTCTGCATGTTGATTATGAAGACAGATCATGAGTCATGTCCGGTTTGAGAGCGGGATGTAGTGAGCCGCTGCAGGGGGGCCCCAGGGGGTTTGTGACGTGTGTTGAAGGTGATCGATTGTGTTGTTATTGCTAAGGACTCTCTCAAGTGCCTTCGGGACATTTTCCCATCCATCCACTGTCTGTTTGTACCGCTGTTCATACATTTTAAAGGCACTGTTGGAGTCCATTGGGGGATTAAACAATTGCCTCATTGGTGAATTTCATTTGTACCATATTGCAACACATGACTGACAAGAGATGAGTGGCTTAAAAAAGGTAGACTTTACTGATCTCATAATGGAGAAATTCACTTGTTACGTCAGCTCTAAAGAACACTCACGGGGTGCAAAAGAAGTAATAATATTGCTCGATTCATCCCACAAATATTTTCATCAACCAATTTATTTTCCAGTGAAAAATACATTTCAAGACTACAACAAGGATGGTACTATTAAAATTCACATGCTATGCCTCACATGAAGGGAACAAAACAAAGAAGGTGATATTGTGTCTTTTCTTTTCTTTTTTCTTTTTTGTCTGTTTTTTTGTGTGCATCTGAATGTTTTTGAGATGTTTCTGTGGTGTTGCGGTGTGTCTTTTTTAGGACTGAAGAGCATGTTTTTTTGCTAAACCTGAGTTAGCAGAACCACATTCTTCAATGTAAAAAAAAATAAAAATGAAAGGGAATGCCATCTGCTCCAGATCTCAACAACTACAAGAGGAGGGACAAATGGAGACGAGGAAGCAGATCATAGAGCGGTGGCTAATCCACAAAAGCTGCTTGTCCCTGCTTGTATACCTGTTTTGGGATTTGTTCTTTGCATTTACATGTTTGACAAAAAAGCAGATTGAATTTAATTATGAGCTTAACCTGGTTAAGGAAAACAGTGTTTACTTGATGATGTATTTGTCCAGATTAAGCTTTTATTCTGCTTATTGGAATAATGAATTCATTTATCCGCACTCATTTGTTGCTACACATACAAATAGGGAATTCTTAAAATGTATAATTATATTATATTATATTGCTGTAGATGTGTAACAGATAAACACAAATCTCAATTGAAGTGTACTGACCCTAAGCAGGTGCAAACATGTGTGCTTTTGTATTAACCAAATTATTCACAGTAAATTCCTGCAATCATCAAATCAGCATGTCACAAGTGGTTTTGAAATAATAAATAATGCAATGAAAACCTGTTTAATTCTCAACAGGCTCTGCTCCAGGTCCGTGTTGAGTCAACCAGGGGTTGGGGAAATGGAGTTCTGAAATATTAATCGGAGCGTTGCATATTCAGCTGAGGGTTCTTTGTGCATGCTTGTGTGATCCCTCACAACACGTTGGCAAATTAAATATTTATCACATTTAAATAAAAGGCCAGAGTGCTGTGTAAAGTGCACGAGGGGAGAAGCCTTTGGTGAGTTATCAGAGGTGATTGGTGTGGAGTCCTGGCAGTGTGTCCTGACAGAGATATGAGACTCACCTTGGCTCGTTCACACATCGGAGTGAGCCGAGGAGGAGTCATGGATGCTCAGGGGCAGTAACACAAAATACAAGTCTATTCATCTATTGAATTTGTCCAAATTAATTGATTCTTAATGAAAATAAATGATAGTTGTGATTTTGGTACAGCTGTCACATTTCTTGCTTCAAGTCATGACCTACTAATTCAAGCTGTCGCCAGAGTCTTCCACTACCGTTTAATCAGCAGATAATAGTCCTCAAAAACTGAACTTTGTAAAGTGATTGTGGAGTAACAAGGTGGTAGATGTCTTAAGAATGATCTTCTCTTTGCTTCTTTTCATTCGAATTGCAATGACTTGGAAGTTTTGTTGTGGACACAGTTGAATGTCGGTTCAGCTTATTGATGTAGCAGGTCGATGCCTAAAATAATTGCTAGAGACGTTTTCCCTTATGTTTAGGGTTGTGTTCTTTTCGAGATCTGAAATCACAACTTTGTGTGTGGAACAAACAGTGTTTTGGTTCCTCACCTGAATCACACAGAGCTGAGCTTAGTTAAATGCAGACAGAGACCTGTGTTCTGAGGCAGACGAAAACAAACCTTGGTGAGCCAAATGTCCACAACGTAAAAAACTGATCTTTTTTCCTTTACATCCTACTTTATAACACCTTTGGTTAGAAGTAGCAGGCATCGTCTTTTTTTGTTTTTTGCATTATCTAATTTCTTCAAGCTATAGTTAGCATGCAAAAGTTTGCCAGTACAACCTTGAATAGTTTAACGAGAAACCAAATTGCACAAAAAAACAAAAACAAAGTCCTAAGCCTCTTTTTTCCTCTTTGGGGGCTAGAACGGGGTGGAGGTGGTTCTTAAGGTGAGTCTGTATCAGTGTCCTGTAAAACCATAATGTAACTGCCTGGAAATATGGTGAACAAAGCAACCAGCTGTGAATGGGACATCAAATCACAGCAGACTTAATTAGCATAGAAACAGTCAGCATGTGGGTGTACTTCATGAGCCAAACAATACCTCATCAACATCAACAGCAGCCATTAAAACATGACGGAGGGCCTCTATTGTGGGGAGCAGGCGGGCACGCGGCGCTCCGTAAATCACTGCATCCTTCCTCCAAGGCTTCAATCAACTTTCCCCATTGTAGCTATTTCTGCTTTATAAGAAGCTTCAGACATGGGTATGTTTCCCAGGTTCAATTACATTTACAAGAGTAGACTCGTGACGGAACAGTTGCTTTATAGGAAATGATCATGTAAAATACACAATGTCCTCAATGTAATGGTCAGAAATAAATACGTTTGCCATAATTGTTGTGTTTTTAATGAACCAGGAGACATTCACCCAAAAACAACAACACAATTCCGTGCTGTGATGGTGATGAAGAGGAAGATATTGAGTTTGTTGTGGTTCTGCTGCTGCTGTGGTGGTGACGAAGCTGCAGAGAAGATGATACTTGATGAGAAAAATCTACGCCGGTCAATCTCTCACATTACATGCGTTACACTGACACAGGCAATGGGTCAAGTGGATGTGGGTCTTGCTGACACAATGGCAGATATAACGGTTAACTGGGGTCAAAACAATACATTGATTGGTTATGTGATGAACTCTGTACTATCTGAGCCACTGAGCCACTGTTAGATACAGTTTACATGCTAATACCTTTTTTTTTTTTCTTGGTCATTTGCACATTCCACACGTCACCGCCATGTAGCAATATTTTCACTTTAAGACGTAAATGTCACTTTATTCTTATTTTTTGAAAGACGCACGTTTACATGAAAGCGCCTCACATTGTACCTGATGTTGTGTTGGTTTTCAAGGACAAACACGCAGGAAAAAACAAAGAGAAAGGACCTAGAAGTAAGAGGAGTTTCGAGCAGCTTTGTCTTAGGAATGCAGCCGGAGTTCATTAAAGGGTAATGGGGCATTGATGATTAGTTTTATCCTCTCTTGTAGGAGGAATGGGGCTGTGCTCGCACTTTGACTTTGCAGATAGGATTTAACACCTCAGGTAAGTGCACCCTTCTTCATGGCCGTTCGCAGGTTTTTCCAGACAGGAGTTACGACTTGACCCACCCGTATTCTCACCGTGCCCGACATGTCAGCGTATCTCTTAGCATACAGAGAATAAATCTGATCTGATGCTTATCACCCCATATCTCGACACCGCCCAAGGCAGTAGCAGAGTGTCATATAAAGTTGCAGCTATCTCTGGCGCTTGTCTGAAATGCAAACAGAAAATGGTAAACTTGGAATCCGCTGGGCATTAGAAGGTGGGTGGACGCACATACAACATTTGGAAGACGTTTTCTATGGATCCACTGGTATTTGATCTGCTGAAAGTACTTTGAGACACTGGAATGTGTTGTGCTTTTTAGTGTTGAAGGGCGACATTTCAGCGCTGTTCTGTCTGGAGGGAAGTTTTGGTACTTGAACAGCTCCCAGCATTGCAAGACTACAATACTAAGACAAGGCTTTCTTAAACTTATCTACCTCATAGTAAGAAAAACTACAATACACTACACAGCATAGCGTGGGAAAATGTAAATATGCATTGATTTCTTGTGTGTCTTTTGGTGAGCAGTGTCATGAACAGTGCTACCACAGTACAGTACCTTCAATCCCTCTGTCACGCACCGCACGCTAACCCTCCTGTTGGAAAATGGCAGTTTGTTTACAGTCTTTACTTTTAACTCATCAACTTTTGTATTTGCAACATTGTTTCATACCAATAATAAAATAATAGAGCAGTCTCATGTCAGTCGGACGTGTTGCCTTCCTGCCAGCCTACGCTCTGTCTCACAGCATGGCAGTGGTTAATTTCACTTTGTCTGGTGTGTGTCATGTGGGGAAAACTGTATACAAATAAAAAAAAAAAAAATTGTGTTTACTGCAAAAAGGCTTTAAACCTCAGGATTAGTCTCCGATCTGAAAGTAAAAGGTTGCCTCCAGCCGAGCAGATAAAACAATGGCAGTCTCATTTTCTATTTCAATATATGTGGTTCAAACAAAGCATTCATATTATATGTACCACAGAGAGAAAAACCTTAATTTAAGGTTTAAGACAATCTTGGCGTCAGGGGGCAAATGTGTTAAACACTCTTGAGGACATAGTTGTAGGTATAGCTTTCTTGGTTGGGCATTCAACTTTTGATACAAGGCTTGCAAGTTAAAATTTAACACTGCCCCAACCATATATCAGAGGCTTTTCATCCAGCAGTTACCAGACCTTCTTATAAAAATTAAATATACTGTATCTGCTTGATCCCATTATTGTGTGGGAGTCGCTGGAACTAGGCAGAAAAAGAGGCTAAGCAGAGTCACTTCACCCCACTCCACCACTGACAACAGTATGATCCCTGACCAGCACAGACAGAGAGGGGAGTTGCTCAAAGTGTGTGAGGAGATCTATAAGACGGTGTTATGTAAGTTGCCAAAAACATGATAAATACTTCACATTTGTCACGGTACAGGTTTTCAGCATGAGAAAGGGGTGAAATGCATTTGTCACACAGGCGATGCGTAAGATTTAAACTTTTGATGATTGCTGTATCGTGTATGTTCTTGGTTCAGTGAGGAAAATGAAGTACTTGTTGGTCTGTTTACCTGAAACATTGGTGAATGTGATGAACATGTATTCTTGTCTCCTTCTCAAAAACATAGCACAAATCCTCATTAATTACGTTTGAAATGGTAACATAATATGTTCCTATTTCAAGCTATACAGTATAGCGCACAATTTGACATAAATTAATTGACAGCCACAATCTCTGCCAGAATTCTTTCACACTTCAAGTCGTGGAAATTAGATTCTGCTGTCATGTGCACATAGCGCTGTTGGACTGAGCAGACAGAAATAACTTTCTCATCTTTCTCATCCCAGTATGGGCATATCCCTGCTGGTATATTCCATACAGTTTGCTACTTGGTCTGTGTATGGCCTACGTATAATGTAATTCCTTCACTCCTTTCTCTGTTTGTCTAACAGCTGCAGAGAACCACACACCAATGCACTCAATGCACTCTACAGTGTCTTTTTGTGCCTGTCTAACGTCACAACCCTCCTTGAAGCAGGCTGTATGGTGGTACTACTGGGCAAAAGTTACAAGTAATTCAGGACTCATGCATGTGGCTGTATTTGCATCAATAGTTAAGGAAGTCTATAGTAGGGACGTTAATGAGGAGCTGAAACCCATCCGCTTTAGAATAAAAACTGTCTGCCAGCCTGGCACTGTTTGTTTTTATAGTCCGATAACGTTTGCCTGATGGCATAAGCTGAAACAGGTGATGTGACGGATGAGAAGAGTCATTTAGAATGTTTTTTATTTATTTTTTTAACTTTATGGATAAAACACGCGTGAAACATGTCCCCCTTGTTGGCAGTTTTGTGTTGATCATTGTCTGGGCACTTTTAACCACTCTCAGCAGCTGAACTACCACACAAGAATCCCATTTGTTAGAATGCTCCCCACAGAGGAAAGGTAGAAGGACAAAAGCACTCTCGAAAAGTGGAGTCTTTGCTGAGCCTTTTTAAACCGCTCAGGTTTATGGCATGTCAATTTGGGATTAATAATTGAGTACTTTATACTGACATATGCCTTTTTTCAACTTTCGACGCCTTGGTCAAGGAGGGTAATCATTGCCGTCTGCCATTTTGTCCCTCCAGGCTCTGCCACAAACAGTATAGCACACATATGGACACATGGCAGTTTGTCTATGGCTACTCTTGTGATCTTCATTACATACAACATTTGATAGAAGTTGATCGATGTGCCATGTTTAAACTCACAATAGCGTACATTCAACATAATATTAAGCTTGGCATATATTGCCAAGCTGGAAGACCAGTCCTGTTTTTCGGCCAAGAGAAACACTGCCCATTCAGAGTGCCTTGTTAATAAGTATGTTTGCCTGAATTGCTGCTTTTGGAACAATGTCGATGGTGTTTGTTGTGAAAACACTTTCTTAAAGGTTTGTTATCATGTTACTTAAAATATAAACTTGACCAAACTACTCTCAAGAAATATGCTCCAGAATTTTGAGACCAAGTGAATTTAAGAGCGGAGCACTGCAACAGCTTACCTCCAGCTTCCGTACCGCTTCTTAACAAACTTAACAAATGTGCTGCCCGGTCAGCTGTTCCATTACAGGTCTGTTATTAAGATTAATGTTGTTGTGTTGGTTATTACCTGTGCCATTGGATGGCGCTGTGGGGGTTGAGATGGCGTGCGCGGGTTAAAACGCGGTGCCAAGGCTCTGAGTGGGGATGTTGGACAAATTGAACTAAACATCTGTGAAGGGACTGTTTAGTTGTTAACCTCAACGGCACACCCTAATGCCTGTGCTGTGTGCCGTAACGGCACAGCAAAAGAGGGTTTCTACACCACTGCTCAGTGAAAGCTCAGCTGCTTGGAGAACAATTAGTTTGATTGGTCTTTGGTGTCAAGCTGCGCAGTGTTGAGTTGGCACACAAACTTTATTCGGTTTACTCTTTAATGATCGTAGTCATTTGTTCTATAGCAAGACACACAAAATATAACAAATCTTAAAAATGTATTCTGTGCAGTATAATAATACATCTAAAAATATATATAAAAAGGTCTGTGATTAGGTTCAGACCACAGTGCTTTATGCTCACATCTGTTTTTTGTGTTGTTGTTTTTTTAAAGTTGTTCTAATTGTCAAATATTGTGACTTCTGTGATCTGTTCTGAACTCCTGTCTGTCTGAACTAAATGAATATCGTGACCCGCATGCGCAATACGGGACACAAAACCGTATGTAGCGACAACCAACGGAGCTAGCACATTCACAATGTAATTGTTTAGATAAGGAAGTGTGACCAGGTGGTTAGTGATTCTATTTATTTTGCTAGTATTGAAAAGTCCTACATCCCTGAATGCACCACCTGTGGGAGTGCCGTAAACTCGGGCACTGCTGATTACTAGACTCAATAAAAGTGCGCACGCCAGCGTAGTTCTGGCTGGTCGTGGTGTTGTGGCGAGAGTAAGTAAACTGTTTTGGTTGTCAGAGCTCAGTATTTCAAGGGGACTTATTGAAGTGTGTATTGTCTTGACCAAGTTTATGAGGGTGGTTGCTGCTTGTTCCCCCTCGGGTGCATCTTGAGCCCTATTTTGGAGGTGTGGGGTCTGGACGCTAAGGTAACTGTCCTGATTTATGTGTACGCTGCTAATTGTTTGAACAGGGCCTTACTGAGTTTTGTTTTTGTCAAACAGTAGGCCACTGCTGCCCTTTTGTGCTCATTCTAAGTTATGCTCTGTTTTAGCTCTAGATCTCAAAATAAAGAATTATATTTTTTATTGTAAAACATTAAATAAAATACTAATTATATGTTTCCACTATTTCTCATAAAGTCATAAACAACAGCACGACCTTTGCTGCCGGGGGAGAGAAAATCCCTCTTTTGTCCGAGCAACCTATCAGAAGTTTGGGGAGGGAGTATTCTGCAGAGCTCTCTGATAAACAGATGGGGAGGACCGTCATGAAACAGCTTTCAGACGGCCTGGCAAGGATCGACCAAAGCCAGCTCCCTGGGAAATACAAGGCTTGGTGCTACCAATTCACACTCTATAGGAGACTGATGTGGCCCCTGAAGATGAGCGATATCCCCTCATCCACCGTGAGGAAGATGGATGGAAAAGCCAACACCTTCATTAGAAAGTGGTTGGGGCTACCACGGTGCCTTTCCGACTCTGGCCTCTTTGGGAGGAACGCGCTGCAACTGCCACTGCAGTCCTTAAGCGTGGGCTACATGCAAGAGAAGTGGGGGAGAGGCACCACGGTTTTGGTCCAAGGCCACTCGCAAGGACAGGAAGGAGATGGTGGTGGCAGAAGTGACGAGGATGGAGGAAGAGCGCTATAAGATCAAGGCCGTCTCTCAGGGCCGGCAAGGAAGATGGACAACTTGGGAGGGAGTTGTCGACCGTAACATCAGTTGGTCTGACCTGTGGAAGATCCCGCAGGCAAGGCTCAGCTTCCTTATCCGCTCAACCTACGACACGCTTCCCTGTCCTCGTAACCTGCACCAATGGTTTGGCAATGAGGAATGCTGCTCACTCTGTAATGCCCCCAACGCAAGCCTTCAACACATCTTGTCAGGCTGCAAGACTGCGCTCTCCCAGGGACGCTACAGGTGGCGCCATGACCAGGTCCTCAGGAAGCTCGCTGAGGTTCTGGAAAGGTGCAGACAGGGTAGCAAACAGCTACCACCAGCAAAGAACCACACCAACTTTGTCAGGGAAGGGGATGGGCAAAGTTACACCAGGCCAAGAGAGACACTGCGGCCCTTTGCCCCCAACCAGGAGTGGGACATGAGGGTTGACCTTAACAAACAGCTCCAATTCCCCACTGAGATCACCTTGACATCTCTCCGCCCTGACATTGTGGTTTGGTCTTCGAAGGCAAAAGTGGTGCATCTCATTGAACTCACAGTTCCATCAGAAGGGGAGATCGCGGCTGCCTACGAGCGCAAGAAGGCCAAGTATTCCGAGCTGGCTGCAGAGTGCCGGGAGGCTGGATGGAAGGCCGCCATCTACCCTGTTGAAGTTGGCTGCCGAGGCTTCGTGGGGTTGTCAATGACACGGCTTTTGAGGGATGCAGGAGTCACGGGGGGGAAGCTGCGCAGGGCCACAAGAGAGCTTTCGGAGGAGGCGGAAAAGGGCAGCTTTTGGCTCTGGTTGAGGAGAAAGGATAGGAGTTGGGGAAAGTATCGCTAACCTCAATGACGGCTGCAGGGGATAACATTCTCCAGCTGCAGGGAGTGACAAGGAGACGTCCTTGTCACTGCTCCGCCACCATGAGACGTTCCAGGATTAAAGGGGCGAAACGTTGGTGATTGGTGGTTCCTGGCTGATGACCCTGCAGCTGACCCTGTAGCTGACCCATGGGCACCGAAGGAGGTGCGACAGGCAGTAATGCTAAGCAGGAAATTACATCCACCTGTATACATCAACTGATGGTCTGGTAACCCAGTGACTACTGTGAACAGGGCAGTTGGAGTCCAGGGAAGACTGGAGGACAGCCAGGAAAGTCTGGTTGACAGCAGGGAAAGACCGCACTGGGAGTGGGCGGCTAGTTACCCAACCCACTAGTTTCTTGGAAAAGAGACACCCATGCCTAACTACGAAGAATTATAAGAGAAAACAACCCGCAGGCCCTCCGAGAGGCGGGATGGAAGATGGGCCTATCAGGACGGACCACACGGCAACGACAACTGCAATGGAAAAGGACAACGAACTCACCAGAAACACAAACAGAGAGGAGAAGGTCCTCCGAAAGTGTGCTTGTGGATGGGAGAAGGTAACAACGTTCAGGGGGTTGCGAATCCACCAGGGAAAGGCGAAGTGTGGCGGGAGAGGCCAACAGCAACCTTGCACTGCAGCAGCGGGTAAGACAAGAGGGACCACGAGCCGGGTCGAAAACCACAGTGCCGACGGACCCCATGCAGCTGAAGGCATAGGAGGAACAGAGAAAGAAGTCCCTTCCATGGACGCGGAGCCCCCTAGCGAACACCAAGACCCCACCCAAGCCATCCCACAGGGAAAAGAGCCACAAGCAGAGACCAGGGGACCAGCGAGAAGGAACACACTTAAATGGCCAAAGGCTAACCAAGCAGTGGCATGGCAGACACTGGACGCAGACCTGATCAAGATCCTGGAGGGTAAATTGCGTGGAAGCGTCGAAGTCAAGCTCAATCAGTTTGGAGATACCATATACCAGAGCTGTAAAGACAGATTTGGTGACATTATCCCCAAACGACAGTCTGCCCCAAGGGTGAAGGGGAGGAGGGAAAAAGAGATCACAGAGCTTGTTCAGAGACGACGACAGCTCCGCAAGAACTGGAGGAAGGCAGATTATCCAGAGAGAGAAGGCCTAAAAGTCCTGTGGCAAGAAGTGAGGCAAAGGCTAGCGAGACTCCGCCGAGCTGAACGCATCCGCAAGCGTAGTAAGCGGAAGCAAAAGGAGCGATCCAGCTTCTTCAAGGATCCCTTCAAGCACGCAAGACGGCTGCTAGAGGAGAAGAAGTCTGGGAAGCTCCAAGCCACCAGGGAGCAAATAGAACAGCATGCAAAAAGGCAGTACAGTGACCCGCTGAGAAACGTCCCTCTAGGAACACCAGGGTACGTGCCACGGCCTGGGCTACCAACAGTCAAGTTCAAAATAATGCCCCCCAAGCTCAGCGAAGTCAGGCAAGTTGTGAGCAAGGCAAGGTCATCATCAGCACCAGGCCCCAATGGAGTTCCCTACAAGTTGTATAAAAACTGCCCCAAAGTACTAGAGCTACTGTGGTACCTAATGAGAACAGCTTGGAAAAAGCAAATCATTCCATCAGAGTGGCAAAGAGCTGTAGCAGTTTTCATTCCTAAAGAGGAAAACTCCAGAGACATTGGCCAATTCAGAAACATCGCCCTGCTGAATGTTGAAGGGAAAATCTTCTTCTCTGTACTGGCCGGAAGGATGACCGAATTCCTGCTAAAGAATGGCTATATTGATACCAACTGCCAGAAAGCAGGAGTTCCAGGGTTCCCAGGGTGCATTGAGCACTCTTCAATGATCTGGAACCAAATCCAGAGAGCCAAGAGGGAGAAGACCGACCTGCACATCGTCTGGCTCGACCTCGCCAACGCGTATGGATCAGTCCCACATCAGCTGATCAGCTATGCTCTGGATTTCTTCCATATGCCCCTCTGCATCAGGAACTTGGTAGCGCTGTACTTCAGTGACCTGCAGATGTGTCTTGCCCTCCAGGACTTCACTACTGGGTGGCAACAACTACAGGTGGGAATTGCCATGGGATGTGCCATTTCACCAATTCTGTTTGTTGCAGCCTTTGAGATCATTCTCATTGGGGCAAGGCAGATGGTGGGAGGGATCAAGCTTTCATCTGGCCAGAGGCTTCCTCCACTGAGAAGCTACATGGACGATGTCACTAGTCTCCTTCAAACAGCAGCATGTACATCTAGGCTGTTAAAAAGGTTCGACGAGTTGATGTCATGGGCCAGGATGAAGGTCAAGCCCGCCAAATCCCGTAGTTTGTCACTCAGAAGGGGAGTCATAAACAACAGCACGACCTTTGCTGCCGGGGGAGAGAAAATCCCTCTTTTGTCCGAGCAACCTATCAGAAGTTTGGGGAGGGAGTATTCTGCAGAGCTCTCTGATAAACAGATGGGGAGGACCGTCATGAAACAGCTTTCAGACGGCCTGGCAAGGATCGACCAAAGCCAGCTCCCTGGGAAATACAAGGCTTGGTGCTACCAATTCACACTCTATAGGAGACTGATGTGGCCCCTGAAGATGAGCGATATCCCCTCATCCACCGTGAGGAAGATGGATGGAAAAGCCAACACCTTCATTAGAAAGTGGTTGGGGCTACCACGGTGCCTTTCCGACTCTGGCCTCTTTGGGAGGAACGCGCTGCAACTGCCACTGCAGTCCTTAAGCGTGGGCTACATGCAAGAGAAGTGGGGGAGAGGCACCACGGTTTTGATCCAAGGCCACTCGCAAGGAGAGGAAGGAGATGGTGGTGGCAGAAGTGACGAGGATGGAGGAAGAGCGCTATAAGATCAAGGCCGTCTCTCAGGGCCGGCAAGGAAGATGGACAACTTGGGAGGGAGTTGTCGACCGTAACATCAGTTGGTCTGACCTGTGGAAGATCCCGCAGGCAAGGCTCAGCTTCCTTATCCGCTCAACCTACGACACGCTTCCCTGTCCTCGTAACCTGCACCAATGGTTTGGCAATGAGGAATGCTGCTCACTCTGTAATGCCCCCAACGCAAGCCTTCAACACATCTTGTCAGGCTGCAAGACTGCGCTCTCCCAGGGACGCTACAGGTGGCGCCATGACCAGGTCCTCAGGAAGCTCGCTGAGGTTCTGGAAAGGTGCAGACAGGGTAGCAAACAGCTACCACCAGCAAAGAACCACACCAACTTTGTCAGGGAAGGGGATGGGCAAAGTTACACCAGGCCAAGAGAGACACTGCGGCCCTTTGCCCCCAACCAGGAGTGGGACATGAGGGTTGACCTTAACAAACAGCTCCAATTCCCCACTGAGATCACCTTGACATCTCTCCGCCCTGACATTGTGGTTTGGTCTTCGAAGGCAAAAGTGGTGCATCTCATTGAACTCACAGTTCCATCAGAAGGGGAGATCGAGGCTGCCTACGAGCGCAAGAAGGCCAAGTATTCCGAGCTGGCTGCAGAGTGCCGGGAGGCTGGATGGAAGGCCGCCATCTACCCTGTTGAAGTTGGCTGCCGAGGCTTCGTGGGGTTGTCAATGACACGGCTTTTGAGGGATGCAGGAGTCACGGGGGGGAAGCTGCGCAGGGCCACAAGAGAGCTTTCGGAGGAGGCGGAAAAGGGCAGCTTTTGGCTCTGGTTGAGGAGAAAGGATAGGAGTTGGGGAAAGTATCGCTAACCTCAATGACGGCTGCAGGGGATAACATTCTCCAGCTGCAGGGAGTGACAAGGAGACGTCCTTGTCACTGCTCCGCCACCATGAGACGTTCCAGGATTAAAGGGGCGAAACGTTGGTGATTGGTGGTTCCTGGCTGATGACCCTGCAGCTGACCCTGTAGCTGACCCATGGGCACCGAAGGAGGTGCGACAGGCAGTAATGCTAAGCAGGAAATTACATCCACCTGTATACATCAACTGCCTTAACTCATTTTTCTTAAGCCAGAATTGCCTGTTGCAATTAAAGGGGCCTTACCGCTCCAGTTACAGAGGAAAGCAGGTTTTCAGACTATGGACTTTTGTCGGGCAGTGGCAGTTGCGACTGTACAGAAACGTCAGTACGGTGGATAGTAGGGTCAGCTCACTAACAAAACTTTACAAGTGCTCATGTTGTTTTTCTCCAGCTCCCACAGACTTAATAACATTTGTAGTGCATAGAAGTTGTACATATCGGTTTCACTACATACAAAAGTGAACCAGGTTGCATTTGGAAAGAAAAAAAATGGGATGTGTTGTTCAGACAGTCGACAATAGAAAAAGATTTGAGTCACTTTAGCCTGCTCCTCGAACGTGAATCGGCGTTTTTTCTAACAAGGGATTTCTCTAACCATGCACACAAATCAATGAAATATATAATTTTGTTGGGGTTTTTGGGAGACGTTCTGAACATTGAACACCTGAGGCTCACGGGAGGAACTCTCCCTTGACTAGCAAGGCAGCGCCATAGTATCCCCCAAGAAGAGCAGGATAGAGATAGAGACTGCTGCCTCTGTGATGCCACTCCAGATGAAAAGGAAGAACATGGATGAGTACGAACCAATAAAGATCTCTATTACTTTCTATGTAAGGCAAGGTAACTTTATATCGCACATTTCGTACACAAGGAAACTCAATGCGCCTAAGGGTTTAATAGGCTTCAGCACTTTGACTTCGAACTTTCACACTGAACAGCTTGCATGTTGGATAAATATCTCAACACACTCATTCACAGAGCCTGAGGGAAGCATGTGTCTTATTGTATGGGTGGTGGCATCCATGATATTTCCATTTTGAAGCTAAATCTGCACTTAAGTTGCTGTGACAGCCACTCAAATCACCACCGGAGAGCGATCAAATAGAATGGATGATTCAGTGCGTTAGCTGTCTCCAAAAACCCAGCATACTTCCTCTGGCAGTGGTTTTGTGGTGTGGTACACTTTTCCTGGGAACAAAGGCCTTGGGTTGTCAAGTTCTTGTGACAGAACCACAGGAACCTCTTGATAGCTCCCATGTCATAAGTCTGCCACAAGTATGGGACAGGCAGATGCTCTTACAGCTTGCTTGCTTTCAAGTGCACACACACACACAATATGAACAGGATGCGAAAACACAGCTGTTTGTTTTGTGCTCCACTGAATCAGTCCACTTAATGTCCTTACTGTGCTTCCTTTCCGGGAAATTTGCCTGAATGCTAGTTTCTCTCGGAACTGCTCAATGATTCCAAATCATTTGCAGATAAGCTATGTCAATGAGAAGCCTTTTCTCTCCCTTTTGCCATTCATGAGATCAATTCATTTCCTTAGTCCAATAATGTTGTTTATTATATTTCATAAGCTGGAGAGTTCTGACAAGGCATCCATTTGAATCTGCCAGCATTCAAGATCAAATTAATTGGCTGACAAAAAGATGCAGTTTGTACACAGGAGTAGGATACAAGTCTGCAAAGAAATGCTACGTGGAATATCACAACAGGCTTGTGGGTAATCAAAATTGTAATATTAGCTCCAGCACTGTAGAAATAATGATGGTTAGGATTTATCTTGTTCTTTACAATCTTTAAATGCTTTTGTAGGAACTTTATTATTCATTTTCTCACAACTCTGAGTTATTAAATATTCCCTCCTCCACACTCTATGGTGGTAAGCTATGTAGCCACAGCTGTCCTGAGATAGGCCTTTTTGACAACCACTCCTCATGCATTCACTCACCACCGATCATAGACCCACATCATTCCGAATACAATGCATCAGTCGTGCTGTGTGCCGTAACGGCACAGCAAAAGCCGTGCTTTAAACTGCTGAATGCTCTACATAATAATAATAATAATAATAATAATGCATAAATTGTATATAGCGCTTTTCTGGACACTCAAAGACGCTTTACATTGCATTATTCATGCACTCCATACTTGGTGGTGGTAAGCTACTATTGTAGCCACAGCTGGCCTAGGCAGACTGACGTAAGCGAGGCAACCAGTCTGCGCCGTCGGCCCCTCCGACCACCACCAACCGCTCACTCACTACATTCCCTAGGCTTCCTGGTGTTACCAAACGGTCTCCCATCCAAGTACCGACCACACCCTTCCCTGCTTAGCTGCCAAGGTCTGACGGGATCGGGCAGAGCAAAGGCGGTATGGCAACAAGACATGCTGTCACCATGTCTATGTAATGTCTTCTTTCCATTATAGTTTGTCCAGTTTATAGTTACTGCAGGGTTCACTTTTTGGCATAATAGTCTCCTTAATTTGGTTTGATCCAAATAATATTCTGGGGGAATACTTGTAAAATAAATAAATAATACTAGTAATAATATTGCTGCCAACACCATTTGTCGTTTGCTGTGAACACATATACAACATCACATAAGGTTGAATTCATGTTGAATTCAAGATCCAATGCATAATCCTTTATTGCTAAAAAACATAATTCCTCAAATTGTCAGAGCATAATCCTTATTTTGTCAAAAACATAATCCATTCCGTGTCATAGTGCATTCTTCATAGCATCCCTTAGTTTGTAAAAGTATAATCCATAATTTTGTCGGAGCGATTCGTATGCCTTTGTAAGTCCAAAAAGAGAGCCCCGAGCCCTTTTGGGGGCGTTTTTATTTAGTTATTTATTTTTTTATAGTTTTCTGGTCGAAAACATTAACATTGATCTTATGCATTATTGACAGAGGACACGTCCCCCCCCCCTTTCTTGGGACACGCCCCCTTCTTGATGGTCCAATAAGATTCCCTGAGCTCTGGTTGAACTCATGTGTACTACAGACTACAGGCTTTGCTATGGGTACTGTAGCCCTCTTCCACACCAGCCTTGATGAATACAAGGCTGTGGCCATCCAAGGAGGTAACAGTAATTATGAACCACTACACCTAATTAAAGATTAATTATATAGGCTTATATAAAAGTTCCCTACAATTAATGACAACATTTAAACAGCTTTTATACCACCACATTCATATGGCATCACAACATTCTAGTGAGTTTGTGGCAGCTGGAAATTCCATGGTGGTAACTATGGTAACCATCCAATTGACCCTTTGCAAAAGCCCCGCTGCCTTAAGAAATGTTGATTTGTCAATAAGTGTAGTCTTGCAAATGTCATAACGGGGGAGAAGTGTTGCCTGGAAACCAGACTCGCCAGTTCTGGGTTAATGTTTGCACAAGATCATGAATCACGAAACTCACTATCGATGTATTGTTGGTAATTTACCACCGATTGGGGAAAAAAAGCTCTCTCTCTCTCTTGTGCGCCGTTCATAGATTGTTATTGAGGGGACCTCCGCAACCCGTGAGTAACGATGCTCGTGAAAAAACATGTGACCGCAAATAAACAAATGTGATTGCGCGGGTTTTCTGATGCCGCCAACGAGGGCATGGGTCCCAGACTGATATCCCGCTGAACCAAAAATATAGCGGGGTATCATTCACCTGGCTAGGAGAGTTAGTGACTCTTTTTGGTGTAATACCAACGCGATATCCTTCGAGGCAAATAGGTTGCAACGTGCAGAGGAGGAATATAATTAACATTTCTGCAAAGGGGACACTACAACTATTGAGTCTAAAGCACCAGTGTGATGGGAAATCAGAAAATATCCCTGAAGCTATATACCTTAAATGCAACCAGCACTGTCGTGTCAACTGGTCATTCTCTTTCACTGCCAGGTAAGTTATCATCTTTTGTTAGTGTAGTATTGATAAACTATTACAGTTATTGTTAAGTTGGCAAGCTTGTAAAACCTACAGGTGCAGACTGAACTTCTGACTTATATCTGAAAGTTATAGTTCCTCAGCGGCTGACAGACGGCCTCTTACTGCGGGGGAAGGACGTAAAAAAATAAACTTGCCAGATATTGCAATGGCAGAAATGTTAGTTTTTTTTTTTGGGGGGGGCAGCTCAAGAAAATCTTAGTAAACAAGTCTTACCTTGGCTCTAAGGTTGGCAGTCGGTGTTTGAAAGGGGAGAAATAGCTACATTTGTTTCTATGATGTGAGAGGATATCCGGCAACAGTTGCTACAAGGTATGATTGGACATGGACCATTTTGGGGCGGGGACTTACAAAAGGCCAATTGCTGAATTATTATTATTTTGTTTATGGTTTACTGATATCTTTGTTATTATTAATGGGACGATCTTGAAAGAAAAATCACAAAGTTCCACATCTTCTCTGTCATACACATATGAACTTTTCTCATAAAGTGGTGACAATCTGTGTGTGTGTGTGTGTGTGTGTGTGTGTGTTTGTCAGTTACATTTTTTTTTTGGATATTTCTATAAACTGTCTCTCTACCATAGCGTTATGTTGGCTCCTGCCCTCCAGCTGAGGTCATGACACCATCGAATTTTAGAACATGACACGTGAATGCAGACCTGAAAAACAACAACAACCGTAAAAAATAATAGTAAAAACTTCAAAACAACTTTCCTCAACTTACATTAACACCTTATTCGGCACTGGGGCAACCGGCCTTAGAGAGGAAAGCTTTAGTTTTCCTCACCACACGCTCCAATAAACAGACTGGCAGTGTGCATAGTCCCAATCTGTTAGCAAAGAAGTCCGCCAACAATAGTCAGGTCTACTCATCAAGCTTAATTGAAACTCCTCTTTCATCGTGTCTCTCCATTTTAAGGCACTGGGAACAGAGGCCGAGGATACATGTGTGATTAAATATCCAAACATTAACAGACACTGGGGGTCGTGTTGCTTACTTGGCAAGATATCAGCAAGAAAGTACCATTACCCACTCTGATCCTGGGGAAGTAATGCATTTACACAAGATACTACAGTTATATCTTCTGTATGAACGCTTCTTACTCAACTTTGTTTGTGCTTTGTACTGTTTTACCGTGTACATGCATATTTAGTTAATTTCCTTTTCATGTCCTTATAAAAAATATTGTTTTAATATAAATTGCTTCTCTCCAGTCTATTTGCCCTCAAACGTGGCGTTGTGTGCATTGAAATTTGACCTGAATCATAGTAATGGTAAAATACTCTCAATTTATACAGCGCTTTTCCACCTACATTAGGCACTCAAAGGGCTTTACAGAAAGAGACCAGTCACCCATTCAAACCCTCATTCATACACCAATGTATGCAGACACTGGAGGCAAGGTCTTGCTCAAGGAAACAATGATAGTGTTTGAGAATTAACAATGTGGTCCGAGAGGAAGAATAGGAAGGAGTCTGGATGTCTAATGCAGGAGAAGTGTATTTACCATCGGTGCGGGACCCTGAGACATGAACTCGAGGCACTGGGCTAGTCCTACCTAGTCTGTCTATGCTTCCACGGAAGAGGGATACATTCCCTCTTGGAGCATCATACTGAGACACAGGCAAATCCTTCAGTGGCTGAGAGTAGGTGCCTGAGCGCCACTGTCAAGGCTATGACAGAGATAGTGCGACTTTACAGCTTGACCCAGTATGATATATATAGAGTCTTAATGTTATCCAGACAGTGTGCATCTTCAGAAGGAGAGATAGTAAGTAACTAAGTGCTTTATTTTTCATTGTACAACCGTACAACTAATTGTGTGACCTGACCAGCATGTTTTTGGAAGTAGAAGAAACCGTAGCACCTGAGGAAACCTGGCTGACTGCCTTCAGTCTCCTCTGATCCCCTGAAACGGTGGACCGCCTCCTGGGTTTGTCTCTGTTTCAGAGCATGGTGTCTTGCACTGGTCAGCTCCTCCTGCTCCTTCCTCTTCCTCCTGCGCAGCTCCCTCCGCTCCACAAAAGGTTTTCACCATCTTCTGGGCAGAGCTTAGCAGGTAATCTGTTTTATTTTCCTATAAATCTGCTAAAGCTTCTGATTTTCTATACATTCCATCTTCACTCTTCACTTCTTTTTATGCCATTGCTGAAGAGAGATTGTTCACAAAGAGTTTGATCCATGAGCCATGAACCACCACCTCAAATCAACAGTTATTAAAGGTTACACTTGAAAACAAATTATTTCAGCTCCAAGAAATGAGTGAGGATGCATCAAATATATCTCTTCTTTTGGCATTTGATGAGAAGCGACTTAAGGGTTTATGGAATCGTCAGCAATGACTCAATGTGGTTAGATTGTTTGAAGTCAAGTGAGATCAATGGCATCACACCCGGAACACCAGCTAAACATACGATTGACATGGGGCTTTTGTAATGCAAATCTAGAGCATAAATGTCCACCTTCTGTTCACAAAGACAAGTGAACACCTTTTGAATTAGTAATCATGAAAGGAATCATTCATTAAAGAGTGGTTGACGGCCTTGAATTTCTTTCTTTCTTTCTTTTGCAGTCGCAAAAAGGGTTAGAAAACTGGCTTTCATGTGAGAGTAGCTCCACCAAATGTCAAATCACATTGAAAATTATGTGAACAAATTCTCTGTTTGTGTGCCATACAGTACTCAGGCTGGATTAAAATTGCATATGAACATGTACTTGTCGACTATCGGGCACATGTAAATAATGAATGATAAACACAATGCTCAGTGTGATTTTACAGGTTTGTCTAACCTCATAACAGTCTTTGAAGCTCCACTAGCATAATGTGACTATGTATTCCCATCCCCAGTCTGATGGTCAGAACAGATGGAGGTTCTACCCCTGCAGCTTCTCTCACTCACAGCTGTGGTGGCACACACATTGTTTGGTGCCTTACGTCTGTTGCTTACAGCATTGTGGCCCGAAGGCTCACAGCTGAAATGACAGAAATCGTTTTACCACTTTCAATTAATATTTCTGTATGCAATCAAAGTTGCATTCCTGTTTGAGGAAGTATTTTTATACTTCTGAAGAGACTGCTGAAAAATGGCCCATTGACGGATATGAAATATGGACACACATACAGAATACTGCTATTGCGGCTTCCGAACAAACCTTATAGCCACGGAGAGGATGAGGCTGGGTCCTATGGGTCAGTTTTGTGACGCGCAAGGAGGCTCTGCTTACAAATACGCTGAAATCTTAACCTCTTAACCACCACCAAGTGCATTTTCTATAGTTCAGCTTAACCCAAATCTAAAAGGTCACAGCCTATAGGCCAGAGTAACGCCTCATTTGAAAGCCCTACAAAACTCATCTAAATCGAGCTTTTTCCTTGCGTCGTTGCCATCACTTTTTAAAACCTTTTTCAATTTCGTTTTTTGCTTTTTGTTGCGTCTTGGTCACACAGTTTTTTTTATTGCTCTTATGTCATGTTTTTGTCGCTCTTTTGTTGCCTTTTCATTCTCATTTTCATCTCATTTGTGTTGCTCTTTCAACACTTTTTTTCAAGAAGCTTTTCAATGCGGATAAAGCGGAACTGGAGACAATGTGCTGGGTTCAGGGTTTTGGACTGTACTGTTGTCATCATTACAAAACATGCAGATAATGACCAGCTCAACACTGAAAATGATATTGTTGCAGTGGGAAATCAAAGAATGGATTTGGATGAGGAAGAAATTTAAAATGTGTATACATTTATATGTGGTTAAACTTATGGAGAGTCCCTTTAAGTTACGTTTTGGTGCATTTATTGCGAACAAAAAACAGAGCTACGACAGCACAGTGGGATGAATATGACAAAAATGAAGGAAATCAGAAAAATAAATGGACAAAAAATGATGATCGGAATGGGTGCGGTCAACAAAAATTGTGGCAACCCAGACTAGACCTCTTATCCGGGCCCCAGGTGAGTGTGCGGTTTTACACACTCCTTCCACTTGTACACGCCCATACCCTCGTGAGTCCCCGCCACAGCAACACACACACACCTACACACATGCGCACAGATGCGTCTCCTACAACTGCACTGAGCAATGTATATAGATTAAAAGTCCATGTTGTCACAGGAAATATCCTACCTCATGTAATGGCATACTGGTAATTTCATTTGCCTTGCGTACAAATTGTTCTCAACAAATTTCTTTACCTTCCCTAAATGAGAACATTTCTATCAGCTTACAGTGTAAATTGTAGGATCATGCTGGTGTGCCGCCTTGCCTTCCCGTTATGTTTTGGCACTGTACAGATGTTTTCCTAAAATTCACACTAGAACTACATTGGCAGTGTCATATAAATTAGGTGCTGGTAAACCTTCACTATGAGCTGAAACTGTACAATAAACATGTTCACTCCAGAATCATAAGTTACAAACTATATTTCCCTTTCTATTGTCTGTAGTTTCTCAACCTTTGACACTCCTCACAGTATTTTTTTTTTCCAGATTGGTTTTCTCCCTGCACTCCAGACCAAAGGGGCACCAATAAAATGGAGTATTATTTTTGCCAGTGGATGTTGTGCTAGCTGTACATTTGGAGAACTGGCAGTAACAACAATCGAAGCAGTGCTGTAAACTGGCAAGCCTCAAGCCTCAAGAACACCGACTCAGTCAAAGCTCACCAAGAGACTGCACACATCCAGCATAACTGAAAACCTCTGCTGTCTTAAAGCATCGAGTATTATGCTACGATGCAGTTGAAAACATTTGCTCTAGACAGTCCAATTGATAGGAGGACTTACTGTGCAAAATGTACATAAAGATTGAGCTGGAGTTACCTTTTTTTTTTTTTTTCGCCTCACAGGTGTGGCGGTTAGTGGTCCGCGGGTCTTTGATGTCTTTAGGAGGAGCAAACCAGATTTAAACAGACTTTGGACTCCGGTTTCCTCTCGTTTGCATGTTTAAACAGACATATGGCCCTATTTGAAGAAGCATCTAATTACATTTCCAAGTGGAAATAGAATCAGTGAGGCTGGCACAATTTTTTACCAATCCCCTCTCCTCAAAAGAAATATTTTAATACATAAGTAAATTGGGGTAATGGATGGAACCTGCTTACAGTAAACATCTGTGCAATAATAGAACACTGGAGTGAAGTGCAGCCAAATAGGATATTTTACCTCACACTAATTTGCATTTGGCTTTGAATTCTATTGGTAATTGCTTATTGTGTGCTCAGTCTGTTACTTGTTTACTCCAAAAAGTGACATGGAAGTGGTTCGAGAAGGAAAATGTGCCAATGGCTTCTGCAATTTTCTAAGGATATTTTAAATCCCAGCTGGCCAAATCTCTGCTGGAAATGTTGAGTTGTGTGTGTGTGCGTAGACCACTTATATTTGTTGTTTATTCCCTCAAAGATGTGGTAAAACGTTGGCCCCATGTCCCTTTTGACTGCTGCGTTACACTGGAACAGAGATCTCAACCCGCGGGTTAGAAGGTGAATGTCTATATCACTGATACTGTTCGGGGAATGGGAATCCAGATAAAAATATGACTTTGTTATGAGTGGTTATTTGTGTAATACGTCACCAGATGAGCTATGTAATGGCCAGAAACTTGTGTGTATGTGTATGGTCAGTACTCCTGCTTTACAACCTGTTGACTTTCCTATCCATCCTTCTCATTAACCAGCAGCTTCTCTTTCATTTCATTTCAACAAGCGTATAAGAATGACGAAAGCTGATCTGCTATCAGTACTCATGACCATAAACACACAATTTATTATGTATTCATTAATTTGTTTGACAAATTGATACAAAAAAGACAGTGCTCCCTTCAATATACAATTAGTGAGCTTTTGGGAAACAGAAAGGATTCTGTGTCAATTCCAAAAAAAGAAATGCCAAAATGCATCCTTTATTTAGTAAGGATTAAAAGAAATCTATAGTTAACACTGAGCATAGTTCCAGAGCATCACCATCATAAAACGTGTAGTTTATTGAGCATCCTCCATCTGCTCCATGTCTATCTCCCTCTTGTATTATTTTCCATCTGTGCACAACCTCTATATCACTTCACACTTGCATCATAATCCACAGCTGCCAGCCACTAATGACTGTGTAGATTGGAAAATTTGAAAGAATCTCATTCATCACACATGCATACATCAACAAACAACTATTTCAGTGAATAGTGGGAGCTTACCACCTATATCGAGAAGGATTATATAATAACGGCTTTGAGAAGTATCACAATAATATTAATTAGGCTATTAGAGAGGAACTAGCACGGAAAGGACCACTTTCCTGCTTTCCTTTCGTTCAGGCAATTATTCTTATTCTGATTTTGAGGCGCATGTGAATCTCATCATGTGGATAGATCTGCTCTAAAATTGATGAGACGCTGTGGATGCAAAACAGACACTTTCCTCATTCGCCTGCGTCAGTTGTAGCGAATGCAGCTCGTCTTCTGTGGCCCTGTGTGTGATAACTGCACATCTCCACTGACCTTCATCTGTCATCTTAGTGCAAACAACTCCCTCACCATTATGTCCGCAGCCCGTAGGAACCTGCATGACCTTAATTAATAGAGTTTCACCCCATCTGTATGTTCTATCAGCTATCCCGAAAAGTCCTTCACTCGTACCCACAAACATTAAATATTCATATCTCCATTGTGCCAGATTAAGCTAACACCAATTACACATGCAGAGATAGGGAGATTTATTTAGCGTGATGAGTGACAGTTGGTGAAACACGAGGCTGTCACACGCCTTCAATCTCCATTTCATCTTTTTTTTTATTTTTATAATTTTTACAGTGCAGTGCTTTCAAGGCTTCCCTCAACTTGAAAGAGAATAGATGTTGTGGCTTTTGAGGAGTTTTCAACATGATCCAGCTACTTAGAACAAAAAGCGACGGTGGCCCCTTGATAACATGTGAGTTACAAACTGGTGACGCTTTCTCTTTCAATGTTAGTGGGATCTAGGACACTACGGGATCAATTTATTTCAGGTTTTATAGGGTTTCTGGTAGGTTGTCTGGATGGAATGTATACATAACCTTGGAGACAGTTTCATCAGCAGTGAAAACCTACCAGAAACAAAAAACAAAAATGACGCCCTGTTGACCCCCCCATATGGCCACTGGGTCACTGAAAGGTCAAATACACACTTATGTTATGATCTCAACTTATATGGCGCTTTTCCACCTACATTAGGCACTCAAAGCGCTTTGCAGCAAGGACCCACTCACCCATTCACACTCTCATTCATACACCAGTGTATGCAAACATTAATTGTATGTTGACTGTATCGTCCCTGATAAATAAATAAATAAATACAAAAATAAATAACGTGCACCTTTAGGAGGCGAAATTCGCACCCCCGACCTGCCAACCATGAGACGACCCGCTCTGCCCTAATGCAAGGTCCATCCATCCATTTTCTTCCACTTGTCCGTTGCCGGGTCGTGGGGGCAGCTGTTGGAGCTGCCCGAATCACATTGCACCAGCCCCTATGGCTCCTCCTGCAGGTGGTGGGTCCACAGAGGGTTCTACCCGGGCCTGTTGTTCTCTCTTAACGGGCTTCTGAATGCAAAGTTCATTAGAGTAATTGCAGATTTGCTCTGGCATTGTATCCTCGAACATCAAATTTAAATATCGATTCAAATGCTTTCTTTTTTTCTTTTCTTTTTTACATTTAGATGAAATACATTCTGAAGTTCATCGTTCTGACTAACTGTAAGTCAAAGTGCACTATAGCGACCGGCAATGACCACCTTGCCCTGAAAAAGTGAAAGGTTGTAGGCTATAGCTATTGTAATTAGCTTTGTATATAAGTCATCAATTTGTATTATTTTAAGTAGCCTAACTGTGCTTTCTCTATGCGTTTATGCATGTATTTAAAATTAATGTTAGAAAAAGATGAGCAATATACAGTATATTGACCCAGATGTGTTCTCTATCTGCATTAGTATAATAACGTGATTCTGATTCACCACGGTTACCCGCGTTTCCCATTCGACAGACTATAACCACCTCGCGACCAAGAGCTCAGTGGCTTGTGCAGCGCGTCGGCAGGTGCTATATCTGCTATAGGCTGGTGGCGCATTACATTAGCGTTTGCACGCGTCACCAGTGGGCGCTTCTTCTTCCTTCTTTTCTCTCCTCTTCCTCGTCTTCTTCTGCAGCGCACAAACCGAGCGCAGCCGCCGGAGGGATGTGACTCTGCTCTCTCTCTCTCTCTCTCTCTCTCTCTCTCTCTCCCGCTCGTTTCCAACTCTGCTCCATCTCCTTTGGCAGCATCTCTCCGAGTCTACTAAAAGGACGAGGTCGCGGAGCATCGCGTTCTCCTGACTCCGCGATTGTGGGATTTATTTGCCGAGGTCTTTCTTCTTCTTTTTTTCTTCTTCTTCTTTTTTTTTTTTTTTTTTTACCTCCCCTCTTCTTTCGCCCTGCGTGATCCTCGGAGTGGACGCGGAGCTCTGAGTAAAGAAAGTGGATCGCGCTAACCTTTTTTCCCTCGTGGTGCTGAGGATGATTTCTGGACACTAGGTGCAGCGGCAGCGCGGCTCGTACGTAGACGGATTACACACAAGGCAGTTTGATGAAGAGGAAAAAACTGCGCGAAACAAGTAAGTGTCCTGACGGATCACTTTTGACTATTTCATTTCATCCGCTGCCCTGTGTTGTCTGACTAAAGCTTCATTCAAGGGGGTGTTTTAATTTGATCACACGCTGCACAGCCAGTATTGCCTCCACGACTGTTGGATGATTTCTTAGATTCGTAAAGTTACCCCTCTCATATTGCGCCAATATGCCCCGGGATTGTCACGGTACGACTCGCGAAGGAGCTTTACTGCGCTTTCTGAAGCCTAGTTTACAACCACAACATTTTAGATTTTTTTTTTTGGGGGGGGGACTTAACACTATGACCGACGAGGAACACTTTATTTCCCATTGAGGCGTCGATTCAAATTTGAAGTTGCCATTTCTTTTTTTTCAGGAGATGGTAATAGGATGATTCAGTGCACTGCCCCGTGGAGATGTGCGTATTTTGCCCAGCGCTTGTTCAAAAGAAAAAAAAACAAAAAGGACACGGAGTGCAGTCTTGCCTGCCACTGCTGCTGCTGCTGATGACTGCGATTGCACAAAATGCTTTGGATGCTCCTAGTGGGATTTCTTTTGTTCGGGCTCATTTCCCTCTCATCTAGGACCATCTCCATATGGTGCCGCTTTGCTCAGTCACACAGAAGTGGGGAGAGGGTTGTACTTTAGAAAGTTCTTTAGCTGATTTGAATAATGTACACAATTTGTATGTATTATTGTGCTTTATTTTTTTTTTATTCCTGCAGGGAATACAAAAAAATTAAAATACACTGCCGCATCTTCAAAGCACCGCCATAATCTGTTGGGGTTTTGTCACTATCTTCTTCAGTCATTTCATTCATGTACATAATTGAGGGATACCGTGCAAGTCGTAGGCAAATGAAAGGTGAGCCGTCTTTGAAGCAGAGAAGAATATTATGAAACAGAAAATATCCTCTAGCTTGGATGACTTTGTGTAGCGCCATTTGCTTTGAAACGCCTTTGATTGAACCCTAGTGGCAATTACAGTTAAAAGAGGCAGTTTACCTTTGGCGAGTGAAATGAATTAAAAAGTGTAAAAAAAACAAAAAAAATTTGTCTCCGGCAGCTCTTCATTCACCCCCAGGCGTGCGTCTGGGATTGAGGGGACTCCAGTGGGCATAGCATCTTGATACTATCTGTCAAGTGTTCACCCTGCGCTGAAACAACATGGTCCACTGACACTAGGGCTGTAGATCATTGGCTCCCAAAGTGTAGATGTTGTTTTTCATCTCATTTTAGCTGTGAAATAATTACAAATCCCTTTTGAATAGAGTAAATTATAAATATTGGGGCCCTGCAAGATTTTTGGATCAAAGGGGAGTCCGCAATGTCTCGGACTTTGGGAATGGCTGCTGTAGATTATCAGATGCATAAATGTCACACTTATTTCTAGCCATTTCTTCAGGTATTTTATATTTGAATGTATTTACAAATATTTCTTTAAATAAAGTTAAGACAAGTTTATTATAGTAGTTTAAGGATCCATTTAGAGGCTGGCACTGCAATGCCCAAATACGCTCTTCTTGTCGTGCACATACATATATAATGCAAAAATCAACATTGTAATTGTACAGAGCCCATAAAAGTCAATGAGCAACTGAGAGTCCTGGGTCACTGACGGGCACCCAGGACCTCTACCATGAGGTAGGAATGTGCGAGCGTTTTACAAAAATATATAGTTTATGGTACCCGTGTAAGCGGGAAAATTTTTTTCGTATGGGAATATTATTCTTTCTTTCTTTCGCACCGTTGCAATTTTCACCCAGTGAACATCAACGAAAAGTCACAGCGTTTGGCCTGAAATTCAAACCCGATCCAACACAACATTTGAATATTTCCCAATTTTGAATTTCAAAATAGTGGAGCCACCTAAGTTTTTTTTTAACATTGCGAAATAGGACGCTGGCAAAAATTAAGTTTACGGTACAGACGTGCATCATGACAAGTTGAGGAAAAAATATTGTTACGGCAACGCCATCCACCATATTGGGTATTGGGCATTTTGGATGACAGCCCGTGAAATTGGGCTGTCATATAGGAATTATATGGAGAGTACACATTTTAGTTTAGCGCAGTAGTAGTTAAGACCCTAGGGAAAAAAGTTAAAAACAAACATAAAGGCAGTAGCAATACCGTAATTTTAGATTGAGGGAGACAAAAGGGCGCAAAGCGCCCCCTTGCTTTGGGCAGGGCGGTGGGCGAGGGCCGATATTTGCCACTTTGCGACTATATTTTGTGTATTGTTATTGGCGGTTATTGTTGGTGTCTGTCTTAAAGGACAGTGAACACCACATGATTGTACTCGTGTATCAAGTTTTCTCCCGGTCCTCACTGTCCATTAGGACAGGGATAAAATATCAGATTGGATTTGTATCACAATACTTTGTGCCGCAATACCAAGTATTGATACTTTATCAAGTATCGCAATACTTTCAATACTTGTATTTGGAGGCATTTTTATTCTGCGCTCCGTTGTTTTACGGTAACAACAGTTTGTTACATTTTGTGTCAATGCACTTTTCAATCTTAACACTTCAATAAATGCCAAATGTCATTTGCTTTATAAACGTTGGACACATGACCTTTTTCTTTTAACACATTTTAAGGTAAACATATTACTTATCATAATTACTTACTGTATTGCGATACGTATCAGATAATCCCCTAAGTATCGTGATACGTATCGGATCGTGACAATAGTGGATCGTCCCAGCCCTACTGTCCATGAAGTCATGATGAATGAGTGAATGAATGTACAAATGTCTGAGCATCCGTTCCAGTCCTGCATCTAGCTCGCCAAGAAGGTGGCTCAGTGAGGCCCCTTGTTGCTCGGATAGACTCTTGAAACTGCTGTCCCATAGGCAGAATAAAAGTATGTTGCCATTGTTACTTTTAGCAGTTGTTCCACTCGATACACTGAGGTAACAATAAATTATAGCCCTGGGACCATGATGGAACCATGATTTCTCTCCGCTAGGACTCAAGCCTTAGATTTATATTGCATCTTTTAAGATACCAAAAACGCTTTAAATTGCATGAAGTCACACTCTGATGGAGGTGTTAAGCTGTACTTTTGTAGCCACAGCTGCCCTGACAGAAAGGTGGCTTCCAATGGTCTGTCATGACCAAAACCAAACAAACGGCCATCAATGTGAAGTTAAATGACATCCATAAAATATAATTTTTTTAAAAGATCTTTGAGAAAACAATAGTGTGGTAAAGTGTGTCTCCATCGGAAACGTGTTTAATACAAGCTGGAATGGAAAGGGCTCCATACTGTCTTTATCATATTCCTTCAATGCAATATATTTTCAGTCTTATCCGTACATCATGACATGCCACTCACATGTGAAGTGGACACGTTTGTTAGGTTGTCACTGAAATTGCAGTGATAGAAAATAAGCCTCCAATGTGACGCTCAAGCAGCTACTTCATGAACGTTAACATGAAAGCTGTTGAAATAGACTAAAGTGCCCGTCTTATGAGTGCAGTGGGGCAATTACAGACGGCCTTTTTTTCATCCCACACTAACATCACTTGGAGATTTTCTGTTCAGATTGAAATTATTATTGGCTTTTTATCGCTTCAGTTTTTATAACGCTGCTACCTAATCACCCACAAGCCTCTAGACAAGCATGGAACTACAGTATTTCTTGAAAGTTAAACACTTAAGTGCTCATAACCTAAAGACATTGCTGCAGTATTTGATGATTTTTCCCCCCGATAGTGTCTCTGCGCGTTCCTCCTCTAAAACCCCTGAGCTAGAGCAACATTTATCGGACCAATATACATTATGGTTGTTTTTTTTACACTCCTTTTGGACATGAGAGCCCTTTGGTATTTCATTCAGTCTAAGTTGAAATAATGCTTGGACTTTAAATTGTCAGTATACAAAATTGAACTGCCAGCTATTGATTCACGGACAAATGAAGCAGTTCAAATTATATATATATATAAACAATAACAAAAAGAAAAAAAAAGCACACACACAAATATATTCAGGGTGACTTTGAAAAGACAAGACAAAAGTCTCCCTATTAGGTCACAATTTTTTTTCAAGTACACTTATTGAAAGGAGTCTTTCAAACTCCTGTAATTGAATTGTAATAACTAGAATTGGAAAAGCTTCATCCAGTGTAGCGTAATATAGTTCAGGAAAGGCTCTGGTTTAAATTGTTCGGGAAGAGGACAGACTTTTTTTTAGATATTTGCTGCTGATAGGATTAAGCGCAGCAAATCACAGCTAGTATCAAGACGTAGTAAAACCACAAAGCACTAAAGCAATTCAATATTTCAGTACACCTTGTGTTTTTACACCATCATCTCTAAATAAAACTGTGTGATGTTGTTGCAACTTTAAAACCCTCCCCCTCATGGCAACATTGCCTCACGATTAGTCCGAATCACCAACGGATCTGAGGCGGAACCGTAAGCTCCTCTTCTCTTTCAGGATGGACCTTTTGTGAGACTTAATGCAGATGTTTGCGACTATCCAGCTTGCAGCACAAGGTTACTGGAACTGGGCCTCTGCACATTCAGAAGGAGTTTTTCCTTTGTGGCGATTTGTCTTTCTCTTTGCTTCGCACAAACACGTTCCCAGATAGCCGTCATAAAGACAATAACACAGTGGGAAATGACCATGACCCACGTCTTTTGAACACTTCATCTTTGTGCTACTCCATGTTCTGTTTAGATAACATTCTCCGATCTGCATACAGACCATGTGATTGCAACCGGCGTTCGCTGCCTCACTTATATTCCATTTTGCAATTACTGTGCCCTCAGAGGGGAGGTAGATGCATTTAACAACATCTCCTATCAATTATATGGCAAACAACAGCGGCGCTAACCAAGAAGCCGTCTCATTTAGCAAGGAGCGCATTTAGCTGACGACTCCCATTTGCTGCGGTGGAGGTGAGAGCGCGACGCCTCATTACATTTGGCACAGAAATGTCTCGCTGGTCATCTCGCCAGGAAGAAACCCACTAGGAAAATGCCACCTTTACCTTCAGAGGATGCAGAAATGTGCTTCTCTCCTGATTTACCCACCTTGCCTTTAACAAGAATTACTTTACGTAATCTTTACTGGCTAAAGAGGGGTGTGGTTTCAAAAACATGCAACATTAGAGCCGTTTTATTTTTTACATTTAATTTCTTTAATCAGTCTGGATTGTTGTTTAAAAAAGAAAAGAAAAGACCATTTAAATGATTCTAACTTTTTGTGTGCAAGGGAGAATGTAATGCATCAAATCAAGGTTGCTTTGGCTGTTGTTGCCACCTGCTAATTAAGAAACAGATCGCAGCTCTTCATCTGAACCCTGCAAAAAATGTTCAGGTGATGCGAATACATTTACTTTGCACGTGTTTCTAAATAAACACAGAGCATAGATCCTTTGCAAAAATGCTGTGTATTTGGCATTTTTATTTGATGAAGGAAATTGGAATTGTTGTATTTAAGGATGCTTCTTTAGTATGCTATACTTAACTACTGACCTACTGTAATACATGTTTCTGAAGATATAACACAGAGGGTTTTCAAAATTAAGAATCTGCTGCATAGCACGAGAGCCCCTTTTTATTTTTGTTGTTAGACGATCCGGAGATTATGCCCCCTCTAAATCCTGGAACCTTAAAAAAAAAAAAAAAAAAACTTTCAAAAGGAGGTGTGGAATTGAGTTGTCACTTTGTTGGCCAAAAGAGCGCCACAACTTCGCATCCAACAGTAACTACGCTAAGACTGGGGAATGCATGCTAAATCTTACTTTGTTAACATTTGAGACCATACAATTTATGTGACAGGCATATTTACAGTAAAATAACTTAACAAAAGGAAAACAAAACAGAATCGAGAAAATAACGGCGGAGCCTGTCAAAGATGTAACGGCTATAGGCAAAGGGACATAGCATCATCTTGAGATCACAAAGGCCATTCATCTATTGTCCATATTTGTAAAATACCCTTCTCCTTGTGGACTAATATATAGTTTACATTTGTTTTCTGTGCTGTCTCTCCGCCAGTGTCTCCCACAGTGAAAATGTTTTGTGGTGGTATTTAGGTCTTTTTTTTAAGAATTCCAAAGATAGCCCAGGATAATCCGCACAATGGGGTGGAATTGTTGAATGAAGGGGCTGGGTTGGACTCTTAATCCTGAGAGCAGTATCACTTTTCTCTCGCTGTGATGTAGGTCAGAGCCCGTCCTGCGCCACAGCAATTACAGTTCTCCTCTCCGTCTCTCCATGTAAGAAAACCTTTAAAGGACCTGTATCATGCTATTTTAAGCCATTCCAAAGTAAAGTATAGGCCTTTATATGATATATTGTACCTCTACCACTACGGAGCACTCATTTTTGTGATAAATATTAGTATTTTCTGGAGGTATTTTTCCAACCCGGAAGACAAAACGCTTGGATTCAGTTAACTCCGCCCCCTCTCGCCGCTCATACAACTTTAGCAGTAGTAGAAATATATATATCACAGCAAAAAGTGAAGTTATTTCATGATGCTGTTATAAGGAGTTAACATGTGCAACACAGCTTCATGGCTAAATGGCTAACACACACGCTAACACACACGCTAACATGCATTTTGATCGACTCACCACTCTGATGTTTCCAGTATGGGACTTGCGCTGGTTATAAAAGTTAATCCACTTTGATTCTGGCCAAGGTTCATCAAGCGTCCATCAGTACAGGCTCAGACAAACACTATTCTGGCTGATAGTCGCTGAATCCCGGAGGGAAATGCCAACTTCTATGGCCTCTTCTTGGGGAAGGTTGAATAAAGTCCAGTCCTCGCAGCCAAACGCGGTTTTCTCCGTGACATTATCGTGAGGTAAGAAAAAAAGAACAGGTGTCCAGACTCCAGAGTAGGTTAGAAAAAGCTCCCTCTTCACAACTTTCGGTGCAACATGACATGACCATCTGTTCAGACCGTTCGGACGCTCAGGAGGAGCGTTTGTTTTCGGTACAGGGGCAGCGCAGCGTCAGGCACTTCCTTTTTTTTTTTTTTTTTTTTTTCCTTTTTTTTTTTTATTTATTTTTTCTTACGACAGAAATAATGAAAAAAACTGTTTTACAAATAAAAATCATGCCGTAAGGCATTAGATTACAGACGTCGAGCACTTCCGTTCCGCTGTGACGACACAACTGAACATGCCAGTCGTTTACCAGGAGAGGGCGGAGCAGCTGCTCAGAGCGCAGGATTCAGGAGGATTACTGAGAACTGCGTGAATGAATCCAAAAACCACTCTGGGGGTGTTTTTGATAAGGAAATAGCATAACAACATGGTTAAAAGCTCCAAAAAGTTGATTTTGCATGATATAGGACCTTTAATGGTCTTTTAAGGAATCCATAGCTGCCTTTTGTGAAACGAGGCCTCAAGCCTTGTAAAAAATAATGGGGGTATAGGTCCAGGTCTTATTTTTTGAGGCGCATGAAAAGTATATCTTTCCCAGTTCCTAACATAGATCTTAAGGCATATTGTCTTCCTATGTTTTAATACTCTATTTCGGGGGAAACATTTAGGGGGGTCGCCGGATCATGTTGTTAATTTTTTATAATTATTTTATTGTAGCATGTGTGTGCTATTTCACAGAGTCATAATTTGATCGTAATTTGATTTTTTTATTTTTTTATTTTTTTTAAAGAATTATATCAGCTAATGTCCCCTTTCCCCCCCACTTTGTCTCAACACGCGAACTCCATCAATTGTTATAAAGGGGGTCGCGGCTTGAAAAGGTTGAGAATCACTGCTCTATTCAGTAGACATGCATTTGGAGTGGGGGCCAAAAATGTAAACGGGATGTTGGTCGGGAGCTGAAACAGGCTAGCCTCTTTTGACAGACTAAATATGAATTTGACTACTTTTAAATAGACTGTAAATTGCCAATGTACATTTTTATGATTCCAAAGGTTTTTGTGAGGCTATTTGTTGTACTTTAAATTAGAAATAACAATAAGCTTATGTTAATTCATGTATTATTAATAATGACACAGTGGCCTGCTTCAGAGGGTTTTTTCCATTAGTCCCACCTTTGTTACTGTAACAGTGGCTCCATGTGGCCCTGCTTTTAGGTTCAGGGCATTTTAATATTTTCTTCCTTCACAGGACTCGTCAGTGCCACCAAGCAGAAACATACTGAACCTGTCTGTTTAACATAACACTGTGCGCTCGGTGTTGTGAGCAAATGAGCACTTTATGAAGCTCTAGAAAAGAGAGTGATTGAGAGGTAGAGGGGTTCACGGTTAAAACGGACGCTTTTGTTATTCTAATAAGAAGACAGTGCTTGAACTTGCGATGTTTGCTCTGTAATGCTATTAGGGCCGCAACTAACGATTGTTTTGGTAATCGATTAATGTACTGATTATTTTTACGACTCATCGATTCATCGCTTGGCTGTGAAAGGTGCATGGAAATAGTAAATGTTCTACCAAATAAAGCTAAAGTGGCGCCGCTTGAGGACATGTTGATAGAGTAAACTTAAAGAGACTCTGTGTGCTCCTAGCGCTATTATGGGATATGTAGTTCTAACTATAGGTTGACCCATATATCGCCCGGCCAATATATGGGTATTTTACTATATGGGCTATCGGCCCATATTATGCCGATAACATTCAGATTCCACATCTTTCGCCCGTTCGCTCAGCTCCACTCCGCTGCTGGCCGCCTCCGAACAGCAGCGACATCAATACCCACTACCTCCTCCTCAGTTCGCCCCGGTCCTCTCCGCCGGTGCAGCTCCACGAGAAGCTCCAAGTGAGCACACGCAAAGCAATGAGTTTGTGGAATAAAACAACTATTTAGGGGGAAAGCAAGCAATAAACTGCGGTCACACAGGAGATCGCTTTGAGGCTAGACCATTTCTCTTTCACTATCACCATTTTTTTTCCTTCCCCTCCTGCATACGAAAGAGAGGGGCAGAAAAAAGTTTACATCAATGACAGCAATAGGAGCTTAATCTGGTCGTGTATTGTCAAGTATATTGTGTAAAATAGTGACATTTTCTTTAAAATAAAGTCCATGCAGAGGATATTTACTTTGAAAATAGGAATGTTATGGCATTCAGTTTCCTGTGTGGTGCGAACTGAACTGTGGAGCTTGAAAAATAGAGTTTCTTTGTCAGGGGGTAACAGAGAGGCAGGCCGGCAACGGAGGCCCTCAGAGTGGACAGAGAGGATATTTCTTAAGAATTGAAATAGCAACAAATCTGCTGCAGAGGTCACAGCGGAGTGCAAAGGGGGCAAACACGGAGAATGTGGAATCTGGTAGTACAAGGGTGATATCTCTGGAACTGAAAGTGAAATAGAAGCTGAGAAACATCACGGTGAAAATCGGTCCCAAGTTTGTACACTTCAGATCATATTTTATATTGCAGACTTTAGCGTATAACTTCATAACCATAAGAGACTTAATAAATCAGCCCTATGCCTCTAATAATGCAGCCCCTGCTGTCACAGTTGAACACTGCCACAGCATCATACTTATTATAGACATTTTTACAAATATTGGCCGTGCTTTAATTAGGGTCCGACCGATATGGATTTTTGGGGTCCGATACTGATATGAAGCGGATTGGCATGGCCAATAGTCGATATATAGGCCGATATTTGAATTTGATCAAATTTTTTTTTTCATTTCTCAAATAACCTATAGTTAAACATAGGGCTGAGCGATTTGGCCAAAAAATTAAATCTCGATTTTTATACTCTTTATACTAGTTTGGACGATTACAATTTTGAAGGATTTTATTGGGAATAAGCTTAAGTAAAAAATAATACTTCCCGTACACTGCCAACCTTAGTTTATTAGGGTTAGGTCAACGTTTCAGTCCTGAGACCTTCATCAGGCAAATTGGAAATAAACTTAAAAAGGTCTCCTGATCTTTCATATGAAAAAAATAAATAATGCCCAGAGTCCTCCACATTAATATTTAGATTTAAAATATAGCCCACAATTTGGGCCATTAAAAATGGTTATTTCTGTTATAAATATTCCTTGTCTGCTCTCAAAAGTAAAACTTCTTTATAAGCCACGGAGTTTTCAAAAGTGCTAGTTTTATCCTTATGCCTCTGCTGTGACTGACATCCGTCTCCATGGAGACTCAAGGGGAAAGGGGCGGAGCTACATAGTGCCGCTGCTGCTGTGTCTCCGCCATGTCTCTGCTCTGAGTGGGAGAAGGGCAGAAGATCAGACCGGGGGGAACTGTGTTTTAGCGAAGTAAACTCCATCGCGCACAACGAAAACACAACACACTGCCTGTGTGAAGCAGCAGAGATCGTCAGAAAGTCGCTGGGTTCTCCACTGGCGTCATTTCTGAAAACAGTCGCTACGGAGCGGCTGACACGCTGCTAAAATGGCAGCACGGCGGACATGGAGCGGCGGACACGATTTTACGATTTTGCCATTTTCCACATCATCTGTTTTTAAAAGCATGAATTAATCAAATTAATTCGATTTATCACCCAGCCCTAGTTAAACCTAGGGGTGAAAAAATGAAAAATGAATATCTCTATATTTTTTTTCGATATCTCGATATCGATATTCAGATGATATTTTTGCAATCCTTCAAAGAAATGTGTGCAAACTGGCAAAGAAGGTCCAGTTGGTCTTTTGACTTGCTGTATCTGACCTATTATTGTATAGACTTACTAGTACATAAGGATATGAGACATTATTGATTTAAACATTAGGGCAGGGCGATGTGAACAAAAATGTATATCATGGTATGAAAAAGAAATGTATGTAAATGAAAATGTATTTGGCGATATAATTTACACCTGACAAAATACTTCAAAATCAAAGTCTTTAAACAATAGGGCAAATTCATTTAAAGCTATTTTATTCTATTTATTCATTTAAATCTCCTTCATCTGGAAGAACACGGAAGATAAGATAAAATATTGCTCCAATATTTGCAACTTCATCTCCATCACAGTGAAAAGCTCCTGTAAGTTCACCTGCGTCAGAGCAGTTTACCTGTGTTTTATTGTCAGGAGACTGGGGATAGACCTGATAGTTTTCAAAGGATCCAGTTTTTCCCTATTTCTCCTTTTCACGTCTCACCCGATGCACTGGGAGGCCGAGGCAGACGCACAGATACTCAAACACAGGAGGGAAAGAGACAAGTTTGTCCTGGAACTTACGTGAGAAGAAAACAGGTGAGAAGGACATTATTAGCCTTTACCTGCGTTTGTATCGTGGTTTTCTTCACCGTGTTGTTAGTTAGCGCTAGGCCTGCCGCGATAATTACTATATCGAGTTATCGCTCGATAAGTAAAATGAAGGACGATAACATTTTTAGTCTCGATAAATGCACGTGCTGCGTGTGCTTAAAATAAATACAGACACATGAAGCTATCACAGCGCTGAGTGAGTGGAGCGTCCATCCAACCCGTCTCCCTGTAAGACAGCATTGAGCATATCAGCCAGATCCCCCCATGTATCCAGATCATTTATAGATCAGCTGCTTTTGGAGAGAGGCGGGGTGTAAACAAAGTGCCGCTACTACGGAGCTTTGCTGATTCCGACACTTTCTGTGAAGTTTATCGCGGAGCAAGAGGGACTCGTGTGAAAACATTTGGAATTCCAGCCAAAAGAACTCATCACAGAGAGAATAACAACATTAATGCAACTGCAGGTTTGTCCAACATGAGAACGAAACAAAACCACCGCCCAGTCGGTGCATCAAAGCTGATCAGCGCTACTGTTAGCGAGAGGAACCCGAGCGCTTTAGCCACTGTCCAAATAAAAGCGCGATGGTCCTGAGAGCATTACTCAGTGCTTAGGTCAATGTTACAGAGAAATGCTGCAGCGGTTTGACAAACAGACAACAAGTTTCCCAAAAAAGCTGCTTCACTCCGACGGCCGTGTGTACAGGAGGTTATATATTAAAAGAAAAGGAAAAAGAACATATGGATACTCTACTTTTGCAGTAATACAGTATTATCTGAATCCATACATTTAATATAGAGTTTTTGTGAGGAAATATTTAACTAGAATAATGCAGATGAAATATCAATATTTTTGTTATTGGGATATTTTTAAAGATGATACTGTATATTGACTATTTGTTGTAAATGTTGTGACAGGCCTAGTTCAAACACAGAACCTGGTGAGAGTGTAAGTTATGTTAAAAGGTTGAGAAGCACAGATGGACAGTGTCCTAGAATATGTCGACCCTTCTAGTTTGCACTTTGTTTGGTATAAGGTGTTAATATTGAATGTCAGAAGTTCAATAGATTTCAATTAAAATAGTTGCTTACAGTTTTCTTTTTATTGCCTACAGTACTTGCATTATACTCAATATTATCGTTTATCGCGATATTTTCTGAGACGATATATCATCCTCAAAAAAAAAATATCGTGGCAGGCCTAGTTAGCGCCAGGCTAAAGGTTAGCAAAGTTAGCTAGCTAGCAAGACAGTCTAATAACTTGTCCTGAGCCCTTTCCTCGCAAATATGAGCGACTCAAGTGACAAAGTTAATTCTTATCATTAGATTCTTAATCTCTGTAATCGCTCCACGCTGCCATGTCGCACTCACACCTAGAGCGGCGGAAGAGAAGAGAGCGGCGAGCTTCCATTCCCTATGCTGCCTGGTGACCGGAAAGAAGCCTTCGGAAATCCACAGGAGAGCGGCACGATACGGGCGGCCGCAGCGGCTCTGTATTTGCATAGCGTTGACATTTTTTCAACACTATGGAAATACAGAGCCATTTTCGGAGGCGACCACAGAACATGATCTGACAGACGCCTGTGCGTAACCGGCTCATGCACTTCAGCTGCGTCTTAAACCCCGCCTCCACGTGCTCCTGCACAAGGGGGGCTGGCGAAGGCAGTAGAGCAAGCTGAGCGACGGAAAGCGTGACGCGAGTCCGGCCCAATGGCCGCTGGCTGCTCTGCTTTGCAACGACGACACTGGAGGCCGCCATTGCTGTAGTACCGCCATATAGCCACTAGGCCCCCATTGGAATCTATTGCACTTTAGACACGTTAAAAACAACTTTAATGCCCGGTGCCTAATGTCTTAGAACTGTCTACAGCTAGATATTCCTCCTGTGATTACGTGGGGTTAGACACAATCAGAGGCACCGGGCTGGTTATCGTAGGATACATTTTAGAAATCTCGTACTTAACGAGGGTTGGACTGTTGGCATTGGAGCTGCGCGAGCTACACGTCACGCAACAGTGAAGATCCCGCCCTTATGCCCTTATTAGGAACATGCTTCGTCAGAGCTGGGGAGGAGGAGTCTGTAAATCCGCCATGAATTGCCCCTCGAACGTGGTCATTGTGGTAAACAGGGAGGAGTGAGTAATGACGGTCTATTAATAATATGTCTATGGTCCGGCCTCACGCAGCGGAGGGGGCGGCTGGCTCACACCGCTACGGTAACCCACAAGGAGAATGTGACACAGTCTGTACAAATCGGATTGTACAAATTATGAAATATTTGATATCCCAATTTTGCATATCATCCAGACAACAATTTGGATATTATCGTCTAAACAATATATCTCCCACCTCTAGTTAAACATGTATTATTATAGTAAAGGTTTCAAATATACAAATATATAGAGAGAGGGGCGACGGTGGCGCAGATGGTAGGGCGGGTCGTCTCATGATCGGAAGGTCATGGGTTCGAATCCCGCCTCCTGAAGGTGCACGCTGTCGTTGTGTCCTTGGGCAAGACACTTCACCCACCTTGCCTCCAGTGTCTGCGTACATTGGTGTATGAATGGGTGAGCGGTTCCTTGCTGTAAAGCGCTTTGAGTGCCTAATGTAGGTGGAAAAGCGCTATATAAGTTGAGACCATTTACCATTTACCATTTACTGATTATTGGGGATTTTTATTGCACTGCCACATGTTTCAAAATGTCTCGTCTATAATCCTGTGTAATATCATACCTCTAAATATGTCAGAGTTGAACTGCAACAGCAGGGGGCGCTGTATGAGGGGTATAGGGCGGATTTATTCAGGACATTCATATTTAGTAGGTACTTCAGAGGGGAGCTTGTCAAAATTCAACAGATTCCAAAACAACAAAACAATAAGTCTCTATCTCTTCTGATTCCGAAATTAAAAGGCTGTAACATAAAACATATACATAGTTGTACAAACTTGTGACTGATTTTCACCGCAATGTTTCTTCGCTCCCCTGAGGCCTGGGAAAAAATACAAAAAGTTAAATATCGGCTCAATATATCGGCCGGCCAATATATCGGTTGGGTCTGACCTTTAATATAATTGATCAATGGGCCAGTATGTAAGTTAGTAATCACGTTGGAGGCCAACGAAAATCATTTTGCAGGCCGGAGTTGGCCTGCAGGGCAAGAGTCTGAGGTAAAACGTCATGTGTCAATTGAGTCAAAAGGCATACTTGTGTTACTCAGTGAAGTGTGCTAAGCTACAGTGAGTCAGTGTCTCCTCATGGCGGCTTAAACACTGAAGATGATGTGGAGGAGATGCAGAGGCTGAGGTGCCTGATTGTTCTGCTGCGCTAAGAATGTGTGATCTTCCTCTGCCATTCTCCTGCTGAGCAGAGACGGTGCTGATTGGTAAAGGTAGAGGTACCGGCAGGCTGTGATTGATGGGCAGCAATGGGCGAGAAATGTGCTTGTCTGTGGTCCTCATAGTGGGGAGCTGAAATTACAGCAATACCTCCCCCTAGTGGCCAGAGGTGGCTCCAAAATAAACTTTTAAAAACGAGAGAGAAGAAAGAGACTTTACACCTCCCAAAAACAGCTTTAAAGCCTGGCTCCAAAGAGTAAATATCGCTGTGACCCATGTGACAATGCTGGGCAAGGTATCATATTTTTAAACACGCTGGTTTTGGTTTTGTTGAATTAAAAAGTTTACGCCTGAGGCTCCACATTTGGACCAATGTGGAGGCTTCTAGCCGGTCCACCGTCCCCGCTGGGAACATGCTCTGTTGGAGGTTCAAGGTATATAAAAAGTCCGTCCATGGGAGTGGATCTCTCCTTCTGTGGTTCTCCCCAAGGTTTCTCGTTTCTCCCCCTGGGTTTTTGAGTTTTTCCTTGCCGTGCTGGAGAGTCTAAGGACAGGGGACACCTGCACCACCCTTCGCCACCCACTGCTGACGCTTATTCGGACATTATGTTAGCCTGGATACTTGATTCGCCTGAACTTTACATTGTCTTATTTACTGCTCTGTTTTATTGCCTTAATGTTCAGTGCAGCCGTATAAGGCAACTCCTGTTGTGATATTGGGCTATACAAAACCATTGGTTGATTGATTGAAAAAGTCTATGTCAGCAATTAGGACTGGGTACTGTTACACAGGTACCGCCTGAAAAGCTCCAGTAGGGGGCGTTATCAAAAAAACTTTTTTTATGTGTCAATTTTCTGTTCTTTTTGTCTCTAGATGTCAATAAATGATCCGCTGTTTCAGCGCAAATGCAGATGTTTTCTTAAGCGAAGCAAGCTATGACTTACTAACACTTTAGTCATTACTAGAGATGGCAGAGCCGCGGTCTGAGCCAGGAGTAAATCACTAAACTGGTTAAAAACAAGGACTACACCAGGACTGAATAAGAAACTAGAGTTCTTAGACAAAGAGAAAAGCAGTGATAACACGGCAGTAACAGGAAACACATTTACTTTTAGCGAAAGACCCATGAGCCTTAAGATACATGCTGTTGTTTACTAAACTCCATGCTGCACCAAATGGCTGCACTGGAGGAGATCAAAGATTGTGGAAAAAGTTGCGCTCACTCTGCATTAGCCATTTTTGGAACAGTCTTAGTAAATTATTAGTGACAGAGTGAGCGCTCTCACTATGTAACAGATCTTTGACGTGTGAAACGTTTTCACTTTGTGGAACAGGGCAGTGTGTTTAGCTGAAAGAGTGGGAATTTTGCTCAAAAAAAGTTTTTAAAAAAAGTTACAGGTGACGCTGCTGTGTTCTTTCTGTGCGGTTTCATGACATCCTGAACTTCTTTAGACACGTTATTTTTATTGAATTAAAATAACATAGTATCAAAATAAATACCGTTAAGGCACCTTTTTTTTTTTTTTTCGGTACCCAGCCCCTAGCAACAATAGAGAGTATAACAAGTGTAAAAATACAGTATAAAAATACAATGTAAAAATACATTAAGGCGAGACAGGTGAAAGTATTGATTTTTCACGCAGTGGTCGAAGTGGAGATTTTTGTTTAGTTTCCTCCCTTTACATCTTAGTTTTCATGTCAGTGTATAAGAATTACAAAAACTTCCCCCATACGATGCTTATTTTATGATGTTTTGTCCACGAGCGAGGCGGAGAGATCCCGGAAGTAGCAGCTACTTCGCGTTGCAAAGCTGTCTTTCCCACAGGTGTTCATTCACAAATATTGACAGATTTCACATCCACGTGCCCTGCGAATGGTTCCTGCGATGACGCTATCACCCAAATATAGTATTTTTCCTTCAGGGAGACGCCCGGTTCAGAAGAGCGGACAAAAATTTAGGGCTGGTTTTCTCAAAATAATTTTTTTTGCTCCACTCATAGTAGCTCCTACAGACTCCAAACTTTAAGCTCCTACAGACTCCAAACTTTCCAGTCTGGGGCGTAACAAGATTTTTAAGACTTTATCTTTTTAATATCTAATTCCAAGCCTGATTTTGTTTCAACTTTGAACTCAAAAACACAAGGCAAAATTTGAGTTTTTACATATTTTCACTTATGATTAGTTTATTAAAAAAAACTAAGATAACCAAAATCCCATCTGAAAAAAAAATCTGTTTTACCAATTATATCAATAAAATAAAATAAAACCATACATTTAAATCTGGGTCGATCCATTATTTAGACTTCGTTGCTGAACATTTAAGCAATGTTGGCCATTTTCATGCACAAAATGCCTTATTTTATATGAAAACATAAAATGTCAGAAAACTTGCAATACATTTTTTCTTATATTTATATCAGTAATATTCAGCCAAAGTTTCAAATTTATTATTTTTTCCCACCTGCAGTGTCTCGCCTTAACACCACAACCAAGGGATTTGAATACACCGTCAATTAGACAAAATTATGTAGCCAATATGTAATACAGAATATTTGTTGTAGTGATGGCGCAAAGTTGAGAGAGCGGTCCATGACTTGAGCAGCTCTTGTTTCAATTTAGAACTAGCACTGAAGTGCATACAACAACAGTTTATTCACTGAATAAATGTTTATATCACCCAATTCCCCTGTCCTTGCATGCCACTGTAGGGATGGTCCGATATGAACATTTTCTGCCGATATCCGATATTTGCCTCGCTGCTGTGGCTGATATCCGATATTTGCCGATATTTATTTTGACGTTAAAAATCTATAGAAAGGCTCACTCAAATGTTGTAAAGTTTTCAAATTATTGTTCCACTATTGGAAATTAAACAATACAATGCTTTTTGTGTCTGTCTCACACACTATGATTGAACAAACAATCCTTTTTATTAGAAAAATATCAAAAAGATAAAATGCAATGTTAGAGTGAAATGTCATTTTGTTTTTGGCTAAATATTTACTCAGACCTACTTATTATTATACTTTCACCCATCTCCTCTATTAATGGGAAACAGTGACAGTGGGAATATGCTAGGCTACTATTTACTATGTCGTATTTTTTTATTCAAACATGTAGCCTACCATGTTGTTTAAGTTAAATGTTTTACATTTAAACAAATCTGATGGACTTCTGGACAGCTCTGTATGAAGCTTTGGAATTGCAAAAAATAGCATCATGTCACTTTAACAGCATCGTATACTGAACTTATGAGGCCAGAATGTGAAGATTTAGAGTTGGTTTAGAGCGGGCAAAAGGCAAACAGTAGATTTGCAAGATTAGCATGAGCTTTGACCTGCATTGTTTTCAGTGATACTTTCAATAATATGTCTAATTAAATATGCGCGAAATTGCGGACATAACGCATCGTTTTCACGGGTCATTAACATGACAATAGTGGGCACAGTAAACGTGAATACAGACATTATCATCACTGTAGTAAACCTACATGATGACAGAAAGCCAATGTTTACGTGTTGTAGTCTTTAGCCTGCGAGAAGCTAGGCTATTGCCAACAAACAAAGTTATAAATCTGGCGTCTGGATAGAGAAACATTTGCAACACTCACCACTCAGATGTAGCAACAATCCAACAGAAAAAGATTCATGTTAATCCTGACTCAAAATAATGTCCTTGGAGGCAGTTTTAGTCCAGTTTGTAACAGCAGCAACTTGTGGCTTTGTTCTGTGGTGTCCAAGTGTCCGCTCCACTTTGTTTAAACTTAAGACGTGTTAATTTATGCTGGAGTTATTTTTATGAGCCACTGTTTATTTCAGATAATTTGAATAAACTGTTGCCCCAGTCAGGTCAGTGCAGCCCGTCTACACTGCTGCATGCATTCAAGTGCGCTACAACATTACGGCGCAGTAAATAATTCAAAAAATAAAAATAAAAATATCGGACAATATTTTCCCATATCGGACCGATACCAATATGTGAAAAAAATGACAAATATCGGTCGATAATATCGGCGGTGCCGATATATCGGCCATCCCTAATTCACTGTAGGGTTGAAATGGCTTCTGTTTGACTCAGATGCTGAAAGTAGTCTGTATAAATGAGATCTACAAAATTGATTTGGATTTTAAATTTCAGAAACCAGCAGGAAACATTCTTCAATTAGCATGCTAACAAGCTTTTCAATAATGGTATCGATCAATTCCCTGTACAACTGGTTCTAGCTTCAGTGGAAATTGAAATTCGTTGACTAGAATTAGTGTCATACTAATAATAATGTGGTGTAGATTTGTTCATCTAGCTGATCCCTTGCATACTGGAAGGGAATATTTTCATTGTCTACACCTGCTGTTTTAGTAAAAGGAGTGTCTTTGGCGCGTTCCGCGGTTTTCCTCTCGGCTGCATATTTGAGCTTGTTAGTCCACTAGACAAACAGGCACACTGGTTTAGCAGCTGTTTCTTCTTCTGTTCCACCTGAAAATATCACTTCTGCTGCATATCCCCAGGTTTATATCCCGTCTGTTCTGCCCGCTTCTCTGTTCCCACTTCACTCTCACTTCATTTACGGGACCCCCAAAATAATACCCGCGTACTAATCAGGTTTCTGTTGTCGAATGCTTGTCGTATTTGGATCAAAATGTCATATTTTAATTACTTTCTGTTTAGATTGAATTCGAGGGAGCGACTTCCACTTGCAAGCAGTTGGAGGAGAGTCCATGAGCCCTTGGCAACTAAAGATGATGTTACCATGGAAACAAATTGTTCTGCTATCAATCACTGGATGCCTTGCAGGTAAGATATTTGGTTTCAGCATAGTGTTCTGTGTTAACACATCCCTCTCAATGTTATACTGAATACTATTATGTATAGATATTGAAATACATGAATAGTGCTCTGCTATTATGCAAAGTAGTTTATTTGAATGTGTTTCCCTGGGGTAAAAACAAACTGCAACCTTTTTTTTTTTTATAACAAAGCAATAACGTATGTGAGACATAGAGGAACAGGGATCAAGGTTGAATTACCTGGAGATCGACTATACTTAAGTGCTCCAGAAGCTACTAGCTGTCGCATGTAGTGTTTTTTTCTGGTCTATGCTAAGTACTGTTAGCCTAGTGAGACCAGAATGATTCCCCCCTATATTTTTTATACAGAGGGGGATCAAACCGATCCCGTGCAATCAGATTCATTTATTTGCGTCACGTGTTGTTCACGAACTGTGTCACTCGGGGGACGCGGAAGTCCCCTCAATAACAATCTACGAACGGCGCACGAGAGATTTGCTTGTCTCCAATCGGTGGTAAATGAAAAAAAAAAACATCGACGGTAGGTGAGTTTCGTGATTCATAATTCTGCGCGAATATTAATGCAAAACCACTAATAACACCGCATCAACGTCAGACGCCCGCCCTTCGCTGATTGGTTTACTCCGCTTCCTGTTTGCTTGCGGATGTTCCGCTGTGAAAAATGGAATCAACATTGCGGTGACCAGCGAGTGAGTCTGGTTCCCAGGCTAAAGTACTGTATGTCTGGTATTGTTGTGCATAACTTTAGTTTTGAGGTTAATAATTGCATTACATTGCAAGTTTGGAGAAGAATCCAAACAATCACGAGTTTTGAGTAACGAGCTGAGAGCTCCATCCATCCATTTTTTTCCACTTGTCCGTTGTCGGGTCGTGGGGGCAGCTGTTGGAGCTGCCCCAATCACATTGCACCAGCCCCTATGGCTCCTCCTGCAGGTGGTGGGTCCACAGAAGGACTGCCTCATGATTAACCGGGCCTGTTGGTTTCTCATAAGGGGCTTCTGAACCGCTCTTTGTCTGAACCGTCACCTACGACCTGTTTGCCCTGGGAGACCCTACCAGGGGCACAAAGCCCCCGACAACAGAGCTCCTAGGATCATTCAGGTGCTCAAACCCCTCCAACACGTTAAGGTGGCGGTTCCAGGAGGGGGGCTTGAGAGCTATTGATCTCAACTCTTTTAATGTATAGAGGAAAATATTACAGGAATCTAGACCAGTAAAGTCTATTTTGACTCTTTGGAAAACATTTTTTGAAAATTGTTTTAGCACATACTGTGAAAACCTCAAAGTAATATCCTTTGTCATAAGGCAATCCAAATTGCAGAAATCATGAAGATGTCAAAAAAAGTTATTTGATATACATGAAAGTATGTTCTCTTGTGTATTGTAAGCAGTGAAAGAATTTTGGAAATTCTCTCATGAATGTAATGCCTGTTACACAAGGGTGCTACTATAACTGTGCCGCCCCGAAGTGGATTGTTATAAAACACTTTGCTGATCTAATTCCTCTTCTTGATTCTCTGTCACGCTTTGAGTAAGTAACAGTGGGGTTTAATCCATCGCTGTGAAGTGTGAGCCCTCAGAACCAGTAGATGCCAATGTAAAAATACATGATGTACCCAAAAATCAAATTGTGATCTAGGCTCTTAGAAAATTAATAAATATTTTTTTTGGCATGTCACCCACCTCTATTGGTACACCCAGGGACGTGCACAGATAGAGCCCAGGTGGTGCTCAAGCACCTGCCCCTTTGCCTCCTACCCTTTAAGTGCCCTTTAGTGCACATTTATTTTTCAAAAAATTATGTTTTTTGTTTTTTTTTTGCTTTTAATATTTGCCACAATGGTGCCAATTGGCAATTTGATTGCCCAGCAACTTCAAAATTTCCCTTCCTTTCACATCTGTCTGTGCCTCTCACTCAGTGGTAGTGCTCAAAAGGCAACAACATTTGCTGTATCCATGTTCCCTGTTTCAGAAGGTGGTCGGCTTTAGCCCATCGATGTATGAGAGTAAAACATTTTCTGGCTGTAAAACTCTGCGTCCCATATTGATCCAATACGGGATGACATTTTTTCTGTGTTTTTGTCACAGATCTGAGCCCGCTTAAGCGAAAGTTGCTGACAGTGTCTAGAGTGGGCCTGTCTCTCTAAACAAGTGCAGACTGTGGACATTACACTGTTTTGAATGTGACACTTAGCCTGGAATCTTCTTGACACTTTTTACTTTAATTTCCCTAATATTCCTGATTATCTGTGTGCTCAAGTGTAATGAAATGAGGATCAGCTGATCGTCTGCGGGGATACAGTGAGGCAGACTCATAAATCACCAACCATGGCTTGGAAAGACAAAGAGCATATACTTTCTCACATCATCCCCGCTGTGTTTAGGCTGCTTAAAAACATCTTAGGAGTGACATTCAGACACCTGGTCCTGACAAGTTTTACAACAGCTCAGACAGAGCAGCTCAGTGTCTGCGAGATTGCTTGCCTGGCCTGCCAGACACTCCTTTCTGTTCAAAAGAAGAACCGTCTGGGCGGCTGCTCGTAGCCAATCATATCACGATTTACCCACATCGGTCCAATCACGCACCAAGAGACGGAAGCCGTCACCTGCCACCACCACGCATTCTTCCAAAACATTAAAGATGGCGGCCAATACACGATTCTTCTGCTCTTTCGTCTGTTTTAAATCATTTGGAAAATATGAAATCCCTAAAATCGGTGCAAGAAACAGCGTTCAAAGCCTTCCTCATAAAAAAGGACGTTTTTGGAAAGGCTTTCTGCCGCTTGTTACTGCGACGTATCTAGCCTTGGGTACATGTTTATTGTTGGTTAATTATACATATTTAAGCAGACATTTTAAATGATCGTTCGGCTATACATGCGTTTCAGTTACGTGACTTCTGTAGTTCTATCCGCCATTTTGAACACCGCTGGTTAGTGCAACAGTCAATGTCAATGTCAACAGTGTATCTACCTGCGTCTCAAATATTGAATGCAAGATGCTACATCAAAAAATTGCACACTTGACAGCAGATGAGCTGAACAGATACACAAAGAAGATCGAAACCTTGGGATTTGATCCTTATCAACTGTCTGGAGATTTTTTTATGACACTTAAAACCAGTGACAGTTTACCGGATCTAACTTTTGCAGACATCTATTTGGTCCATAATCCCTCTCCATACACCGGTGATAGCCTAAGGCTTATAAGAGCATGGAAGCCTATCACTGCTTTATCTCAGGATGGGTTACAGATAACAATATACAAGTGAAGAGGCGCAAAAAATTCTTGGTCACAAGTAATAAACAAACGCCTTTTGCGAACGGTAGCATGTATCGGCACTCATCTCTCTCTCTCAAGCAAACAGTTAAGCTGTGGGTTGTTATTTTGTTTTAGCCTACTATAAGTCGTGTTTTATCAGCTATGGATCGGGGTGACGTTAACAAGAGAAGTGTGTTTATGTTGTTCTACGACGGGCAGTTCACACGGGTCAGTCGGCTACATGTTAACCTCTTACTGAGCCTAAACTGAGCACATTTTCTCCAGTTTGGCATCACCCAAAGCTTTTCGACTGAAGCTTACAGCCTAGGCCAGAGTATATTCATGTAGGTAAACGTATAGCCTAGTGTTTGTTTGTAGCCTTGCCTTACTTGCGTTATATTGTTACAACTGTTTCAACGGCGGCCGCGTTGCTTCACTTACCTGAAACAAATGCTCACTGCACAGCTTGGAGTCCAGTGGTCTCTCCTGATAGCAGTTATCCGTTTCTGTCGACAAACTGGGTCTTTAGGAAACTTGTAGAAAGCGAGTCCCCTGAGACAGGGCATTCGTACATCCCATAGCGCAACAGGCGGATGGCATAACTGCGGTGTTCGGTGTTTCGGTATTCCAAATGGCGGACACAACAATGCGTAACGTCACGGTAAACGCATGTTTACAGTTGCTTTGGGGATTTTGCCATTCCAAGGTGAGCTGCTGCTGTTGTCTCTTACTGTAGGTTAGAGGTTAAAAAAACCTCATTAGCAGTAATCCATTTTATAAAATACAGAGTCTATGGCTTCATTGAAACATCAGAGCAGCTGTGAATAACCTCATCTGTTTGGACCACGCAGGCTGCGGTGGTTGTATAAGTCAGTGTGACCTCCTGAGGACTGTGTCCCCTTACAAATTCTGTCCACGCGTCCAGGGGCGACACTATCCGTTTCCTGTTAATAGTAGTCCTGATCATTATCTAGATGCAAGATTGAATCTCATCTCATCTTTCAGTAATCTCCCTGCCACCCTCTCCAACCTGCACTTGTTGTGACTGGGAGAGCACCAAAAGACAACGTACATTCTTCCAACAAATGTCAAGCCTTGTTCAAATGATACTGAAAAGCCCGGTGATTACAATTCAATTTGGCACATGACTACCTCTATAAAGGCTGGTTCACCTTCCACACAGACAACAATTGGAATTGTTCGGAAAGACAGCTTGTTTTTTTCAGATTAAAGACACTGGCCACTTTGGAGCACTGTGATTGTGCCCTTCAAAAAACTTGGCAATCACTACAGCCCATAGCAATCATGAGAAGATGTTGGAGATTAGGATGGTCTGCCATCATTTTGAGAGTGCATTGTTGTCAGGATTTGATATTGCACAGAGGTTAATTCATAATGAAAATGAAAAGTAATTGATTAGTGACTTTGATTAGTGATTTAACAAATACAAGGCTATAGCTATGAGATTGAAATAAGAAATTAAGAGGTCGAGAGGTTGGGGTTTTCATTTCGGTACATGGAATAAATAAAGTCCAGTGGCTTGTAGTGATGTGAAAGGGGATGGGACTAAATAAGGTCACACTTCAACCGACTCCTTTTCGAACAAACACTTTGTATTGTTATGCATTACATGTGTTATTTTTAAGTTGTTTGAAATAAACTGAAACTAAATGTTATTGTTGGATCTGTGCTTTGTCCACACAGCAATAATGATTTCAGAATCCATCGATCACAATCAAAATGGGTTCATTTATGTATTGATTAAAGTAAAGTATAATCTGGATAAAATAACAATAAAAATACTAGTAGCCCTTTACTTTATAGCACAATTATAACATAGTAATAGCATAGAAATGGCACGGTTCTAAAAAAAAAAGTGTAATACACAAAATTGCACAATCTAGTGTAATTTATGGTAAGAAAAAAAAGTACATAAACAGAACACGCACCAAAAGTATTTCATGGGGATATAATTTATCTTAACCCTCCCTAACCTCCAGTAACATGTGAACGACCAAGAAACAAGTATGTTCTGGGTAATAATATAGAATTGTGTCTACACAATGCTCTTTATTCACCAAATACTATTCACCAAGTTCCAAACAAACACAAAACTCATAGATGTGGCCACTTATTGTCAGGCTTCTTTTGTCAGACGCCCTCTTCATTTATTCATGGTTAAACCTTGCATTACTGTTTTTCAGGAAGTACATTTTTGTGTATGCACCATGGCTTCTTATTATCGATGCAAAGAACCATGTTGAACTGATAGCCATATGTTGCACGAGTGATAGCTGTAGGATATTAATTAGGCCTATACACCATCCGTCTGTTGACTCTGCCTTCATTTCTTCATTTAGTTCCAGACTGTGTTCCATTTCTCTTACTGTTAAGCAGCAGGCAGATGAGTGCATCCATATGCTCTCAATTTCTTAGTCCATGTGTAGTGACGTGTTGATTCTCACACACACACACATACACACATGCACACAACCGTGTCCTATTCTGATGAATGCCATTCCTATGTGCATATATACATTTGATCAGTACACTGACTTACAACTTAGAATTTGGAAATAGCAATCGTTCAGTGCATTTCTGGCTTGAGGCTTCCACACGATGAGTATCAAGAAAATAAGCTCTTTGCAAATGTATCTTGTGTGTGTCTCTTATTAGCAGTGATGACCATGTGGCCTTAAGTCCAAGGGAATTAACAAAGCGAAGCATCATGCTGTACTATTCTTCATGAAAATATATTTTCAAAGTTCATTTTTAGTTTTTAATTATTTTTGTTTTATAGTGCATATTCATTAACTTCTGATATATGGCTGTTTTTCCCTGATAAAAAGGGGCCTCATTAATGTGCAATTCTCAAAGACTAATTAAGCTGCTTGGCTGTCTGAGGTCAATCAATACTTGAGATGCATACTGTATGTAAAATTATCTTAGCCCATTTGCAAAGGAATATTGGAATATCATGTTGTCAGCATTTTCATTTTGCAGCATTGTTGAACTGGGCTTTAGAAATGGATATTATAAATCTTGCATAGTGTGATGATGCATTGACAAGTCAAGTATTACACTGGCTGGAATGTCCACGCTTAAGTGCCACCGCGGTCAGTGTTGTGTTTCACATTACTGTTTCAAGTGTCAGAGCTCCTGAAAATGCAGCCATGCACAGTAAAAGTGCTTACAAATACATAAGGGCTTAATGCCTTACAAAGAGAGATTTACTCACAGCACGATTAGAGCAAATAAACCACCATTTGGGGGTTGTTATGTCAAACACAAGAGTGTTTTTCTCTTCTTAATCCCAGTATCTCTTTTTTTATTTGCCCCATACTGATGTTATAAACAAATCGCATGTTATTACATGTATCTGGATGTAGCATCTTTTAGGACACAGAGTGAGGACAAGAGAAATAATATGTTTCCAGGGAAGAAGTGGCAGGCTCAGAAGACAGCCTTTATATACTTGTGAAAAACTAATATCAACTGAGTGCCAGAAAGTTGCCATTGTTGAGTAAGATAAAGTGTTGGTCCACACGGTGCTGGGGCTCTTGCTGCAGTGCTCCACTATTTTCCTCTGCAGGTTAAAGAGACACATTTGTCTGCCTTGTTCTACTGTGGACTTTTCTTCCCCTTCTCTTCCAGCCTGCACAGAGGATGTCATCTTTCAAGGGCCGAGATGGATGACCGAGCCAAATGACCTAATTTTACCAATCAACTCTCCAAGTCGCCAGGCCACCGTCTCATGTCAGGCTGAAGGCAGTCCGCCTCCACACTACAGGTAAACCAAACCACCACATAAAAGAATTGCATTTTCAGCACGCTTCAATGAGCCGTCCACATTCATCCCACATCTGTCTCGGCTTAACTGCTTGTGAATCCTCATTGTTGCCGGTGTGGAAATCAAAGCGATTTCCAATAGAGCTGATTGCCATTGATCTGATGAAGTTTTCTGGACAGGGGTGAGCGATTAGGCGCTATCCAACAAAACACTCGACTTCAAAGAGCAAGCGCTTAATTGAGCATCCATTCCTAATTGAAAAGCTTATCATGGGTTCGGAGTTAAGATATGAGGTATGGAGTCAGCAGGCCAAAAGTCGTTACTACCGCCGCTTTGCTTGATGAATATGACAATTCAGTCCGATGTGAGCGGGGTTAGCTTATTAATGATAAGATTTAAGCCAGTGTGCCGCTAAAGCCGGTGATTTATAATATGCTGCATGGATTAAGAAATCATTAGGAGAGAGGAGAAGATTGGAGTGGCTCATTTGCACTGCAGATCCTTTGATATCTTCTTGTTATTCCCTGAGCAGGGCAAGTCTGAAAATGGCAGCGTGCATAGCAGATTGTGTTTCGGAGCTAGGTCAGCACCATGGGTGGAGATATAAGCAACCAGAGGCAGACAGGCTTTAACCTTGGCAGTTAAGAAAATGGGTTGTCGTGACAGGTTCTGTGTCTCAACAATTTATTCCATTATCAAAAACCCGTGTGACGGTACCCTTGCATACGCCGGAGCTAAATATTAGCTCAATACAAATAATAAAATACAAAACAGTTTTATTCCAGGTGGTAACTTTGCAACGATAATTTGCATGATAATGTTGCGCTGTATATCAGAAGATCCGAGTGGTAGATTGTGTTTCGGATCTTGCCCGGCCGAGGAGTTATGGTAGACGTGCGGCCAGCAGGCAGGCAGAGTTATCCTCATGAGTGACATTCCTTTAAATGCTTACATTTCCTTTAATGTGCATTGAGACATGCTCCAGCGGCTGCGGTGGGCGATGAGCGCTCCCGTGTGCTGCTGTGTGAGCCGTCCTGTCGCGAAACCATAGCGGAGCAGCTACACCTGACTGCACACACACGTCGGCGCTGTGCAGAGGTGAACATCTGTGAATGGGGATGGCGTTGTTGTGAGAACAATGATCCGAGCGGGACACAGCTGAGCCAAACTCAGCATTATGCAACAGCAGAGGAGTGCGCTCTCGATGTCTGCTCAAGTGGAACATGTTATTCCATCACAACAAAATCCTTTCATACAATGACTGAGTGGTCTATCTCTATTGGATTCATTTTACAGTGAAGCAGAGATAAAATGAATATTCAAACCAATATTCACATAGTTTACAGAGTTTTCGATTTATGATTGAATCTTCGGGAGCCGTCGCTTTACTGGATTATTTGATTTGATTTTGGATATGTTTTCCCCAGCATGTTCTTAGTATGTGTGTCAATTTCTAGCTTTCATTTGTCACAGTGAACGCATGCATTTTCCCCAGAGGATCTCGGACGTCTAATAACACGCACTCATCCGTTTGAGTCAGTTTCACCATTCTGCAGAGGCATGGGCGCACATTAGCGTTTCCCAGTGCTCCTTTGTTTTGTGGTCTTTTTAAAGTGTGTCTTTCAGCTTCATTATTCACTCTTTCTTATGCACTTGGCGGCTGTAATGAACCTGCATCCTCCCCTGTTACAGCACTAAACATCAATCTCACCTTATTGTGGAGCACACGCAATAATAAAAAAATAAAAAAAACTCAACAAAGGCAACACATTCCCTTCAGGAGTAAAAAAAGCTGTTCAGAGTTTCTGTGTTAATTTCACACCCTTTCCCAAAAGTTTTCCATTTGTAGGTTGTGATTTGTTTTGGTATTGAACCAACAGAAGAGCAGTTGGGTGTGCCTTGGAATTATTGTTGTTCTTAAAGTAGACGTGTTTTTAGTGTATTTTAAAACTTTTAAATTTACATGTTTGATGCCAATTCAAGTTGTGCTAAGAAAGAGTGTGCTAAGATAGTGATAGTGCTTCATAATTTCGAGGTAATGTTTACTGTTACAGCTGGCTTAATGAGAGACAAGACCGGGTAAAGGTGCACAAAGGGCGATCACTAAGGAAAGGTAACGGGGATGAACTTCAACATAGATACTGTTATTGTTTTAGATTAAGCAAATAAAATATGCTTACACATCCATACATGTGTGTGTGTGTGTGTATTTATGTGTACACAAACACGTAAATACTTCATCATACAGTTTTCACACAATACGGGTCTGTTGTGGATACACAACTAAAAGCATATTGGTGGATAGACATGTCAACAACTACCCCATGTTAAAAGGCATGCACTTCAAAGATCTATTTTGAAAGAAGGTTGTTTTTTTTATATCGCATCGCATCACTTTGTATGACACTGATCGTCTTTGAATGAGGAACAATGCACCGTTGCACTTGATAAATAGATGCCCCCACCCACCCACACACACCTAAACAAATATATAAGCTGTCAATGAGACCTTGTGAATGTCCCCACTCTGACTAAAATAACCCGCCTTTCAATGCAATGTGCACTCTCGGCATGGGCCTCACAAATGAACACTATTTGAATAATTAGATGTGCCAAGCAAGAGCATATTACATTCAGGCTGCTAGGCTTCTTTGGTGCCGCTATTAGAACAAAAATATCCATTTGCTTTAATATGAGCAGAAAAAAATGCAAATTGAATTTGCGTTGGTTACCCCATTTCAACAAGTATGGATATAAAAACATTTACTTCTCTAATAGATTCCGTTTAAATAACAGTGAGAACGAAGCAACGGTTGATTTTTTTTTTTTCCTGATCATCAAAACCAAACCTCATTCAAGGAACCCACCGAGGTTCAACAATCGGCTACATTCAGATAAAAAACTAAAATGACATATGAAAAATTGATAAAGCAGGAACTGTGTTGATGATTGTAGATCTATTCTGGAGGTTTTTAAAGCTACAGTTTTTGTAAAGAATATTTCTAAACTTAAAGGCAAATGTAATCATGGTCATCTTGTTTGTTTATGCAATGCATTAATACAAGATATTCAAGTATTGTGGCACATGCACATCTACGAGATGGAATGTGACTTTTTGTGATTCAGTCAGTGATTCATACTTTTGGTCAATACACATATAATATATTCATACTCAACATTCATACATTGATTTGAGATTACAGCATGGTCTGGGTGAACACTTGAGCTGGAACTATCTTCAGGTAAAACAGCTTAAAAAGTGAATTACCTCCTTCCCAGGACTTAAAAAAAAAAAGCTAACAGGCCCCAATGAACAATTTCAGTTTTGTGGGACCATGGTATAAGCGGGATAATGCCCTTCGAGGTGTCAATTATCGGAAATAAATGGACTCCACTTAGTGTCGGACGTTTCACGCCTCCGCGTCGTACATTTATTTCCGATAATTGACTCCTCGCTGGGCATTATCCCTTATATAACACAAGCAGACCATATACAGTTTAATGGAGAAACGATGATTATCTTCGAAGTAAGAATAATTTAACAGACCTTTCACAGTGTTGGCAAAGGCACCTCACTAAAGTAAAACATCACAGAACCACATTCATTCTGGTTTATTCCACGTGTTTTTAGTGGTAATTTGACCTTGCTTAAGAATGTAATATTATTTCCGGGTGCAATGGCGCGCCCTCATTAGTCAGTGTAATCCCAGTCACAGTGCTCCCTCTGACACAGCGAATATAGCAGCAGCCATAACAGTTGTTTGGTTGACAAATAGTCCGGCGTGGCGGCGGAGTGCACCACAGGGCCGCGAGCTCTGCCTTATGAATACACCTGTCACCATGTGTATATGAATCAGCTGCACCCAAGATCAAGGGCACAGCGGTGATTGGGAAGAGGGGGAATAAAAGGTAGGAGTGGGGGATGCTATGGTATAATGGGGCTCCCGGCAGATGTATGGCTCTGGATAAGCATTATGTTAGCCTGCCCAGAAATAGAGTTGAATTGAAACACTGTGTTTGCTGCATGTTTAGGGTAAGGTGAGATAGTAGATTAGATATCAGGATTTTTCTTCTTTTGTTTTCACTTCACAGTATGAAGGTCATTATTCTTGTAGCAGGGGAAAACATGGAAATACAAGCTTCTGTGCCTTTTGGACAGAAGATGTAGACCCCGCAAGTAATCACAAGTCATGAAATTCAAGTAATTCCAAGCATTTCTTGGAGGAATGAAACATCAGCCTTGGGGCCGTCATTCATAAGCTAGTACTCATATGACGAGAAAAGGTGCACTTAGAATTCACTGAAATCTAGCCTGGGTATTAGTCAATATGCCAATAGAGGTGCTCTGCAAATACCTATGCACATGAATGCAGTATTTTAAGCATATCCTGTAAGCTCATAATGTATTTGTATTTGACACCGAACCCAGAGAAAACTCACTTACACCTGAACATGCACACGCTGAAAGGTCCCATGAAATAAGGAGTGTACCTGTCCCAGATTGCCGTGAGGCGAAAGAGTTACCTATTCAGCCACCCTGCTGCCAGGATGTGGCGTTTGAGTTCAGCATCCCAAAGTATGTTAGCGCTTGATTTTTATAATCAAAACGGCTTGAAATTCAACTACTGTCATAATGTTGCTAAAAATTCCACTATCACTATTTCCTCACACCATACGCACCGCCGCAGCTCACACCAGTCAGAAATAACACAACTTCCGTGTCCTTTTCTCCTCTGCTCCTATTAATAACAGACATATTTATGTGGATGTGGCCCGTGAGTGGATTTGCCTGCACGGTGCTGAGCCTTTAATATGTCCACTAATGCTCTGGGATTGTAAAAAATCCACTCACACCTCAACTGACAGTGAGAGGAGCAGCCGCTTTGAGCCACATTTACACTCCACATTAACACTTGCCATCAAATGCCAGATGAAGAGAAATGTATTTAAAATAAATATTGCAGTACGGTGGAGAGTGCACATGTCGGCAATATAAATCCCATTATCCAATTGCGGTACGTGAAAACATAATCCATCATGCTACAGTTTTTGTCAACTATCTGAGTACATTATTTGTATCACTGCATAGATCTGACTGTATAATTAGTCCTGAACTACTATTTACTATAATTTACATGTCAAATGGATATATTTTAAATGCAACAAAAGCAGCTAAATTCTAAACCTATAATTGAATTGATTGCACTGTTTTCTTTTCTATTCTATTCTTTTCATTCCTCTCATTTTCTTTTACCAGAAATGTGGGATAAAAGACCCTTTGATTGGTGATCAGATCAAACACATCCCACTTTTTCTCTGACATTTGCATCAGAATTTGTTGATCAAATATCCCTGTAGCTAAACATCTGTGATAGTTTGTGCATGAGATAACATGTATAATTATATGGGGAATTATTTTACCTTTTCCACATACATGTGTGTCATGTACATCCGGCCAGTCTAGCCATCACCATCTGTGTCAGGCCTTAAGCAGAAGCCAGGTGAGCTACTGCGGCAGTACAATCCCCAGTCTATTAGTTGGGGAGAGCTCATACAAAATTAATGTGAACCTCAAGGTCAGTGAGAGTTCATTCTGAGCATGAGCTCAGCTCAGCCTGCAGCCATTAGCAGTGTACTGGTCCACTGTGCTTGGACTAACTGTAAGTCCCCGTCTGTCTCAAAGATGTCAGCACAGTCCTTGACTCTTTTAGTAAAGTCTGCCTTTGATAAGGATGTGTGTATATTCTACAGATTTATGTAACAATTTCAGATTGGCTCAGGACTAACACCTGAACACAGTTTGCTTATATGGTTGTACTTACTTGGATGGATGGTTGGAGCTAATATTAATGAGTTAAGTCCTATCATCTAAACATCTAAACAGAAAATCATCGTGTGGCGTGTTTACATGCATGAGACCCATGTATGTTCATTAACATGCACTGTCCCAACCAAAATAAAACCAATAAATCAAATGCACATTTCCACACAGACTTTGATTTACACATGTTCTTTCATAATAGCATCACATTCATGTTTTTTTTAGTAAGACAGCAGCACTGTTCTTAGTTTCCACCCTCTCTCTAATTGGTTACAAGGCCTGCCTGCTAACAAATCCATTTACGTCACTAAGCTTTCGTCTTTTGACCTCCATGACCACTGAGAGTATGGAGTATTTGGAGAAAACTTACAAACTTACAATCCATTTACATAAGATAAAGTTACTGGAACAGGCAAACCCAGTGTAAAAACATTCAATGTTGATGTTCTCTAATTTAATTATGTAATGAACGCACGCTTGTGTCTAGATTTTTTATTTTTTTGCAAACACAATGATGAAGAGTTTCTTCAATTGAACATAGTGATCTGCATCATTAATGTGAGTTTATCAAATATAGCAGAAAAAATACAGTCACATTGAAATTCAGTTTCAATTGTTTTTAAGATGTCCATAACAGTTTTGCTTATAAAGAGACAAATGTGCAAATTAAAACAAATACACGTGCAAAAGTAACTTGTAAATTAGGTGCAACATTCCAATAAATCGGAAAAACAAAAAAACACAGATAGTTCAGTCGCAGCCAGTATGGGGCAATAGGGACAGGTGCATTTCATTAATTATTTGCCACTATGGACATTCACTCATTGATTTGATTGATTGATTGATTGATTGATTGATTGAAAATGTATGTTTTCCTCATAGTTGATAACTAGAAAAGTGGTGGGACATTTTTCCATTCAGTCACATGGCTATCTTCTTTCTCAGTGAAGTCTCTCTCTTCACGTAGCCTACACCTGTAAGAATCTAAATGCCTTGATGGTTTCAACACATACGTCCATACGTCCATACGTACATACATACATACATACATACATACATACATACATACATACATACATACATACGTCCATACGTACATACATACATACATACATACGTACATACATAACACTGACCTACTGTATACAGTATGTTTGAAATGTGTGGTGCGTAGTTATTGACTGTTTGATTAATAATGCAGGCTATAAGACACCGCTCTGTCAACAACAGAGTGACTGGTGAAGCAGATTTGTTTATTTTATTGTTATTATATTAGCTTTGTCATTGTACTTGTTGCTATGGAGACTTACACGTGTGAGTACAATCGAGATCTCTCTTCCAACTGAAAAACTCAATGGACAGATTGATCCACACTTAAAATCTTCTGTTGACTAAAATCCCACAGCAAAGAACATGTGTAGAGCAAAATTCACAGAGCAATTGAAAGTGATTTATAGAGCAAGTGGGGTGTGTTGGGGTACATGAATTTACAAGCAGATGGCAAATGGAATGAATAAAACACAAATCGCCTAACCATTAAAACTTCAATTAAAAAGGATAAGTGCAGACATTACTGTCAGAACTGTTTTATTAAGGAGATTGCTTTGTCTTCAGCAGTTTACCTATCCTTGGGCAGTATCACTCATGATCATGATCCCTCTGAAGGATTAACCTATTGTGCATGATTTGGGTAGAACATGGTGAAAACCCTCTCAGACACGATGAAAAGATTTACGATTTTAAGCTTTGTTTTGAAAATCATTCTCAGGGGGCAAAATAAGAAAAACAATTCTTTGTTTTGTTTGCAGGGAGTGAGTGATTAATAACTGTCCCATCCCATGAGTTTATGTGTCACACCATCTCAGTCGTGTGACCTTTTGTTACAGCCAGCACTTCACAGACAGTGCAATCTAAAGTGTCACACTGCAATAAGACACAAACACACACACGGCGCCATCAGAAAGCACTCAGGGAGCTGGCAGCTGCAAAGGGCATGCGCTTTACTCTTTAATTATGTTAATATTGCAAAAATGGGAGACATTTTTTAATACGCATCTAGGTCAAAGTAATCAAATGTACCGTTATGAAAATGTTTGTTCTGTGTATTTTCTCGTCTATAGATCATAATCATCAGGGCTCTGTATTTTAAGGAACTTTTCTGAATGGATTAATAACAATTAAAATATAGAAATAAAGTTGTCAGCAATGGATTGAAAAAAAAACTGTATACTTATATACAGTTTTTTGGGCATTTTTATCTTGCTTAAAGGCCAATGACATTGGGGCGTTGCTGGTTAAGAGGAAGACATGGAATAAAAGAGGTGGCTGATAGTTCTGCTGCCGTGGTAAAAACAGAGTGCACGCTGCAGATAGCCCAAACTGGAAGACGGTGGAAAGAAAGAAGAGAGAAGAAAGTGTTTAGTTGCGAGGCAAAGCTTGAGACTTGTTTAAATTTATGCCAGAACTTCATCATGTCCTTTTGACTCTTGGGTCATGGGTTAGGGGAAAACTATCCTCTGTTTGTGTTGGAAGAGACAATTTTTGTTCACAGGACAGTGAAAAAGCTCATATTCATGGTGGTACTTTCGTTTTTTTTTAAGGTTGGGTTATCAGTCTCATTACGTTATTAGGTGATGTAAAGGCCCAACCAGGGACATGAGCTGCGAATTAGCACTAGCTATGAGCTCTTCATGCATCGCATCAGCTGCAAACATTAATTGTAGCTATGTTGACTGTATCGTCCCTGATAAATGAATAAATAATATGCTAAAATAGTAGCATTTGAGCTGGTGGGCGCAACAGTGCAAACTTCGGCATGATTAATGATTTTTGAGCGTTCGTCACAACTAACAAACCTTATTTACTTTTCTGGTCTGTGTCTTTGTTTTCTCGTGTACCTACTTAACTTACTACATAACTTAACATAAAGAGCAAAAATAAATTCTAATTGAACTTGAAGTAAAATATTGTATTGTGCCGCTGCCTCCAGTGAGAATTTACCCTGATTATCCAAGGGTATTTCAGGCATGAACTGGTTGCTGCTGCTTACTCCGTTAAAAAATCTGGAAGGCTGTGCTCTTTTCCCTTCTCCACTCTGCATGATGTGGGTGGACTGCTCAAATCGATCCTCTGATAAATAGTGTGTGCGTGTGTGTGTGTGTGCGTGTGCGTGTGTGTGCGTGCGTGCGTGTGTGCGCATCTCCACGGGGGCCGAGCCACTGATTGTGTTTGCGTTTCTCCAGATGGTCACTAAACGGAACGCTCATCGATCTGGGGAACGACTACCGGCGTCACATGTCTGGGGGCAACCTGATCATTAGCAACCTGGAGCGCAACCAAGACACGGGGATATACCAGTGCACCGCCTACAACACGTGGGGCACCATCGTCAGCCGAAAAGCCAGTCTCCAGTTTGCATGTAAGTGCTTTATGGTGGTATCTCACTGTGTCCAGTCTTACGCCCATGTCAGGGATACGGCCCACTGTCTCCAGAGACGTCCATGTGTTGAGTGCATGGATTAATGGATTGCACACCAACCCGGAAGTCGATGGTTCAATCCAAGCTCCCTGCAGTGCTGTTGTTGTATCCTTGGGAAAAGAACATAACACAATAAGCCTCCAGTGACCGTCTATTACACAAAAGTGAGTGTCGAAAGGAGGCAGAAAAGCACACTATTTTAATATTATTATTTGCAATAAGGGTTGTTCCGCTTCAGGACTCTTTGAGCTTCTAAATTAAAGTCTTGCAAGGAACCTTTTAGATAAATAGATGCTGTTTCCCTATATTCCATGAACACATTCATTGATTTAATTTGGCCGTTGGGCCAGTCGGAGGTTACAGCCAACTTTACGCATCAGCGCTAGAACACATTTCAGTGTAAAAAACCTCACAGATCAGTTTCATAAGTCATATAATTAGATTTTGAATTGTATTCTAAATACTTCAAGGCTACCCTCTTATTTCAGTAAATATTTGTAGCCGAAGTACTGTATCACAACGCTATTGAACAAGGTAATTTAAGATAAGATAATTCACTTGTAACATTCAGCTCTCAGAAACACTCAGGGTGTGCAGAATAGACGGGAGATGTGCAAACAATTAAATAGCAAATTAGAGGTATCTTATATACAATGACTACCCCCCCAAAAAATATTGTTTATGTTTGATCTGGAAGTTTATTGATACATTGTAATGTTCTTTGTATTATAATCTAAATAAGCTACATGAGTCAAAGTGCTTTGGTGATTATTCATCTTATATTCATACCGTGCATTGAGGGTGAACACACTTTTTGCGTTTGCACTGTATCTAAAATTAACTTTGGCTTAACAAAATTGACTCTTAACATGATGGGAAGTATTGACTGAATGAAATGTAAGAGGGAACAAAGGCAGTGGGCAGTCTCAGAAGTCAAATTCTGACAGCTCTGCCCAGACTGTGTTACACTTTGCTACTTACACTTGCTACTGCGCAATATAGTGCCCACTTCTCTGCACATTATTTAGAACAAACTGGAGCACACATTTCAAGTTGCTTTTTTTCCGCGACAAGCACCAAAACAAGAGACAGCCTACAACGCAATGTCAGCCTGGTGCTTACACAACAAATATCACTTGGAATGCAGTGCTTACTGTAGGGTCCAACCTTGCACTGGCTGCTAGAGGAGAAGCACCTATCTTCCCCCTTGATCAAGCAGCCTCTGTATTGATCATGCCCAGAGGATAGAGAGCCTTCCACTTCCTCTCAGGAGATAGACTGTCATTATCCCCACAGCCTAGTAATGAATCTCACTTGTGGGGGCCGGGCCGGGGAGCAGTGCCTCTTGACTTTTATGGTCCAGTCTAATGCACAGCAAGGGAGGGAGGAGGACTAGATGACTGTGGCTGATACGCTGTGTTTCCGTGTAATGAGGCTCACAGGCAAATGTACCGACGGTTGTCTAGAGCTGTCTATCTTCCAAGTGTCACTACTTGCAGGAACAGCCATCTTAATCGCTGCTGAAGTAACATTCTGTGTTTGGTAACTAGCTGTCACGCGGGGTATTTGGATTTTGATATTTGAAGCGTAGACATAAGGAGTGGTTGAGCGACTATGTAAAATTGTCATGGTCTATATACTAATCGCTGTGGATATTGTACCCCATACTCGTTGCAGTCTCTGGTTGAGCTATTCTTGCACGGCAGAGGCTGTGCTAGCAAAGAAATCACCACAGCTATGTTGAGCTTTGCCCAAAGCTGTCCTTGTTACAATGTGTGGTCAGTTCGTACCAAAGAAGCCCATTTCTCTTTTTCTCTAAGGACTTCGAGAAGAGGACGGTACAGTCTTTAACACTGATCTAAACCGGCGAGGCGGCGAAAAAACAACAATGTAATGTACAACTATAGGCAATTGTTTTAGAGACGCATAACAATGCTCTGCAAGATACAGGGCAGCAGACAGTGCAATTGGTTTATATTTACCACGTACCACCCATGCAAAACACAGAGCAGTCAGTGCCATTATGAACCTGGAAGATTTTCACAGACTCTACAAGTTCAAAATCTCAGACCACGCGTTATTTTTAGGTGGCTTGAAGATTGGTTATTGCATTGGACCTGTATTCTGATCACAGTGGCTCATCACCCGTTGGCATTTTAGGCATGATCATATAAGACTTTATTGATGCTACAATGGAGACATTCACTTGTTACAGCAGGTCTTAAGAACACAATGAGGGGGTGCAAATAGTTAGATTAGCTGCTCCTTCCTGCACGGAGAGTGCCTCAGTCTGACACTGAAGGAGCTGCTCAGCTCCTCTACAGTCCGGTGCAGTGGGTGAGAGGTGTTATCCATGATGAATGTGAGCTTGGCTCCTTCTCAGAGCCCAGTGGGCAGCCCAGGACAGAGCTGGCCCCACTCTGCTGGTACAGCCCTGCAAACAACAGTGTCGTGGATAGCATAGTGTAGCAAAAAAGTATTTTATAATAAAAATAAAAATATGCAATCCTGTTGCCAATGCTGCTTCTTCACAAAGAATGTCTGTCTTACTAACGCGGCCCGTTGCGATCAGAAGGGCATCAGAATCAGGTTTTATTGTCATTATCAGTGAACTTATTATCAGGTACTTTCAAAAACTAGGATTTTTTTTTGCCAGTCGTCTCATTTGGTGGCCCTTCATTGTGTCGTGTCCTGACTTGGCTGGGACCAATTCCTCTGCGGTCATCAGAGTGTGGCTCATTAATCTTAGCAACACTGTCCCACATTCTTCATAATCTCCCTCCTCCTAATTCCCCTTATCGGTCACTGCGACTTTCCGTGTTGGTGTTTGGAGGGCTCTCTCCAGGCTGTTAGCCAGAGGGTGCAGACAGAGCGGCGAGGGGACTGCGGCATCAGTCACGAGAGTGGGTGCTACTTTATCATCCCAGGTTTAGCTTTTGTCTGCCAGCCACCGCTCATTTATTTCCAGTGGATAGATTGTGTCGAGGCTATTGATGGGGAGGCTAATGGTTTTAAGTGCAAGATTACAGCACATTTAATAATGATGTTAGTTATTGCTGCTGGCACTGCAAACTGTCATTTGTCTTGCACACCGCCCTCTGTTTTCTCTCCAGTTTCAGCTTAATCTCTTCCCTTTGCAAAGCAGTTGTGCTGAAAACGACCTGCATTCATCTATTTCATCAGCAACCTTTTGAAAGCAAACAGATGCTGTCAAGACGTGTCCCAGGGCGATCAATGATGACCTATTAAAGTCTCAGCGCTCCAAATTCAACTTCAAAAGCCCCCCTCAATGAATCAGGGAACAAACATCCTATAGATTGAAATCTCTCACCCCCGAAACGTCTTCAATCCCTGTTCATGCAGTGGTTTACTGTATACTAGAAATGACGTTCACATTTTGTCAGTGAGAGAGTTGGTTACTTTTTTGTTGTTGTTTTATTCTCCTTCAATGTGCTTCTTCTTGAGGTTTATCTTGGTTTCTCCCGTGAAGTGCAATTTCCTGTAAAGGATCAATAAAATACCTATCTAGTCCAGTTTAAATTTAAAGCAGAACTAGGTAACTCATGCCCCCAGAGGCCATAAGCGCCACTGCAGGTGTCTTAGCATGTTTTTTTTACTCATTAATTATCTGTGAGAGTGAATACTACGCTAACAGAAAAGACAAAGGGAGAGAGGATTATTGTCCATCCAATTACACAATGAAGATAATTTTTTTCACTCAAACATGGCTGTAAATACTGTTTAGGTGTCGCTAGCTCGCAGTTAGCTTTGCCCGTTAGCCTGCTAGCTTCTTCTTAGTGATTCTATTAGTGTGTATAGCGCTTCCGCCTCGGTGGCAGGGAAAGTTGCAATTGTGGTTTCTGATCAGAGACACCGGGGGAGAGATGAAAGACCCCCCAATAATCTCATTAACACTTGTATTACCCCCAGAGGGACTACAAAAAGGATTTAATAAGGTACACAAGTTACATAGTACTGCTTTAATCAATGGCGATGTTTGCTGCGGTTTTGTTAACCCTTTGATGCACTAAATATTAAGTGTGATGAAATGTTTAGAAGCTAACACACGCTACTTCTCATTTTGTCCTTTCCAGACCTTGATACTTTCAAAACGCAGATGGTGCGGAGTGCGGTGAATGTGCGTGAAGGCCAGGGAGTGGTTCTGCTGTGTGGACCCCCTGCACACTCTGGAGGTAAGTTGACTACCCCCCCCCGAGCATGTCCTATATTCATTATGTATTCAAATTTGGATCAAAGGTTCACTGTACCTCTGTTTGTTTCTCATGGCAACATTTGATTTTGGATTACTTCCCACTTAATCTGCTGCTGTTTCTATTTGCGGCTTTAATAATCATCTTTCACCCACTTAATATATTCCTTGCTGAACACACTGTTTTCTCTCACTCAGCTCTTTCTTTATATCCTGACTGAAGCTGTGCATTCCTTAAGCTGATGAGGCTTGATAACATAAACACGTACCTCCACACCGGCAAAACTGATGCTTTGATTGCCCATTGAAGAGGAGATAGAGATGCAATGGTGGATTTAGTGAGAAGAACAGGCACAAAGCCGGCTGCTGTGAATGACTGACTGTTTTTTTCTATACAGTGTCATGCACACTGGGACAACCAATTTCTCTCACAAGAGAAAGGTTTCCTTTATGCAGGCGGTCTATGGGATAATGGGTCAGTGTTGGGTGTGAAATGTAGTTTGACAGCTCTCCCCTTTGACAAAGGCTTATACACTGCTGGCTGATGTAACCATGCTGCTATTTTGATTTTGCCATATTTTCAAAAGTGAGGGAAAGTCCAACACGTCAGGTTGAATTTGCTCTGTCCATATTGCTTTCTCATTCTTTATTCTTGACTGCATATTGCAAGTGTTCAGTAGCAGTGTCCCTGTCAAAACCAATGACTTCGATAAAGGAGACTAAAATGTTTTGAAAGCAATTATTTCCAATAACGCATTACTGGAACCAAATTAAATTAAATTCCACTCTTGATCTTGAGATACTCTTCATGAATAACTGTTATAGTTTCCAAATGCCTACTCAGTCTAAAAAGGTACCTGAAGCATTTCTAATATCTTAGGCGCTTATTACAAAAACCTTATCAAATTCCAGATGATTTGTTTGTCTATCCAGTTGTAAGTACATCATTTATTTCCAAGAGCACAAACAATTACTGCAAAATGGGGCGGATGATATACCAAAAAAATCATATCTCAATTGTGATTTTCTTTCACAATTCAATTGCACTGGCAAGGCAAGACACAGCCGATTAAATAATTTTTAGTGGACGTTTGAGATTTTTGGGCAGTTTTCTACACCGTAGCTTTATATTAAAGTATAAAAATAGACCAAACTATTTTTTTAAGATGCTAATTTTCATAACATTTTCGCCTTCGGGCTTTATCCTGAAATTACAGAAAGTGCACCACTTTCCAGCGTCCCATAATGCCGTGTCTGATCACAAAACGCGTCTTTCCTGTTATTGTTGAAAAGCTCTCAGCCTCCTCTGCAACGCTCTGTAATCCAAATATGGTAATTTTGTGAAAGATATCAACTGAGAAAGTGTGTGTAGGTCTACATCCAATAGTGCTTTACTTTCCAAAACTATAAAGTAGCACCTAACATTAACTGAGAACATGACAGAGCGACTGTGAGAACACAAAAACAAAGTCAGAGGGACAGGTGTGTACGCCTTTTGTCACATCGTCATACACACTGGAATGTTGATGGATAATAAAATGAAAAAAATATGTCACTTTACACTGTCGATACAAAAAAATGAATAGCTCAAACGGATTTCAGAATCAGTTCTCAATGTTGTAGATGTCCCACCAATATTAGATGACATTAGATGCTGTGAAGATATCAATTTCTTGCTGATCTTACTCAATCAACAATCAATCAATCAACATTTATTCATATAACCCTTTACAACACTTAAGGTGACCAAAGTGCTTTACAGTAAAATCAGGCAAAATGAGAATTAAAACAATTACGTTAACAATTGCGTAAACAACAATAAAATATACAACAATAATAAAATAAAATAAAATAAAAACTGGTAGTATGAAAAGCCAGGCTGAATAAATAGATTTGAAGCTGGGCTTTACAAATGCCAGGCAGTGATGGTGCGCATGTCAGGGGTTAGCTTGTTTCAGAGTCAGTAAACAACAAAAAAAACTGCAGTTGCCTCATACCAGGAGCATTGTTCTTTGAAAAATTCAGTACAACTTTGGACAGTCAAAGCTGCAGTCATACAAGGGACATGGAGTTTATTTTACTAATAATTAACATTGTGTGCGCTGCATTTTCTATGCTATCATTTGTCTGCATAACGCTTACTGCTATTTTGTGTTGCATGTTTTTACTTATTATTGCTGATGTCTTTGGCCTTTTTGACAATTTGTGCTTTTTTGTTGCGTGGCCTGCCATTTCGGTAAACATCTAACCATTGTAAAGCTTTAACAAACAAAAGATTATGACTGCAGAATTGTATTTCAAAGTTGCAACATATGTTACAATACAAAACAGCTGGAGTCATTTGAAGTGGGCCGGAGCATGAAGTGTTTTCTGACCACAGAAAACACAGAGGTGTCAGGTGTCCAGATGGTGCATGTTACAAATTAAAACACTATTAACAGGTTTTAATTAACAGAGAGGAGCCGTTTCAAGGTCTCTACTCAATTCCTTCAGTTTTTTTGTATGTGATGCTGAAGACCAGCGTCACAATTTAAACTCTAGGGAGAGACGAGACGGAGCAGGGTCCAAAAAGCGACAGCGCGGCGAGAGAGAAGAGGCACTGCTGCTGCTTGCAGTCTATGGACCAAAACATTTAGCTTTGGTTTTATTATCAGTACGGGACCGAGGCATAAACCAATCAATCCACCATTCACTCAACCAATCAATCAAAATACTTTATTTTTTCCCAGGGCGGCAATTAAAAGGTACACAGTAGTAGTACACAGCAATGGACAACAATGATAAATATACATATAAAAACAATGATAAATATACATATAAAATAACCCACTATGGTCACTGAAGGTCACGCACTAAATTTCATCATACATGCTATATCAATTAAAAAGTGCATTGTTGCAACAGCAAAATCCATGCATCTTGTTGTATGGCAATTACTTATCCTCAAGTCTAGATGAGCACTAATACAAATACTTGAGGATTGTGCATTGAGAAGCTGCTCTGGACTGGTCATACTGCAGAGATGGTATGACCGTACAGTATGACCCAATAAAAAAAATGCAAATGCAAATTCATTTTATTCTCTAGCAGTTGCAACGAAACATTTCCAAATGACCTTTATTGTGAATGTTCACATTATGCACATGTATTTGCATAGACCACTTTGCAGTCGACATTGTAAAAAAAATGTGTTTTTTTTTCACCAGGGTTTAAGGAGCAAATACCAGTAACAGAAATCAATTGCCATCTTGGGAAAGTGGTCCAGCTCTTGTGGCTCATTATAGCTGTATAGTCCACATGCTGACTGTGAACTCTGGCTTTTGCTGCGTTAATAAGACGGAACTGTGCATCTGTGTGGCTACACCTGAACCCAGGACAAGTTGCCTTGAATGTGATCGGCTGTGTTTTCACGATTTGAAACTCACCTTTAGATCTGCACCAAAAGTACTGAAGGAAAACTGTTTATTTGCATGCATTTCACACACTAATACAGTGACCGTTGATCCACACACAAACACGATACAAATAACGTGTGGGCATGTTTGGTATTCATTTGGACCGAACGAAGTCGAGGCCAACACTAGTTTATGACATCTTGTTCATTACATGTTTTTAGCTCATAAAAACATACCGCATAATCTCAAGGCAGTCTTAAGGTTCATTCTGCATGTTCAGTTTTTAAGTAGGCTGCGTTATGCCAACCTCCTTACCAGTCCAAAAGCCAAAAGGTTGTCACTCTCAACCGTTTGAACTTACTTGCACTAACCCAGCTCACACAAAATGGCCATTTTCTCCATATCTCGTTTGAAAATGTTTGCGTGTTTGAAAATGATTCTATGATGTAAGTCCATGAGCTGTTTGGGGAATACAGGCAGGCAGTGTCAAGGGAGGAGCACTGACACGCTCCAATGCATTAGTTTCGCTCTCTTTCCTGAAGTCCAGCCAATTCTTCTGCACTGATAGCTGTTTCATGCAAATATCTCAGCCCAAGGAAATCTCCGATAAGTAAAAGAATGTGGCAAGATACGCTAAAAATTTGAATACCACAGCGGGATCTGTTCTTTTGAGTCCATCTTACCCCGCCATCTATCCCTGACAAATGTAGAAAAGTTGGAACTCAGCATGTATTGTGCCTCACACTATCTTTTCTGTCCCCTTCTAGAGCTGACATTTGCTTGGATCTTCAACGGATATCCCTACTTTGTGCAACAAGACAGTCGGCGCTTCATCTCTCAGGAGACGGGCAGCTTGTACATTGCAAAAGTCGAACCGTCGGACGTGGGAAACTACACGTGTGTGGTGAACAACACCGTGACGAGGGAGAAGATGCTCAGCTCGCCCACGCCGCTGGTCCTCAGGAGTGATGGTACGTCAGAGCCCGTGTAACGCAGATCTCAGTGCAGGATTGTGATCGTTCTGATTTTGGATTCGCACCTTTCTCAACAAGCTCAGATCACGGCGAGTCAATGGGTTTGAACCTGGCTAGATCACATATTACGTGAAATAACAGGATTTCAAAGGATATTTTACATCTAGCAGACCTCAAACCACTTTTTCTTTCCTGTAAACATCTGCAACAAAACAACTGATGTGAATAAGGTACTTAAGTATGACACAAGTTTTGAGTTTGAGAGAAAAAAAAATAAATCTATTCAATACCTCTTCCCACCACACCACTTAACATTTGAAAAAAAAGAGACATTTTCCTGTTTAGAAATACTGTGCAATTTTTCAGTGAAGGAAAGCGTACTTTGAAAAGATGTGATTTTGTGTTCGGATCAAAGGAGATCAAGCTTGCTAATCAACATTTTTTAGACATGGTGAATGGTTTGAATGGGTGACCTTAGTTTTCTTTTTTCCTCTTTAAAACTGGCTTGCAATATCAGCAATCTAAAATAAAAACATGTCCTTGCCTAGATGTGTTCTGAAAGGCTGTATTATAGGTCAGCCCAGAGTACAAAAACCTCTGGCGATTTATTTATTTCTCTTTTAATGACTTCATTTATTTTTCCATTAAATAAATACCCCAGTAGATCGAGAAAAAAAAAAAACACACTGCACCTTCAGTCAAGATCACATTTTCCCAAACATAAATGCACTATAATGCCAGTTTCAGACTGAATGTGGTTAAAGGAACACTGCGTAACATTTTGGACTATACTGTTGCCATCAACACAAAACATGCTTCAAATGACCAGCGCAAACACAGAAAATGCAGTGGGTAATCAAAGAATGGAGTTTGGATGAAAACCTAACCTATTTAAATCTCAAATTCTGCCGACTTAAGTCACATATCCATGGAGACGAGCTGGAGACGTACCCACTCCTGGTAAAGTAACAGCCATGTCTTAGGAGAGGTGAGCCGCTCACAGAAAAGACACATGTTTGTTTGTACATTCATGGGGTATTTTTCAATGAGGAAAATATCTGTCATAAAATAAATGCTCGTATTTCAATATTATTTATTGGGTAAAATTCTACGTGGTGTGGCTTTAAGTCTGCTGTGTGTTCAGTGTGTTTATCTTTTGATCTGCCTCTCACAACGTGTGTGCAGAGTGTACACAGAGCAGAGCACTCACAAGGCCACAAGTTCCAGGGGTTTCATGTGATGACCCCATACAAATAAATACCGGAAGCAGTTCGAACACTCCCTCCCACAACCCCAGCGGAGCAACTACATGCCTACTCCTTTCTAATGCTGTCCTCATAAGTCCTTATAATCCACATAAAATCCCCCGTGATCCTTTGACAGACTCCTTGGCCACTCGTCCTGTTTTTGTGAGTGTGCAGTGTAATTTAATTCTTCTGAAATACACTTGGTCCTTCTCTCCCCTTGCGGGCATATGACTTCTTGTTTGGCTTGTCTCATTCCCTCAACTTTATCAAAGACTACTTCAGCATCCGGCAAAACTTGGCTCTTGTGTATTCTTTCCACAGCTCCACACCTGCATCCGCACCACAGCTAATGTGACTGCATAGCTTTGACGGAAATGAGTTTGGCTTTTTTTGCAGACTGCGTATTACATTCAGAAAGTCTTCATATGCATTTTTCTTACTTTGGGTGCCCCAGTCTTTACATAGATGATGAAAATATAGATTTAAAAGTTGTGGGTTTTTTTGGTTGTCAGAAGCCATACAAATACATCCAATACATCCATAACAGAAAAAGTAACATGACTGTTATAAAAATGAGGGCTGCACGATTTTGGAAAAACATGATCACAATTTTTCTGACCTGCATTGTGTTTGAAATGAGATTTGTAGTTCACAATAGAACTACAAATGCGCCTGGCGCAAGGACATCGTTGATTGATTCGAGGCTGCGATCTTCTTCACACACAACCCTGCTTTGCGCCTAATAATACTAATACTACTAATTGCAGTGTTTTGTAGGTAGTTTAGTTTCAACCATTCAAATTGCATTTTTGACTAGATTGTAACTACTTGTGCTCTACTGAAAATGTACCTTAGGACAGTGCATAAACAAAATGGATAAAATAAAGGAATTAAAACTTTGTGGTGACCTCTGGATCACGCCCAAGACCTTGCCTCCTCAGTTTGTGCCAGACTGTGAGCGTTTAATTGCTAGTACTAAAGGGCAGCTCTCTCCTTCAGCCCAAAAATCTTTGCCGCGGAGGTGATGAATATAAATAAAGTCATAAATGAAGTCAGATGGCACAGGTAATAAATCTGCTCTGAGCAATCCTCCTTGATGTGCAGCCTGAATCTTTTATAAGCCCTCTTTGATTTCTTGTCTCCAGCCGTGTCCCCGCAGTGGTGACCAGTGCTGAGTGCTCATAAAGACTTGACCTCTTTCCCGCTGTGCCACCGGGTCGCTTTGATCCAGCACAGCACTCTGTGCACTGTTAATCATTCATGTCCAATCCTTGTCGTCTATCCTCTGTCTTTTGTAGGAGTAATGGGAGAGTACGAGCCCAAAATAGAGGTCCATTTTCCCGACTCGGTTCAAGCTGCGAAGGATTCTGTTATCAAATTGGAATGTTTTGCTTTGGGAAAGTGAGTATTCTTGTTTGCTATACATGTTCAAGTCATATTCATAATGTTTTTATTTGTTTTATTTCATTTTTGGATCAGTATTGGACAGTTTTTCTATAGTTTTCATAATTTTAAAGGGAATAGGCTGGGGGCAGGAATGCAAACTCAGCTATTTAGCATTCTATACTTATATAATGGTGTTCCCACATCAAAAACACAGCTAGAGTTGTCTTTAGAGTCGTTCACACATGCTTCAGTAATCAGTGACACGCGTGTACTAGTCCCGATGTTCAACAAAAGTTATATGTACGGCGTCAGAAGAATCAGCAGAGGTTTTTGTTTTGATGGGGCGTGTGAGGAGGACAGCCTTGAAGGGACAGAGGGGATTTGCAATGTGTGCAGTTCGCTGTGTTTTGAACGTTGCTCAAGATAATTATTTCATGCTGCGTTCCATTGGTCCCAGGGGTCGGCACTCAGATCTGGGAAGTTTAAAGTCAAGATCTTATATACAATGTTTACAGCCTCCAAGAACAGCTTACTGCTTACTGTTGCTTCTAAACTTGATATTTCTTATTTTTACTTTGTTGTAATAAGACACAAAAACGTACCATATGTGCACAATGTCATCTTATTTTCCTGCAAGCTGTTCGTCAATTTTTCACAAAGGAAAGTTGCTTGGGATGATATAAGGACACCTAAGCTTTCTGCATTACTCATTGTGATACACATCAACGCTTGGGAGAACAGGAGCGGTGTGTGAAAGTAGAAATCAAAGCTGGAATAAGTACCTCTGAAAAGACAGTGATCAGTCTGTCTCTCCCCAGAACAATAACTCAGCAATACTCAGGCTTTAGTTCTTCTCCTGCTGCGTTTGATGATTGCTGGTGACAGTTGCCTCTTTTTCTTTTTTTTCTCTTTGGTTCCCAGCCCTGTTCCAGAAATCAGCTGGAGGAGGACTAGCGGGGTCCCTTTCCCCAGCAAAGTCAAAATGAAAAACTCAAACGGAGTCCTCGAAATTCCAAGTTTTCAGCAGGAAGATGCAGGAACCTACGAATGTGTCGCAGAGAACCGTCGCGGAAAGAATGCTGCGAAGGGCCGCCTCTCATTTCACGGTAGGTTGAACAATACAAATGAAATAACGCAGCTTTTAGGTGTTATGTGTAGTAATATGAAATGTTAAGAAAGTGGGCATTATGTATGACAGGATTTGAGAGTTTAATAGAGAAAAATAAATCAAGTAAATCCTTTTTTTTAAAGAAAGAAGAAAGAAAAGCTAACAATAAAGACCACTTGAAAATTACTTTATCTTAAATCCCAAAAAATATCCTTATGACCAATCATCAACATTTTAAAAAATATGCACCAAATATTAATCCTTTTTATTGTAAGTTATTTCCTATCAGGACATGTGATAAGGCTGCACTAATGTGCCGTTTAATGAAAGATAAATGCTTGAAGAAGGTATTCCTCTCATTTGTGTTCAGCCAAACCTCATTGGCTGCAGACCATAGACGACACTGCAATGTCCATCGAGGAGAACCTGTTCTGGGAGTGCAAGGCCAGTGGGAAGCCCAAACCATCCTACAGCTGGCTCAGAAACGGGCAGCCTCTCACAGCAGAGGTAATGCATGCTCATCTCCCGTTTTAGAGGTTTACATAGTCAACAAAGCCTACGTGTAACTCTGTGTCCACTTTCTCACATGGTCGTTAGGTCCAAAAATATCCCGCTTGGTCTTGTGGCCTTCCACCTTTTTTTTTTCTTCATTAAAGTTCCTATACCACAATACTATAATCTTTGGATTACAAACAATGAAATGTGGCTTGGCATGGATTTGGTATTTGTTGTCCAAACTTATTGCTAAGTTTTGTATTGCATTTCTAACATCACATTTGTTCACTGGGATTTCATGAATGCCAAAAGGACAAAACAAACGTTATTCCACTACTTGAACAAAAATATGGGCCTTTAAATGCGTGTTAAAGTTAAGTTAAAGTCCCTAAGTTGTATTCTTAATCCTACTCTTATCATTCCTTGCCATTCCCCCAAAAAGAAATTCAGCTAGTTTGCTTCAGTCCTGCCTGTTTTTTCCCCTTTGTGCTGTCTCCAACCTGTGCAGCATTGTCACTCTACTTGGCTTGCCAATTTTGCAAATGACAATCTTCTCTATCCATTCAGAGCACCTTGTATGCAACACTTAACCCCCCACCCATGTACTTACATGCACCAATCGTATTTTATTATTGTAAACCGCTCTTGAAGGTTACTCCCAGTTCGTCTCCTCCACATTTGCCTCATTTGCATAATATAGTTGTAAATTAAATTATGATGACACTAACACCCCCTGTTAAAGCTGTTAATTCGATAAAGGCTGTCAAAAATAAAGTGAATTAAGGAGTTTTGAAAACAGAATGAGTCTCTCACTAATGACTATCGCTATTGCATACATGCCCTGCAATGTGCCTTTTGACTTACCCCAACCCTTTTAAATGAGGCACTTTATTAATGACTCAATAAAAAGAAAAATTACAAAAAGTTTGGTAAAGGGAATAAATGTTGAGGTTATTTCATTCTTTTGGAACTTTTTTGTCTTTGTGCAGTTTATGTTAGAATGTTATTGTTATATACCCCCCCCCCCCCCCCTCTTTTTTACGGACATGTATTGTTTACTGTACATTATCTTTGACATTATCTCAGTTCCTATTTGAATTTAACTTCGTAGCTTTAGGTTTCATCCATCCATTTTCTTTCGCTCTATCCGGGGCCGGGTCGCGGAGGCAGCAGTCTCAGCAGAGATGCCCAGACTTCCCGATCCACGCACACCTCCTCCAGCTTTAGATTTATTTTTTTTGTTTTATTTAAGTACAAATATAGCCACTAGAAATATCGTGCATACATATATCATCTTTTTGATATGCCCTATGTAAAGCAGAAGTCATCTAATTCCGACTGCTCCCAGAGTTTTATTTATGTCAGAATTGATGACACTCCAAGAAGAGACAAATGAGCTGCAACAATTAACAACGGGATATTAATGAGAAAATATTCATGTGTGAAAAGCGACTCAGGATACATTGTAAAAACTGGTGTGAAGAATCATTCTTCCTATTAATGGTTTGATTTACATTTTTGATTATCCTTTGAAGGTTTTTGCTAATACCTCCTGCCCATTGAGCATTGCCAAAGTTGAAAAGAACAATTAAAAAATGCATAATTACAGTTGGTAAAGTGTTACTTGCAGAGTTGGTTGTGATGTAACACTGAATGCTAAACATCCAAATTATTGGTTGTAAAATCTTAATGTTTCCTTTTATCGTGGATGGTGTTCCTTTGTTAAAAGTTTGAGTTCTGTTCAGTAAAGTTTGATTATATGAATATGGTGGCTCAGAATGGAGAGTAAAGTGCAGCTGTATTACACATAATTATGCTATAGAATGCAAAGTCTATGGACATTACAGAATTTTCAGATCTTCTCTACTTGACCAGGACGACCCTTGAGTTCTTACCTTGAGAACAGTTCACATTACCACGCTATGTAGGTTAACTTGTGCCGACTTATTTTGAGAAAGAAATCTTTGTCTAACAGAAGGCAATAACACTCAATTATACACTTGAGTCATTGCTGAAGTACATACTTACTTTGGCAGACAACTTTTCACTCTCATTTATTCTCCACTAACTGTAAAATAATAGGAATATATGCAGCAATTTTAGTTTCAAGTTCACAACTATATCGCGTATAAAATAAGTAAATTGGACTAATCCTTGTAAAAAGGTTGAATGGTTAGGAAGGGGTGAGTAATTAAAGGGATAGGCCACCGTTTTTACATACTGAGATATGTGCTTACCTTAGCTTTGACGAGTTCATGTGTACCTGTCTGGTCTCCACGTGTGCCTTCCGTAACGTAAACACAGCACAGATGGCGTTAGCATTTAGCCTCTCTCTTCTCCTCTATAGCTCCAAAGGAGGTGAAGATAGAAGCTACCAAACTCTTCCACGTTTTCCCTATTTAAATATGGTTACGTGAAGTGTTACACTATAAAGTATAATTACACAAAATTTCAGATTTGCAAACGTCCCTATTGAAAATTTACAGCGATTTCTTCTTCTTTTCACTACCCTAACAGCCAGTTTAATGATACGTTCATCATTATTTCCCCAAATACATACTGTACATTTGTGGTCTGACTTGTATCAAAAAGTTATATAAGACTACATGCTGTAAAATTGATTTACTGTATTTTCCGGACTATAAGTCGCTCCAGAGTATAAGTCGCACCAGTAAAAAAAAATGCATAATGAAGAAGAAAATGACATAGAAGTCGCTCTGGAGTTTAAGTCGCACCAGCCTTGGCAACTACCTGGGCATGTCGGCGCAACTGCACCGTTTACAAGCCTCTCCCGACATTACGTTGTTCAAGCTCTCATTTGCGAACTCGTTCCTGGCTGTGGCCATCTAGCTTTTAGCCCGCGATTACCGTATTTTCAGGACTATAATTCGCTATTTTTTTCGTAGTTTGGCTGGGGGGCGTCTTATACTCCGGAGTGACTAATATGTGTTTTTATTTTATTATTCTCAATCCAAATATATAATTTCACATGCCACTAGAGGGCACTGCAGGCTAATCGAGCAGCAGAAAGAAAGTTTGGAGTGAGTGAGAAGCGGCGGTTACTACAATGAAGTAAACAAAAAAAAAAGCTAATCACGGGCTAAAAGCTAGAGCCACAGCTAGAGGAACGAGTTTACAAATGGGTGCTTAAACAACGTGCTGTTGGGAGAGGCTGGTCAACGGTGCAGTTACGCCTCCGTGTCCAGGTGTCCTCCGTGTCAAGGTGATTGTTCAGAAGTGACACAGAGGATGAAGATTTCAATGGATTTAGTGATTTGGAGTGAGATCGGGAGTTTGGTATGTTCTTTACGCTATAGTTATCTGATCTGTTAATGTGACGTTAAGATACCACACACCTATTTAGTTTGTTGTTTATGCTTCATGTAGCTAACCATCAATGTGTTACGTTAGCATTCCGTACGCCTATTCAGACGGGTTTTTTTTCCATTTGGCAATGTTTGACTAGTGCGTCTTATACTCGACGTATAGTCCGGAAAATACGGTAACTTTTTTTGTTTTTTTCATTGCAGTAAGAGTAACCTCCGCTTTTCGCCAATCCCTTACAAGTTTTTATTTTTTTTTCTTCAACAGTACAAGAGTAGCAGATAATGGCACACAAGCCCAGAGCGCCCTCTAGCGACTGTCAGTGGGAAAATAGCATAACATGTGAAATTATATATTTTGATATATAAGAATATAAAAATGTGACTTATAATCCAGAAAAAATGGTGTACTGAAAAGTCATTAGGCTTCAGAGTAAATAAAATGAATGATCAATAGGAAACAAAATTCCGTCCCTGAAAAGCTTTGCCCATTGAGGTCTCACACTAAGCTGTCATCTGTTCCATCATTGTGCCTTTCCAAAAGAAATCAAAATGAATTTCCCCCCTCTGTGTACGTACAACCAGTTAGCCATTTCCATCTCCCGTCTCATCTCAAAACGACAGTATAAAAGGGCCTCACTTTTCTTTCGATATTTCTTATTCCTGTCCTGCGGTCCTTTTCTCTTCATGGTGCACTGGTAATTGCTGCCGAGCCTTTGGACAAAGCAGAACGGCCTTGCAATGGTAATTCCAAATGTTTGTATCTCCTCCACAGGATCGGCTGCAAATCGAAAACGGAGCTCTTTCTGTTACGGCACTAAACCTGTCAGACTCTGGGATGTATCAATGTGTGGCCGAAAACAAGCATGGCATTATCTATTCCAGTGCACAGCTAATGGTCTTAGGTAAGCTCTTAATGGCTTTAATCTGTGCTTATCATCACATACCCTGCTCAGTGAGTGCACTAATAGCTCTTTGATCACTTTTGATGTCACTATGGGTTTCGCAGACAAAGAAAAAGGAAAATGTAATTCTGATATTGATTGAAAGTCGGGGAGGTTGAAGTGTTCACATCTTAGTTCTTATGTGAATGTAAGGGAGTATCGTTTGAGCCGCAGTTCGATTTGTGTCTGTACTTTAACATGTTTTGATTTACAAGCCTGTTTCTTTGAGCAAAACCTTCTTCGCTCTTCTTCTTCCTCTTCTTCTCCCTTTCCTTCATTTTCTTTCCCCTCTTTCTTTTTCTTCTTCTTCTTCTTCTTCTTCTTCTTCTTCTTCTTCTTCTTCTTCTTCTTCTTCTTCTTCTTCTTCTTCTTCACAAGACTTCTTCTTGTCAAGACTCCACTATAGTGGAATTAATTCAGTTTCTTATTTTTAAGAAAGGAACGGAGAGACATGGATTGGAAGCATATACAAAATTGATAAATAATATATAAAAGGAAATAGTAATTAGTTATCTACAGCATTTTCAGTATTTGTATTTGCTAAATCCATATAAATCCATGCTTTTCTCTAATGGTGGTATGACTCCTTACGGTGATCACATTGGAAGTCATATAGGATTTGGCTGCAAAAAAAATAAGTCTTGTTTTAGCTTTTTATCATATTGATTGGGGAGTGCAGATGTGTATCGCTTTGTGGCATGCATTTCTTATTTAGATGGGATATTGATTGATTTGTAATGCATTAGAGACTCATACTAGATTGACTGAATGAGAAATCCAATTCAGGTGTGATATGCAATGACACTGACAGGAGGTCTTGATAATGCCAGGCAATGTGTGATGATGAGAGTGGTATAGAACACATGAGCTGTAGGAGATTTGAGGAGTCGAGTTCTTGGGAAATGTAATTTCCTGATCCAGTTGGCATGGTTATATGTCATTATTAACAAGTCCAGCAAACAAAGAATGCCGACGTTTTAAGATTGTACAGTATCTGTTCTTGGATCGCTATCAAGTACACCATGTACTCTTCTTAGCTTTAATTTTCAAATATAACAATGAAGTGGTTACATTTCATCCAATGTTTACTCGCCAGTTTTTAGAATATTTTTTGTTGTTATCTTGTGCTGTTATTTTAGAATTTATAATGAGTATGTCGGACTGATAAATGGAAGAAAAGTCTTCTAAGAGAAATGTGTCTAAAATCAAAATTGTGTTTTTCGTTTTCTATTCAACTCTTGCTTGAGGCTTCTTAATGAACTAGTACAAGTATTACTATGTGTTGCTCTACAGTTATACATTTTGCATGTAACATGCCTTTTCTCCCCCGCTGTGCAGCCTCACCTCCCAGTTTCTCCAAAAGCCCATTGAGAGCCCTGTTAAAAGCCCGCTCAGGCAGCACAGTCACTCTGGAATGCAAGCCCCAGGCCGCGCCCCCAGCAATTAGCCTGTGGAAGAAAGGCAATGAGATCCTGCAGCGGAGTGAGAGGTAGGTACGCCTGAGAGTGCATGTTCCACACAGATTTCCATTCCCATTCACTGCTAGGGGATTATTTGAATAGCACATTTGGCATTTGTGCACATGCATAAAGAGAAAGACTGATGAATATATAAACACACACATATATAGAGCCACAGAGAAAAGGGTATATAGCAAATATACTATTCTCTGTGCAAAAAGCTGGTTGTGAATGTTTTTAATTTTTGTTACGATTTGAGGATGCTGTGGTGGCCCATATTTAAATATTCTTTATTATGAAAAGAGGGATAAAAAATGTGTAGCCTTTGACAACAGTGAGGTGTAAAAGGGTTTTAATTTTGCTTGATTTTTAGCTGCTTAATAAAAAAAAAAACATTGCAATGGTGTATAATTTCATTGATTTGAATTTAACTCAGAGATAACAGATAACAGAAAAAGGAAATGTTCCTGGAGTGTTGTTTGCCTTGGGCTGTTTGCATACACAGTACATATCAATGCAGAGATGTTAGAGATCAGGTGTGGTAGAATATCTTTCTTATAGCCTTGGACAATGTTGCCACATGAGATCAAGCTACAAACCCGTCCGCATGCTGCTCAACTGCATGCATGCAACATATATTTTTTTATAGTATTGGTCCAATATCCAGCTTGAATGCTGCTAGACCAAAGAAGGCATTTCAATAGTAAGCAGAGCCCAGCTGCAACTGCTATTAGGGGTGTACTTTATTGAAGGATAAAATAGAGCTTGATTCATTCAATCACTGGCGCCTCCGACACAAAGGAGACACAGAAAATTGAAAGAGCCAAGTCTTCTCAGAGAACCAATTTCTGACTCCACAAACAATGAGCAAACTGGAAGTACCTCTCCCAATGACAGCGTGGCACTTCATTTTGTCTGTTGTCCTTTCTCGGATTTTTTTGATATTGAATTTGCCCAAATTATTTTTGTATTTCTGGGTGTTTAGTTTGCTCCTTTTCTTGGTTCTTTGAAATGGTCTTCCTTTTCCATGATTTTAATTTTAAGGCACTTATTTCACATGAAGCATAGAAGCAGGTTGTTTTTCCACAGTATATTACATCAAAAAACAATAACATGGAATTTGTGGAATACTTTTGGTTTCAAGTTCAACCTAAGACAGTGAGAACAACTAAATTACACTGTGCAATAAATGCAGAAGATGCACCGTGTAAACTAATATACAAAACCTCCCGAATTAAAAAGGCCTTGTTTCCATTATTCCTGTTCATGTTAATATGTTTCAATGTCAATAAGAGAAAAGTGGTAACAACCAATTAAATAGGCCAAAGCCCGGTAACAAACTTAAACTTCCTTAAACTCTGCTCGTGTTTATTAGCTGCACACTCAGAGCTATATCCCAGCTGGAGTTCATGGTCCACTGCTCTATGTCATGTTCTGGCTCTTGCTAATGTGCTGTGCCTTTAGTTAACATTTGGGTTGTGCGAGGTGTTCACAGCATGGCCGAGCCCCTTCCTGACCTCAGCGATGCAAAAGCAGGAATGCACATTTTATTTATTCATTGCTTTATTTAGCGATGCTGTCCTATGGTTTGTCACTACTGATTCAAGACAATAGGTCAAACCCTTTTCATGTTGCACAGCTCGGGGAAAAAACAAGAAACCATGGCAATATACGCGTAACAAATAAGCCTAATATCACTCTGACAATGCAATGAACGACAATTGAAAGCGCTTTCATTAAATGAAACCTAGGCGTTAATTCAACCTGGTAAACTGATTTCAGTATCAGCTACCTCCAGCCCATGGTTGCTTCCGAGAGGGAGAGAGCTGCACCTCCGTAGCAGCCAATCATCGCCCTCGGTCCCAGCAGTCATGGTTCTGCTGCATCCTTCGCGGGTCACCTATACCACCACCAGTGTCCAGGCTCCGTGGGAAGACATCCCTAACGCCAAGCTGTTCATCCATACTGACTTTCATACGTACATCGATGTCTACCGCCGGGGTCTGATCGCCAAAGCTAAAATACATGTCAATCAATCTCCCTAATCGCTGCTTTTGTCTGTTTGAATCTATCCAGGTTGAAATCTTTACTGTGTAATTATTATTGTGCTTTATATAGATTCAATTAACTTATAGGGTCACAGCGCATCAGGAAATGTGAAAAGGAGATGGCAGGAAGAAATCGGTGTTTATCAGATATAATTGAAGATAAATGATTCTTAGAGTGTATCTCAGGAAGATTTATTCCCACCTTTTTCTTGGATGACTGTTTGTGCAGATTTGGTTTAAACCTATATTTTTTGCAATACAGTCCAAATATATAATAATAGAAACGTGCATTTTGTCTTGTATTGTTTAGGATCACACTCCTTTCCAATGGAACCTTACAGATTGCCAATATCAGCAAGCAGGATGCAGGAAGCTACACTTGTATTGCCAAGAACCAGTTTGGGACGGCCAGCACAACAGGGAAGCTAATTATAACAGGTGAGTAATTTGGCATTTGACACACTCATCGGTCGGAACGGAGTTAGTTTTGTCCATTTATTTTATTTATTATTAATTTATATCGGGGGTGTCTTATTACACTTTGGCTTTTCCCACTAAATTATGTACTCATGTTCTATTGTTTTGCTTAATCATTAAACGGTGTGCAATGATGTCTACTTTTATGCGGGCATATATTACAGTACATATTGGTAAGTACAGCATTTAAGCACAAGCGACCGAACAGTTTCCTTGATTTAGTAGTTAAAGGTCACATGTTATGTATTCGGTGACACAGAACGTGCAGTGGCAACATGTGGTTTCGAGAGTGATTGGTGTGTGGTTGTGTTTTGTGCACGGGGGTGTTGGTGTGCGTCCACTTGACTTATTTCTTCTCATTAGCTTCAGTTCGTTTTGTGCCCGACAGCTTGGGCTATTTAATGTCACCTATTTAATTACCGTGACCTTTTACCATTGTTCCCCAATCATTCCAGTCCACAGACTCCAGCCTCCACACACTACATGGTTCTACAGTGACTGGATAATTCGGTTTTATCCCTGATCTGGTTCTGTTACTAATAGATAGTCCTGGAATTCATTAACGACTTGTTAAAGTCTTTGTGCAGTTTATATCTGCATGAAGCTAGAGATGGTTTTCTGTAGCGGTGGGTAATAATAGGTGTGATGGGGTGCAGTTGGTGTATAGAGTTCCGATACCTGAACACAACTTTTTTGATTTCTATACAAATATCTAGAACTAAAAAACACAACAATAATACAAACGTATTCCTTAAAAGACCATCGGCCCGATCTTCCGGTATCTCACGCGCACATACCTGCTGCGTCAGTGCTTGTGACCTGTGGCCTGAGGGCGTTGCTTAGAAAAAAAGAGGCTGACTGAGGTGTGGTGTGCTGCAAGAGCGCAAAATCCGCTGCCCACCATTTTCAGCATCATCTCATGTAACCTTCATTTAGCATTTAGGATTGTAAGCTCTTTCAGGACAAACTACCACCTTGAATATGCCACTGTGAGTTAAACACTGTTCGCCCACTCCCGTCCCTCTTTTTTTATACCATTGTGGTATTGTTTGACAGTATTTGAGAACCTTTGCTCAAAAGATCATAGGTTATGGATGAACAGCATCTGTAACAGCTTGATCTGGTTGTAGTTTGCCGGGAGTTGGGGAAAGTTTGTGTTTGCCGCAGGGGCTAGAACTGGGCTAAAGTTCTAGTGTGTCGTGAACATATCAACGATCACGCTGTGTACTCTGTCTCGTCTGTTCCAGAGCCCACCAGGATCACCATGAGGCCCACCAACACAGAGATTATCGTCGGTGAGAGCATTGTGTTGCCATGCCAGATTGCATGTGATCCTGCCCTGGATGTCTCTTTCTCGTGGGCATTCAATGGACAGCTCATCGACTTCCAACAAGACAACGGCCATTTTGAGCGCGTGGGCGGGGTGAGTCATATCTCCCATCTTTAAATTGTGCAATTTTGGTCAGTATTCTGGGATTAATTGGGACATACTGTGTAATGTAAGAATGAGATGCTCAAATGCCCGAGAAAGAAAAAGCCACAGTTATATGCCAGGTTTGACTGTTTGCGAGGCTGTGTCAAGTATCAGATTTTTTTTTTTTTTAAGTAGCAGCAAAGACAGTGTAAATTTAAGGTCAAATGTGTTGCTGTTTAAAGAGGGTCAATTCCATATTAGAGACTCTTGAGTGCAACAAAAGTATTAGACGGCATTCTGGTCTTATATGTCTTTCATGTCTTTCCAAATTAGCATTAAGCATCAGGAAATGTATGGACACGCTTAAACAAAAGCTATCAAATCTCATGCACCATCTTTTAATCTACTTAGCTGTGAATTGACAGCCATGCGTTAAGGTACCTCTCTCATTAATAAAGTACTCCGTTTCAACTTCTAATTCCCGACCCCTCGAGGGAGAACTGTTTCTTTTCATCTCTGTGCTGTAATTGAATGGGAATACCTATTCAGAAATCATGCACACAGAAATAATTAGTAATGAGTTGGCTGGCTTTTACCAAGGGCAATCCTGGCACGTATAAATATCCTTTTGAATTTGAATTGGCTTTGAAATAATGATAAGTGGTAGGTCCCTGGTTTTGATATTTTTTGTCAATTGTTAAGCACTTTATAAAAAAAAAATTCTAATTTTACATATGAAACAGTCATGTATCTTCCAGGGTTAATGTAGCGTTAAATGCCATTCATGCAGAAGCCGGTACCGTGTTTGAATACAATTGCAGCCCTATGTCAAACTTCTTCATCCTCATGAATGCAAATTGAGGTGACTAATGACATTGAAATGTGCATATAATGAGCTATAGTTTCAGTCTGGTATTGCTGTCCGGGGAGATTACCGAGCCCACACTCAACAGCTTCTGATGAATTAATTTACATAATTAAAGCAAATCTGTCTCATCACTTCCTGTGTGCCAGGGCAGGTTGGCATCTTAAAAAACGGTGTGCACTCGGACGGGCCAGGTGGTGTCTGACTCAGAGGGGAGTGTAAATGCGTGCCAAGCTGTACACTAAAATACTGGAAGAGACATGAAATCAGGATCAGGCGCAGTGATGCTGTGTTGTAAGGCTTTGGTTAAGTGGCGATTGGCCGAACAGTAAGGTCTCAGGTGCCTTGGATACATCCTCAGGCAGCCCACAGCCGGGTGGGGCTGTGATCACTGATGAGATCTGCTCTGACTGCTGCAGCTCCAAGTCACTCTTTAGCTCTTCACCGGCTGACAGCCTGTGTGGCAACCAGCCCTAGTAGTTCCAATGTGGAGGGTAAATGCATCTGTAGACGTACAGAACAAATGCACCAGTAAATCTGTGGGCATCCACTCTTTTTGTCATTTAATTCTTGACTTTAACTGAAATTAATTTGTGGTAGCAGAGTGATTACAGTGCCATCTCGCCCTTGTGTGGCGTCTGTATTGTCTCTGTTGGATACTTGGGTTATTCCACTTTCTCTCCACAGTCCTAAGTCAAGGATTAATTGTTCATGCCCTTCAATGATAAACGTGAGAGTGATGTTCATCTGCACTGCAACTGGTGACTGCCCACTGCAATCTCTCACCAAAAATGAATTAATTAATAAAACAAATTGAGTTATAATATACTCCAATAGATCTATTTGGAGTTACTACCCTGTTACTGCCTGTCAGGTAATAAAACAAAACCACTGCCCATGGGTTTGAAAAAACATTCAGTTGTTCAGTGAGACACAACACACACAGCCTTTGTGTCTATGTATATTTTGGTGCTTTTATGTTCACTTCAAGTATTGTAATTCTAACGATAGCGTATGAAACCATTTCAATACCAACTGGCCCCATAAAATAAATTACTCTGTCAGCACTGCGGAAATATAATCCTTTGAAAGTAATGCGGTATATAAATATGTACATCAATATTTAGTTTCATTCCAGATGAGTTCAAAACTTCCTCTGTTCTATGGAGGGAAACAATCTTTTAGACCTCTACAAAGATGTGCTGTATAATTCTTAGCCTAATTGCATCTTGTTTGCAATCAGATCCCATCTGCTGTCACTCTTCCTCAGCTGATGAGTTATGATCCACTTCGAGATCCTGGGTGTATTTCATGTCACTATTTTCTGCTGTGGTTTCCACTCTGTAATGGAAATGGATTAGATGGCTTTTGTTGTAGCAAAGACAAAAAGGCACAAATAAAGTATGGCCATAAAAAAAAAAAATAAAACAGTCTTGCCTGACTTATTAAAAAAGGGAAAATATTTCGTGGAATATAAGAATAGATATTTTAATATAATGTCATTCTGAGTACATGATTCTGGATTATCTGTTTTACAATCTGAGACTCAAGTTGTTGTGACATAATTTCTCAAATTATTGCTCAGTTTCGTACGGTTTCGTGACATTTTTATTGTAGGCGTGTCAATTACTCTGGGCCGGCATTTTGTAAGAATGAGCCCTGTGGAGTCTATATCTGACAATTTCATTAAAGCCTACATTCTCTCAAATGACATGTTTGTTCAGAAGAACTTTATTTAAACAATAATTGAACACATGTCCAAATTAATGAGTGTTTCATTCATTGATTTTTTTTTTTTCCTCTATCCCTTCATAAGTTAAGTCTTTTGCCACTGTGTATTCTGTATGTGCACATATTTTTAATCTTTGCTTCAAAAGACAAAATGCTGTGGATTAGAGTTAAAATTCAGCATTAGTATCCCTTTATCCAGCTAAAATAAACATCTTTAAGCAGATTAGTGCGTACTCAATGTTTGAGGCTGAGCGGGTGTGTTCCTCGTGGCTGTCCCGTTCATTCTGCTTATGTAAAATCATACTTGTACTTTTCACCCCCACCTGCTCCTGTCTTGCGGGAGCTTATGCTATTACTGAATAATTATGAGGGTGCTGCCAATTAGAGTCAGACTGTTTATGTTGTGTGGCTAGTGGCTGTTTGTGGGTGGAGGGGCGAGGAGCCGGGTGTGCTCACGCCAGAGACATGCCAACTGCACTATCTGCCTAAGTACATCTGCCACGTCGGCTGTTGTCTTTGAGAAGAGGAACAGATCAGTGGTCTGGAGACACTGCTGCTGTGCCGAATCTGAGTATAGAGATGCGCGTGGCAAATGTAAGTGGCAAAAAAGCACAAGACTGGGGGAAACTGGTCATTATTTTGGATAGTTGTAAGAATCTTCTGTCTATATGTAGTGTTATCAATTGTTTTTGGTCTGTTAAGTTTGGCATTACTGGTGGCATACGAGCTTCTTGAGTTTGCAAAGGCCACACAGTCTTCACATTGTTCTACCAACTTGACACTTGATCAACAACAAGAACAGTTGTTGCACTGAATATATGCTGCATTTGGAGTTGCAAAGGGAAAAGCGCCCCAGTTAACAATTGGATTGTGCTGCTTCAGCTTGACGGCTCTCGAAAATGTTATTTGTGTTTTATTCATATTAACCGATTGTGTGAGCGTTTGGCACCTTCGCCAACTGACATTTTATTTCCGCGACCTGGAGAAACTGCCATCGTGCCAGGTAGCAGAAATATCCACTTCACTGCAGCCGCGGAGACAAACAGGCTAGACTTAGCAGCTTGACTCACTGCTGATCTCCTTTCAGAGCATATCTGGAGATCTGATGATTCGGAACATCCAGCTGAACCACGGGGGGAAATACGTCTGCCTCATTGACACAGATGTTGACAGCCTGTCCACCTCTGCCATTCTGGTTGTCAAAGGTAGGAGAACTGTTTGATTTAATGTGCACGTCCTGTGTTGGCTGTATGAATAAAACAGAGATGTGTCAATGCGCTACTCTCCCGGTGAAGTTACCCAGATTTACTGCGATCGCTCCTTCAGGCTTCCTGCAGGGAAAGTGGAGTACGATTCTACCTGTAGTAAGCTACCGGCTCATGTTTACATTATGGATGGTTGAAGCTTGCACACACTGAGGTTTCACTTCCCCGTTTGAGAAGACTGTTGTGTGCAACCAGTTTATCTCTGACAATTTACATTGGTATTCATGCCGTTAACAAAGTGTAATAGCTGTCCCAGGTGCTACGCCAAGGCAATGTTTATCACGGAAAATGAAGGTAATTGGCTCATTTTCACATGGGCAAAATATCACGGGAAACATTTGAATAATGGTGCAGCGGACCAGACAACAGAAACAGCATCGAGCGAGCCTGTTTTTTTCCTATTGAATTTGTTCTTTTCTCTTCTTGTATATCATCCTAGCTCACTTTGGATTAGAACAAAAACATGGCCCCATCAAGGGCAAGGCTTTTATTAAATATTAATATTAAATAGAGTAGATGGTTGTGCTGTCGATGGGTGTGCTGTAGAGAATCAGCTTGGACACTACATTGTTGTGTTTCCATAGGTCCTCCTGGCCCTCCAGATAAAGTGTCAGTGGAGGAGATCACCGACAGCACAGCCCAACTGTCCTGGACTGCAGGCAGAGACAATGGCAGTCCCATTACCGGGTACTCTGTCCAGGCTCGCACCCCCTTCACAGTTGGATGGCAGGCTGTCGATACAGGTACCACACAAAAACAAATTGAAATTAAACATTTAACAGCTTATAGCCTATACCATTCAATGCATTCACCCATAAAATATTTAACGTAGCGCTGTTAGCACACTGATTATATCAGGTCAGTAGCTGTTTCATGCGATGTATGACTTATTCATAAATCAATCTCGTGGTGCCATAGCATGCGTGACAGAGTGTGCTCTTTCTGTCCCAGTGCCAGAGATAATAAACGGGAACATGCTGACAGCCACAGTGGTGGACCTGAACGCCTGGGTGGAGTATGAGTTCAGAGTGGTGGCTCGTAACACAGTCGGACTGGGAGAACCCAGCCCTCCCTCGGACAAAACCAGGACAGAGGACACAAGTACGTGGGCTATACTGTACATTCTATTTCAGATTTCAGTAGGACATGGATGTTGTTGCCTATAGAGCTACACAGAAATTAGGTCACCCCAAGCAGGGAAAAAAGGGCAGAAGGGTAAATATAAAGAATTAATGTGTTGAAAAGAGTTTTTAGAAATAATGATATTTGCTAATAAGGACATGAAGTCAGAGAGAGATGCTACAATCTAATTATTATGTTTTCCTCTGTGAACCATATAGCATGTTTTCTCCAGCGTCCATAAAGGAGTACTATAGAGCTGCTTTGTTCTTCTAGGCGTCTGATGTGGCAGTGCTGTACATTGACAGAAGTAATCAATGTGCTCATAGATTTTTGCAGTGGTTTCAACAAGCCGCAAAAGGAGTAGTAAATGTCATATTACTCACTTCTCAGTGCTATTTGAAAATGTCATATTGACCAAAGTAGAACAATGATTTTCCGGCTGAAAGAATGTAAATCAAATTCAAATAACTAACTAACCGAGATGGAGCTGTAAAGGAATGAAGTTACCTCAGAAATTAAGAGCAGTGTTGTCTATGTGCTGCCTTATCAGAGCCACATTAGCAATTCAGCTTTGACTGTTGTGGTGTAGCAGTGTGTATCGACGCCTCTGTCATGAGCCCCAGCAGAGGCATGTCGTTGGGTCTGTAAACTGTGTTATAATTGCTCCCTTGTGGGATCTGCCTCTCAGTTCCAGATACAACTCCCACTGATGTCGGAGGTGGAGGCGGCACCAAGTCAGAATTAGTGATAACATGGGAGGTAAGCGATCTTTCACATTTTACTGCGCTCTCTATCGCCCAGTAATGGTTTTGCTTAATTGTGCAGAATTGAGCAGCGCAATTTTATGACCCACATTAGAGCGAGATACCTCTCCTCGCCTCGGCTCAGCGGCACCCGGCCATTTTTCAGGCCAAGTGCAGGGACAGAGAGCACTTACTCTCTCAGTTGCCCAGGCAGAGTTACACATTCTCTAACCGCAGTAGTATGCTCTTCATTGAGCGATAATTTGTTGAGCTACAGATAAGAGTTTTGCAAAGTAAACCCGTTGCTTTTGAAGGATACATAAACAAAAATCAATTGGAGCGGGTTATTTGTTGTATTCTAGCCGTTGTTTTCATTTACTAGGTGACATTTTATATTTCACACCTTTTGCTTCCAAAGTTTGCTTCATTAACCGGGTAATATTTGCTATTTGGGCTTTTAATCTAACACACAGTTTCGAATGTATGCTTGTGAAGATGAATAGAATAATTATGTTACTCTCAAACCTTTGGTCCCAAACACTATATACAGAGCAATATCTAACACATAGAGTATTATACGCAATAGGGGGCAGCAGAGGTAGAGAAGGGGAGAGTTCAGCTTCCTTCCCGGCAGCCAGGTGGATGAAGCTGTCCTTCAGTCTTCTCCTTTGAGATGGGTGCACTGTAGAGATGCGCGGGTCAGCTTTTTTTCTGACCCACACTAACCCGACCTGCTGGAAATCAAACTCTAACCACCCAAGCCGAAGAAAAGTGTCTCAGTTTGCCGACCCGATCCGAACCCACGCACATTAAAAAACAGCATCATGAGTCAGGCTGCAGCTGCCGTCACGTGACCGCGAGTTTACAGTGGAGAATTAGCCCTGGATGCTTTGTTTTGCTACTGCACTGCTGAGGAATCTTTGAAATCGCTTATGGACTCATCAGGAAACGAGGAGCAGAAACTATCATGAGGCTTTACTTCTACCACGTCATGGACAACTCTTTCTGTCAAACTAAACGGAGTTTGGACTAACGTGGAGCAGCCTTAACCTGACGCTACGAGAAGTTGCACTTCTCAGGTTAGTTAGATGCTGTGTCTTTGTTATTTTAGTTTTACCTTGCTTTATGCTAATGCATTATTTTCACCACGTGTATGTGCTTGGGCACTGCTGTTGTGCCGCATATGTAGCAGTGATCAAGTCATACAGAAGCGATAGGCCAGGCGACATCTAAACAAAACATGACACGTATATGGATTAGAATGCACTGTATGTTGTAAGCCAACAATGTAAAAAAAAAAAAGTGAGCTTTGTAGTCGGGTCGACCCGCGCATCACTAGTGCGCTGTATCTCCCCCTGTCTGCTCTGCTGCCAGAAAGCCGGTCAAATGTCCAGGTCATTATTGAGCCAAAACACAAAAGTCGTACACAGTCCACCCGCTGGCTCCGTTGTTTACTCCCCTTTGTTTTCAGTCAAACTTATTGCAGTTTAGATCTGGAATAGATGACACCCCCATTACTTTTTTATGAAGGGCTTTGTTTATGTAAGAAAAAAACAGTTCAAAACTGTGTTCCCCACTCAAGGTGTGATTAAATCCCCAAATCATCCCAAAACATTCAAAATCACAATTAATATAAATTAAAAAAACTAAAAACGTGTTTTGCGAGAGAAAAGTCTCGGCATGTTCAGGCAGCCCCAGGTTTCCCCTTAGCCAAAAAAAAATAAAATAATATTAGCTCCACAAAGACTCAAATGCATGATGGAAGGAAGACCCAAAATAAAACATACAGGGATAATGTGCAGGAGGCTTCAAACATGGTTTAAAAAAGAAAATACATTTGTTTTGATTGGCAGATTTTGGGTAGACTTTATTTCCTTAAACAAGATTGTTCATGTTATCACAGGATGTCTGTATGGCATATGGGAATGCTACAGATGCCTGAATGCTGTATGCCTTTTAATATCACTATAGTTGTGTGTTTCGCTCCCAGCCAGTGCCGGAAGAGCTGCAGAATGGTGAGGGATTTGGCTATATCATCGCCTACAGACAGACGGGCACAGTCATGTGGACACGAGCGGTCGTCTCACCACCTGGGGTCTCTCGTTACACCTTCCGCAACGACACTATCCCCGCGTTCTCCTCCTTTGACGTCAAGGTGGCTGCGTACAACAACCGCGGGGAGGGTCCCTTCAGCTCCATCGCTTCGGTGTACTCGGCAGAGGAAGGTACCAGTCACTGTGGATCATTCGTACCAACAGTTGAACTGAACAACTCAGTAGTTGCAACAAAAGGATATGTTTGTTTATGTGATTATCTATTCTTGACTAAGGCCAAATTATCTGCATTATTTCCTGTCGTTTGAAAGCGCACACACACTCACAAAAAGAATAAAAAAATAAATGTGTGTAGTGCACTCAACTGAGGCTTAAATACTCTTTAATCTCTTCTTACTGCTCTGACCTTGGGTACCAACATTGAAATGAATGCCTCTTGTACTCCTTCCCTTCTCAAGCTGGGAATGTCATCTGAATATTAGTTATCATGCTGCTAGATTACTGGAAATCCTAGCAGATTTTCACTGCACACCGCTGTCAGGGAGGTATCCGGTTAATTGAATTTGCCGGGTAGATTGTCTTCCTCCATGTCACTCTCTGATTCCATTAAACCAAGAAGTGGGAAATAGCTTTGCACTGGAACTATGGCTGTATTTTGTGCTATACTTGCTTATTGCTATTAGCACGTGGGATTCTCACGGCTGCGCTATTTCTGTAGTCCCCAGTGCGGCTCCTAAGAGGGTCGTGGCTCGGAGTGTGTCTGCCGTACAAATTGAAGTGGTCTGGGAAGCGTTGCGTGCCATCCCTGAACGAGTGCTCGGATATGAGGTATGCATCACAACGAACCATTTCTCTTTCCTCTCTAGATAATAATGTGTTTCTCACGGGGCATCTTCTTAATTATACTGTGTGCCTTGAGAAGTATTTTTCAAACAGATATAGAATACATGGTAGTTCCTATTTGGTAGCAGTGCTTTTATGGATCAAATATGTAGATCCTTTATGGTAAGTACGTGGATCACTTTTATTGGTCTTCATTAACCTGTTTCTGCACACACAAATGGGCCCTATGGTGCATGCAATTCACCATGACCACTATTTCAAATTTACATAATACATCATTTTCTTGAATCTAAAATACATTTAAAATTGCTAACAACTATTTCCAAAGCTTTTGTGCGGAAATGAGGTCAGTAGCCACTAGGGAGTTAAAGCCATTAATGATGAGACAATATTGTCCTAAATATCTCAGATCAAATCATGACTAGTAACACATAAACATATGATTTAATCGGGGGTCATTGGTAGATGACAAATAATTGGATCCTTTCAGTCAAAGTTGTCTTATAGTCCTTAAAGTGGTGGTTCTCAACTGGTGGGTAGGGACCCTAATGTTAAATAACTTTTGACAAATGGTATGGTCTTTCGGGCAAATATCAACAAAACTGCAGCAGACTTTTTTTATGCAAGTTGAAATAAATATCTTTATTGAGGCCATGTCTTGTCATTATTGGCCTAAGGCGAAGTGCGAACAGTTGTAAACCTCTTCTGTAGAAAACTAGATGTTCTTTATGTCACCTTCGGTCAAAGTTCTCCATATATGCCTGCCTTTTTAAGAGCACTAATATCTTCTGTGACCTCCACCAGCAGCAAGTGCCAAGCAGAATAATCCTTTATCCCGCTTTGACAAATGCACGGAGCTCTTTGGTGAGCTCTCCCCTGGTGCTCTTTCAGCCGCTGTCACCTCTGGCCCTGCGCTCACAGTTGCCGTAGCGCTGGCTACATTGTCCTTTTAGAACATGCCTTAATTCCCTGCGCCTCAAGTGGCTTCAAACGGCTCACTCTCACCGGGCCGCAGGCAGCTTTAATTTACACCATTCATAAGGCTTAATACAGCGCTGTTACACATGCATTTGAATATTATTTTACACTTAAGTCATTACGATGCTTATCTTACACGGCGGTAATTGAGTAACGCATATGTAATATAATCATTTGCAGCGGAGTACCCCCAAGGCACATATTTTGATTGAATTATTTATCTACTTTATGTCATGTAATACCAAATAGTATATCAATATTTAAGATGTTCCAAAGCTAGTTGCCAAGGAGTGTTTATTTTTCACATGTGTAATCGCAGATCCTTTGCTGAGGCACAGTTTTTGGTAGAGCACAATATGCATGTTTTATACACAGGATGTAATTCAGTGATATAGTGCAATAATTTCTGTGTAAGTGTCTGCACATTCCCTCAGTCATCCAGTCAAGTGAATATCAACAAAAGGTTTTAAATTAGTCATCTCAAGGTTCTTTGATGAAAGCTTCATACGTCCTTGAGAAATTATAACGCTACTTCTATAAAAGTCTAAATTGTATTGAATTTCCTGTGTTTAGTATACCCTTCTTTTAGCTTTTGTGTTGAGCTTTTGAAGAGATGGATTCCATTGTCGACCAGTGGCCTCAGACCAGAGTGTGTATAAAAGCAGTATGTCACACTTGTGGCCATAACACTGTCTTTTTTATAAAAATGAGATGGAGTGGCACAGTGATGCGGCAGCTAGTGCTCTTTCCCGACACCAAGAGTGTCCCGGGTTGTTTCCCGGGACAGGTAAGGCATTTCTTCCAGATGCTCCAGTTTCCCTGACCACAAAAAGCCATCACAATAGGGTCCCCTCTGGATGCAGAATGAATGAGAGCATTCTTGCGAGTGTCTCACGTGTGTTCATCAACATGCCCTGTCCTGATCAAATACAAAACTAAATGAATACATAGAAAGATTGTAATCAGCAATGTAAGCGTAGTAAACGACAGATAGATAGATATTGTCCCATATACTGTATGCCAGTGGTTCCAAATTGTGGTCACAGATCCCAATCTAACCTCAAGAGGCGAGTTTTGGACCCGAGTGCGTAAAACTCCACAGACCGGGAGCACAGTTGAGGCTGTGCGTCAGCCCTCACAACAACAGCAACCCCTTGGCTCGGTATCTATCACATACATTTAATTTACATCTTGAGTTGCCCCGTGCTAAGCCTGTAATGTTCTGCTTATGAATCATCTTTGCATTAATGAGAGCTTAAACCAGTGCATGCGGATCTGCACCTGTAGGTTTGACAGTGAGGGAGATGCTCATGTAAAGCAGAGGAGGCGGGGCCAGAACGGAGAGTCCAATTCCAAACCAGTGTCTCAAGTTCCGAATAAGTGCCAAAAGCAGCTGAGTCATGGTCCACTGGGACGCAGCAAAACACTAAACTTTACCCCTTAACACTAAAAGCCTTGTTTTCAAATTAATTAAAAAACGACATTTTCTTTTTCAATGTTTTTAGGCTATTTAATTAGGCCAACATATTTTTAATAGTCTATCACCCAGAAAGGCCGTATTTGTTCAAATGTGGAAAACCTGTTTGAGTTCACTGTAATAATGGATGAAATTGATATTTTACTGTGTGCTATATTCACAACGTTCTCCATCACATCACAGTAAGGGGTACGGGACCTCTCTCCCAAAGCTTCAGGGGAGGCACGGCTCCAAAGTGTTTGGGAAGCACTGCTGTATGCTGCAGTTCTAACGCCATTATTTGTGGAACCTTGTTTAAACAATGACACTTCGTTCACTTAATCAATTACCAGCAAAGTTTTAGATTTAACTTTCTGTTTCACTGTCAGATAGAATTAGCTTGTTTCTGTGTACCTTTGTCTGTCAGGTCGTTTATTGGGAAGACGACACCAAACCGGATACGATCGGCAAAGTGCGTCTGACAGGAAACCACACCGCAGCCAACTTGACAAGCCTCAGGGCAGACACTGCATACTACCTCTCTGTGGCAGCCTTCAACACAGCCGGCCCAGGCCCTCAGTCTGCACCCATCAACAGCACCACCAAGAAACCACGTGAGTGTGCCCTCGAACGCACACATACGCATCAGCTGTCTCACACAAAGCCGTTTGGCTGTAGGAATGATGGGCAAAAGCACAACTTCAGCTTTGTTCGCACTTCGTTCAATTTAATCTGACAAGAATCTTTTCATTTTAAACTAAGAAGCAGTAAGTTCATGTTACAGTGACAAGACATTGAACCAGGTAAATTGCCCCGGACCTCAGGCCAAGAGGGAGCCCATTATTATTGTTTATATTTATTTATTTTCATTTTCTACTATTCACTTATTTATTTGTAATAAAATAAACTCTTTCAATCGAATCCAATATCACGTTTAAAATAAATTCAGCTCAATGATATTGATCTGAATAACTAACTAAATAATAATAAATTAGTATATAGCCCACCTCCCCTGCTCCCCCACAAATGGTACAGCCGCACTCCCAGTGAAGTTCGTCTCTCCCTGGATTGCCGATAGAAGAGCGTAAACCGGCTCTTTGTCTCAATGGGGAGTTTACTCAGTGGCTCAGAGGTGTGCAAGCAGCTACTTTTTTAACTATTGTTCTGAGTGTGTACGTGGGTTAAAGGCTTTGATAATCAATAGCAGTCATGTGCAGTTTCAAGCATCAGAAGGTAGACATTTAGCACAGGCCAAATGAAAGCGTGATGAACAGTGGAATAGTTCCAGAAAGTTGGACATGTTGTTTAAAAAAATAAATGGTCAATTACTGATTTATATACTTACTTCAGTCTTCTCAAAGAACAGAATGCCATTTGCTTTGATCCATATGGGGTTCAGCAGTCCAAGTTTGTCACTAGATCATACATGCACTGACTAGATCTTATTATGTGCATGCTCCTGGTGTTTCCATGTAGCCAAAAAATGAATCTAGATCTGATAATGAACCATTGATTTAGAAAAATCTGAGTCTGTACGCTCATACATTGAAATGCACAACTTATTTTAGAATTTTCTATATGATTTAATGCAAAATGTATGGAGCCCTTCCTCTCCCCCAACTTCAATATAACATTAAAATATCATGGGAAAATCAATTATTAATTTAATAAAATACATATCAAGACATATTTAATAACCCATGAATTCTAAGTGCATTGTTTAGGCCTAGTCCCTTTAATAAAATCTTGAATTGTTTAACATTTCCAAGTCAATGAAAAGAATAATTACAACTTGAAGATTTAGATTGGTTGAGGCGTTTGTTTTGGTCAGTGCAAGCTGATCAATAGTGCTTTGCCCCATGCATACCAAAGCCCTCAGTAAAACTAAATGAGTGACAGACTATTTGGTTTTCTACCAATCCCATTTTTTTTTCACGAGATCTTATTGATTGTGCTAACATGTATTACTCATATGGCTTCTCAGTTCAGTTGCATGAAAAGGGGATGATACACAATCTATTTATTTATATTCTGTTCACAGAATTCTTTTTTTTCTAGCTTTTTAGTCTTCAAACCGTAATGCTCATTTATATACCATATTCCCAAACGTGTATTTTTTATAAATGATTATTTTTATGTCATGTTTTGATCCCATGCTTTTTTTGCTCCCTGTGCCAATGTCTATCCAGCCCCAGACCGGCCTCCTCTTAATATTCAGTGGACTATGGTTGGCTCCACACTTTCACTGCACTGGGATCCGGTTGTTGCCACAGAGACTGAGTCAAAGGTCACAGGATACTTGGTAAGTTTCACTTGTAAAAATCCATGAATGTAAATTCACAGTTATTTTCTTCTGAAATAGTGAAAACATTTTAGTTGTAGAAAAATCTATGGTGCTGCTTATTTCTGTGAGGGATATCTACCATCCTACATCATAACAACTGTGAGGCAAGGTGTGCTCACACTGTGGCTGCTTGCCCACAGGACCACATTCACATCCACACTTATACCATACCCTAACAACTTTATAACGCACTTTCAAAACTTTAGTTCAGTTGGCCAAAGTGCCGTATACACGTGATTAAACAATAGAATAATTATTTAACAGTTATAAAACATGGTGCCAAGTCCGGCAAATACATCAAAACTACAGCCAACAATATGAGAGACAAAGACAAATGCAAACAATATACTGTAGGAAAACTGAAACACATCTCACTCATTGATGATAAAAGCCTGCGAGAAAAGATGTGTTTTCAATCGGGATTTAAACACAAGCAGAGACTGAGCCTGTCTAATGTCGATAGGCAACGTGTTCCACAGCTTTGGGGCAGCAACAGAAAAAGCATGGTCCCCACTAATAAACTATGCCTTTAGGGAAGCGGGATTGGGAAAGTGCACTTAAATTAGGGGCATTGTTAACCTCTTACTCCCCACTTTAACCGAGCAAATTTTCGCCGGTTCAGCATTACCCAAATGCAAAAGCTTCTGGACTGTAGCTTACAGACTAATTTATAGGCCAGAGTAACGCTTTTTTGTCACTTTTTCATTACGTTTTTTTCACCTGTTTTAGTTTTGTTGCATTTTTGAGGCTCTTTTGATGTTTTGTTTTGCTGCGTTTTCATCCTAGTCGACCTGGAGAAAATGCGCTCGGTTAAGGTAGGGGGTTAATAGGTTAAGAGTGTACTCTATACATCTTCCATCCATCTTCTTCCACTTGTCCATTGCCGGGTCGTGGGGGCAGCCATTGGAGCTGCCCAAATCCCTTTGCACCAGCCCCTATGGCTCCTCCTGCAGGTGGTGGGTCCACAGAAGGACGGCCTCATGGTTCTAACCGGGCCTGTTGGTCTCTCATAAGGGGCTTCTGAACCGCTCTTTGACTGACCCGTCACCTAGGACCTGTTTGCCATGAGAGACCCTACCAGGGGCACAAAGCCCTCGACACCAGAGCTCCCAGAATCATTTGGGTGCTCAAACCCCTCCACCACGTAAAGGTGGCGGTTCCAGGATGGGTCTATACATCTTACATTTCTATAAATACTGGATTCAAAGCAGTGCTGCACAGCATTTGACAAATTCATGCTTCTTTCAGCAACCAATTGTCCTGATTATACCCCACCTTTAATTCTGTTTGTTCAATCAGAACAGGGAGAATGAACTGGGGAATGATCGCTGCATATACTGTATATTCATTCAGTCAAGTATTATTTTGTGTTAACAGCCCTTCATTTGAATTATTTTTTATGTTAATTTCACTTAAGGTGCTGCTGAAAAGGCATCGCTACAATGACATGACCACCATCTTGACGACTAAGACCAGCGTGGAACTCAGCATATCTGCCTCTGACAACTATCTCATTCAAATCAAAGCTATGAGTGAAGGCGGCGAGGGTGCGGGCAGCGAACCAATCCACATCCACAAATCGAGTGAGTTTGCTGTTCTCTCCACTTGCATATCATTTCCTCTCCAGCCACTGATGAAGCCTAAGTGAGAATTTAATAACTCCAGCAAAAGAGCATTTCATTTGGCTAGGGTGCATCCCTCTGCAGCCATGTGTAATAGACTTACCTCAGAGGAAAGCAACCTTTTTGGAAATGTGTGTGCAGTGTCATCCATCTCTGCCATTGGGTTATTATTCCTTGTTGACTGGCTGCACAGCGCCACAGCATATAAAGCAGTTCTGTGCTCCCATCCAGCTGCCGAGCTAAACTGTGAGGCAGCTCAGTGCACCGCTCCACCATCTGATACAAATTTTTATCTCCTCCACAAACTTAAATGGCCTCTCCTGTTCAATCCAGAAATAAAGCAGGCACATATCACCAACAGGAATTCTGATAGGAAATGCTTTCGATTCCAGGGATTCTTGTTCTTAAAAGTGGAATTATTATTAAATCGTATTTTGATACTAGCTATCTATTAGCTTTGAGATCGTACCTTATTGAACACAGACGCTTCCTCTAGTATTTACATCCGTCCATGTTATGTTTTTACCATGTAGTCAGTGACTGTCCATCAGTAACTCACTGTCCGTCATGTTTTCTTGAACTATTTTTTGATTTGTGCTAAACACCGCCAATTCCCAATGGGGAAATTGCGAGAGAGGAAGAACAGCAGCCACCGGAGATTTCAGTCGGAGGTCACATGTCACTCGCATGAAAGCTCATTGCTATTGCTAATGTGCAATTTACTATCTAGTTTAACCAATGGTCCAAACAAGCACCATGGCGTGTACCTGCATTATGTCTTTACACGTCTGTTCCAACAGTCCCAACTATTTAAATATAGATTGTTATCTGCTGACTGATGCTGTACATACACAGTTCAAGTTTCTACAGTATATGTAATTACATATATTACATTTATATTTATTTACAGTATATGCCAGCTTGAATCCCGCAGGTGCAGATTGTCGTTTTGTCCTTGGGCCAGACACTCTGTTAGTGTAGTGTTTGTGAGTGTGTGAAAAAGTGGGTTTGTCCCAGTATTTATTTTGGACACTTTGTTTCATTTGCAATATATTCATCAGCTAACAATAACCCACCGGATTCATTCATTTGTTTTATGTTAATGATTACGCTTCAGCTTGTCCGTTTAAAACTTTGTTTATTTGTATACAAACTTACCTGTACATGGTCCTTGTCGGCCATTTTAAAAGCGCAGCCTGAACCATGTGGCAGAGGGGGTAAACTGGTTTAAACTTTGCTTTGATTTTCCTTTTGTACATGATTTTGGTTTGTATTGTGTTAATTTCATTTGAACAGTAATTAATAATGTGTGGACTAAACACTTGTTTTATGTATAATGTTAAAACTTGCCAGCTAAACTTATTGTTTGTTGGAGGTCCTTTCCCATGAGTAGAGGTATAAAAGGAGAAGACATTTTTGTTCATGCAAGTGACATGGGTCATGGAGAAGTTTCTTTTGTGTGAAGAATAACGATGGCCTGGTAAGCATTATATGTTTGTCCAGTCTGCCTGCTCATTTTGACCACTCTGTGGCCAGCTTCCCCACAGAGTGGTTGATGGCGGTCTGAGGCTGATGGGCAGGGCAGCTGTGGCTACAACAGCAGCTTACCACCACCGAGTATTGAGTGAATGAATAATGACTACACTGTAGCGCTTTGAGAAACTTGTGGCACAAGCTTGTCAAGCGCATTACAAGTGTAAGCCATTTTTATTATTCATATTATTATCATTATTGAAGAAAAAATAAAGTGATTAGTCTTTTTCTCTGTGGAAAATGCTTTGAAAGCAGATTTAGGGTCTCTTAATCTATGTACAAGAACTCTGAATAGTGGGAGTTCTTCTGTTTTTTATTTCTCTTCTTAATCATTGTGTTAACTGGCAGATTAATACTAAATAATGTTACATTAAATCCTATGATGTAGATTAGTGTGATACACAGAAAGTTTGGCATTTGTAATTGCTTACAAAAAGGTTGTTTATGACGTAATATTTACTTCTAGTTTAATTACAACTGCATTGTTAAAACTACTCTTCTGAGTTGGTGAAACAGACCAGAGCTACCCTGTTCTAAAAAAAGATATTTGTATTGTTTTCTTTGAATTTTTTGAGGGAATGTTTTGTATCATTCAATTATGAAGGACCTGTTTGGTTCCAGAGTTACTTGATAGCCATGTCTACTAGCGAGATAATGTATTTGAAGTGCTAGGTATTGTTCAATGTATTTTCTTATTGGATGTGTTGCAGGTATGGGAGCCCGAGGGTCAGGAGCAACATGCCCCGGCCTGTGGTATCCCAGCGCAGCCCTCATCAGTGTACTGCTCAGCTCCATCTGGTGATGTCCAATCAATCCTGCTCCATGCTCCTGTTCTTCAGCCTGTGCCCTCCTCACACACGGTCCATATTCGCAGATTGTTAAGGACCAGGCTGCACCAGACAAGCACGGACGGGACCACATCTCACTTATCATCAGCCTGGATGATTTGAGTGTATGATTGTACATATGCTGCTTTTCTTTTTTCTGAGAGTTCCACCTCATCTTCCAGCTGATTTTTGAAAGGATAAGCCCCTGAAGTTGCTATTGCCTCAAATGTTCATTGTAGTCACATGATCTGTACCAAAGTAATGGCTGCTGCTTCTTACTTTTTACCCTTTAGTCCTATAAACACTTTGCCACCTGGTTAGAAAAACAGTTGAACAGACTTCAGAAAAGCTTACTAAATGCAAACACTTCCTGCAGTTAATTCTCTCATTCAAACATGCTTCAAAACACTTCTCAAAAACTATTAATATTGTACACTCACTATTTCCTGAATTTGTGCTATTTTTGCCAAGAGAAGCACCTCTGGCGTACAGACGCTTCTCAGGATTTGTCGAGTACATTAAGCCGGCATCGCAAATTGATCATTGGTGCCTCAAAGCCGCTTGCATACACGCGCTAAAATAATATGAACTCTGGGCTGCTTAAGGCCCCTCCACAGTATCTCTAAAGATCCTGACATTTGGCTTACTATCTTATGCTCCTCCAAATAATAAATGCGTATCACAGCCCGCTTCCTCGGTCTGAAGAAAAGTCAGGATTGCAAGAATAGAGACGTGTTACTGTGTCGGGCAGGTCTCGTGTGTAATGCCCCTCGACTACATTTAGACGACCCCCCTGTTCCAGATACGTAGCTCATATCGGTGTCTACGCCCATGACCAGATGGACCAGTGTACATTGGACGACAGAAAAATAGTGCCTTCATCACTGCTTGGTTTAAAAGTGGGAGTAAAAAGTTGCATAATGATATTTTTTATGGTATCATGCAATTATCAAAATACGAAAACCTTCATGGCAATTATTCCTTCTTCCGTTAACACTGCATCTGCTTTGTGGGATCTTGGCAAGTTATTAAAAAGTGCATAAGCCCGTAGCTCACCTTCTCACCGTATAATGTACTGTCAGGATCAGTCTTAATCGTGCAGGGTGAACTGTGACAGATCAGTAATCTATCTTACAAATGAACTGGGCTGATGGACTGTACTTATTTTTTACCTTCCTAACACCCCGACCCTTTGAACAGTTAGCAGTTAAATCATAGCACACACTCTCAGTGGGATTCAGTGCATAAGTTCATATGGATGAAACTGACCAGAGCTCTAACAGGTGAGCTGTCAGACTTGACATTCCTAATTGCACAGTATGACAGATGCTTAAGAGAAAAGAAAAGCATTTTGAAAACGGCTTTGAATTAGCACCTATAACTGAACGTTTATGCCAGAATTGACAGTCTGTTATTGTTCATCTATGACTTCAACCGCAGCATAATTTATGACCTATTAAGGCATCAGAATAATTGATGCTAAGTGCTTTGACTGGAAACTGAGGGAAAGGTATGGCTTTCATTTTGGAACCTTCTCTGTCTGATGCACACTACAAAACCTTTGGGAAATACTTGTGGATGGATCTGTCAAAGCCACTAACACTTGAAGGCAGAATGGTGCAGACCTCCCAAAATACTGCTTCACATTACTGTGCCTTTTGCTGAATACGAGGCTGCGTACCCTCGTTTGTTTGGAGGCTGGCCTGGTCTGTATTTTGCACTCCTCACCCTGCCCCAAAGTCAAGCGAAAGCACAAGAAAATGCTGCAAGGTGTGGGGGCAGCTCTTCTCTGGACATGGTGAACAGTTGTGTGGCCCAGTAAAAAATGACCTACATAACAGGTTCCCCTGAGGATACCTGACTGGTGATTAGACCGCTGCAGGACTAGTCAATGGGATATTGATCCTTGTGCCCATCATTATTCCGCCTGTCAAACTTATGCAGGGGTGATTGACTGACAGCTGGGATCTTAATCCTTCTGTTGTGTTGAGGTCAAAATAAATTTTTCGATGTTCTCAGCAGTTTCTATAGGTACGAGGCTTTTTTTTCAGCTGGGTCCAAAGGCTTACTTTTCTCTTTATTTTTCCTTTTATAATAATTGGTTTGTTTTACCCCATTGTTAAGGACTCTGTGTATTGACAATTTATAATGGTTCCATAACTGCAATCGCGAGGGTGGATAGTGTGTGTCCGTTTGAAAGTGGTCTTAAAAGCATCTTTATTTTGTGTAGATCTATACTGCTGCTGAAGCAAAGGCTTAGAAGAAAGTGGCTCAAAATCAAACATATCTTGACTTGGATATCTGTGCTTGTGCTCAACGGTGAAGAGTGTTTCTGCTGAAATGTAAATAGCTTGCATATATTTTTGAAAGATGGCCATCAATGACGTCCTTTTTGCTTTTATATAGTGTATCTTCTGACCTTAATACTGCTGTATTAATCACTGATCTCTGTGAGATACTGACCTGTAGAATGGCATTTTCATATTGAAAAGTAACTGTTTTGTCTTGTATACTAAAATTGTGCATGTTAATCATTGTTTGTGAATTTGTGTTGAACTTTTCTAAAACTATACCTTAATAAAAACGTTTATTCCAGCCCTTGTATGGCCTTTTCATTTTTTCAAACGCAGCAAAGCGATGATGTTCTGTCCCAGCCATGTTTAGTTTGTACGGGAGTGGATTCGATTCTCATGGCCATGTCACCACATTTCAAAACATGTATCTGTTTTTTTCCATCTATCTTTAAGATGCATGTGGGCTTCGTTATGTTACACATCTCTGTCAACTACAGAAGGTGGTTTGAACGTCTGACAAACCACAAACGAGTACAGAGTCACTGAGAGGGAAATGACCAGGTGTTAAAGAGCTTTGGGTGACTTGTGTCATGTGAACAGCACTATACAAAGTTAAATTCCATTCAATCCTCCTGTGCATGTGACAAATTACCCTTATTTCTATCTCATCTTAATGCATTCAAATTCCTTAGAACTCATCCATCCATTCAGCCATGACTGTAACAGCAATTTGAGTACATGTGGTTAGACAATCTTCTTCACATGCCATTCATATTACAGCTGGTCTCACAGATTATCCTCAATCATTTCAGTCGTGACCCACAACTCATGACCATAAGCAAGTTAGCACTAGAATGTTTTCCTTTCTCTCACTGAGATGAATGATGTCAAACAAGGTTGCAAACTACAGTAAATGCAAACTTCTGGACACAAGGCTCTTCAGTTTGATGTAGTAGCTAGCCCCTCTAAAGGACAAAGGTTCCAGAGCCTGCAGTGAGGTGACCCCTATTATAGCAAAAAAGCTCATGGTTCCCCAAATGACAGAGTGAGTGGGTATGGGTGGTTTTTTTATTTTTTATTTTGCAGCAGAGCAGGTTGAGTTATCCTCGGAGGGAGATCCATTTCACAACCTCTCCCGTCCTGTCATCAGGGAGAGAACTGCAGAGTCTTGATCCAACTGACAGAAGGACAGCTCTTCCCTCCCCTCCCTCTGCAGCTCTGTTGTACATATACTATATAATGTTACCTCTTGTTTTTTTTTCATATGTACTGCCTACACAATCCTGTAGGCAGTACATATTACATAGTACATAAAGCTGAACTTGAGACATTATATTCATTGTTTGAGAACGTCAGGTCGACAAAATCCAGAACTCCAATAATCTATAATAAAGTGTGTCCAGTTTGCTCTCACTTGACCATTTGCGGTGTTGTTTCTGGGTGTGAACACAGTGGCCGAGTCATTTATGTCGGATCAATGTGTCCGAACGCGAGGACTAAAACATGTAGACTGAAGTGAAAAGAAGCGCTGTGAATCTATACTGTCGCCTGATGAATTATTCAGAAATCACTTGTGTGGTTTTACAGATGGCAGGTGACAGCAGATGTGCAAATGAGGTGCGCTCAATATAACAAAGTGTCCTCGCAGCTGTAGGAGTGTGGTTGAGGATGGGACTGGGTACCGAAGGCAAAGCGGACACATGTAAATTTATTTTAACACTATAACAGCACCTAACTTTCTATTAAGGAATATTTCAAGTAGTAAGGTGTATTATATTATTCTCATCTCAGGTGTGAAAATTGCTTCAACAGCACTACACAGGTGGCCAGTTCAACAAACTCAAAGAGAGTTGCAAATGTATAATATTACCCATTTGGACCAAAGGGGTTTTGCGAAATTGCAGAATGTAAATAAATTAACAAATACATTGATTCTTGTGGAGGTTTTTATCATCAACTGGACTGGCTTGTGTGAGTGACATTTCACCTTTCTTCTCAGAGCCTTATCTGTACCACATTGCTACTTGGGCTCCAGAGCCCCTTGTTATTGTTTCAGTTTATCTCATTAACCAACCACTGTGAGTGAAAATTACTCTATTGAGTGGGGGAAATGGTGTGGAGATAAAGAAAAAAGAGCTTGCGGAGTTTTTTTTCTTTCTCCAAAAGCAAAAAACACAGTTTTCCACAGCTTGTATTTTCAACTCTTTCGCTGCAACTGTCCTTTCAAAGTAAAAGCGTGCTTTATGTGTGAGACCAAAATCTGTGTAGTCTTCACACTATAGTATAAAAAGTGACACAAAAAGACAACAACAGAACATTATTTTTAAAATGGTCTTTTTCAAACTGCACATAATGGCCATCATTAGTTCAGTGCAGCATCAATAACTGTTGCTATTTCAAGGTGCCATAAAGGAAGGGTTCATCGTTTGAATGCTCTGTGATTCACCCAGCGCTGACCTCTCTAATGTTCATGCTTTATACAACTGTATTCAAAATTTGAATACAGTTGTATAAAACATGATATTCAAATGTTCATTAGAATATCCTTTTGTAATGGAGAATCCATTTAAGTAGTTTTATGTTGAGAAGAGTTTCTAGCTGAGAGACACCCTCTCAGTCGGCACCAATGATTTCCTAAAAGTGGTAAGAGGGAGTATCCATTATAAAAAAGAGAATAAAAGAGGTCTTTTGAAGACAGGGAATATAATTGGGAATATAATTGGAATATAATGAGGAATATCTGTGGCCACGTCACCATTGGGAAAAAAGTTGTCCACTCTGAATACCATTTCATTACCACATAACCACCCATATGCTACCAAGCGTATTCTCAGCAAATTTGACACTGTGTAGACAAAAAAAACAACTAAAAAACATAAAAAATAATGGGCACACATTTCTTTCTTTGTTTTTTTGTCATCTTGTCATCATCATTTGTAAAACACACTGGTTATTTTAAAAGGGTCCTTGATCGAAAACAGGTAAATCATGTCACTCTGAACTCTTCCAAATAGATGAATCCTTCCATAGCTGGAAACATCACACATCATTGCTCTCTAATTAGAAGGGTGACTTTTTCTGCACACAACAAGGAACAGGACTCAAGAGAGAGGGTTGTAAATTAATCACTGTGTTATTAATGACTGGGTGTCTGCCCATTGTGGCCTCAGCCCTATATGAGCAGACGTGCTCCATTCATCACCTCATAAACTGCACCGTAGGAAAGAGGGGACTGGTCGCTGTCCAAATCTGTGTTTTTAATGAGGTAAATGTTAGCCCAAGTTGTGTTGTGTGTCTGCAAGAAGTGACCAAGTATTTCTTAAAGCAGACATGTTATGCAGAATTTAGACTTTAAATCATTATTTGTGGGTACCTCAACATCTATATTTGACATTTTCTAAATAAATATTATGTCTCTGTATGGATAATCTGGTGTGGCTTGTTTACATGCATTAGACCCATGTTCATTAACATGTACTGTCCCGACCAAATAAACCAATAAATAAAAAAAATAAGAAAATGATATAATGATGATGTTATGATGACAGTTATACAACTTTTGTATCTGTTAAGACACGTATTATACCGATTAAAGTGTCTGAAACAGATTTAAAGCTGCCTTCAGCTATACTCCTGGATTTTTTTGTCAGTTGCTGGAGTTGTGAACCCTGCTCTGTTCCCCCTCCCTCACCTGACTTTCCCTTTCCCATCTCACCCGCGCCCCTCACTCCTCCTCCACACGCTGCCCTTATGATGTGTTCAAAGAGAGAAGGGAAATATCAATAATCTTGTGTCAGCAGAATAAATAAGATATGTAGCCATGTAAACAGTTTGGGTCTTATATTTATTTGCTAAACTGAAACTTTCATATAAGTGTGTGTTTTTTGGCATTTAGAACATTAATGTTCCATTTAGAACTATTTTACAGTGCAGGGCTTTTATTTCTTGCAGCCCCGGAACTCCTCATTCACTTCCCTGTGCGTGCTTTCTAAGAAAAAAAAAGACCTGACTGCTCCCTGTAGATCAGGGGTGTCCAAAGTGCGGCCCCGGGGCCAAATGCAGCCCTCAGACCAATTTTTCGTGGCCCTCTGGCTTGTTGAATCGCCACACATCACCAGTAATGGTCCTTTTTATTTCAAGTTTAATAATTTTACACAATTCTAACTGAACAGCTAACATTTTATTGTGAGACAGAGCTGCCATTAAGGTGTAAAGCCTAAATAAAGGTGTGGGGCACAATTTAAACCTCTGCTAAATACACCTAATCAAAAGTTTCGTGTCACTGACCACGCATATGTGGCACCTCACCCCGTATACACTTCAAAATGAAAAAAGTTTGGACACCTCTGGGGGTGGTTTGGTGGAGGTGTGGGGCTCGCCTCTGCTTCTGCAGGACAAAAGGCTCGTTTGAGATGAGCCAGACGGACGCAGTTTTGACAGCAGTTTAGACACACGGTGAATGCTGGTTAGATTTCTGTCCGACTTGCTCCAGACAGGCCCTGATGTCACGCGCACGTGGGGCACGGAAAGATCGTGAGAGCCCAACGAGACCAGCCGTCTTGATCAGCTCCATGGCCCCGTGCATGACGGGAAAACGCCCACCTGTCAGCGGCTCACGCTCAGGTGATTGGATACGAGTCTGCTGTGATCAAAAACATGCTCCTTTCGGCTGTGACCCCCTCCTCTCTATTCACACTTTAGATCTGAACAAATAAAGTATGACTGAAACTATTAAAGTTGTGTATCGCCCCCTAAAATAGAGCTCATGTTTATTGCTTTTCAGAACAAACTGAACAAGACGCTGCGTGATCTAAGGCCAGTCTCGTCGTTCTCTGCAAGTGGAGCAGTCGCACGGACTTCAGACTTTTTTTCTCCGCCCCCAGTGCGTCAGCGACTCTCGCCGATCATCCAGGCAAACCGCAACCGCATCTTGAACGGGTCTAATGTTAGCATGCCGTTGAAGGTGACGCATCTAGCGACGCAATGTGGGAATGCAACCATAAAATGGAATAGCAGAGGGTGTCTTTAAAAATGAAGTTTTGTCAAACTTACATTTAGGGAAACTGGCTTTGCATATTCAAATCATCACATGCATTTTCCCCATAACATCTTAATCACATTGTTTAGCTACTTAGTTGGGACATTTTTTATTGCAAAGCGCATTATGTACTACCATCACAGTGCGTGGCCTGCTCCTGAAGACAGTGATAGATAGGCCGCCTCATGCAACATACTTTTTCCACTATGCTCCACAAAGGATTTTCTGCTCAGACAACCTCAAATGATTATGCTCAAATAATAAACCCTAATAATAAATCTTCCCGTGGAACTGGGCAATAAGTGGTTGCAACTGAATTATAGATGTGATACTTTATCCTATACCTAGCAGTGGAGTGCTCACTGCCTGGCAATAAATGTGTTATTCCCTCATGTGCTGTACTTGTTCCATGGAATGTTGATTGTTAAAACTTTCAAGGCCAAAGGTTGCTTGCACATCTCTACTGCTGTGTGCTTTATTCCAAAAGAGAAGCCAGTAGGAGAAGACGATCTTTATTTATATAGCGCCTTTCACAGACATGGTCACAAAACGCTTTACATGAGAGCACTTTCTCCGCTGTCTCCTCCGCCTCCTCCATCTCAGGGCTGAGGCCCGTCTCCTTTTCTTATTAAATCCACTGAAACACGTCCCGCTTCTTCGTGTTGCCGACTTTTCTCTCCATGTGCCAGAACTATAGCCAAGTTGAGGGCTTCGTAGCAGTAGTAGCCTTGCGCTGCGATGTTGTGACACTGTTGACCAATCGGCACACGCACTTGTTTTCCCACGCTCACAAACACTCCATTTTGAACAGAAAATATAGCTGCTGGCTACAGGCTACTCCTTATGGCGGGATGATGCACTGATGACATAATAAGCAGGTGCGTGGTGGGTTCAAGGACCACTGGAAACTGGAGTTTCTTCCGAGATTTGCGTTGTTTTGAACACATCATAAACTGAAAACAATATATTAAAAAAATAAAAACACTACATTTTGACTGAGGCGGCGGGACTGTCCGCGTGAGGGGGCAAAGCTATGTTGGTAGCTTCAGTTTCCCCTGAGGGATGCGCTGTACACATCTGCGCCAACAGTCCCTCTGACCACCACCATACTTTCACTCACACACATCATTCATCTTGGAATATTGTACCATTGTACATGTTTTTTAATGGTAGGGGAAACCAGAGTACCCGGAGGAAACCTATGCAGACACAGGGAGAACATGCAAACTCCACACAGAAAGGCCCGTCCAGGTGGGAATCGAACCTGGGAACTTATAGCTGTGAAGCGAGAGCACTAACCGCTGTACTACCGTGCAGTAACATAATATACACTTTTAACAATAGGCACATACAATAGACCAGTACTTCCTTTCAATAACAATAAAATAACTATTTCCCATGAATGACTGTCAAGAAAGTCTACAGTACACTACCATGGTCATTTGGGCCAGCAACATTTAAATATAAAATTAAACGCCTCTCTGGAAAAGGTCGGCCTAAATACAGACATGTCTTATGGTAAGCTAAACAATTGACAAGGTAGATCTCTGGTCATCACAATCGCAGAGAAACTTGAACTTGATTTGTGATTGTGCAGCCGAAGTCTACTTACCTGCAGACCGCAAAATCTAATCAAAAGTTAAACCTTGTTAGTCATAACTTTTGGTTAAGGCTTGTTTTTGCTGTGTGGTGTGTATGTCAATGTCAACGTTATTTCTATAGTACATTTTCAATGTGAAGAGCCCAAAGTGCTTTACAAATTGAGAAGAAAAATACATAGTAAAAAAAACATGAGCACAAATGTATGCAATAGGCAAATATCAAAACAATAATAAGTAATAGGTTGGTTGGGTCCAGGGACAACACAAAAGAAAGCTACTTGGTTGTTTCTTTCAGTTTAAATAAATGATAGAAATTTAGAAGAAATTGTGGCGGATGGTGCGAGTCTTAATAACTGTTTGATCAAGCTGAAAGAAATATTGCTATCCCTCCGCTCAGCTGCGTGCAGCCACTCGGTGCAAAGTCAGATTCGAGATGAGAGTGAGGCCACATGGTTTAGATGGACATGAACGTGTGAGAGCGTCTTAAAGGAACTTGAGCAAAGGGAAAGCTGCAAGCGACCATTGAAATCAGTGATGCTTGTAGTACATACCCCCGCCAACCCACTTGTTTCCCTAAGTGACGCCCTCAGGCTCCCGGCAAAAGCACGAAGATCCGAAGCCTCGTTTTGACCAAGAATGTCCAAGCACCAGGCACAAGATCTGGCCCATATCTTTTGCGACATAGCCTAACATTATTAGTTTAGATGATGGATATTTTAGTATACAGCAAGTATTGAAAAGAGTATTGTTAAGATATCGGTATCGTTACCAAGTAACGGTATGAGCACAGCACATTCTCTATTCACTAATAAGGGTAAGTTTGCATTAATATGTAAACTCACTTTAATTTGTTTTAATTGATATATTTAAGAATTTAAATCACAATCTCTACTTTGGTCAATCTCAATAATCGTCATGGGTCTTTATAATCGTCAGGTTTACAGCCATATTTGGCAGAAACTGAACCTACTTTTGGAGTTTGGAAGAGACAATAGGATATTTTTGTGAGGTTTGTACAAAAGGTGTGTGTCTAAGTTCATGAATATTTAATTGAATCGGAAATAGATATCGATCAATTTGAGCAAATCTTAACACATCTTTTGCCATAAATATTATTGTCCAGCCAAAGCCCATTGTATATATTGTTGGTCCAAGATTTCTGCTTTTTCTTATTGTACGTAAAATACTTCTTTTACTATTTAAATGTTTGCATATTTCCTGTCTATTTTGCACACCCCGAGTGATCTTATTGAATACCGAATGTAACAAGTGAATTTCTCCGTTGTGAGATCAATAAAGGATGATCTTATCTTATCTTAGCTTATCCAAAAATAGGGAGTAGAAATCATGAAGTATTCCAAATGTGCATGCTGATTAACGTAAAATAAAAAGAAGCACGTGTAGCCGCCACATACATCGCCGCTGCATGTGTCAGACGAAGTCACGTAAACAGTCTGCTGTGACAGGCCTGAGCTCTCGGAGTCAGGCTGTGCAATTCCAACACCACGTTTTAATTGAGCAGCTAGCGTAAAATCGTAGCCTGGCAGATGACATGTGTTAATATGTCAGTTTTCTTTTTGCTCTGCAATTTGTTCTCAGACACTTAAGCCTGCGGCAAATTAGAAATGAATTTGAATTATGCAACATATACACATATAAGCAGTCACTTCACCCCAGATTTGCCACAAGATTAATATTCCTGAACAGTCTTTAATCAACTCGTCCTATTTCATTCATAGATTCAGGAACAATGAGCCACAAGATGATGAAAATCTAACTAAGTAATCGCCGCGTCTCAGCAGCAGTACAATATTGGAATATTTACCCAGCATTACATAATAGCTTTATCTGTCTTGTTGTAGCTTGGAGAAATTGAATTTATACTGTGCATTTATAGTGTACTATCCGGAAGGTTTCTGGGAGACCGCGGTGCCAATCATAGATCCCAGCGCTATAAATGAAGTCTGACATGGGGCACCAGAAATCCCAGAGCCGGTAGTAGCATCTCCACTTCCTCATTATGACTTAATTAAGCTGCTCCAGCACAGATGTGGACTACGTATGCTGATGGGCAGGCTCTCTGATTAAATACACTCCCCGGATTTCATTGGGAGTGGGAGCTTTCTGAGGCATAAGCTGGGATAAGTGGTAGTGCACGCACACATATGAGACATCCAAGTGAAATGATGTAAAACATAGGACTTTAACATATTATGAGACTATGTTTATGTTCTATTGGTGAAATTCATTCTAATTCGGTAACCTGATACATTGCACCCAACAACATTTAGTACAGTGTAATGTGCTGTGTAACAATCTGTAATAACTTGTACCTATGCAGTACATACACAATGTAATAATGTGTATGTACTATGAAGGTACATAATGTAATAAGACATAAGACCCTTAGGATTAGGGCTTAAGGTTAGGTTAGAGTTTGGGTCTTATGTCTTATTATATTATGTACCACCAAAGTACTAATACACATTATTCCATTGTGTATGTAACCTGTGGTACAAGTTATTACACATTGGTACATAGCACATTACATTGTACTTAATATGGCAGGTACAATGTATCAAGGGTAGTGTAAGTGTTACCTCTAATTCTAATTCATGTGTGATTGTATCCAACAAAATCTCGGTTTATTCTACCATTAGCAATAACATCTTATTAACAACAGTAATAGCATAATGGATTGTGTGGCATTCCTTTCATTTACAGTTTCAGTCTTGCCATACGACCAAAGAAGGCAAAATTTTTTTGTTCGACCTGTGTTTTACACACACACACACAAATCTCCAAATATAATAAAGGAAATGTATATGTGCCAGATCTATAAATTAGATAACATTTATTTGAAGTATTAGATGATACACACAGCATCCTTTTTATTCTAAACAAAACCCTCAATGTTTTGTCAAAACACTCAATAATACATTTTATAACTTGATGTTGACACTCATTTGGCTTCTGTTGCTATGCTGTTGCCATGCTGTGACATCATCTGCATGACCTCTGCATCATCTACCTGGGTGCTCAGGGTCTGAAAACATCTCGTAATCCATCTGCTTGATCTAGTCTGGCCAGACTGAACCCATTTTTGTTTCTTAACAAACATTTTCTGAGGAATAAAGTCTCTAGATGAGATGCCTTACATTGTTGTTACATTTTATTGTGTGTCGGCTCATGAGCCGACATGTGTTTGCGGTGGTAAGGAAGGTTTTGAAGGAGGAGACAAATCAACCAGCCTATTAACTTGTGCCGATATAATGATAGTGGGGCAGGGCAATGCGATCCACCCTCATCAGGTTTATAGCAATACGTGGTTCTCCTGCGGTTGAGCACTAGCCTTCACGGATCAGACGCTGGCCCTCTGTGGCAGGACGTGGATTTAGGGAGGCTGTCCACCCAGGAGAATGTGAATTACAGCTGGATGTTCCTAGACAGCGGCGGACCAGTGGATTCATGTGTTCTGACATCCCCTTGACTGTGTGTGATGATGAGAGACAGCTCCGGGTCTGTGCTCGGCACCCGCTCTTCAGCTGACAATGTGAATTATGGAGACCCGAAGGAGCAGGAGCACGCATCAGCAGGCCCCCGTGCACATTAATCCTCCCCTCAAAGGGTCCACTGCAAAAAGCCCAGACGTACATCAATGGTACCGCATAATGCCTCTACTAATGTGGGCTCCATTATAGCCGAGCCAAGCACTGCTCTGCATTCAGAAAGTTTAAACTATGTTCAAAGAATTTTGTACAGGGAGGTTATGTTTTTCAGTATACACACCAAGGCTTTAACTTATGTAATATATTCTGGCCAGTGATTCACTCCTAAGCTTGCCGAAATGAAACGGTGTCTTGCAGGGAAAAAAATAAAATAAATCTTACGGATTGAAAATAGACATACCACTTCCTGTGTGTGTTTTTTAAATGATTTCTATTGTACACAATAATCGGCTGTCAGGAGCGGTCGGGACGCGTGTGTTTGATGTGGACAGCCCCGTTGGTCATAGACGGCGGATTGGAGGTCGGTTGCGTTTGTCAAATTGGCGTCTCTCGTTGCCGCACTAGGAGGGCTGTGATTGGCCTAGTGTTACCGGCTGGTCAGCGGATCAGCTGGACATTAGAAGGAGAGCTTTTCTACTGATTTTCTGACTTATTAAACTCTCTAAATCTTGCTCAAATGTTGCCATATGTGCACTGCTTGATCAACTATAGCCGGATAAATATACAAATGGGACTCTCAGAGAAAACAATTTACATGCCTGAGACTACCACCACATATAGCGTTTGAGTGGGTACCGAGGCATTTTGTTACAATTTACTCCTAAACGTTCGCAGTGTTCTGACCAGCGCAATTAAGATTATAGGGGGCTCCTTACGCTGTGAATTTCTTCCCCTACACTGCGATTTCGCCCCCTGCGCTGTGTTTCAACCAACGTAGAGGGGATTTTCTGTTGTTTATTCCTTTTTGAGTCGAAATAATACCTGATTAAAAAAAATAATAATTAAGAAAATGTGGCCCTCAAAATGCACGATATATTAAGAGGGGTCTACATTTCGAAATGTTCTCTCAGCCTCGCAGGTGAGGCTGGGGCAGAGGAGAGGAGACCTGAGCAGACAAATAGTCGCCTCCCATCCTTAAGAGATCCTCAATATCTTCAACTCTGCTCCAAATGTCTGTCCTGTTGTTTTTTCTCTTCCACCATTTTAAAACTGTGTTACATTGTTTCCCTTAAGTTGTACACACAACTAAACAAGACAGGCTGTGTTAGAGTCAGTGCCTTAGTGGAGGTGAGCAATTATAAAATGAAAAGTGGATTGATTCCTCCATTTGACGTTGCGGCAACCTGTAAAGAGCAGTACAACCTACTGAGACCCCTCTTCTGGTCTATTAGAGTTCAAGTTTATGTGGTAACCCAACACACATAAAGAAAACCCACGCAGACTGTGAGAACACGCAACCTTTCCCAGAATGCCCTACACAGTCTGGAAATCAGACAAAAGCATATATAGTGTAGACTTTGCCACTGTGGAACACAGTGAGATCTTCCAGCTCCACACCAGGTGCATTAGGTGGGCTGTATGACACCTATGGCCAATGGCGATGTTACTGTAAATAGAAAACCCTTTTTTCCTCCAACCAGAGTCTTTCAGTAGCCAGGAAGGCAAGGGACAGGGGTGGTGGGGGTGAACATCTGCTTTTGTTTGGATTGAGTTTCACACAGCGGGACCGGCGGTATATTATCTTTCTCTCGGTGGGATAAATAACGTTTTTAGTTTGACCTGATATAACTTATAAATGCTTATAATGCTGGTGGAAGAACATGAGGCTGCACAATGTAAATGAGGCAAAGATGTGAGGCTGCAAAAGAGAGCAGCGCTCTCTGTGCTGCCACGCCTCAGTCAACCTCTTTATTTATAAGTGACGCCCTGTCGCCAGTGGTGCGGTCACATAACGCAACAGCTGTGCACATGCAAGATGACCGGCTCGTTTGGAGCAACCCTGTCCTTGCGCCAGGCAGACGTTTGGGTCTTCTTGCTGCAGGATGATGTCCCTTTTTGTGTTTCACTAGAATAACTTGTTAGATTGCACTGGCCTGTGAAAATGCATTAGTTCATTCCACAAACAATAAGTACATTTGAACTAATTTCATACAAATTTTTATTTTTCATCCACACATTCTCATCTGTAAATTTAGCCATACTGAACAATATTCCCTACATTCAGCCAAGGAAAAGCCGTGAAATAACAATGAGGTGATTCTGACCATCCGCCGAACCTTGACTTGAGGCTCTGCTGGAGGAGATATGAAAATTGAGCCATTGAAGAGAAAGACAAATCCTGTTGCTTGCTGGGCACTAATCCTCCCTTTGGATGATAAATGCATCAGTAAGCTTAGAGAGGCACCACCCAGGCTGAACGTGGCTACAATCTCTGCCGACAATAGAATGAGAGTGTATTTCTCATCCCATGTCTGCGGCGAGATCACGTGCCCACATATACAGGCAACAGAGCCAAGTCTCAGAGCCCGCAGCCACACACGCACCCACCACCATGACTGTACCACACACTTAACCGCCTCAAGACACTGGAAGGAAAAGAGACAACAGAAACATTCTCCAAAAGGCAACACTCTTTCTTGAAAACAACAAAATAACTTGTGCCTGAACATGCAAGGATCACTTTAGAGATTTTTACCATGTTACAATGTTGCTCTTTCTTTCATCAAAAAACATACCTGCTAGCGCATCTTTGATAAATCTCTGTCTTTACCAGAGGCTAGTCTTAGCACTGCAGCGGTGATCCACTAAAGCGCCTCCCGTTTCCAAAGAGCTCCTCCAGAGGTCCCACGTATCCAGGAATTTGTTCTTTACCTCTCGATCTCTTGCTGAGCATAATCCTTTCGCGGTGGGTTTAATTCACTAGCCATTTATTGAAACAGCTCTGCAGCGAAGGGTAGCAAGAAGCGAGGGTGGTAGAGGCTTATGGGGAGATTGTGTGAAAATCAGGAAAGTTAATATTTAGTTTTTGCTGTTTTAGATCAATATTGCATTTTCTAACCAACAAAATGTGAGATAGCGATAAAGATGTTTTTTGAGATTATTACCAAATACCTGCAAGAAGCATAATACCCACTCTTTAAAGGCCCTATACCTGATATTTTGCACGTACAGGCACACTTCCCCGATGTTACGCAATGGTCACTCCTCTCCCTCGTGGTTAAATACAGTGAGGGTGATATATGTGAAAAGTTTCACTGCAGCAGGAAGGGGAAGACGGGAAAGAGAGGCGAACCTTGATGATTTAAAGTGAATCCATTTTGCCTCCTCAGAGCAGTAATCCAAACGTCCTCATGCAGCGCGTAGTCATTCTTGCTTCGTAATAGTTCACCAGCGGGCGGCTGCATTCACACCACAACCGGTCCGACGCAGAGGGCGGCGCTCAGGCCGCTCCGAGACCACCTGTTTCAGCCGCAGTCGGAGCGGCTGTTTAGACCGGCTTAGAGTGCTGTGGTTAGATTCACACTGACCCTAAAGTTCCGCTCTTGTGCCTAAAGGCCCTTTAAATCAACCTAACGAGAGCCTGTGTGAAAACGCACTAAAGCTGGAACATAAACACCCTGTCACACGAGCAGACTTTATGGATATATTTCATTCATTTCATTATTGAAAAGATTAATGCTGGCAATGACCGACGTGAGGTGCAGGAGCTGCTGCGTGTTTGTAGAAGTCTGCGGCGATGTGGGTAAGTTAGCATACTCAGATGTTTATTTAACTTTGTGCTTTATCTATCGTAGTTTACACACGGCGACATTACCCGGTTATGTCCTGATATCATCGTGCATTTAGTAAAGGTGTTGTTTGCCCATCGTCTACTGCTTAAAGATGTCAGATCAGTTGTTTTACTGCTAGCTGTAGCTGTTGCCTTCTTAGTTTGCTGTGTTTATGTCAGTGGCTCAATCTGGGTCAGAGACTGAATGCAAACGCTGGTTCTGAAGCCTTGGTGATTCCGTGGCTAAAACAGGCTTATGTTTACTCCAACATTCTTAAGCGCTTTTTCTTGCAGTTTTTTTTTTGTAACTCAGTAATTACTTTGTCCAGTAACAAGTTACTTTTAATATACTGTAACTCAGTCATCAATGCAGTTACCTTTGCGGAGAAGTAACGGATACATCAGCTTATTACTTTTTTAAAGTAATCTTCCCAACACTGGTCACAGGGACAGGTTTATAGGCACATTTCAAAACTTGCAGGGTCAGTTTCACAAAAATGCAAGAAAAAAGAGCCTTAAAGGAACAGGCCACCATTTTTTCATACTGAGATTTGTTCTTACCTGAGCTTAGACGAGTTGGTGCGTACCTCTCTGGTCTTTACACGTGCGCTCAGTCCCGCAAAAAGACCAAAGATGTTGTTAGCATTTAGCCTCCCCTCCTCTCCTCTATGGACCCAAACGGGGATGAAGTTGGAAGCGATCGAGCTCTACCATGTTTCCTCTATTTAAATGGTTACATGAGTCGTTACACGAGCCAAGTATAGTTACACAAAATTAAACATGACGATTTTCACCTTATTGTAGGAGCACTTCGACGTCCACGCAGTAAAGTGAAAATATTTCTGTGCGGACATCGAAGTGCTCCTAAGGTGTTATTACGCCTTACAATATAGTACCCCTTTTTATCCGAAATTTTGAAGTTTGTGTAACTAGACTTGGATCGTGTAACTAGCTTGGTTGCTTCTAACTTCACCCCCCATTTGGGTCCATAGAGGAGAGGCGGAGAGGCTAATGCTAACAACATCTTTGGTCTTTTTGCATGACTGAACGCACGCTTAAAGACTAGACAGGTACAACATTTTTAAAAGTTCGAAGTTTGTTTTATGCCAGGTGCATTGCCCATTGCAACCTCTTAATTTTACTCTTTGGAACATGTAAAACCACTTGGTCGTGTTCAGTCCTTTGCTTTCTCATGTTTTGCCTCTGTCAAAATGAATCCTCCACAATTCATGAACATATTATGTAGAAGATAATGGATTCGGCATAGCAATACTGGGAACCCATCGGTGTGGAGCAGTAAATCTAACCAGCCTATCCTGTTGCTCGCATGCTGTCAGATAATCTCATTACTTAGAGAGAGCAGTCTCCACTATTGGCATGTTGTCTGAGGTTAACGCACCCACCCACTCCCTCACAACCACAATGCGTTGCTCTATTTCACTTTCTCTCCGTTTGATATGTGTCGGCCGAGAGTGAAGATTGCCATTGATTTTTGCATTCCGGGCAGGCAGTGTTTTACAAGTGTCCGACCGGAATGTTTCTGAATCCAAATGTATATGGTTTCACTAATGAGTCCATTTGCTAAACAATTCCTGGATGACTGGAATTAAGTATAGAGCCTTTGATCTGTTTTCTATAATGGTCCTGCGAGATGAAGCAGTGAAAGCGTTAACAAAATTGCGAATGACCATCGTTATGTGATTGTTCGGTTCCCTTGGTTCCTTTAGAGCTCAACAATCCCGCTCACTAATAACCTCTGTGGTCTCAGAAGTTAAAGTTTCATTCATCCCCCTCCCTCCCGATTTCTACCTTAGCTATTCTTCCTGATTCAAAAAGTGCATCGTCTTGAAGCCCCTCCACCCCTTCTCTTGCTTTGCATTTGGCTGTTTTTAAACTGTCAGTGCTCTGTGATCAGAATCAGAATAGGTCTCATTGTCATTGACAGTGAACAGGTTAACAAACTAGGAATTTTCCTCAGTGCAATCGTGCAACATGAAACATAAAGATAAATAACTAGACAAATGTTAAACTGTAAAACGTCAATTTCACACATAAAAGCAGCGTGAATGTATTTACAGATGTACAAGTACATTAAGTGTTAGCAGCAGATATGAATGTGGACATAGGCTTACCACATAGTGCATTAGAGCGGTGCAAATGGCTGGAACAGGTTATTACGTTCATGAGATGAACCGGGCCAGGGTTGCTAGGGAATTGTTTGTTTTAAGTCTTGTATAAATAATTGTATAAATACAAGGTAAATGGCTGCATTATGACGTGATATCAGGGCAAATAAAGGCATACAGCGTGACCCAGTTTGACCTATTAGGTTCTGGGGCTAAAGGGGGAAAAACTGAGCACCACCAGATCTCATTTTATATATTCCCCACGGTCTTTGAGATGCTCTTGGGCGGGTTAGGCTGCTTAGACCTGGCAACCCTGCTGTAGCCTCCTGCCTGAAGGGAGAGGGGTATATAGTCCGTGTCCAGGGTGAGAGGGGTCAGCTGTGATCCAACCCACACGCCTCCGGGTCCTCAAGAGATGAGAGCCTATAGCCAATCATCTTCTCAGCAGCACACACAATGCACTGCAGTTGATACTTGCTGTGGTGCCAGGGTAGCCTACCACACGGTGATGGAGGAGGTGAGGATGGACTCGATGATGGCCATGTCAAACTGCACCAGCATCTTGGGGCACAGGGGTGCAGTATCTTACCAAGATGTTACCATTTTCCGCCCCAAATATCACTTTGGCTAAACTCAAATTACCATTGAATTGTCAACAACGCCAGCCCAGAATTATACTGGGCAAATAAAAGTATCCCCACGCTAAAAGGCAAACGCAGGTTCGTATTAACTGAGGACAGAGACAATAATACACTTTTGGTTAATTTATTACATCCTTAGTATTGGTTTCTTTGCATTTAAACTCTAGGGGCGAGTTGGTTTAAGAACATCAATTACGTTCCTTCACACCCACATTGACAGTTTGATTCACAGTTAATTAATTCCTAGATAAACAGGTATTATTTAGTGTATTTCGTTGTCACGCAATTGTCCAATTGTTTGTACAGTCCTGTTACCGGTCTATGTCAGTACTTCACAGAGTCTCGACCACCACACGAGTCACGGACACTGAAGCACAAGAGTCGAGGACCAAGTGAAATGAGCAGAGAGAAAGGGAGGCTCTCCCGCCGACCAGCAGCCTAGGAGGGTCCCACAATTTAAATCTACAGTACATATAAAACAGTTAACAGAGGGACACTAAACTTTTACATACCGGGTTGCTGTGATCACATAAGCCCCATAGATACACACACGCGTTAGCTCCGCGCACAGCTGATAGTTACGAACAATGATCTTTCCGAGATCACCGAGAGCACATACTACACCGCATGCTCCGAACACTGGGCTTGACGCCTCAAGACAGTGACATTTCCTCGTTCTTAGCGACAATCTTCATTCATTCAACACTACGAAGCTCTCACAGCCATGCTAGCTCGTGGTCGGCGGGTGACGTCACAGAGGGGAGAGGTCAGTTGGGACGAACAAAGGGGACTGCGGCCCTATTTATACCCCCAAGGCAACCATTCATACTGCCACACTAACAATCTCTTAACAGTAACTAAGCCTATCTTTATCCTTCACCCCAGGATGTGAACTTGTAAAAAATCAAATGCATGAATTTCCTCATATTACCTGAAAAAATAAAATATGACACAAATATGACATATTATAGATCCAACTTTGAGTCCAATTCACTGCATCACACCTCACTGTGGACAATATATTGACAAAATTACATTACTCTAGCTAGCACATAAAATCAGCATGATCTTTTAATATCCCATGTGACTTGGGAGGGCCTCTGCTGCATCCATAAATATTGTTATTCAATTGCTGTCAATCCATCTGCCATACCTCATAAATTCACAGCCACCAGAGAGGGTCCAGCGGAGGACGGTCGGACCCGCCGTAGTGCTCTGTGCTGTGGAGGTGATGCATAGCGCTCCCCTGTTGTATAGCCGGGATGCAATGCAACGGCACAGGCTCGGCTCCTCTCCATGGGGAACTGAGGTGTGCAATATTCACGCACAAACCCCTGGCCCAAAGAGACAAATTATTTTCACTATACAAAAAAAAAAAGAGAATATATACTCAGCATAAGTCAGTATCTTGTTTATGTGGCAGAGAAAAAGCTGCACATCATTATTGATTATGTATTTTACTGTTCAAATCATTTAACTGGAGCTCACTATGTTATTATGTTTGGTGCAATTTGAATGGTAGCCTTATGGGCAAATTATAGTCGTAAGGTTGCTCTAAATAACCCTTAAACCCTGGCTTGAATAGTTCAGAATATTAAATTGTGCTACATTCAACAATTACAGTTCACTGTAACACTGAATTGTTTTTACTATAGTATGTTTGCTTTAATTTATTTTTACTGTATATACTTTTTTTTGTTCATACACTTTTTGCCCCCCTGTTTAGGTTATTTTGTTTTATTTATTTTATTGTATACAGTATACTTTTTATACTGTTTGCCCCCTAATGTTTTTGATAGTCATTGTAGATCAGGATACCTCTATTTGCTATCTCACTGTTTGCACATTTCCTGTCTATCCTGCACACCCTGAGTGTTTCTGAGAGCTGAATGTAACAAGTGAATTTCTCCATTGTGATGTCAATAAAGACTTATCTCATCTTATCTGATATCTTTTAGAGCCTTGATTTGCTTTTGCGGAGTGGTTTGCGCCACTGTCTGTGAAGATTATTGGATCATAAATTCTTAATATGTTTCTCTGATTATTCATCTGTTTGAAGTTTAACAAGGTCACTACTACAAATTAGATATTACAATTTTAACACAGGCTTGTAGGCAGATAACACAGCCTTAAGTTAAATGGTGAAGTTTAGCCAAAAAAATTATAATGAACGATAAAGTGCACTGCCTTAGAGGCACTTGTGCTCTGGTTTGTTGACCCTTCCATGTTTTATTGATTCACATCCATGACCTATTGCAGTTGTTCTCAACGTGGGGGTTGGGACCTCCAGAGAGTAGCAGAATGATTTTGGAATCACCAGATCATATGGTTTAATAACAACAGTGGTTCTTGTGTTCGGGGTCGCAGCTAAAAAAAAAGGTGGACAACGACTGGCCTATCGACTTGTTTTATCAAATCAACTGTTTTGTCACGTTAGCGTAGTTATCACGTCCACTTCGCAGAATGTTGATGGATTATAATGTGTCCAACCATCTGTCATATTCCTTTATAAAGGTAAAGTAATGTGCTTTATTTGTCATTATACAACAACTGTGATACTAGATTTGTCCTCTGCATTTGACCCATCCCATCAACGCCACTGGATGACCCATAAGGTCTGTAAGGTTCTCCCATTTCCTCAGAATAACTGAAGCTCTGTCAGAGACAATCGGGCTCCTGGTCACCTCTCTGACAAAGCTCCTTCTCCTCCGATGGCTCCATTTGGGCGGTCCCAGCGTAGATGTCACTGTGCTCTTCGGGACCTTCAATGCGTTTTTTCCTGTAACTTCCCCAGATCTTTGCCTCCATACAAACCTGTCTCTGAGTCTACAGACAGTTCCTTTGACTTCAGGGCTTAGTTTCTGCTCTGACATGCATCTGTCGGCTGTGGAACCTTATAGAGAGGTGTGTGTGTCTTTCCAAATCAAGTCCAACCCATTTAATTTAGCACAGGTGGACTCCAGGACGGAAAAAGGATGCTCCTGAGTTCAGAGTGTCAGAGCGAACGGTGTGAATACTTCACTTGTGATATTGTACTTGTGATATTTCACAGTTTTATTTTTAATACATTTGTAAAACATTCTTAAAAACAGTATTTTTTATTTTTTTATTTTGTCATTATGGGGTATTCAGTGTAGATTGATGGGACAAAAAGAAGAAGAAAAAAAATCTATTTTGGAATGAGACTGTAACATAACAAAATGTGGGAAAAGTGTAGGGGTGTGAATACTTTCCGGACACACTGCAAATAGATCAAAATCAAATTTGGAAAAAATATCCACAGGCTAAGAGGCAATTGCAGATCTGTGTCATACTCCAAACTGCACAAACAGGTGTAGCTCCAAAATAATAAGTAAATAATATGAGACGAGGGCGATCTTGACAGTAAAGTAAAAGGCAGAGCTTTGTTTTCTCTCTGGCACCACTCTGGTACTATTTCCAAAAGCTTTCTCTGCTGCTCATTTCATTTCACCTCTCATTCCATCACGCTCAGCTCGGATATGAAGACTCTGGCAAACAGGATCGTCCCTCAGCCTGTCCCAAATAACTGTTTGTCCGTCTGTGACCTTTCCACATTGGCAAACAGTGGCCCTGTCACATACACTTCCTGAAGCGCACAGACTTCTGAAAGCGCACTATCACAAAGGCACCCTCAGCACATTTCCTGCAAAGAAAGGGAGCCAGTCCCCTTGCCCCAGCCCCCGCTTGCCTCTCTCAGCCCTGAGCGTTCCCTAATAGCACTCCACTTGATGTGTGAGGAGCGCAGCTTGTGGTCGACCACAAAGCATTGAATCAGTGTTTGCTCATAAAACACTCAGCCCCGAATGCGTACAGAGTGTCCATGTTTAGAGCGTCGCCTATGACTGCTGATGAGATGGGGGACCAGGCAATTGTGTTACAGATTAATTGAATGGGACCTTGTATTCAACAGACAAGGCACCTCATTCAATTCCAATGGCTTAATTTCTTCCCAAATGTGGCAACTGAATATGTTTTATTTCTACTCTCTGAAACAAAAGTATGTCACTAACCCACAATTTCAGCTCCATAAGAAATGCAACCTTGGGTTTTGGATCCCAGAAATCAAGATTAGACTTTTAATCATTGAAAGAGATGAAACAAGGCAACATATGCTACACGTCAGAATTGTGAAACATTTAAGACCAGAATGACAATCCAACGGTCTGGATACATCATTCAGTTCTTTAATGTTTTTTGTTTGTTTTATTATTTGTGAGTTTCACAAACAATGTTTCCACAGAGCCTTCTTCAGATCTTTTTTATTTTTATTTAATTTTTTTTGAACCACAGTGCATGTGTAAAAAGAAAAAAATGATCTGAAGAAAGCTCTGCTGAAACATTATCTATTGCATAAACATCAGCTACCTGAGTGTGGGATGCGGCTTTTTTGAATTTTGATTAAATATGTCAATACAATTTTGATATGAAACAGTATTAACTTTCACATGTTGTTTTAGTGTCACTATAAAGGGTGTGAGCTGTAAGCCTTGTTTCCACAAAGTAGGCCTACAGATAAGCCCGACAAAGGACAGAGCTCCATACTTCCAGGGGGAGACGTAAGACAATCACCCTACAATGAGGCAGGCCGCCATAATAAAACCCAGGTAGTATGCTGGCCGCGAGGTGAATACTGCTTGTCATAAGACAGCTTTTTGATAAAGTTTTTGAAATGATTAAGTGCCAACCCAAAAACAAGATCAAAGAGGCACATTGAAGTTAAGCTAACATACCCTTTATGTGGTGAATTATCAAAATGTAACTGATATGCCTGTTTCAGAGAGCGGTCTTGTCTCTCCTCAGACAAATCAGATACCAGCCGTCATGTCACTTTTGCCACTTTTGCCAAAGGCTTTTAAGACTGTCCCAAAATGCGACACGGGTTAAATGCGAACAGAATAACGTTGCCGTGCGAGCGCCGGCCGAGGGAACACGAGAATAGTGTTGGATCAACAAGGACATTCTGACTGAGCTGTTCTCTATAGAAAAAAATATTTCACCTGAAAAATTGGAAATATCTTTCGCAGTAATGCCATATAAAAGGGTTAAGCTAGCAGTGACAGAGGTTATCAGCAAATAGGATTAGAGAGGATTTGAGTCTAACAGGATAATGGCATAACTAGTGTAAGTGTTCTCTGGGAGCGGCTCATGTTTAGTGATTGGACTCAGCAAATGGAATCTGGTGAAAAGAGAGGTAACCCTTTGAAACAGTGCTCCCTCTTCTGTCCCCCTGAAAGATGAGTGCTTTTACAAAACTCCCACTTAAACATTGACCTGATTTCTTTTGACTGCACCATTAAAATATGGTTTATTAAAAATTTAAACATATCCAATCAAAGGCAATATTTGGATTAAATGATTGATGCTATGAATAACATTTACCTCGATATAATTGGGCAAATTGTCACTCATCCGGGGGTTAATTCTCTGTTCTAGGTTGCTCATGGTATAAAAAGTGATACGATGACAGTTGAATTGTTTTTAAACCTTGAATATGGACTCGCATAAATACATTTACTAGAGTCTATATCTTTCAACCCCTTTACAAGACAACTGTTTTTTTGTTTGTTTTTTTAATGGCAAACTTCCTCTGCTCACTGATAACCTGTGGGCAAAACACGCTCAAATGAGGGCTGTCAAACGAAGCACCAAATTATGCACCATACAGCACGAGCATTGATGTGGAGTACTTTGCAAGTAAATTTTGTCTGCAACGTTTGGAACCTGGCAAGTGGAAGAGAAGCATGGAAAGCAAAGAAAACCTCTGTGTCACTCTAATACCATACACTAATGAGATAGTTCTCGAAATATGTGAAGCAGGATTTGAAAAAAAAATATTATAACATACGCAAATTGCTGGAATAAGAAAGTGCACCAGGGACGGAGTCTGGTCAGTGGGTCAGGTCGGTCAGAGATTATTTAAACAAAGTAAATGGTAAAACATATTTTGTTCTGTTTGGGAGCCGCAACACAGGACGAAGCAAGGTGGAGCTCTGGCTACAGTGAGGCAGCAGCACACGGCCCAGAGCCAAGCTACTTAAAGAGGGGAGTGTGTCGCAAAGTGCCAGTGGCCGAGCCGAGACTGCAGTTTGACACCAGCCCGACCCAACTCAGTCCCGGTTGACCGGGAAATCTCTCTTATGTCCCCATGGCCACTTCACCATATCTCCACGGGGGTATGTTCTAAATGGTGCACCTCCCAAAGAAATGACTCCCACCTCAATCCGACAAATACTACACCAAAACTAGATTATACAGAAGGTTTACATGGATATGTGTATATCTTACCATATGGATACACTATGGTAGGAATATGTAAATTCAGTATACTCCCTTATAGAGTGGGATTAGATGGGGAAAAAACAAAACAAAAACATTTGGGATATTTTACTGTTAATTATTTTTTATGTTGTTTTTTTATGGAATGATTTGACCTGCTGTATTGTAATTTTATGCAACTGTGAAGCACATTTGCCTTGTGTATGATTTGTGTTCTACAAATAAACTGGCCTTGCGTTGGGTTAGATCTTGTCTTGGATCACAGTACAGTTTTAATCAATACATTTACTCAACCTTGGTCACTTGAACACAGTTTGTTTGCTGTAATTCTGTCATTTTTACAATGACAATAAATTAAACTACACTCAACAAAAATATAACACCTTTGTTTCTGCTCCCATTTTTCATGAGATGGACTTAAAGATCTAAAATTCATTCCAGATACACAATATTACAATTTTTCTCAAACATTGTTCACAAATCAGTCTAAATGTGTGATAGTGAGCACTTCTGCTTTGCTGAGATAATCCATCCCACCTCACAGGTGTGCCACATCAAGATGCTGATCTGACATCATGATTAGTGCACAGGTGTATCTTATACTGCCCACAATAAAAGGCCACCCTGAAATGTGCAGTTTTGTCTCACAGCAAAATGCCACAGATGCCACAAGCATTGAGGGAGCGTGCACTTGGCATGCTGACAGCAGGAATGTCAACCAGATCTGTTGCTCGTGCATTGATTGTTCATTTCTCCACCATAAGCCGTCTCCAAAGGTGTTTCAGAGAATATGGCAGTACATCCAACCGGCCTCACAACCGCAGACCACGTGTAACCACACCAGCCCAGGACCTCCACATCCAGCAGGTTCACCTCCAAGATCGTCTGAGACCAGCCACTCAGACAGCTGCTGAAACAATTGGTTTGCATAACCAAACAATTTCTGCACAAACTGTCAGAAACCGTCTCAGGGAAGCTCAACTGCATGCTCGTCGTCCTCATCGGGGTCTTGACCTGACTCCAGCTCGTCGCCGTAACAGACTTGAGTGGGCAAATGCTCACATTCGATGGCGTCTGGCACGTTGGAGAGGTGTTCTCTTCACGGATGAATCTCGGTTTACATTGTTCAGGGTAGATGGCAGACAGCGTGTGTGGCGTCGTGTGGGTGAGCGCTTTGCTGATGTCAATGTTGTGGATGGAGTGGCCCATGGTGGTGGTGGGGTTATGGTATGGGCAGGCATCTGTTATGGATGAAGAACACAGGTGCATTTTATTGATGGCATTTTGAATGCACAGAGATACCGTGATGAGATCCTGAGGCCCATTGTTGTGCCATAAATCCATGAACATCACCTCATGTTTCAGCAAGATAATGCACGGCCCCATGTTGCAAGGATCTTACACAGTTCTTGGAAGCTGAAAATGTAAAAAAAAATCTTTATGTTTATGGTTGTAAACATGACAAAATGTGCAAAAGTTCAAGGTGTATTAGTACTTTCGAGAGGCACTGTATCTGAAGGATGACTATGAAATGAAACATGGGCAATACGTAATTTTATACTTCAGCATACGAGTTTAATGCTATGCAAAGTCAAGTGCCCACAAAGATCAAATCCTTACCTTAAAACATAGTCAGTGTTTGCTCTACATTAAGTGAATCGTTGAAAAACTATGAAGAATTCTTGCAAGAATGATGAAAAATAAGAGTGTTATTTTGCCATGGTACATGGCAGAAAAGAGAGTTGCCATTCAAGTGTTGCACGTAGGCTCTAGCAATTAAAAAACTGGCCAGCCAAATTATTCATACTATCACAAGAGCTAATGAAGGCTAACCTGGCTGTTTCTCACTGCCTCTGCCTCAGAGATACAACTTTCAAAGAACCTTCTACTGATTTATTTTTTTTATTACTTTTGTAGCATCCACAGTGAGGTAGTTCCTCCATGCAAAAAATAAATGTTTTGAGGTTTTCTGTGGTGTGTGCTCCGCTGTTTTTTTATAACTGGGCCGTTGTTTCTCAGCTTCACTAAGCTGGGAACTAAGTTTTCTTTCTTCTCGTTACGGCCCATAGCTCAAAGGGACAACAAAGAGGGGGAGATCACACAAGCATAAAATAAGACGTATTTTATTAATTACAATAATAAAATATGTACAAAATAGAGGTTTATCTGATGGGAGCACCGCGCAGCAGGAGTTGGTGTCCCTGGAAGAGCAGCGAGAGACAGACAGTTAGTGGTTGTAGCCTTTTATACCGTCAGGGACACCGGGCCCGGGTGCCCCTGAGTAGCAGGCCCACCCACACTGACGACCAGGGGGACGTCACACTTCTGAATTGAATTGAATTGGTTTTCATTGTATGTGTGTGTTTACTTGGTCGGGACTCAGGACAGTGAATGAACACTCATGAAAGTAAACAGGACACACTGGATTGTAGCCATGGGCTATTTTCCATCCGCTGTCCCCGGTTCACTCGCTCAAACACACTTTGGCTCAACCTATCATACATGTTTTCAGTGGTATGGGAAACTGGAGCACCCGGAGAAAACCGATTCATGGGGAGAAAGTGCAAATTCCACACAGAAACTGCCTGGCACGAGGATCAAACCTGGAATCTTCTAGCTTTGAAACACGAACAATAAGTCATGTTAAAAGACAATTGACTTGGACAAGGTCCCAATTATCCCAGCACATCCTGACAAATAAACTTAAAAATGCATTATACATAAAGAAGGATCTAGACACTGGCTCACCGGACCTCCAGGTCGTCAGAGTTAGAGCATGAATCATGAAACCAGTAAAATAGTTTATGAAGATTCAGACTCACTCTTTTTCTGTGTTCGTCTTCAGCTGACTCATGTGCTATTTTTTTTTGTACTATTGTTTACCTCCCAGCAGCTATATTGTGTCGTTTATTTATAGGTAGAATTATTCAAATAACTAGTTTACATTTTCCAAGCACTTGTTGGTGGAATGTAATGCATGCATGGTGTTGGGTCTATTTACCACTCAGTGCACATATAGGAACCATTCAAAATATTCACAGATCTCCACTCACTGACGTGCTTGCAGTGTAATGCACTGGGGGACCCTTGCTCTGTTTATTGAATCAGTTGCTTTCCCATTTCAAATCAACAATTAGATCTATGAGTACAACAGAGACATATCTTTCTTGGATAGTGCACATTTTAATTGGTAAATCCAGTCTTCTGATGAGGGATTATTCAGTGACATTGGTAAATTCAGTTGTATTTTGGACAAGGAGAGCGGTAACAGTTGTATTCTCCATCTCCAACATGTACACTGAAACAAATAATAGAGGTCTTTACTTGAAAGAATCCAGGAAACCGATTGCCTTGAATAAGTCAAGTTAATGAGGCCGATTATCTTCAAGTGTTGGTAACTCACGAATTTCCAGTAAAGTTAATTCCCATACCAGTAGTGTTCAATTAAACATTTGTATTGATGAATACTTGCGTATTTCAATTATATTTCGATTTCTCTGTTCAAGTTTTCACTCAAGTCTTGGAGATTGTGCATTAGGCTTGCACTGGATGGATGAATTAAATATTACAAAATCAAGCAATTGCTAGTTTTATTTTATTTTAATTTTTTTATCCACTATAAAACTCATTGAGATTAAGGTCGCATTCACAACCCCCTCTTGATTCGAATCCTGGTGTGAATGCGAGTTAAAAATCTATTTTTCAAGAGAGTCCTGGCCAAGAAGATGCAGGTGGTAACAAGTAAAAAAAATTAAAACTGAAACTACTCTTACTTCATTAAATAAATAAAACTAAAAAACAGAACGTTGTTCTTCGACGTAGGGTTCATGATTGTCCCAGTTCCTCTGAGTCGTGGTGCAGCTTTACAGTCTTTGATGTGGACAGATGTTACAGAAGACGCTCATGAGGTTCATTTCTTCAACACAGTTACGGGAGTAACAATTTTCTCCAATATAAAAGTACATTTACCACAGTCCTGTCTACATCTGTCATGGTCCACCATGACCCACCATGACTCAGAAGAACCGGGACACACATGACTCTACATCAGATTGTCACGTTATGTTTTTTTTTTTTTTTTGGTAAAAATTAGAGTAATTCATAATACATTAATTAATTATTTTTTAATGATATAATTTCAGGATTTTCACATTTGTATTTTTACTTTTTTTTTACTATATTTTTGAGTTTCAGAATATGATATAACTCTCATATCCAGCAAAACTCTGAAGTTCTGTCTAAAGCAGAATCTCCATGACCTCCTTCTTCACTTCCCAGTCTGTGACTAAAGAGCAACGAGGCCTCAGCTTTTTTACAGACAATAAAGAGCTCACTATTTAGCGTCATGTTACTGTCACTCATGGTGTCGGACCTAAAGTCTAACTCTGAAGAAAGTCAATTCACATGTACACTGAACTGAGAAGGTTGGAAGGGCGTTCCCTTGTGTCCAAGTGCGTCTGCCTGGACCAAAACTTCCCCTGATCAGGGGACTCTGGAGTTTAAGTAGTTAAGTTGTCTAAATGCAATATAATTGAATTATGCAAGTATTCAGCAATACATTTTTTCAATTGAACACTACTGGTATGGAAGTTAACATTACTGGAAATTAGTGAGTTACCAACAGTTGAAAATAATCGGCCTCATTAACTTGACTTATTCAAGGCAATTGGTTTCCTGGATCCTTTCAAGTAAAGGCCATTTCAATACTTACTTTACACTAGTGAAGGTAGCTGATTGAAGAGAAACAAGTAAACAACAATGAATACATTCAAGGAAGCACAACTATTACTTTTCTCAGTGTAGCATCTGAGATGTAATTATAACATAATTCATACATTTGCTAATTTGGCTTAGACGCTGGCAGATAGAGATGTCACTGAAACAGATTCCTTCTCAAAATACTGATGAGGGGTACATTCTAACGCATGTTTTATTATTTTGATAAAGAACTTGGGAGACTAATGACAAAATGAATGAATTAACTTTAAACATGTTGAGCATTCGTAATCATTAGAGCCAATGCAGACCTGTGATAGCAGACAATACTCATCCATATGTTACAGACACTGTCCTGTTAGCATTACCGAGGATAAATGCCAGCATAAACACAGAAATGAGAAAAACATGCAAAGTAAGAAACAAAGGAAGCCATTATGAGCCACTCGCTGGAGGAGTTTGTTGATTTATAATTATGTTCTTTTAAACGTTCAGGCATTGTAAACGCAGGCTTTTACAAAAAGAACATCCGACATCATCATAATGCTCCTGATGTTTTGCACACATCACAGTTAGAACTCTGTGTGGCTGTCTCTGTGTTACTACTAAATACACAAATATAATTGCCCTTCACAGAATGGAAGAGGCCATTACCGTGAGCTGTTTTGCTCCGCTTTATTTGGGCTTTGTTCTGTCAGAGATTTGAACAATTTGGAAAACGTGAAAGGAGTATCTGTAAAGATACTTTTACTTTAAAGGAGTTCTAGTCATAATGTATTTACCTGTTCTGGCCCAATTTGAAATGAATAAATACGATATACTTCGCACATCTCTTGTATAAAACAGGTGCGTAGGAGAATGCGTAAAAGCCAAACGTAGAAAGAGAAAAAACTCTCGCACACTGTATACTTGCAACACCAGTGTTCCTTTAATTAATGCAACGTTTCGGCCAGTGGCCTTCGTCAAGCAAAATGTTTTTTTGTGAATGAGGGGCCAACCTTAAATAGGGTGTGGCCTGCTGCATCACAGGATGCTGTCATAATGGCCTATGTCAAAACGTAGGCAGCATATGTAACATACATCCAAACATTTTGCTTGACGAAGGCCACTGGCCGAAACGTTGCATTCATTAAAGGAACACTGGTGTTGCAAGTATACAGTGTGCAAGAGTTTTTTCTCTTTTTTTCTCTTTCTACGAAATGAATAAATACAAAATAAACATGTCAACCAACACTTTAGATTACAGCCTGCAGTTCCATGAGTAGCTTACGATTTTTTGGCCGTCACGTGCCAGCTCTATAAAGGGCATACTAATGTTTGTATTAATAGTAATATTGTTGTAAATGGATTAACAACAATATTAACACCTGGCATTTTACATTTAAATCATAAAGTTTATTGCAAAATAAACAAAAGCAGTAAATACAAACTCATGAGATCAACCACGTATTCAATACAACTTTACAATTGCAAGGGAACAAATACTTGTTACATTACATTGCACTTACATTGTAATGTAATAATGGGACCTTAATGGGAGCCAACCATCAGCTCCCTCATCAAGAAGGCCACGATGCTGGTGCAGTTCTACACAACCATCATCGAGTCCATCCTCACCACCTACACCGTGTGGTACTCCGGCGCTACAGACCGGGACAAGCATCGACTGCACCGCATTGTGCGTGCTGCTGAGAAGGTGATTGGCTGTGAGCTCCCATCTCTCAAGGACCTGTTCACCTCCAGGACCCGGAGGCGTGTGGGTCGGATCACAGCTGACCCTTCTCATCCTAGACACGGACTATTCACCCCCTCGCCTCAGGCAGGAGACTACGGTCCACTAACACCCATATCTTCCACTACAAGAACAGATTTTCCCCCTCCGCCATCAGACTCATGAACAAAAACAAGACCCAATAACTCACTTAAAGACTCATGAATGTAATCTGCTCTATTGCACTATGTGGTCCACACTCATAACACTTAATGCACCTGTACATCTGTGAATAGACTCAAGCTGTGAGAAAACATAGCAGAGGAGGGGATCGACTAAAACTATTACTTCGAAGGAAAGCTTGGTATATCTATAATCTAAAGACTACTGCATACCTTGGATTAAATGAGGAAATTGAATTTAGCCCTTTTCTGTAGCAGTATTTATCATTCATTATCATTATTTGTTCTTTTCTTATTATCATTATTAAAATGTTTTTTTTTTCTTGAGTTATGTCATCAAATTAGGAGGGAGTGTCCCCAGATAATTATTATAGGGGTGTGACTTAATTATTAATTAAGCCACACCCTCTGGTCGGGTTCCCAATCACTCTTCTGAAAAAGAGGAGAACAGTCGCTGGTCCTCACTTCTTGACAAAGGCTTGTTGGAGAAGAAATCAGCAATGTTTTAATGATTTTGAGATTTATCATTTATCACGATAAAGGCTTTAAAAAAAATTGAGAACAGAGAATTATGTAGAGAACAGAGAATTATGATGTGGGAGGAGTGCCTTGGTTTTTTCTTTTTTTCTTTTGAGTCTTAGTTCCCAAAACACCAAAAAGCATCTTTCATCAAAAAACTCATTTTGTCATTGCCTTCCTAAGCACTTTGTCTATTGTTTTCCAAACTGACGCTGTTGTTCCATGTCAAATTATGGTTGTCTTTATCATAGTTTAAATGTAACCTTCTTACGCATGGCCTTATATTCTTATAGGCTTATAGTTTTAAGTTTGTTTAGTTTATTATTTATTTAAGTTATTTGTTATATGTTTTATGTTTCATGTTGCACAATCGACCGGGAAAAAAATTCCTAGTTGTGAACCTGTTCATAACCATGGCAATAAAAGCAATTCTGATTCTTCTGATATTCGAAATAAACAAGAGGCAAGAAAGCAGAATAAAGAGCAACAAGGTGAAAGCCATTGTACGCATTTATTAAACCTTGTACACCTTTATTACACCTTGTACGCCCTTGTTACACTTTACGCTGTAATCTTAAGTGTTACGGAACCAAATTAACTTATGTTGAAATGCAGAGTTACAACCTTTTCAATCAATCAATCAATCAATCAATCAATTGTATAGCCCAATATCACAACAGCAGTTGCCTCATAGGGCTGCACCGAACATTAAGGCAATAAAACAGAGCAGTAAATAAGACAATGTAAAGTTCAGGTGAATCAAGTTAGACTCCAGCACGGCAAGGAAACACTCAAAAACCCGGTGGGAGAAACGAGAAACCTTGGGGAGAACCACAGAAGGAAAGGTCCACTCCCATGGACGGACAGGCTTTAGAGACCCAGGGCCGAAGGAGTCCCTTCAGCAGACGGGCCAAGATCACAGACCGTCCAGTGCTTGTTATCAATACAGAAGGCAGGGTTCCTCCGTTCAGCCGGGTTCCTCCATTCGATCCCTGAGGGGGTTGGAACAGGAGACACCATGTGAATTGTAATGAACAGACAACAGATAAAATAAATATTGTATCATAATAAGACAAAGTTTGCAGTAAGAAGAAGAGAATAGCGCTCAGTGTACCGTACTTCCCAGAGCAGTGTTTCTTCTAAGGCAGCTTTACTTTAGGCTGTGGGTTAGAGCTTTACCTAACTGACCTGATCATAAGCTAATTCTAAGAGGTACGTTTTGAGCCTAGTTTTAAATGTAGGGACTGTGTCTGCTTCTTTAACGTGAGCTGGGAGTTCATTCCATAAAACCGGAGCGAACCCGTTTATGGTCAAAAACAGTTCCACTGTGCAGTAGTGCAGGGTAGAAGTGGAACATAATGACCTCAATTCAAGCCCTGCCCCACTGTGTGGAAACCACTAACCACTTAGCCACTGTCAGACTGGGTTTAGGACTACTACTAGTCTATTTTCCCCACTTTTAAAATGGTGAATGGTCACATTCTCTCACCTTGGTTCCTGACCCACAGTTTGGGAACCGCTGATTTAAAACTAACTGAAACCTGCACCTGACAGTTATTTCTGTCTCACCACTGAGAAATTAGGCCGCGAGTAGCCCAATTCGTTTTAGACTGTGCACATTCAGAGAACCAGAGTTAATGTAGTAACTGTGCTAATGAGAACCATGTGGAGTCAACTCCTGTTTGAGACAAAAAGGCCACGTGTACGGCTTTACTCTCGTCTATTCGCTAAACTACTGTCCTGATTCTTTGCTAGAGACAATAAGAAGAGAGTTCAAATGAGTGTGTGGCGATGCAGCCCCGAGTCCGAGCAGAGAAAACATGAGAGCAGCGCCTGGGACACGAGAGACATGCAGCCGTGGCCCGCGCAGGAGGGGAGGCGAGCACCGGGAGTCAGGCAGACAAGCGGGGACGCGAAGGGGAGAAGCACTCGTGCCTTGGAAGTGACGAGGAGAAGGCCTCTCCTGCTCATCCACTTCAGCAGACTGCCACATATAACACTAAAACGCAGCAAAGTAGGAGGAGTATGAGTGAGCGCTGTCTGAGAGCCTGTCCCCGTAACAACGCATTGATTAATCAGTGAAACAACACCGTAGTTTTTGTAGGATTTGTATGTGTTATGCCTGCACACTGTTCATTCTTTGTGCATTGAAATGTGTGCAGATTAGCACACATTTAACCCCATTATGTGAGCATTGTAAGTGGATCGACCACGGCTGTGTCTGCTCCTCGCTCTAATGTAATAAATGCGGCAGTGGGTGAGTGACATGTGCACGCAGGGTGGAGAATGAGGGTGAAATGGCTCCGCGGAGACACAATGCCACGAATCAGAGCCTCAGACGCTGCATGTTGCTCTGCATGTGTATGCGTTTAAGTGGCAAACAATTTACTCACCTCAAAATACATTTATCTGCCCTAATTGAACTTCATAAAGACAAAACAAGAAAAACACAGACAATGGGCTCAACAAGAGATCCCACTTTTAAAATATATATGACTATTACTCATATTATTTATTTGTCTACACCAAATGGAAGCAGACCATTTATTTAATTTAATTTTTTGTATATGAACTGATGTTTGGCCGTGACCGATTTTTCATGGCTCTTACCTGTACTGAATTATTTCACATTTGAAAACACTGAAATAAATACTGCAAATATACAGTCAATTAGGAGCTGTAATTTCAGTCAAATTAAAGTCCATTGCAAAATACAACAGCCACACCACCGTTACATTTGAGAACAAATTTACAGCAAAGTCTGATCTCACTAAAATGCCATATTATCTGAAGTAAAGGTTTACAGTATTTAAATATTGATGTTTTTCCGTTCTTCATAACGTCTCCAGAAAGCCGTTCTGTTGTCGGTTTTCTGGAAGATTATAGGAAGTAGGATTGACAATAAGGAAGTAGGTTGTTTGTTGACATGATAAGTAGAAAATGGTAACCTGTTATTAGTGTTCATTTGCAGAATTCAATGCCGATGATTAAGTACACCATTCATTATTGTTGACTTGGATGATTATTGTGAATACGGTCAAGCCTTTTTGCCCATTAGGCCTGTTGAACTCCCTGGGGGCAACCCACATAATCAGATTCATTCACACATTTGTCATGAAACCACAGCCCAAAGCAAGTCTGGAGGCACTCTGCTGCAAGAGCCTGTAAAATACAAGTTGTAAATAAAGGCCACTCGAACTTGAACTCTAAACTAAGCCAACACTTGATATGCTACGATAATTTAAAAAAAAGACATAAAATGTCTCGGGTTGTAGTGTAAATTGTAACTGACGGTTGCATTGTCAGAGCCAAAAAAGCACAACTTTTTAAACTCATATCAGAACCTATAAATCCATCTCGCAAATTTCAAGGCAAAAGCTACAAATGGATTGGAGGAAATACAATGCATTTTTTCAGAGAAGCAAAATACTTTCAAACAACTTGAACAATCAATTGAAAACCTGTCTGTGGAAAAAGATTTGAGAGCAGATGAAGCGATGAAACGACATTACTATACAACTATACAGCGGCAGATTTGTTGTTATTGTAGTGAGACACTCAATAAAATCTCTTGTCATGTTCTGAAGCACAAAGCTGGGGACAGCCTGAATAGTACTGACGGACATGAATGTGTCTGACCTTTGGCTTCAAATCAGGAAAGTACTAGATATGACTGAAAAGCAAATATAATGGTAAAATGACCCTAAAGCTGGGAACACAATAGGATTTTTGGCTTGATACTGTGCCAGATTTGGATCCTTCCAAGTACTGGGAGGTGTGGCACGATAAGAGTGTCTCGCAAGCGTTCAGCTAAAAATAACAGAAGGTTTTCTTATAATACTAGTGAAGGATAATATTGGAATATTTTGGAATTGGGACTTTAGGTAAACAGACTCCTTGATTTTATGCCTCATTCAATGAAATCATGTGAACATCTCACTTGTTTTCTATGCCACATGATGGGAGCCTTTCAGTATGTGCTTTTAGCCTATAATTTGTGCCAAAGAAGACACAGATGGAATAACGAAGCTAAACAAATGATGAGTATACATAGACATCCGAGGCCAGGATCTCTGCCTGACGATGTAATGAAGTGGAAAGAAAGCACCATATTAATGTTGTCAAGCTTCTCTCTGCTTAATAGAACTCTTTGTTTACTGCAACATTTCCTTGCCTCCTCCTGATAAAAGCTGCATAAAACCAAGCATTTATAAATGACAACATGCATTTTCTTAGCTTTTTATTTGCCACACTCAGCAGCGCACAAATCAAGTGTCACTGTCATCCACTGCATTACATTAGCTGATCAAGTTACATTATGTCTACAAGGAAGGGGGCTTTTGGTGTTTAAAATATGAGAATGTACTTGAGTATGGAGGATTGAAAGTGCCACAATTAAATAAATAAATGCACCATTAAATAATTAAATAAATGTGTCATTAATTAAATAAATGTGTCATTAATTAAATAAATGTGTCATTAATTAAATAAATGTGTCATTAATTAATTAAATTACCAATGATTCTGTGTAAAAAAATATATATAATTATTTATCTATTTAATTAATTATTTCATGGTCCTGTGTTGCAGTGTTTCATGAATTAATTTTATCTGTCAAACTCGCCCATCAAAAGTTGTGGGCGGGCTAAAGCCTGGTTAACTCAAATCTAGTCTAATCCATTGCTTTGGCCTGAAGTGTTTTTTGGAAACATGCCGGCTACGCTGATCGAGGACCTTCATGAGGTTTCAAGGGAGTTGGTGCGAGATATTTTCGACCTTGCTGAGTATGTGGAAGCAGGACCTGCAGACCCCGAGCATACAGAATAAAGCGGAGGAATTTATTGAAGTTCTTGGAGTTATTTCCACATTTTCTGACCAAGGCATTGACTGTAGAGTGACCGAAATTTTAGAAGAAGTACTCAACAGGGGTGCTAGTTGGAATGTGCCGTTGCCTCAATGCCCCGGTCGCAATGTACCGCATCCATTGGTTTTACCGCCACCTACCGGGCGGATGAGTGCTCTTTACGATTATTGAGAAACAGCAGATATTAATTTAAAAAAAGTTATTTCTTGACATCCCTTGATAGAGTGATCGAGGCTTGTGTTTAGTTGTTTTTGCTTGAGTATTCAAACATACGTAAGGGAGAATAGCGCCACCCAGCGTATCGGAGTATGTTCACTAGTCTGCGTAAATCCATTATTCTGGAATTGATTTGCCTTGACTCGATGAGCAGGATGACCAATCAGGTGTTAGGACCCACCCCTCAAACATTGATGGGCGAGTTTGACAGATAAAATTAATTCATGAAACACTGCAACACAGGACCATGATATAATTAATTAAATAGATAAATAATTATATATATTTTTTTACACAGAATCATTGGTAATTTAATTAATTAATGACACATTTAATTAATTAATGACACATTTATTTAATTATTTAATGGTGCATTTATTTATTTAATTGTGGCACTTTCAATCCTCCATACTTGAGCAGCTTGGTGGTCTGTTATTTACTTGACTGTCAGTGAGCAAATATGCGATGATGATGACTGATTGTGATATTTTAGAAAGTATATTTTTGACATTAGGCATTTAGCTTCTCTTCTCTCAGAAAATGTTTCCATCCTGTCAAGGCTCTGCTATCGCCTCTGGCCCACTCAACACCACAATATATTGTGTTACACCAATGTGAAATTTTCAAAGTTGTGAATTCAATACATATTTTCAATGTAATATTACTAATGTTACATTATTATGTATTCTTCCATATACATAATAAAAAGATTTTGAAAAGTTTACTTTAGTGAATCAGCCACTATGTAAATTCCTCAGTCTGGTGTAGGGGTATCCTTTTATGAACTGTCTCCACTGCTTTGTTGGCTGGCACGACGCCTGATGGTCACATATTGGACCGTCTCCAAAGGGTCAGCAGTTAGTCGGGGGGGTGTCCTCGTGAGAGGAAAGGTGCTGCAGATTTATGATGATCTAGCATTGCTTTGACTTTGGAGCAGTTGTCTCAAACATCTGTGGTCGCTCTGTGATGGCCGTCCTGGGATGCTTTGTGAACTCTTAACTCTCACTTCATTCATCTCTCAGGATGATCTATGCTAAAGGACACTGCTAAATCTTCAAAAAGTAATGTAGTATCTGACTTCTCACGACATAATTTTTCTCAACCGGACTGCCTGTATTTTGCCTCAGAAAGATTTTGCTCCAAACAAGAATCACTCCCACGTAATTTATATTTCCATGGCATCACGTTTAATCAAATTCCTTAGGTTATTTCTAGATACTACTATTATGATCGTACAAGTTAATTTCATGTTTGTATAAGATACGGATGACGCTATTTTGAAATACAATTTTTACAAGATACCAATTTACTGTATCATTAAATGACCATGAAAATAGCAATCACATTAAAACATGGTACAAAATTATCATGATTTTACATGATATCAATTTAGGATCCATAAGTTGTACAAACGTGATTTGAAATCATCAAGTACTCTCTTGACTTTATTTGCATCTCGGAGCGGCAGGTAATATAGCAGCATACGTAACTGCATTGCCTTCTGATCCTCACACAATGTTGGAGTAGCCTAAACTTCTCTAGCCAGACGTGCATGTCCCGTAGGCATAGAAATAACACAATGAGGTTCAGTTCAGTTTTATTAGGCATTTGCAGTACATGAACCACATTGGAGTAAAATACTATGTGGCATGCGAGTGGCGGATGTTTGTAAATAAACATTAGCTGCAAAAAATAAATAAAATGAATACCAACAAAGCCATAAAAAAAGATAAATAAAGGACACAGGTTAGTACAGATTGAGTGAGAGTCAGGACATGTTCCACTTTAATTTACGTATTTTTATTTACCATGATTTTAATTTAAGGCCGTTTTCACACATGTTGGAGCACCTTGTAGGTCGAGCCAAGACCGCCCTAGTTCCAACTGCATTTACTCCAATGTTAGTTCAGTCCATGTTTACACACACACCCAAACGTCGCACCATCAGACGCGTAGCAACGATCAGCTGTTCAACGAACTTATTGCCATGACAACGGCCATCGACGTGTCAATGCGCCGACACGCACGCATGCACACTTCCCTGATGTTACGCGGTGGTCACTCCTCTCCCGCATGGTTAAATACAGGCTGACATACGCGAAGCGAGGAGAAATGCACTTTAATCGGCTCATGAAGAGGAAAGTTTCACTGCAGCAGGAAGGGAAAGACGGGAAAGAGAGATGTACCTTGACAATATAAAGTCGATCCATTTTGCCTTGTCAGAGCAGTAATCCAAACTTCCTCATGCAGCGTGTACTCTTTCTTTGCGCAAAAAAGAAGCGACTTTGAAGCATTGTTTGCTATTTTGTTTTGTATCCTGAGCCCAGGGACATATTTTATTGTAATGCAGATTTGCAAAATTAGAAAGCATTGTCAATTTTGTTCTGAAATTCCAAATACTGCCTAATGATGAACATTTAGGCTATTTTCCTCAAAACTGACTTATTAGCTTTTTATATCGCACTTGCACCGTGAGGCACCGAGCCGTGGGTCCTGCACCGCGAACTGAACCAACCCATGAGATAGCAGAAACGTTGCACCCTTAAAAAACAGTATTCAACCCACCACTTCAATGGGCAGAGCCATGAACCCCCAGTGGCAACAGTACTATCCTTGTAGGATGGACCCCAGGACAACCAACCACCGGAGTACAGGGCAACAGAGCGTCATTGGAGTGGTGCGGCACGGGGCTCAGCCACAGCACATTACAAGAGAGAATGAGTATTAGACTACATATTTGAAATAATCTTGATGAATTCACAGAAGCATGTCTACCTGAGTGTGGAAGGCAGAGGAAGAGAGAATGGGGAGGTGCGCTTTTATCCTTTAGGTGCTGCCACCAGCTGGCTAAAGTCTATACTGCCACATATACTACAATAGAAAGTTCATACAAAAATGAAAGTGCTTTGTTTAAAGTCATCACAGCTTGTGGAAAGAAACTTCTAGAATGGCGATCAGAACATTTGATCGAGTGGTACTACTTTTCCCTGAAGGAAGCATTTAAAAAATAGCCCTAGCATGGTGACCTGAGGCGTCATTAACAATTTGTAAAGCCCGATTTAAGAGTCTAGCTTTACATGTGGCCTCCAGGACAAAGCGCAGCCAATGGTCCTGCTGCCTGAGCGAAAAATTCATCTTGAAATATAAATTACGCTATTGAACCCAGGACGCTTCTGTAATGTAGTAACTCCTGAATGTGAATGCATTGACTTCATGGTTTAATTAATTATATCTCCAAACATTAATGACAAAGATCTCAATTTTGTATTAATCAATAACTATATTGGTGTTGAAACTGAACACATTTCCCCGTGTCTTCTGAGGTTTAGTTGGTGGCGAATCATTTTGACATCCATCTTTCCTTCACCCACAGTCCACATATTTTCTCATAATGAAACGCGCAGCTTGACGTCCTACAGATGGACAAATCGGTAGCTGAGTGCGTAGTGTAGGTTTTGCAGCTGGGGTTCAGTCTCTGCGTGAGTCCAGACCTGCCTGCTGTGTCCCGGTGCAGCGGAGGGCTCAGTGCGTGTATGGGTCTTATTCCCACAGAGACGGGCACACAGAGACACATCCCGGAAGAGCGTGTATCATCACCAATTAATTGTGCACTGCGCTTCCACATACTCGACAGCCTCTAATTTGCAGGGCGAGAGACAGCAGGTGTCCTGGACCAAGTAAACAGAAGGGGAAATAGGAGGGAGGTCTGCCATTATGAGACTCCCCGCTGGACTGAAAACAAGAAGGCACCTCTGTTGGTATGCACAGCCAGTTTAGCCTCTGCCGGTCTCTGAGCCACACCGGGGCCCGAGGTCACGCTTCTACAGAGGAAGCTTTGCAAATGTTGTTCCATCCCCGAGGCTGCAGCCGGCAAGCAAATGAAATCACTTGTGTGTTTGGGGAGTTTTCTGGGAGAGTCACAGATTGCGTTCTGATTCCCAACAATCACATTATTCACCACAACGTTGTGGGATAATGTGTCAATGAGTGGGACCCATGTGAGATCAGCATTGAAATGATTTGTGCTCAGCTGAATTTCAGTGATGCAGATATGTGTGCATTGACAATGACACAGCATACAAAATGAAAACATTTGAATAACATTTACTCGGTTGATGTCTCATTTCCTCATTGAGCAATTCAAATGTTGTACTGCGATGATATTAATCACGATGTTAGTGTTTGAGTGATTCAGCAAATGTCCAATCCTGCGCTCTCTCAATAAAAACGAACTTTTCCACAATGTCTGGAGCTTACCTCAGTTCCAGCAACAAAAATGTTGCTGAAAACGGTTTTGTTTTTATTATTCTTACTTTGTAACTGTGTACATAGTGCTTTTTCACATTTTGTGATGCTAAATCTTGATAAACTACTATTACAAGACAAATCAATGAGTCTCGATGTGGTTAGGTTGTGTCTTGTATCTTGTTTCAGAAACGTGTACTTATGTGAACAACACATGTGTGAAGCAGACAATTCCACTACACGATGATCATTATTGTGAATAAGATCAAAATCTTTTATTTTGGGGGTATTTGTCCCAGAGGGAACATGTTCCCTTCTCTCCTTCAATACCAGTGTGTATTTCTATACAGCAGGAGACTATTTTCCAGATCTTTCAACAAGATCAACGTCAGGTGGACGTGGAGGATTTGCTTGCTGTTGGTTGATGCAGGGATACCAGAGCACTGTAGCACATTAGTGTATCCAGTGTTGTGTTTTATGCTGACCTTTCTTTGTTTTTCTCTCCCTGTTCTCCATTTTGCCCGTGGGTGACTGATGGATTCTTTCACCTGCTCCTCGTTAGCTTTTTCCTCCTGAGAGCATTTAGACTCTCTGTTCGACTTTGTCCATGTCACTTGCGTGTCAGTCCTAGTACACTGATACCAGCCCCTCTTTGCTTCTGTCACACTGAAGAGGACTTTTGAAAATCCAGACTCTTGGCAAGGATTTATTTCAGCTTACCAGTCCAAATCACAATGACATGGGTTGTTTGCACAAAAGATTACACCCATGGGAGCAAATTTTAAGAAATGTACGGGCTAATGGTATTAAATGTCCAATATAATGTCTTTTTTCCCCTCTCTTTTTGAAAGTTTGTGTTTCAAATGCAGATTTCCATTTAAATCTACAATGGAAAGATGCAGTGAAATGATTACAGAGATTGTTGTGTAGATTAGACTTATGTTTTCAGTTGGTACTCATTGTTATGTGCTTTTCTAGACTTTTTCTGGTTTTGATTTGGTTTTCACCCATGTTTGACATAATTTACTATATTTAGACCCTTTTAAGACCTATTTAATAAACAGAAACTGTTTTTTTTTTTTCTAAAGGAACTAAGGACTTTTGATGCCTATGTGTGGTTTTGTAAATGCCTTAAAAAGGCATTGATCTGATTCAATTCAACTCACTTCCATCTCAACCCATCACATTGGTGTATTGAGGAGAAAGAAAAAATCATATCAGACACTTCATATGAGTGTAGCCTTTTTCAAAGCACTAAAGAATGCCCCTCTAATGCTCATCATGTCATCATTGAAACCCATTGTTGTTGCCCAGGCAAGGCAAGGCAAAATGAGGCATAGACACATCAAGACATGGGAAATACACAGCACACGAGGTCACGTGTGGAATTTTTTCTTGGGGGAGGGGAAGGATGACCGGCCATTGACCGGGGGGCGGGGCTGAAGAAACGTGCTGAGGCAGACGCAGAACGACGGGGGCGTGGTTAGGGAGGGGGTATGTGTGTGCGGTTGTTTACCGTCTGAAATTCAGTGTTATGCAAAATATGACCCAGACAGCTCAGTCCTTATCAGGTTTAGCTCCGTGGCTTGGCCTTGAAGGGAAGTGTCGACGGCGTAGGAGAGATAAGCGGTCCAGCTGCTTCAAACCTCCTCTCAGGGACGAGAATTATTCCAGTAACAGTTCATACATTTATAATGAATTGGCTTTTTTCTTGGTCTCAGCTTTAGTTCAGTTCTCCAGAGCAGGTAGTTCCCTTCACAGTTCATCCCTTTTCCTCCCAGAAATATAGTCCAACTATTGTCCGTCTCCACAGCGAGCTGCCAGGTCGAATACAACAGTTCATCGTTGAGCGTTACTTTCCGGTGTAATTCCATCACTCGGTCACTCTCTGCTCCAAAGTGCTCGTTAATTTTAACGGACAGCATCGTGGTCCGATTGCAAGCTGCTGTCTTTTCAAATTTCCGATAATCCAGAGCAGTCCATCCAATAAGCAGGTACCCTGTTATCAAGAGTCCAAATAAGTAAATATCTTTGATGTCTCCGACCGACAGGACCGCTAGGCAAACGACATCCATCGCAAACCGAGCTGTGAAAATCCGGTCAGGGAAGACGACCTCCTCCCTGGCCTCACTTTGTGAAAAGAAAAACGTATCAATTGTGCTGAGATTCCAGTTAATCAATTCCATAGTTTAGCGGTTCGGGAGGACAGCGAGCAGGTGGTCCAAGAGGAAAAATAAAAGTTTCACTTGCAGAGGCATGAAAAAAGCCAGGAGAAGTGAGAAGACACGTCCGCACTCGACAGAGACAGAAAGATTGAGCAGTACCCTCACACTGCAGTGCTGTTGAGTACAACAGTGTTTTAATCAGCATACACACTGTCAGATGTCATCTGTTTGGCCTCCGGACTGGCTGTGGTGACCTTTAACACGTTTTGAACTTTCTTTGCTGTTAAATAATCAGAATCTCCACAACTGCGCAATTTGGCTGACATATTCCTGAGCAGAGCTGAGGAGTCCAGTATATGTTTATTAGCCTTATATATATATATATATATATTTATTTATTTATTTTTTTTTTTTAAAGCTTTGACCACACATTGAATGGACTAAAACCTTAATTTGACTGAGATAGACACATTTGTTTGCAATAAATAATAATAATAATAAATAATTATACATTTTTGGTAAAAAAAACTCAAAAAATGCACCGAAATCTACAACAACTTTCATTTAGTATGGGTCCAGGAACAGTAATGTGTGAATAATGCAAATTTGACAAACATGTCAGGGGATGATCTATTTTGTCTGAGCACATCAAAATACAATATAAAGCTGCAGTGCATTTGCCACGATTCAGTGTCATGAATGTATTTAGTTAAAGAGGTTACATTCCAAATATATGATTAGTGAGGGAGACTTCTGTTACGTTGTGTAGAAAAATCCACACACAAAAAATACAATTATTGCATGAGTCAAGACAGACTTTTAAACCCAAGGCTGTCACTTGACCGGGTATGTCAAATCATATAATAGAAAAAGCTTTCAAGACCAGCAGCTCCTCATGTCGACCCCACAATGGTGCGTTTTGTCATTTTCAGCCAGTGATGTGGAGGCCAGGCTACTGTCCGGAGGGAGCAACACGTAACAATGGCTGAATGGGGAGCACAGGGTCGAACAAGTCTGAGGGCGAGTGTGCCATAAATACAAGGCTTTATCAGGCCAGCGGACGCTATGAATGGGTTTATAAATGGTTGAGCGGGCTGTCAGAATGATTGGATCTGGCATTTAACTATTTGTGATGTACAGATGTGTACAATATGTGATAACAAAGGATCGCGCTATCGTTACAGTGAGGGTGGGGGAGGAGTATTGGCTTTTACAGTGGGCTCAGATAAAGCACCTCAGTTTGTACATTTCATGTGCAGCGATCAGTCAAGATGTGCGTGTGTGTTTATTTCAGCCGCCCAGAGATGTTTTTAAGATATGACTCCACTGCAGTACAACCTCTCAAAGATCCGCACAAGCCCTTCTTCAGTAAACATTTGCATTCGCCACACAGCATTTTGTGAATCAAATTGTGCAAAGTGCATATCCCTTGAAAAAAAAAAGAAATACAATTGCGTCAAGGATGATTTTCAAGCAGAAGGCTTCCAACAGAAGGCAAAAGTGGCTTTGACTCCACTGGTACAAAGGAGCACTCCTTTTTTACCAATTTTCATCTCACAAGAGCTCAATGTAAATACCGGCATTAAGAAAATGAAAAGTCAAGTGTTTTTATAGGGGTGAGCTGCATTACCTTAGTTGAATGCAAATGGGAAAGCAATGCTTCTCAAGGTCATTTGCATGGAGAATCCTGATAATGGAACTTCTATGACAGTGACTGGTGTTTTTAATTGCTTCTGCGGGCTGTTTTCAACTCCACACATGACAGTGTATAAAATAGGCAGGCTGCTGTTTTTCAGGGATGACCTTAACAAAACAATTCCTCAAGGTGGTCCTGAGTGCAGTCCTTTGGTTGGGAGTTAATTGGGTGTCATGGCCTCTAGGTGCAGATTTATGGGCTTGTATGGCAGAAGAACAGGGCCTTAAGTGTGACAGCACAAACTGCTGTGCAGTTTCAACAGCTCTTTGTCCACATCCATATCTGTCTCTACTTGGGTGTTTGACGTTTTTCAGTCTATAACTATGGCACAAAAAGGCTCAACACTCAAAATATACGATTTTACTATATAATGACCTTCTGGACGTCCAAACGGAGGAGTCGAACTGCGGGGAGGCGAATAATCTGAGTGAATTGGAACACCACTTGGCGGCGCTGTGATGACGTGAATTACGTCCGAAGTGGTCGAGACGCCGAGGATCCTCACAATTGGGAAACAACCAGGGAGAACATGCAAACTCCACACAGAAAGGCTGTGAAGCACGAGCGCTAACCGCTGTACTACCGTCCCATATCAACAGTTGCTCTGCCTTAACCCCATTTATGTTTTGTTTATTGGACTGGTCAAGACTTTCTTGTGCGACCTGGCTTTACCAATATTAAACAAAATTTGGACTGAATTTGAACAAACTCAAAGCTAAACTGGAATGTGAAACTCAGTGGCTTGTAAACAAAATGAACTGTAACTACTGAAACTGACCCGAATGTAGAGAATTGCTGAACCCTAAAGTGAAGTGAATTAGCAACTAAAACTGTCTTAACCAAACAAATGTAAAATAAATTAACTTATTATATTTTCACTATGGAACAAGTAGCTGTGGTCAATTTCTGGGCTGACCACCCGGTGACGTTGCTGCAGTACACTAAATAATGTAACGTTTTAGTCTTTAAAGCTACCTAGCTCCACCCGCCCTGCCACACCTGGATTTAGAAACAAAAGTATCAGAGATGACTGAGGCAGGTGTTAAAAACCGTTATCATATGCCTTTTTGTTTTAAATAAAATCTCTGAGGTAAGCTCTGAGCTGTTGCCCAATTTATTTATTTATGTGTCAGCCCTCCAAGCTTCCTCGCCTCCCTATTAGTCCATCTTTACAAAAGCCAGTGGCCATATTGAGCGGCAGAGCAGCTCTACGTCCTGCAAGATGTGTTTAAATCAGGTGTGTGATAGCTTTCTGTACTCATGCTTTGAACATCAATGAGGGGAGGAAAAACAGCCATAGGTAGCACATAGTTATGTGTGTGTTGTCAATGCTGGTGTACAGCAACTTGATAAACCCAGAAGATTAACAGAGGACACTTGGATCAAGCTCTGGACTACTTTCATTTATAATGGTGGTTGCCCAAGCAATCGCAAGCAATCAGCAGCAGCGCTAGCAGCAGTAGGTTGAAAACCTTAGAAATATACAAATATTTGTTATTTATTTGTACTTGGGTTCTAGCTATTTAATCACAATTTTAGTATACGGTATATTTTAGCAGTTTAACCAATTTTAAATTATACTTACAATTACAATTGCTCAATGAATGTATGTTTTAGCATTGAGATAATTTCGCTAGATGTTTATATAACCAATAACGAATTATGAATTACACTTATTTGTAAGTAGTTACATGTTTGAAACATCAACATAGGACTGTAACTCACCAATGCATCTCTGTTCTTCAATGCATCAATGTTTAAACACAACTAAAGGGAGAAAATGTTCCTCTTTTAACAAAACCGTAGCACTATGAGCATCAAAGTGTTCAAATTTCATTATTAAAAATAAAATGTCTCCCTTGACAAAATTATATATATATTTGGAAATCAACTACATTTTTTATGTTCGCACAAGATAAGTCTGTTGGGCTTCATTGACTCTCTTATCCAACATTTCTCAGATATATTTGAATCCTTGAGAAGAGAGGCTTCCTGGAGAACTTGACAAAGACTGTGCTTTTTTTTTTTTTATCCCTTTAGCATTCAAAGGCAAGTTCACCAATCAATTTAGAATCTCATTCTGCAGACCAAAGCAGGATGTGGTGAATAAACAGAAATTATTTTAATGTCCAATATGTACTTTCATTATGGCAACAAGCACAACTTTTGTCTTTGTTTCTCTCTGTTGACGTTCAACTCCTTCATATAGTTTTATAATGTCTGTTGTGCTGTCATTGTGGCAGCAACACACATATTACTCCTACAACCAAACTGCTTCAAATTGTATTTCAAATGCCATCACACCTCTCTCCCCAGGCACTATGTGAATGGGAATCTCACTGGGTGGCCCACATTATATCTCATTACTGATAGAGCTGATCACCTGGGACTAAAATCAGTAGATCAGTACACTTGAGGAATTGGATTTGTTGCAGACTTGGTAAGATTTGGCCACTGTGCACCATATTTATGTCACAAACACCATACATCATCCAACAACAAAACTTCCAACCTGTTCATTCAGCTAATGATCTCTTTGATACTGGCAAGAATAACAAAGCAAGTTTCGCTTTTGTTGTGAATAATACAGCATGCTAACGCCAGATGGTCTCCTAATTTGGATAATTGTAACTTATGTGTAAAAGGATAGATCTCAGTAGCAGCTCTGTATGAGACTGGAGCCATCACAAAGTGAGCAGTGTGGGGCTGCAGCGTTAATGACCTGAGAGAAGAAATCCCACATGGTGTCTACCACAAATGAGGTATCTGATTATCATTTAAAAGGCAATTTTTTTTAAAAACAGCAGCCCTTTTTTTTTTCTTTAATGGGCTGCCGTTTTAAATGGACTCCAGAACACTGTCTTGGTGACAGTCAGGGGCAGCTTGATATTGTGGTGGCATGTTGCATGCTGGAAGCTTTCTTTTCCCATAGTGATATTTAATTGGGGTGTAACAATGCGCCGTGCCATGATGCATTGCAGTGCAAAAATCTGACTTGCATCGTCCGAAAGTGACGGTGCAAGTTTTAGCCTCTATGTTTTTAATGTATAAGCCTGTGCCGTACGTGTATGCGTGCGCACCCAAACAGATCGTATGTGCGGCATCATCACTCACCGCTAAACTGAAGGCTGCAGTCACTGAAGACCTGCAAAGTTACATCCTCCAAAACACAAGAAATATGTGTGGCTTTGTCATGGGTTCTCCTACAGATGACCAGGCTGTGGGGGATGATGGATCCAGTGCACTGCACTGATAATTATTCGGCCTCAAAAGCTTTGTTTCTAAAAAAGAATGCACTGCTCAGTGCGTGTTTTAGCTGCCGTCAAAGTGGCACCAAAAACTTAACGCTTAAAGAACCCATGGCTGACACGTGACAGTGCGCTTACTTTAAAAGACTACGATTTTGTTTTCTATTCTGTTTTGTATTGTGAGCCCAGGGCAACATTTTATTACAAAGCAGCTTTGAAAAATTAGAACGCATTGGCAATTTTATTCTGAGATTATGAATACTGCCTTATGATGACTATTTAGGCCAGGGGTGGCTAACTTGCTAGAAGCCAAAATGTTCAACCATAATCCTATAAAGAGCCACAAAGGCACCGACCATTGGTGAGATTAAGGGGTGGTAGTTTATTGTGATTAAATATAATGATCAAATTATATGTAGTCGCAATAAACTACAACTTTATGCCTGGCCCTTTTCTTTTTAATCATTGTAATAGATTTACTGGTTTTACAACTCGCTAGTGATGCACTGGTTGACCCGACACCCGCGGTCAACCCGCGAGGCCCGCGGATTCGGTCAGATCGGGTACCTCAAAAGTAAATGACAGAGGCTTATGTCCCGTCATACGCCCGGTGTTTGCATTTCAGCGCGCAGTTTTCGGCCCGCAGTGCCCTCGCTCTTCCACAGTTTGACCGCTCGGTTTTCTTCTTCATTCAGCACGTTACGTCATCAGAATAAGGCTGACTAGTAGATCACACATATACTAAAACTGAATACGTAATCAAACTACTAATTTATAAAAGGACTGAAAAAGACATAAATATATTTGACCCAATACCAAAAATGATCAAGCTAGTATAATCGGCTAATTAATTATAGAGTAATAGTTATTATAATTCATTATTTAGTATATTATTGTCAAAAAGAACATTGCCTAAAACAGTAATACATAAATACTATAGAAAAAAGGAATAATAATAATAATAATAATAATAATAATACGAAGGAATGTTCATGTTTTGCAATCTGATTGGCCAGACTGCGAGCAGATCGATCAGTGTGATTGGATAGTTTTTCCTGAGGCAATTTGACGTCATAGACAGATTTGATCAAACACTGCCAGAGGTGCTATAGTAGCCAACATATTTACTCAAGTAAGAGTAACATTACTTTGAAATAATTTTACTCAAGTACAAGTAAAAAGTAGTGACCCAAACAATTACTCAAGTGAAAGTAAAAAAAAAGTATTTGAATACTGTGAGAGACTGTTTGAGTGTAAAAGTCCAATTTATTTACTATGATGCAATAAATGGTGTGAACCAAAACATAAAATCCTGTGGAAATTGTGATATTTACAAAGAAAATTCCAAGAAAATGGCAGAACATACAGAAAAACAAAATAATTATTAAGAACAAGGAGCTTAAATATTTACTCAAAGTGGAAAAAGTAACAACTACTTTTACTAAAATAAGAAACAGATACTTCATACTTGTAGGCCTACAATTTCTTCAAAAAGTTACTTAAGCAAAATTAGAGATAAAAAATAGAATATTCTTAACTAATTATTGGATATATGTAGTTGTTGGAATGTATTTTTTTGTGTGTTTACTGTCAGATCTGGATACTTCTGCATTGTGAATCTGTGATCCACTTCAAACTGTGGAAGAGCGAGGGCACTGCGGGCCGAAAACTGCGCGCTGAAATGCAAGCACCGGGCGTATGAAGGGACATAAGCCTCTGTCATAGTTTTTGCGCATGATTGGACTGTGCAGAGAAGTATAGGCTAGGGCATTAACAGACTAGTCCACACTAGTCGACCTCATTTTAGACGAGTCGACTAATCGTGTGTTTCTCCCTCTCTCTCGCTCTCTCTCTCTCTCTACCTATTTTTAACATTAATGTTAAGGCGGAACCCCTTTTCCATGTTTCGGTGGGACAATAGTGTTACACCTAGTTACCAACTAGCGGCTAGTTGTTTTTGCAGATTGGCATTCATATAGTTTCGCCCGCGTAATTACTTGCGCACATACTTCAGCTGACATGAGCGAACTGACGCCGGGACTGTCTCTCACCACGGCCCATCGCGCGCACGACTTTTAACTTTTCTCTCACACGGATTCATTTACATGCAAAGTAGCGGCGTCCCTTCCGAATGGTTCAAAAATATGTTACTAACATCATAAATATTTTTCTAGCCTCAAGGATGCAGCGACCTGGCAGTATGCAGCCGCCTTGCTTTTTCACCTTGCTCATGGGCGATGTCTGTTGCTTGCACCATGTCAACATACACATTGGATTTGAACTGTATAAAATTGACTGTTTTCTGTGCTCATAACATGGACATTTGCCCTTTTAAAAAACGTATTTATGTTTACAAAACAAAAAAGTTTAAGAAACTAAAACAAAGAAATATGGAATAAATTATTAACTGATCCTGCCTCTCCCCAATGAGTCGAACCTGTGTCCTTTTTATATTAAGGGTTATTTTCTGGATTTTAATAGTCCAGTGGCATTGGGGCAAAACTACATTTTAAGATGGTAACCTTAAATTTCCATCTTCTTCCATTGCACTCGGTTACATACGCAATGTTTCTGGAGGTATAAGGTAAACACGAAGCATTGCCTAAAAATGAAGTTAAAACCTAGTAAATAAGCCACTATATTTTATATTAACTTAGGAAGAAAGCTGCAAATCTTGCTTACATGTGAGCCTACATTATTACATGATGGATTTGGGGGCATTTCCATTTTTTATCAAACGTCCCGGTACTCCGACATTTTTACCCCCCTTTATCGGAGTGGTGACACTTTACCTTTTGTGCAACGTTCTGCAATTCAGACTCACAAGATAATTATAAAAAATACGTGGGCCTACTAGAACGACCTATATTTACGCTCACATCCACTCACACAAGACAGAAGATTTCAAAAATGTCACGTCACGATTACAAGAGTACAAGGAGCAGATAACCCTAATCCGAACTATTGTTGGAACAGGTATATTTAAAAGTGTCGGATTAGGGGGACGTTGCAGTGAAGGGTTGTCAGAATGACAGGGTTTCGGTTTGGAGGGCTGTCTAAATGGAATAAGGGGAATAAGGGACACCCGGATTTGGATGTGAATTTAATGTACTCAATGTTAATAAGACGTTATTTCTCAGCTGTTAATATGACGTCATCACACGATGAGTCGACTCGACTTTGACTATCTTGACAAATCAGTAGTCGTTTTTTATGTTGCATTTGTTACAGTTATAATACCTGTGAAAGAAAAGTCAATGACATTATTTCCGCGCAGCGATGTCGCCCTTCATATGCTTCGTTAGAGCTCGTCTTTTTTCATTTCTTAATTTTAATCTTTTTCTGTGAATATGAGGCCAAATTTAATGAAATAAAGTGTGATCAGTGATCAGAAACTTGAGATGCACAGAAGCTGTTCCCAGTGCCACGATCTGCCTGATCTGCCTTGTTTAACCTGTGTCCCGCTTTGACTTGAGTGAGGCACGGGCACAGAGATACGGGCTCTCATTCATGTATGTAGAGATGGGAAACAGGGTTTGTAGGACTACAAGTGGTGGAGGGGTTTGAGCACCTGAATGATCCTAGGAGCTCTGTTGTCGGGGCTTCGTGCCCCTGGTGGGGTCTCTCATGGCAAACAGGTCCTAGGTGACGGGTCAGACAAAGAGCAGTTCAGAAGCCCCTTATGAGAGACCAACAGGCCCGGTTAAAACCATGAGGCCGTCCTTCTGTGGACCCACCACCTGCAGGAGGAGCCATAGGGGCGGCAACGGACAAGTGGAAGAAAATGGATGGATGGATAAAGTGGCATCGCTTGAGGACATGTTGATGGACTAAACTTAAAGTGTTTGTTGGAGGCTCTTAGCGCTAATTCTGCTTTCTGATTGGATGAGACACAGACAGATGTCCATGAAATTTACAATGTACAAAACACTACAGACCCTAAATATAACATCATCAAAAATACGACATTTTCATGTCATTTTTGCTCTGTTTGAGTGTGTGTGAACCAGAAAACGATCAATCGATTCCTAAAATAGTTGTCGACTATTTCATTAATCGATTAGTCGTCGATTAATCGATTAGTTGTTTCAGCCCTATATATTTGATGTATTTCATTGTATTGTATTTTATTTCTTTATCATTATTCCTTAAAAAATAAAATTAAATCGAGTCCAAAAGACCAATGTTGGAATATTATATTGAAAATAATGTTGTTTTACAGTTTTTTTACGTACCTCTCTCCAAGTAACAAAAGATTACTTTACTGATTTACTTAGTGAAGAGGGATTATCTTCTTCACTTGTGATGTTGTGCTCGCTGAGCTACATGATTACTCAGGAAAGTGAATGATTGGACCCACAGGTATATGTGGAGAGATTGTGATACTGCCCCTATAAAGCCTCGATCACTATGCAGTTCGAGAAACCTCTGTGTTCATCTCTGTACAAGGTCTAATCTTCTCATAAAGTTGTGTCTCCTGCAATTACTACATCATAATTTGAGGAATGCAGGGTTGTGTATAATAGATGTCCTATATAGCTGTGACAAGACAGAACACACAACATGCCGCTGATATTATTTGCTGAAAAGCTATCACAATAAATAGACAGAGACAAAGCAGGTGTGAGGTGTAGTGTGTGTTTCTTCAAATGGACAAAGAGTTAAGGCCATGTGCCCGCCTGAGGGGGTTGAGCTCTGCTGCAAAGACAGCCTAATAGAGGGTCCCAGTGAGAGAAGCTGACAGCCTATTTGCTTCATCACAGTCAGCACAGCCACCACAAAAGCAGGTTCAGCGAGGGAGAGGAGGAACCGAAACGAACAGCTCCTCATTAAAGGTAAATATACATATTTAATGAGCCTGGAGTAGTCTGCATAACGGCTCCAACATGCTAATTACCGGCAGCAGCACTGCAGGGAAAAAAGCAGCTCAAAGAGGAGCCAAGTATAAATCAATGCATAATCACTGTCGTTCAAATAGATAAAGAAAAAGATTTGGTCAGCTGTAGGTGACACAAGGTATTAATGTGAAATGTTTAGAATGTAGGTCACGTACCGTGACCGTGGAATTTAGGGGGGACAAAGAGCTCTTTGATGCTGATTCGCCACATGAAAGTGCCTTTAGAGAATTCATCCCTCAGATCTTTGCATCTGTGATAAAAAAAAGTACATTTCCAAGATAAAGTACATCAACATTTTGTCCGTGGGGAAACAGAGTGCTGATAATATACTCAATGAATCCTCAGAATTTATTCAAATTAAAGTAATGAAATACAACTATTTTGTATAATTATAAACAGAGATGCAGAAGGTGCAATGGCAAAGCAATGGAAATAATGATTTCCATGAACAAAATATAGTATTACCCCTCCTGGAATCGCCACCTTAACGTGGTGGAGCACCTGAATGATCTTCGGAGCTCTGTTGTCGGGCGGTTCGTGCCCCTGGTAGGGGCCTCCACGACCCAGCAACAGACAAGTGGAAGAAAATGGATGGATAGATGGATATACAGTATTACCTCCTGAAAATTTAGGGCTATGAATGAGCCACAATTTCTTTTTAAAATAGGCAAATATAATGTAATGTATAAGTCAAATCAACGAGGGTCAGTCTACACTTAGTAATGTTGATGTGTCTGGTGTATGGCGAAGTTATGTAAATGTATTAGGCATATTAACGTATCTATATTAACCAAAAAAGAAACTTCTTCTGCCATCATCTGACACAAAGTATTCTATTTGCAGAGAAAGGCACAAATGATTGTATAGATTGAATGTCTATGTTGAAAGCTAATTTGTATATTTATCATTAAACTTTTACAACAATTTGAATACTATAAAAGTATGCCTATAGACAGAGCATATTAGTTGCATACTCAAGGCTGCATAAGCCTACTTGACAACCTCTCTTTTGCCCCTTGCTGTTATTCATGCTTCCACTTACAACTTTTAGAGCTGTGTCAGTCGTGAAAAGCAGTGAGGCACAATTTTTTTTTTATTTCATTGATTGAAAAGAACACCTGCAAAGCAAAAGAAATTACAATAGCAACTGTCACCTGCGACCGAAGTCCATTGAAAAAAATCAACTGTGACATGAACATTTTTAATCCAGCAATGTTGCCATTTTGACAGGCCACTGTTCGAAATATGTCTGGCCAGATGGAACAGTGATATCTGGCTCAGGGTGACCAACAAACATTTGAAAACAATCCATAAATTATCAATGACAAATACTGTAATTAAGATTAAGTAAAAAAGTAGAACAACTGAAACTCTTTATACATTTTGGTTTAGGTGTCACCTTTTTTTTCCATTGTAGTGTGAATGCAACCGAATACCACCACCCAATGCAGCAACACAGACCTACACACACGCACGCACACAAACTGAGCAAGGTTTAGCAGCACGGGACCCCGGTAAGCCAAAGGCAATTTGTTGATAGAATAGAGTATCCCACATTGTGCATCTTCAGTGCACTACATCCAGCGTATTCTGATCGTGAACACCGTTGGAGTGTATTTTTGTGCCTTGAAGCTGTGTAAACCCATGTGATTTGTGTTGCAATTTCAAGGGCTCTGTTTGAAAACTGCAGGTGAGAAAGATCACAGCTCCAAATGCAACTGCCATTCTTCTCCAGATAAAAGCACCTTGACCCCACACATTATTATACTGTTTCAGGGTTATTTTGCTCGATACATACATGTGTTCGGGAGTGAATATAGACAGAAAATCCAGCAGCAAGTCCCTTTATGTAATTGTTCGCTAATATTTGATGTACGATAGGAGGATTGGTGATATGGGGGAAAGTCTGCAGCATAACATTTTTAAAACTGCATTATTTCCTTCTTCAAAGCAAGCTTTTTGCAGCAGAAATCAGATACATCAGACATGTTTTTTTTTCTCCTAGTGCCAAATGTCACGAGCATTAAGCAAGATTTATCTAAACAATCAACGCAAGAGCTCCATTTTACGACAAGAAGGGCACCAACTTTACAGGCACGAGTAAATCAACATAATCGTATGGAATAGAAGCCTGTGACAGATACTGTAAATTCCCATCTTTATTTTTATTTTCACTGTGTGTCTTGTGTCAGGGCGTGTCTTGTCACCAACTTGTTGACATCTAAGGGCTCATCGGGTGCCCAACTAAGATTTGTGCCGCAAGAAGGGAATATTTATCAAGACAATTACATCTTTGCCGGTGCTGAAACCCTCTTTGGGGCTAATGAAGTTCCTTGCCTCAGCACCGCTTCGAGGATGCCTGCTAATGTCTTTTCATTTGCAGAGATAATTACATTAATGTTCCACTTGAAAATCCATACATGCAAGCAAGTAAGCAACCACTGTCGTTTCAACACGCTGAGGGAATATGTTAATATGCCTCTCGAGGACCATGGTGGAAACGTGTGTATCAATAAAGCGGTGAAGATCAATAAAACATGTGTATGATGTAAGTTGTGGTGCATGAATACTGATAAGATAATAGGTACATACATTTTTAATGACCAGAGCTATTTTAGTACCATACAAATATGAAGTCACTTGTTCTTAATCATATCAAAAGTGTTGAGTGTGAGTACAGTAACCCCAAAACTGAGCAATACTGATTACGTAAGGACTAGTTATGAAACAACTATGATAAAGCTACATACTTACAAACTATTTACAAAGAACTATAACTTACAAAACACTGTTTGAAGTGTTCATACATCAACAGAAAGAAGCACAATTACAACAATGGTCTAGTTTCAAGTACAAAGTCTAGTACAAAGCAAGTAACAAAAGGCGATCATTACATTTCTTTCAGACGGTTACCCTGCCTAACATTGTTAGTATTACCAAAAGTCACTAGTTTTATGTTAAAAACAGATTAATATACATATTATATTTCGTGAATATTATTATGTAGAGGGCAGTAGCTCCTCATCAACAAACCCCTACGCAGCTGCCCTAACTAGTTGATTTTGTAGATAATGTTCCTATGCTGTGTGGTGCGTTAAAAGACGAGGATTACGAGCCCGTTGGGAGGATCCCTCTCAACAGATCCATAGCTCGCCTACCCTAATTCTCTATTTGGAATTTTGAGCAATAGAATGACAACCAAAATTCTTAATTAATTAATAAAAAGCAATTTGATCATATTGCGCCCCCTAGTGGCAACTCATTTCTTCTTCTCTATACTTTGCAAAAATCTTTTGCTTGAATTTATATTTGAACAGGTTGATGTTTGAACCTCGTTTCATCTCCATCTCCAATTTATTCCACAATTGTACCCATTAACTGTTGGACTAAAACTTTTCAACTATTCAATTGTTGAGCGATATTATTATGTAAACGCATTTATGTAAACCTACCAAATAATCAAGTGTTGAAATCAAATCAAACAATGCGTAAAAGCTGGACAAATAAAAGTTAATGCAAAAAACAGATAAGAGCCACTGCTAGTAAATATAAGAGCCATGTGATTTTCATTACAAGATCTGTTTCAGTGCCATAACAATATAAAGTCACTTGTTTTTGTTCCTACGTGTCATTTGTAGAGTACGGTTACAAAATATCCAAATCCAAGTTAAAACAGAGATATTTGCTTGTGCAAAGGAGCTCTTCATTTGTATTGCATGGTCTGTTGGATGTGTCAGCCGGTCTTGATTATGTGTAGCCGCCCCATCAGACCTGCAGACACGCTGCAGTGAACTTGTGTTAGACGTTGATTCGTTGAACGCTGTCAACTTGTGCTAAAATTGCCAGGTCTTGAGCCAGGTTCTCTCAATCCTTCTGGGGATAAACCGTTTGTGAACAATTTAGGTTGATGGAGGGACTTAAGCACATGGACATTCACAAATCTTAAAATTTAGCAGAAACATTTCTTCAGGACTTGGACTGAGCAGTTGCTATGCGTTTGCATCCTTTTCCTTGTCAGCTATGGTGCCAATGAAACAGGTTCTCGATCAAAATGTGTGGCACACTGCACACAACTGAGGGAATTGCATCATAGTGAATTACAACACAACATGTGTAAATAAGTAAATACATATTTGTACATATTTAATATGCACATAATGTCATGGCACATGCAGTTTTGAGCTCACAGCTCCATTTGAGGTTTGGGGACACAATGTGTCTGCCAGGTGAGAGGAGTCGGCCACAAGGAGAGTGTGGACATAATGAGTTTAATAACATACATTTGTAACCGGGTGGGGCCAGGGGTCCCCTAGATAGTGATTAGATAGCCCCAATGTTAACCTTAACTTCCGTTACAAATACAAAGAACACAGGTAAGTGTGAGTTGTAGTGTGGTCAAAACAGAGACAGAGGCCCAACTTAAATTTGAGGTTCCAATAGGATGGGAGGTGAGCGCGTCAGTGGGTCCAAAAAAGTAGATACAAGTTCAGGTGCTCTTCGAGGACAAAAACATAAAGAACATGGCAAAAAGACAAAGGAATGTCCGAGGCACTCTGAATGGTGAGATAAAAATCCTTTAATAAGAAAGGGACGCCAACGGCACGCGTTTCGACCTAGTACGGTCTTCATCAGGGCAAGTGATTAAAAAGCACTACAACAGGTGCGTTAAATAGCTAAAGGGCATCACGTGAGGTCACGTGACGCTCTGTCAATACAGGTCAACCACAAAAAAAGACAAAACAGAATACAAGATTATACAATTAGAGTAGTTGAATACATACTAGCACAAGAGTACCTGAGACCTTATGCCACAGAAATAAGTTTGGAAATTAGTTCTTAATTTTATAATTAAAATAAGATGAGAGGTTTAGATAATATTTCAAGATACTAGTATACTAACTCGTATTTTAATTTAAACAATGGCCATTGAGTACTAATGGAGAGCGGATTAATTAGTTAAGTTAGTGTAAAGAACTTGAGTTATTGTTTTTTTTTTTTTAATCATAGAAAAAACAAACTCATAGAAAAGCATATACAACATGTAACAATTATAAAAAACATGTATCAATTATAAAAAGACAGAAAAATCTAAGTCCTCATTGAGACCCGGGTACTTCGTAGCTTGCAAACGGTCAATCCAAAAGTTTGAGGTTATTTATTATTTCCAGAATTCATTAGTTTATTTTACTTAATCTAACTTTAAAATGGCACAATAGACCCAAATAAAAACAGTAGCAAACCATGCAGTCCTGCTAGCTGGCACACCAGTACACTTTACATTCTGTAGGCTGACACAGCTCCGTTCACGAGCACACCAGGTGGATTGACTCCGTAGCCACACTAACAGGAACAGGCACAGGCAGCTACCATATAGGCTCCACTGCAACAGAGAGGGACAGCACCACAGATTGTGCAGCACCAAGTAGTCATCTGTGTTACCTGGTGGTGCTTTTTTAAACACAAATGCTGGGTGGAAGCTTGACTCTAACCCCGCCCACCACAGCTACGGCAACACCACAAGGACACAAAACCCTGTCCTACTGCGGTCACATTAGCGCAGGCACTGCTGTGTGCGGTGCATAGCTGGTGGCAGGAGCCCATATGCTCAGCCAAGCTCCATAATAGCATGACCCTTAACAGATGTGCTGCAGCACTATACTCCACTTCTCTGTCACACCTGTGTTCATCCTCCCATCCAACCACAGCAGCAAACTGTTGGATATGCCCAGTGAGTTAAAGGATTTTGAGACACAATTACAGATTACAATTGGCTTTATTAAGGAAGGTGGAACTTAAATGTACTTTTAAAAGAGAAAAAGAAGACAAGGTTGAGCATGGGGGAATTCTGGTTCACAAACTCTACTCTCACACACTTGACTATGTGGAGCCATTGCAGCTTCTCCCCACAAGTGGACGGGATAGCTTTGGGTACTCTGGTTTTCCTCATCATCCATGAACAGCAGCCTAATCCTCTCGCTACCGGATCATGAACCTATAGACCAAAATAATGGAGAACGGGTTGATAGACCAAAATAATGGAGAACGGGTTGAAAAAATGGTAGCGCAGTGGTTAGCGCTCGTGCTGCAGCTAGAAGGTCCCGGGCTCGATTCCCACCCGGACGGGGCCTTTCGTAGGCCTACGTAGGTTTCCTCCGGATACTCCAGTTTCCCCTACCACTAAAAACATGTACACTAGGCCAGGATGAATGAGAGTGTGTTTGAGAGTGCAAATGGGGGACGACAGATGGAAATTAGTCCAACGCTACGGTGTGGCTTGTTTACATGCATGAGCCCCATGTATGTTCATTAACATGCACTGTCCCAACCAAATAAACAAATGAAGATTTTCATTTCAATAGGTAACAAAGGAATAGGCTATTGCCCACTGTGGACAGTTATTCTATATATTTTATGTTCTGTTATAAATTTGATTATTTATAATTTTGCCCATTTTTTTGAACATTATTCATTGTTCCAAATATACCTTTATATTACTACTATCACTTGTTTGCACAATACCTTCTTTCATTGCACATTTCCTGACTGTTCTAACACAGACTTACTGCACTGCTGACTAAACAATGGCAAAAACACACAAGAGTCATTTACCTCGCCGTTGCTAAATTTTCTTGTGGTTTGGCACAGTAGAAATATTTAACTTCTCACAACAACAAAAAAATCATATTTGTTCAGCTCGACAATCTGTAGGGAGCCCTGCCCGCCTTGGTGGGGCGTGTGAGTGTGGTTATTTAGTGGCTTGTCCGAACACCATTTGAAGCATGAACCTGATAAGCTGAGAGTAATTTCAAAGCAATTTCTTTTGGGGAATGTAAAGCACCAGATTATGTTCAGTATGGACATGTGACAAGGGCTGAGTGCTTGGGCGGAATGCACGCAGCTGGAATATTCGCTCTTGTACCAGTGCTACATATGAATTGCAATATTAAATCCTGGCCTTGTGTGCGATTGCAGGTATCCGTTGGAAAAATGGGCCAGCATTATAGCGGAAATATGAGACTAGATTTCACACAGTATGGTTCATAGGCTATAAAAAGAGTGCCTTTTAAGGTTCTTGGGCGGCTAAAATATACTATTTAAAGCCCTTAGGATTTGGTATTGAATTTATTATTTATAGCAAACAAGAAAGGCAATTCAACCCTATTTTCTGAAAGTATGAAATTAACTCTGCCACCAAGTGAAGCAGTAGAAAAAGCTAAAAACATTAACAAGACACATTTTGAAGTGTGTCTTGACCACACTTATTCGAGCTGGTATTCGAGCTGGTGCAAATGTGGTGGGAAACTAATGACATCGGAAGGTTGTGGGAACGAGTTTTGTGCTCAAACATGAAGGAAACAAAACAAATACTCATGTTTGTCCTTATAAGGGGGGCAATATTACAACTGAAAAGTCGAATAAGCATAATACAGGCCCTTTAAAGCAGATGTGTCAGAACAGAAGCTAATGCAGGTTTCCCCGCTGTCCCCACCAACACATCACGGTGTTGACCTACCCCTGTATTGGAGCCAAGCGGAGCTCTGACATGACGTGACCAGACTGCTGTCCTCTGAATAGCCAGAGGAGAGGGAATACAGCCATCTGAAACAGGTATATGATACTCAGTTTAATATTTGACAGCATAACATGATTATCAGCAGTGATTTTGAAAGACTCCCCATCACTAGCTTTAGCCACCGTTAGCTTAACTTCATAGTTCTTTTTTTAGCTGCTTCTTCTCTCTGTTTTTTGGCCTGTGGCACATGTAAGTAATTCCATAAACTCCATCAAAAGGCAGTGTGAGGCTTGCAGAGTTGTCTATAGTTTTATTTCTGCTGCCTCTTCTGTGTCTTAGCGGCGTTGTCTTGCAGTTCCCCCCATGGGACTGTCCGGCGCTGCAGAGTACCCGTTTTATTGGAAACACTGCAAGTACGGAGTAGAATGAAGCTGTGCTAAAGTTTGCAATGTGGAAAGAGTGTGCTGGGTGCAGATGTCGGGGCAATGTGTGTGTGCAGACATGCGGCGTTCATGTTCAACTTTAGGTGTTTCCGCATTATGACAGACACAAAAACCCAGCCCCTTTTCAATGACAGGAACCCTCTACAAGAACCATGTGGGCGTTTGCACTGCTCAAGGGTCCACTTCAACTTTTACCATTCAACGCGAAGGCAGCCAGTTCACACAATTCTTAATGAAGCGATAAATACGGTTGGCCAGGCTCTGGGAGTTTACAGGGTAAGAAAGTATTGCTAGTATGACTGCATAAAAGAAAAGAGCTCGGAGTATTCAAGGGTGAGTCCAGCTGGCTTTAAAATTAATTAACAAATAAAATATGTTCTTGCAATGTGACAGCTTTACCAATGGGCTGCTGGTCTGACTGAAAAGTACCAGCAGCAGGAACTAAGAAGTTCACGGCTCCACATGTGCAAAACTGTCAGCAGCTGCTTTCCATATGTTGGATTCAAATGTGAGAGACTCCTTTATGCCTTTTCTTATTCGTACTGGCATATGTGGACAGAGAGTGGACAAAAACTATTGAGCCATTATGTCAATACAAAGCATCTTATTTGATATTTGGAATATTTCATTTTGTTAGGAAAAGCAATATTTGTTTAGACTTTTCCTTCCAAACCAACTAAGTGATGCACGAGTAGACATGCCGCTGTGAGCCTGAAGTTTTTTGGGGAATACACATTGAGGAGTAGTTTCAGAAATCAATAAGCTTGTTGACTTAGCACAGTGGTGCGCTGCTGCCAGCCTTGAAATTAACTGTTGGTGGCATGAGCAGATTCACAGAGACGAAACTAGAATAAATACATTCACGTCATACCACACATAACAGAGCCCTGAAGAAAGAACAGCCAGTACTCCCGGACAGTGATTAGTAGATATTATGTACTGCCCTTAAAGCATTTGCAGTGTGTGTGTGTGTGGCGTTGAAGACCTTTGCAGAGTGTGCCTGTGGACTCCAACATTAGCACCAGAAATAAAATGCATTAAGAAACAAGCTCACAGTCATAAACTATATATGCGGTGCCATGGCAGTTTTAAACAGCTTTGCTTATTTCTGTTGTATTTGTGGAACATAGGACACTGCACATTAATATACGAGTAAATATGTGAGCAGTACTATACCAAACCTAGGAATGAGATCTGGTATTATCTGACAATCAGTGCATTTAAGTGAGTTTAGAAAGAAACTCAATGCGACTAAATGCAATACTGAAAATCCCTTCAACTATAGAGCGTGCACCTACAAAAACAGTCTTTAAAAAAATACAACAAATGCAAGGCACTTGATGTAAATTGGTCTGTTAAGCTGTGCATTCCTTGCTAAGAGCGGTTCTGTTCTGAACTTAAAAACATCTGTGTGATAAATGGCTCTTGTATCTGTCCTCAAGGAGAACACGAGGATGCAGGAAGAGAAGACATCTGAAGTGTGCACAGACGCCGCGGTGCCTTCGAGAACCTTATAGGGGACCTTGAAATGTGAGCAGCCTCAAAACAAATATGGTAATTATTCCATTGGCGTTCAAGTATAAATCGACCAGCAATACTTTAAAAATAAATGTTAACATCTTTGGAGACTTCTTATACAAAGGAGTGTGTTATTGGCAGGAGGTCTGAGAAAGAAGAGTGTTCCCTAATACTACTGATCCAAATATCACAGGATAATCATTTCCCCTCATATAAGTACAATCAATTCAGGGAATAATCCTGATAAGCTTGCCTATGTGACTTTTTCAATTCATAGAGCATTGGTCCCAATTACAAGAACGACATCTTATGAATATAAAAATGAACTTAAACCAGCTGGGGAAAATGTACACTAAGACTGCACATTATGAAATGAATTGCGAGCGGAGCTGACGTGCAGAAGGGCAGCATCACACATTTATTGAGAGCATCTTGCAATCAGACGAGACGGAGGACTTGCTGAATATAAGGTGCGCAAATGGCGAGATGAAATCCGAGGCAGTGGCAGGAGTGATGTTTTTGAGATTGTAACAGAAGAGACGTCTCAATCACTGTCGGCTGCCGCTTCTGTGATCTGCTCATCCGGCACGCTGTATCTGAGTCTACTAATTAAACTATGATTAAGTCCTACTAATCAAACCGGGAGGGATTCCTAGATGTACTAGCGGAGTCAATTACATCATATCTTGTGAATTTTACTTTCTCATTATCATTTCTTCCCTTTACAGATTTTTTTTTAAATTAAAGGATGAGCTATGAGCACACCAAGTCAGGCTTAATCAAGTGGGAAGTAGCAAAGCCCCGTGACTATGCAGTAGGCAATTTCCCTAAACCTCCCTCTGCCTATTGCCGCAAGCCCGGGCTTCATCAGGCTTATGAGCACTGCGTCATATCGGCATTACCGCTGATAGCAGTCCCACATTGAAAATCTCACAGACTAATGAAAACGGTTAGAACCAATCCACGGGCTCACGGAAATTGGTGCAAGAGCCGCGGTGGTGGTGATGTCGCTATCAGTGGAGAGCAATATGAATGATTTAAAGTAGCATCTGCAGAAGGGCATCAGCTGTCAGTTGTCAGGAGATGAAAGCCCAGATTGGCTGGTATAGCTCCATCAGAGAGCACAGTGCTGGAGTGTGCAGGGACACGCAGAGTGGAGCCAGCGCAGAGACCAGCTGTCAGACTGCTGCCACCAATGCGAGGGTAAATATGGGCCCGGGGCATTGGCCCAAACTGTGACAGTGGAACAATCTCGTGGTTCTGCCAGAGCAATCATCCCAGAGGTCTGCAGAGATGCCTGAATATAACCACACTTTTCAGTCGAGTGGATGTACTCTACACACTGCATGATTTATGTGGAAGGAAATGGGCAAAACTAGTTGTTGGGCCATGTCCCCAAGTGCAAGAAACATGTTACATTGGGGTGACAGTGGTGCAGCGGGTAAAGCATTTGGCCAACAAACAACACAGTTGGACGTTCGAATGCGTTGCATCAGCTGTATAAATCACATGTCACTGGTTGTGCCAGGAAGAGGATCTGATTTATAAACCAGCCAAATCACAGTGCGACTGATCCACATTGGCAACACCAACCGAACCAAATTATAGGAAGGAAGAATCCAAAAGAAACAAATTCACACACTTGCTCCAACCCTTTTGTTTCTTTTGATAGGTTGGAAAGAACAGTTCACAGTGAAAGGGAATGAAGAGCAGGGAGACATTCAGCGAATTCTCAGACCCAGGACTCAAACCCACAACACTTAGGTTGGAACGTACATAACAGCAACCTTAGCCACTTGACTACTGGCTGCACCTTGAAACACATTCGATGGTTGGCTGTGTGCTGAGTATCAAGTAATAGTATAAAAAGACTACAAAACTCATACTGGTCTGGTCGTCGGTGTCTCTTGTTCAGGATGTTTGATATCCGCTTCTGAATCACCCCAAATCAATAACGTTAAAATGTCTTGCCAACAGTCAGGGCTTTTTATCTTCTGCAATTTAGCCACTTCCGAAGATCAGATACGAGCTGGGGGAGGCGGTAACTTTGCTACCGACTGAGGTCTTCTCATCCAGCCAACTCCTTTCTACACTTACACATCATGGCAATGTGTGTAACAGCTGTAATGTACCTTGTAATAAAGTACAGTATTTAGACTGCAATTACCACCATATGTTTATTTATAGACTTCATTTATTGAGTTTGTTTGTCCGTCCGTCTCTCTCTCTCTCTCTCTCACACACACACACACACACACACACACACACACACACACACACACACACACACACAAGTGCACACATGTTCTTCGATCTCTGTTGAGAAGGTTAATGCAAGAGTTGAGATCAAAAATCTGAGGAGAAATCTTGAGTCTGTCCTGTCAGAAGTCCGATCAAAGTGCATGTGTAAGTGGAATCGTCTCGCCACACCATGGGGCTGCTGTGTGGTCAAAGACTTGCATTTTTAACACATAGCGCTCAAAACATGTCAGCAGGCTTTCACGGTGCAGCAGAGTTCACATCATCAACCCCTGACTTTCTGCCTTCTTCATCATGTGGACATTCTCTTACAAGGTTATGTAGAAAATAAAGTTTATTTGTTTTTTTTTATACAGTACAGATGTAATTAAAGCTGTAGTATTAGCCTCTCTCTGCTCAATTAAGTCCAACTTAACTTTGTATAGATTTGTTAAAGGTCTTGTGTCTTTTGAGAGAGGGTCCCTCCGTGAGCCTGACTCTGTAGACTCTTTTCATATAATATTCAAACAGAATTATGAATCACAAAACTCACCTACTGCCAATGTGTTTTTGGTAATTTTCCGCTGATTAGAAATAAAAAACTCGGCTCTCCCGCCCACAGATTGTTATCAAGGGGACTTCCGCATCCCAAGAGGGTCGCTGCTCTGTTTGAATTTGGCAGAAGCGACAACAGCAAGCTCCCTGCCTGGACTGATATCCCCATGTATAAAATATAGAGGGGGGGATCATACTGGATGCCAGGCTATATGATTTGGACAGCTCCAACAGCTGCCCCCACGACCCGGCTACGGAAAAGTGGAAGAAAATGGATGGACGGCTGGACAGTTTTGGTTGATGTTTGTTTTATTTTTTTATTTTACAATGTTTCTTATGTTGTTTTATTTCTCCCATGGTATATACAGCATGTTTATATGTGAAAAGTGCTTTATAAATATATTTTACTTACATGACGTAACATGACAAACATGCCCAAATAAAATAATGTTTTATTTAAAATGTTTTACCATAAATTCTCTACGGAATAAAATGTTTTGGTGTAAAGTTTTAACTCAGTGAATCTGCTTTGCTTGGCAATTCATCATTAGGAACATAAATTGATCTTACCCTGTCTGTGCAGTTTATTTATGCAACTCTGCATTTTCAGACTCAGTGCGTAAGTGTGCTTTACCACTGAATTGATTACTCCAAAATACTTATTGTGTTTATTGCACTATATGCAAAATGCAAAGCCTGACTTTTCTTGACGTTAGATTTCACATGTCACTTACTTGTCAAAACATTTACATGTAAGCCTTAGTTATAAAGGTGATTCCTGGTGTAACCTTCAGGCTGCGGGTAATGAGAAAATACAAGTGCTGTCCCAGCCGGTGGGATGATTCAGTGAGGAGTGAAGATGGGCTTTGTCCGCACCTCTGCAGGGATCAACTGTGCCAAGGCGCGCTTTCTCAAATTGGCCCTCACAAATCCTCCTGGTGCCGCTGTGGGTCAGCTGGTGGTCTTACCCCATGAGGGAGGAGGATAGTGAACACGTGCCTATATAATCTGACTTTGATAGACTGCTGGTTTGCAAATTAGAGACGTGACTTGTGATTTCCACACGCAGGATGTTATTTTGCACTTATCCCTCATACTGTATGTTGGTCATTTGTAGTTTGGGAATTGCTGAGTTCAAGCCTGGCTTACTGTGACATTGCTGGAATACAATGTCCTTAAGACCTAATGAGAACATATAAAATAAACTTTCATCTTTAAAATAAATGACTTACAAAAAATGCTTACTTTCCAAGGGGAGACCAAATGTATTTGAGAGAGAAGAGACAGTGAGCTGCACCAAATAATTTTTTTGAAGAAATACTACGTTTGAGTACACAGATTTGTTTGTTTTGCGGGGTAATTATAAAGATGCATGGCAAAGAAGACTGATGATTCTGCTGCGGAAGAGGGAGACGAGGCTGTGGTTGTTGAAACAGCAGGAAGAGCTAGAATATAGTAGGCTACAAATATAATATATTACAGTATATATATATATATATATATATATATATATATATATATATATCCATCCATTTTCTTCCACTTGTCCGTTGTCGGGTCGTGGGGGCAGCTGTTGGAGCTGCCCAAATCACATTGCACCAGCCCCTATGGCTCCTCCTGCAGGTGGTGGGTCCACAGAAGGACGACCTCATGGTTCTACCCGGCCTGTTGGTCTCTCATAAGGGGCTTCTGAACCGCTCTTTGTCTGACCCGTCACCTAGGACCTGTTTGCCCTGGGAGACCCTACCAGGGGCACGAAGCCCCCGACAACATAGAGCCCAGGATTATTCAGGCGCTCAAACCCCTCCACCACGTTAAGGTGGCGGTTCCAGGAGGGGATATATATATATAGATATATGTGTGTATGTGTGTGTGTGACAAAGTAGGTTTTAGGTTACTTTGTCCTATTAATTTCTTTTGACACGTTAGTTATAAGTTTATGTATTCATTGTTTCATAGTTATATGTTTTGCAATAACCAACTAAACAGTTAAACAGTTTGTTTTGTTTATTTGTTTAACATTTAAGTTAAAGCATCACACACAGTATTTACGTTAAGGCCCTGTCCATTCGAAGTCAAGCTGAGGACCAAGCGCAAAGATATTTTATCAATCCAGTGTATCGTCCATACGAGTCCGGCGTTTTGGGGGTCTGTAAACGAACATTTTCCAAACTAGGTCCCAGAGTGGAAAGATCTCAAAACGCGTTTACGTGGCGCCGTTGTTACAACGTCTCTGCAACTTTTACTAAAACAATGACATCACAGCCCCAGAGTGGCGTCTGTTATCCATAATCTACTGACCTTAGAATGACTTTTACTCATGGATCTATGATGGTTTTACTCCGCTCCTCTTTGCTCCACTGCAGTCCGTGAGCCACAGGTGACAAAAACACGGCCGAGTCAGTCTGTGTTTTTGGACTGACAGTTAAAGTCCGGTCACTGACAGGTTTTTCTGCTTTAGTTTAGTTTAGTTTATTTGTTTATTTGAGCAATACACATTGTGCTCAAAAGGAGTGGGCTGAAGCAAAAAGCTTATGAGCCCCCACCCCCAAGTGCAATAAATAAAAAAAGAACATTTCAAAACATTTCAAGCAGCTACATTCGTACAGACCAACTTACAACAAACAACAAAAATATATTAACTGTTTATATAATTAATTGGAACAACGCACAGCTACAACAACAATCTAGTTTCATATACGATGTCTAATACAAAGCAAGTCAAAAAAATGTGTTACTTAATATATTGCTTGCATATTTTTACCCGTGATTACAGAGTTACTTTTATGGTATAAAGGTACATTAATAGATATTATAATCTGAGATCTTGATACTTTCCAGTTGTCATTACCATTCTCAGTATAATTTTAATTTGGGTTTAATTATCATCATCATTATTATATAATTTATTTAATTGATTTATATGTGAAGTATGATGAAAGCCCTGCACAGTGTGGTGCATTAAAAAGCCAGAGAGTGGGCCAGTTGAAGAGGGCAGTAACTCCCCTTCAACAAACCCCCACACAGCTGCCCTAACAGCTGATTTTGTAGAATATGTTCCTATGCTGAGTGGTGCATTAAAAGACAAGGTTTAGAGCCCGTTGGGAGGATCCCTCTCAACAGATCCATAACCTGCCAACCCTAATTCTCCGTTTGTGAATTTGAGCAATAGAATGACAACCGTTCCAAGCAGCAACACTCTTCCTTGAATATAGAGGAAAAATACACATAATTGATCCCACTGCTCCCCTTAGTGGCAACGCATTTCTTCTTGTCTGTATATTTCAAAAGTCTTTTGTTTGTATTTATATTTGAACAGGTTGATGTTTGGACATCGTTTCAATTCCATCTCCAGTTTATTCCACAATTGTACACCATTAACTGCTGGGCTAAAACTTTTCAAAGTTGTGCTATGTTTCTGAATCCTAAAGTTTAATTCATCACGTAATTCATAACGACCAGTACGTTCTTGGAACCTTCTTTGTATTTGGTTTGGTAACAATTTATACCTTGCTTTGAATAACATTTGTACAGTTTGGAACTCAACAATGTCACAAAACTTCATGATCTTTGATTTTAGAAATAATGAGTTTGTGTGGTCCAAAAACCCAACTTTATGAATTACTCGGATAGCTCTTTTTTGCAACAATATTATTGGTTTAACTGTGTTTTTATAAGTACTACCCCAAACCACAGTACAATAATATAAGTAGGGCAAAATCAGAGAACAGTATAAGGTATGTAGAGCTTTGATGTTTAAAATGTGCTTTGCTTTTGCAATTACTGAAATGCTTCTAGAAATTTTCGTAGATATATATTTAATGTGAGATTTCCAAGTAATTCTGTCATCAATAATCACCCCAAGGAATTTGATTTCATGCACTTGCTCGATAACAACACCCTGTATCTGAATCGCTTCCTGAGCATTGGAATTACAGTTGCCAAATATCATCATTTTGCTTTTACTCAGGTTTAGAGATAATTTATTTTGTTTGAACCACTTGTTGACACTTTTGAGTTCCAAGTTAACAATCCGACACAGCTGCTGTAAGTCGTCTCCTGATGCAAAAATATTTGTATCGTCAGCAAACAAGATAAATTTAAGTACTTCAGATGTGTTACAAATGTCATTAATATACATATTAAACAATTTTGGGCCCAGAATAGAACCTTGAGGTAAACCACAGACAATTTGTCGACAACTCGACTGATAATCACCGATTTTCACACATTGTTTTCTATTTTTTAAGTAACTGGTGACCCACTGTAGAGCTACCCCCCTAATCCCATAAGGTTCTGGTTTATTAATTAATATATCATAGTTTATTGTATCAAACGCTTTACTCAGGTCAATAAATAATCCGATTGCATATTTCTTGTCATCTACAGCATTAGTTATTTCTTCAGTTATATCAAAGAGCGTGTGTGAGGTTGAGTGATTGTTCCTAAAACCAAACTGATTGTCCGAGAGTAAATTACACTTTTCGATAAAGCTGTCGAGTCTAGAGTTAAAAACCTTTTCTAAGATTTTAGAGAATTGCGGTAAAAGGGAAACAGGCCTGTAGTTTGTAAAGAGATGTTTATCTCCTGCTTTGAACAGAGGAATCACTTTTGCTACTTTCATACTATCAGGAAAAGTTCCAGTTTGCAACAATAAGTTACAAATGTAAGTTAACGGCTTAGAGATACTTTCAATAACAGTTTTTAAAGTTTTCATGTCCATGTCATGGTAATCGGTCGAAGTTTTATTTTTACACCCTTTAACAATGTCCAGTATCTCCTTTTCCTCCACAGGTTTGAGGAACAGGGACATAGGATTTGCTTCTATCAGATCACAATTATAATTCTCAACGTTTGTAATTTTTGCAGCAAGGTTCAGTCCAACATCTACAAAGAATTTATTAAATGTTTCGACGACTTCATTCATATTATTTAACGTGTTATCCTCATCTTTGAAATATTTTGGATAATTAATCGTTCTTGGTTTATTTCTAATTATACTATTTAAGATGTTCCATAAACCTTTAATATTATTCTTATTAGTATCCAACAACTTATTATAATAATCCTGTTTACATTTTCTAATGATACCTGTCAATTTATTTTTATATTTCTTATATTTATCCTCAGCTTCTTTTGTTTGGTTATTTATAAAGTTTTTGTAAAGATTATTTTTTTTCTTGCAAGCATTTAGTAAACCTTTAGACATCCATGGTGTTTCTTTACACTTTCTGTTTTTACAGTATTTCTTCATTGGGCAGTTTTTGTCGTATACCTTTTGAAATACTTGCGTAAACTCATCATAAGCCATATTCGTGTCATTCTCTCTGTACACAATACTCCAGTCTTGAGCTAAAAGCTCCTTTTTAAATGCATCAATAGTTTTCTCTGTTTTTACCCTTCTAAACCAATACTTGTTTTCCTCTTCATCTTTTAAATATCCATTTTTATACATAACGAAAACTGGAAGGTGATCACTAATATCATTTATAATTAACCCGCTGACTGTGTCACTTTCTATTTCATTTGAGAAAATGTTATCAATCAAGGTGGCACTATGGGTTGTAATTCTACTAGGTTTGGTTATTAGAGGAAACAGACCTATACTGAATAAAGTATTTATAAATTCGTCCGTCTTTTTATGTTTATATGGGTTTAACAAATCGATGTTGAGGTCTCCCCCCACAAACATGACTTTATGATTTAATCCTGAAAAGTGCTCCTCCATCCACTTAGAAAAAACATCTATATCAGAGCCAGGTGTTCTATAAATAGAACTCACAATAATATTTTTCTTTTTTTGCCTTGTAATTTCAACAGTAATGCATTCAAGTGTATCATCCACCACCATTGTCTTATTTTCCATTACTTTATAACTATAGTTGGAGTCTATAAACATAGCTACGCCCCCTCCATGCTTGTTCCTTCTGTTCATACTTATAAATTCATAACCATCAATAGAAAACTCAAATTCTCTATCATTATTGATCCATGTTTCTGTGATTAGAATGACACTGAATGGTGTGGAAAACTGTTTTAAGAAGCTTTTGATGTGGTCAAAGTTTGCATAGAGGCTTCGACTATTGAAGTGGATTACAGTGAATGCCTTAATGTTCTTAAGTTTACTATTGTACAGATCCTCTGTGTAATATTGACAGTCATTGGTAGCTCTAGTAAAAAAGTTATTTTCCGGGTCGATGTCGAGCTCAGTGTTCTGTAGGTCGTATTGAGAGAATGTAAAATCCTGGGAGTTTGCTTCAGCAATTCTCCTTATTGAAAAATCCAAGTCGGTGCTTCCTATAGAACTGTATGTATTACTAGACATGTGAGATTATGTGCTTTTACATACCAAAATCCATACGTTTTTCTCGGTGTTTATACTGGATGTGGTGTACTGCTGCGTGGACGTATAATGAGTTTGTCATATCGCAAGAAGGCGATCTCCCCCCTTTCTCGTGCAGCTCTCAGCTCCGGCATCAGTTCTTTACGTTTTCTTTTTATTGATTCGGTGTAGTCCTCGTTAATGAAGATTTTTGTTCCTTTAAGTCGTTTGGCGCGCTGCAAGATTTCCTCGCGATCCTTCCACCTCAGTAGTCTGGCGATGATGGGTCTCGGCCAGTCTCTCCCTCCGCCGGGTTTCCCTACGCGGTGAGCCCTCTCCACCTCCACCGCGTGATTTAGCTGTAGCTTCTCCTTCAGTATTTCTTTCACCTTTTCCTCGGCGTCGGCCCAAGTCTCCCCAGGCGACTCCAACACTCCCTCAAATACCAGGTTATTTCTGCGGCTCTGCCCCTCCAGATACTCCAGTTTGTCCGTGATGATGTGTAAATTGTCACATACTTTGTAAAAGTCCGTTTGTAAGGTGTTTGTGCGCTCCGTGAGTTTCAGATTTTGCTCTTTCAAAGTGTCCACCTCACCTTGCGTGAACTGCAGGCTTGTTTTTAGTTCTTGAATGTCCTTAGTCTGTAAATCCATGCGGGTGTTTGTTGATTCCATGATGAGTTTTATAAATCCTTTGAAGTTTTCCTGCTGTTGTTGAATTAATTCTCTGAACATGACCCTCTGCTGCTCCATGAGCTCCGTGACTCGACTGAGGCTTACGTATTCCTCTTCCACCGCCGAATCTGCCTGTTGCTTCGCCTCTATTTTCGGCGGTTTTGGCATTTTGCTCCCTCTCAGCAGGCCTGAATGCTTTAATCCCATTACGTCTGAAGAATAAACTCACCTCCTTGTCTCTTCTGTAAATTGTAAATCCTTGAATCCGTTTCATTTTCACTGTTTACATTCCACACAAGTTTACTGCGCATGCGCCCTCTACATCTTGTTCTATTATCTGTGTTAGCGTCACAGCGCCACACACAGGTCTGGCAGATGAATCACGCCGTTTTCACAGACCTGAGTCGACCCATGTAGACACATTTACTAAGCTGACTTCGCGCTCACAAAGAAAGTTTCCTAAAATATAAGCGTTTTGTCTTCGTGTGGATATAGCCTAAATGTTTCATTTTGTTAATTGTATTGCAATCAAAGTAATACTTGCCACCTGGTCTGGAAAGGGGTGTGTCCGTGCAGGCAGCCATATTTAAAAACTTGGCTCTGCCCATGGACCAGCCCATGTGCAAGGGGAGAACTGGTTTCAAGTTTCTTGTATTTTGTATTTTTGTGTTTACTTATGTCTAAGTTTAAACACATTTTGAGGGTTGACGTAACCGGGGGAATGGGAAGTGTTTGTAGAAAAAACCTACTTGTGAGTTTACCTGATAGTTACCTCGAGAGATGGACTGATCTGGGGGAGGGTCTTCCTGCTGGGGGAGTGTTTTAAAAGGTGTCTTGCAATCAGTCTGGGAGAACCAACACGTGAGGCGGAAGGTGGACGTTGGAGCGGGCGCGTGCGTTTGAATCTTGTTTGCAATGGTTGGTAGGGAATTAGTCCTCGATTCTGTTTGCTACTATTTAATCGTACAGTTGGGGCCACTAAGGTGTATGGGTCGTCCTCTAAGAAAGCGGGGTAGACCAAGGCATGATAGTGAAGGGGAAAGTAGTCAGGAGGTGAGGAAAATGACTCGCGTGGAAAGTGATAGCGAGTTTAAGATCATCTTTAAGATTGTAGGTAAAGATGCAAGGGCGCTAAACCCACTTAAACTGTCGGAAGAGCTGAAAGACAAAGTTGGAGTCGTGTTGAATGCCAAGGTCTTGGGGAATGGAAGTATATTGGTATTTTGCAAATCGGAAACGCAGAGAACAAAGGCTCTGAAGGTTAAGCAGTTGCTTAAAACGCCAGTGGAGAGCTTTATCCCTGATCAGGACAAAAAAGCAAAGGGAGTCATATATGTTAGTCCGGAGATCTCAGACCAAGAGATTGCTCAGAACATAAAGGGCGCAGAAGTTGAGTCAGCCCGAAGGTTCAATCAGACTGGAAATGCGGTGCTCCTTACCTTTAGACAAGAGGCCATCCCGGAAAGAGTTACTCTGGGATATATGAGTTATCCTGTAAGGCAGTACAATCGGCCCCCACTTCGGTGCTACAAGTGTCAGCGCTTTGGTCATGTGGCAGCGGCCTGTAGGGGGGCAGCCAGGTGTGGGAAGTGTGGAGGAAATCATAGTTTCAGTGAATGCACTGTTGAGCAGGCAAGGTGCTGCAATTGTGGGGGTTCCCACATGCCTTCGTCTAGAGAATGTGAATTTCACCAAAGGGCAGTAGAGGTTGAGAGGATAAGAGACGAAAGTAAACTGACCTATGCTGAGGCAATAAAAAAAGTTGGTGTAGAAAGGAGACCTGGTCCTGCTGAGGTACGGGCTGCGGTGAGTTGGCCAAGGGGGGAGGGGAAACAGGTATTTGCAACTCAGATGTTTAAGAATTTTATGGTAGATGTCCTATGGGCATCCAGGAGTATAGCTAAAAAGCCAGAAATGGTCAAAATGGTGGAGGATGCTGTGGAAAGATTTTTTGGGGGCGAATGTGGGGGGCCTCCTGACTTGCAGAGACAAGAGGAGGAGGAGGAGATGATTGGAAGGGGACTGGGAGCGACCTTTGGGTCAGACACGTTTGATGATTGTAGTGACCGGGACATGGATGGGGGCCAAGGGGTAGGTAAAAACTAGGTCGGATGTTTTGCATTTTTCAATGGAATGCGAGAAGTTTGTTAGCAAATGGGCAGGAGTTGAAAAAATTTCTTGATGACCTTAAGTACTTACCTGAGATTGTATGTGTGCAGGAAACGTGGCTGAAATCCTGTTTGGACTTTGTGATCTCTGGCTATGAAAGTGTCAGGTATGATAGACAGGACAGGTCGGGAGGGGGTTGTGCTACCTTTATACGGAGAGATGTGCAATTTCAAAAAATTAATTTGAAAACTTCTCTTGAGTGTGTTGCGATTCGAGTGTGGGAAAGAGGTGGGTGGATATATGTGGTGAATTTTTATAACCCTTGTTTACAAATTAATGTTTTAGAATTGGAGGAGGTCAAAGAACAGGTGGGTCGCCCGGTGGTGTGGGTGGGGGATTTTAATGCACATAATCCCTTATGGGGAGGGGTAAGTAGGGACGCTAATGGAAGTGTAGTTGAAGATTTTATGGATGATTGTGAAATGGTGTGTATGAATGACGGGAGGTCAACGAGATATAACATTCAAACAGGAACAGAGTCATGTATCGATTTGGCGTTAGTGTCCAGTGAGTTAGCAAGAATTGGAGAGTGGAATGTTTGGAAGCAGGGGAATATTGGTAGCGACCACTACCCAATAATTCTTAGATTTGGAAGAGATTTGGGCACTAGGGAAGAGGGGTGCCCGCAGTATCTGGATTATGGAAGGGCAGATTGGGATAAATTTTGCAGGCTGTGTGATGAACGGTGTGGGGAAATAAAGGATAGTGGAACTCTGGATGAATGGAGTGACAGTTTGTGTAAAGTTATAAGGAGTTGTGCAGTGGAGTGTGTCCCAAAAAAGAGAAGTCCTAAGAAGAGAGTGCCTGTCCCATGGTGGAATGAGGCCTGTGGGGAGGCAGTTAGGGGCAGAAATCGAGCATTTAGGTTGCTGAGGAAATACCCAACCCAGAGTGGAGCAATTGAGTATAAGAGAATGAGGGCTAAGACTAGAAGAGTGATAAAAGAGGCTAAAAGGGAATGTTGGAGGAGGTATTGTGGAAAGCTCGGAGCAGAGTCGTCAGTAAGGGAGATCTGGAGAGCAGTTCATCGTATGGCAGGGATAACGCGGCGTAGGCAGGTGCCAATATTGGAAAACAATGGAGAGTCAGTTATTACAGATATGGAGAAGGCTAGTGTGTTTGAAGATACGTTTAAAGCGGTGCATAGTGGAGAGAATCTTGGGGAGGAGAGTGTAAGGAAGCGCAGTGAAACGTTGAGGCAGCACAGGCATAAGTTGGAGATTAGTTGTGATAATTCAGATGTATGTAACTTGTTCTTTTCAATGGGGGAGCTAAAGAAAGCAATAAGTCGGGGCAAGAAGTCCGCTCCCGGTAAGGATGGTGTCAGCTATGAGATCCTCAAGAGGGTAAGTGACAGTGTCTTGGATGAACTGCTTGCTCTAATTAATAATATATGGGAAGAGGGGATTCTTCCCAAGGCATGGAAACAGGCAGTAGTTGTACCGATTTTGAAGCCAGCTAAGGAGCCATCAAAGGCGGGATCTTATAGGCCCATTGCTCTTACATCTGTCTTATGCAAAGTTATGGAGCGAATGGTGACAGATAGGTTGGAATACAAATTGGAGAGTGAGGGGAGGTTTTCTTGGGTGCAGAGTGGGTTCCGAAAAGGGAGAGGGACAATGGATGCGGTGGTTTGTCTGGATGCAGATATTAAGAAAGCGCTGGTTAATAAGGAGGTACTGGTGGCAATTTTTCTGGACATTGAGAAAGCGTATGACATGTTATGGAAAGAGGGGTTGGTTATTAAATTATACAATGCAGGGATTAGAGGGCGCATGTTATACTGGGTCAGGGACTTCCTTCAAGATCGAGTTATCCAGGTGAGGGTGGGAAGTACTCTATCTAATGGGACAGTGGTGGACAATGGCACCCCTCAGGGGAGTGTTGTCAGCCCAGTTTTATTCAATGTTATGGTAAATGATATGTTTGATGAGATAGGACCCGGGTTTGGAACATCCTTATTTGCGGATGACGGTTCTGTCTGGAAGAGAGGCCGCAATGTAGCCCACGTGATGTCTCAGGTTCAACGGGTCTTGTATAAGATTGTTGGGTGGGGACATACATGGGGTTTTAAGATCTCAATTGAAAAAACAAAGTATGTAGTGTTTGGTAATAAAACAGTAAGAGTCCAGGATTTGTACATGTATGGGCAGCCAATTGAGAGGGTAAAGGATTTTAAATTTCTTGGTGTAATTTTTGATGAGAGGCTTACTTGGAAAAAACAAATTGAAAATACGGTTGGTAAATGTGGGAAAGTGATAAATGTGTTGCGTTTGCTCGCGGGAAGTTCATGGGGGGCATCCAGGGAGACACAATTAATGATATTTAGAGCAATGATTCGGTCAAGGTTAGATTATGGGAGTGTGTGTTATGGGTCAGCAGCGGCTACTCATCTCAAACGGTTGAGTTGTGTACAGGCAAAAGCATTACGGGTTTGCTGTGGGGCCCTTCGGACATCCCCAACCTCTGCCTTACTTGTGGAAATGGGTGAGACGCCCTTGTCAATTCGGCGGTCGAAGTTAGCTATGCAGTATGTGATTAAGTTGATGGCCTATCCGGGGAGGCATCCGGCCAAGCTGGTTTTAGATACGGTTTGGGAATGGGGGGCAAAGGCAAAGGGTGGGCCCTTGGTTTATAGAATGAGGGAAGAATTGCAGAGGCTGCGGGTGGGGGAGGTAGGAGTGGCCCCGCATTTGGTGTGGACTGATGTGCCTCCCTGGATATTGCCCACTCCAGAAGTAGACATGTCTGTGATGAGGCTGGCTAAGGTCGGCTTCAGCTATTCGGGGTTGGTGAATCAGGTATTAGGTAGCAGCTGGGAGGGATTTTTGCAGATCTATACAGATGGGTCAAAGGACCCCAAGTCAAGGAGGACTGGATTTGCCTTTTATGTCCCAAAGTGTGATATTTTGCATTTTAAAAGACTCCCAGATGTATCAGTGTTCACCGCTGAATTGATGGCTATAATTTCTGCTTTGCAGTGGGTAGAGCACACTAAGCAAGGGAAAACAGTGGTGTGCTCTGATTCAGCTTCGGTCTTGGAAGCATTAGAGAGTGGTGGAGCGAATGCCAGGCCGGACCTCATCGCAGACTTGTTGGCTATTTTGTACAGAGTTGAGAGGGCTGGGGGGAGTGTGGGATTCCTGTGGGTTCCATCTCACGTGGGAGTGTATGGAAATGAAATTGCTGATATGGCTGCAAAATGGGCTTTAAAAAGAGAAATTGAGGTCAAGGTAGTTCCGGGAGTGCTAGAATGGAGATCAATTATCAAAGGGTATACTACAGCTGTCTGGCAGAAAATTTGGGAGAGCGACACTAAGGGTCGCCATTATTATGCTTTAAATCCATCGGTAAAATCAGTGGCAATGTACACAGGGAAAAGCAGGAGAGCGGCCGTAGTCCTGACCAGGCTTAGACTGGGGCATTGTGGCCTTGGGTGGGACCTTGTGAAAATTGGGAAGCACCCGGATGGTTTATGCCAACACTGCAAACAAGAACAAACGGTCAAACACGTTCTTATTGACTGCCCAGAGTATAGGGTCCAACGAGCGGAGCTATTTCGAACGGTCGCACCTGGGCATCAGAACAATAGTGTTAACCTACAGACTCTGCTAAGTCCTTCCCAGGGCCAGGATTTCGCTGTAAGAGCACTCCTGGACTTCCTAGTAGCCATCGGGCTGATGTGGATGTGATCTTGGTGCGATGCGGGAGATCACCTAGAGAGGCAGCAATGTGCCTGGAGGCACCTAGTCTGCCGGAAAGTACCCGAAGAAGAAGAAGAAGTCTGGGAGAACCAGGTAGCTGGGTACATGTGGTATGGTTCCTGAGTTCAGTTTCCTGTTTGTGTGATTATGTTAAGCATTTTGTGACAGTTATTTTTGTACATATGTAAAGTTTGATTTTGCCACATTTACCACGGTGAAATAAATGTCGGCTACAATGGGAACTTTTGAGTCTGCCTCCTACTTCACCACATTGCCCAGCTTCCCCACAAATATATATATATATATATATATATATATATATATATATATATATGTATGTGTAGCTGTCGCAGAAGAAATGTGTTTATTTTTTGTTTATATTGTAATTTAAGTTAATTATCCACAATAGTTATGCCATACCTGTGTTGCACTAGTGACCCCTTGTGGTCGATTAGGGAAATAGCAGAGCGCAAAACCACGTGTTTAATTGGATAGAGACAGACGGTTTCCGGTGTCTGAAGAACACGGACACAAAAAAGGTTGCTAAGAAAACGTACAGCATTTGGAATCAAAAACGGACTGAAAATGGACTCTAACCACTCCTAAATGTTAGTGCAGAAGGCGCACACGGTATGTACTTGTATTTTTGATGAATGTGGATGTTTTCTTTTACTTTTAAATTTTAATTTTATTGACAAATATATTGTTTTTGCTCATAGTTTTTCACGGTGGTTCGTCGAAGGTCCAGTAAAAGAAAAGGCTGTGACAAAATAAATAACGACTAAAACATCAGTTGGAGCGTGGCTTTATCTGTACAAACAATAAACTTTGGGAGCAGTTATAATATATATATATATATATATATATATATATATATATATATATATATATATATAATGTCTTCATAGGTAATTTGCAAAAGTGGCAACAGTGACCATGGCAGGTAACATGGAGTAGTCCTTTATGCATGGATCCAGTTTAAATTAAATTTCAGCTTTAAAGTCATGTCCAGAAGAAGGCACAAACCGACACCCGTTGCTCTGCTTTTTATTCTGTGCTATAATATCTTGCAAATGATGAGTGTCTGGCAATCACAATCACACTTTAAAGTCAATCAATCCAAATATTGTTGCCGGGGTGACATGTGCAAGATCTAAAACCGTCTGCTTCAGTGTCTCTTGTCACTCTCAATGATGTGATGAAACTTTACAGAAGAACGACAGTGAGGGGGGAATCTGATTATTTCTAATCGGATGAAGCGTCTATGACTGTTTGTTACATTTTGGTGAACGTCAAGGTCATACTGTGCCATTCTCAGATTTGCACTTTCTTTGAAACTGCACACATGAAAACCGAGCTCAAAGGGTCTCCTACACCAATGTGAGTCTAAAAGCAATCCCATCGGAGTGGCCTTGCAAGTTGAATATAATAGCAATGCTTGTGTCCTCTTAGTGCTCGGTTGAGTGGAATTTGCTCCGCCACTACAGACACTTCTTTCCTCCATTTCAAAAGATCTCTCTTCACTTTTTCTCCTAATTGAGAGTTGTATTTTAGAGCTGTGCCTGTTGTGGTTACCAGTAATTTGTCTCACTGTGAAATCCCACATTACATTACAGATAATCTTTACAAACAAAACCGCAGTGTAATCAAATTACAGCTGTTTCCGACGAATGCTGCCCCGCTTCTTGGCGTATCGCAGAGCTGTCTTCATCACGATACATACCTGATGGAGGACGCGCAGCATAGCTCTATTGTTGTACATATTTGCCACTGTGTGACTCCACTGCATATTTATTGGGTTTGCCACTTCCATTTCCTCTCCATACTTAATCATTCTCAAAGCTGCAGATGGAGGTACATAGACAAGCTGTCTAAAGGTACTAATGAAGGCCTTTTTAAATAGAATTTCAAATTGGATTTAAGAGAACATTATGTTCAACTAAAAGGCACATTTTTGACTGTGACAAAAATGTTCAAGTGTATTCATATTTTGAAAGGCTTAAATCATTCTTTATTAAAGCTGGGGTACCTGATTTGTTGGTGTTGTAGAATACATTTATTTTTGCCACCTCAGATTATGTTGCAAACACAGCAAACCACAGACCTTGTTGTAATGTCTTTAGCTAAAGTTTTATTGAGCAATGGATGATAGAAGTCTAACCTAAACTAGTGTAATTTATCATGGGGGTGGCCACCCCTGCTTCACTTTGTCACCACTCAATGCTGTATGTGCATATAATTACATTCTTTGAACAATTTGAATACACAGGAGGAACTGTGAGAGCTAGAAACAAGTTTGGGGCAAAACCAAAAATGTCACTGTTTGAACAGGAAAAATTAGGTACCCCAGCTTTAAGTTTCTAACCAGGTTATAATGCTAGCGTTTTATTCAAATATAAGATAAAAAAAGTCACATTTTCAGATACGTAACGAAAACAGAAAGATGTTCAGAGTGACTTGTTTTTTGCTGTATTTAATGGGTTCTAAGTTTGTTTTTTTGTTTTTATTTTTTCACCTTGCTCTCTGGAACCTTTTCAGTGTACCATTAACTTTGTACACACATTCTCCTTGTGAACAGTTATTGATTTTGAAGGTACCTCAACCCTGAAAACAACCCAATAAACAAAACAGCAAGTGCTCTGATGATTTCATCTGGCCATACCGCCTTTGCTCTGCCCGATCCCGTCAGACCTCAGAAGCTAAGCAAGGAAGGGCCTGGCAAGACTTGGTTGGGAGACCATTTGGGAACACCAGGAAGCCTGGCAAATGTAGTGTGGTGTGAGTGTTTGGTGGTGGTGGCTGATGTGCGCAGACTGGTTCCCTCGCTTATCATCACCGAGTATGGAGTGAATAAATAATGCACCAAATTGTAAAAGCGACTTTGAGCGTCTGAAAAAGCGCTATATAGAGACTAATGCATTATTATTATAATTATAAATTCCCCTTTTATTGCTCTGTGACCAATATTTGGCACTATAATTGGTAATGTGAAGTTTTGGGTTTGATTTCATATATTACCAAGGAAAGAAGTACAAACTGAATAGTATTTCAGTATTATTTTTAAAGCAGAACTAAGTAACTTGTGCACCCTAGAGGCCATAAGCGCCACTGCAGGTGTCGTATTATGTTGTGTTGTTTTACTCATTAATTGTCTGTGAGCAAGGCCGTGGGAACCCAGGGTGCTGAGGGTGCTGCAGCACCCCCTGGTGGATAGTTTGCAAATTACATGCAATATTATTAAATAGGAAATATGCACAGAAAAAAAGTAGTTTGGGGGTAAACTTTATCCCTCAGCACCCCCTAACTAAAATGTCTTCCCACGGCTCTGTCTGTGAGAGTAAATACTACGCTGACAAAAAAAAGACAAAGGGAGAGAGGGATATTGTACATCCAATTACACAATGGAGATCATGTTTTTCCACTCAAAGTTGGCTGTAAATTATACTGTTTAAGTGGCGCTAGCCCGCAGTTAGCTTTGCCCGTTAACCTGTTAGCTTCTTCTTCGTGATTCCATTAGTGTATTGGACCGTTTAATTTACTTCAATGATTGGACCCCCCAACTGTCCCATTAACACTTGTATTACCTCCAGAGGGACTACGAAAAGGATTCATTAAGGTAAACAAGTTATTTGTACTGCTTTAAAGACAATATTTTAGATGCTTTGCTAAAAGGGCCTTTCAGTGTTTTAGTTTTCGGAACACACCAAACTATTAAATATAAACTTTCATTCTTCATTTATTTTTGCAATGTCAAATATCTGATATAGCCTACTCATCAACTCATTAATCCATTCATTCTATTCATTTTAAATATAATATGTACTGCTTTCTTCACCGTGTCTTTTGCTGTCCTTTTACACTGAGCATAATTATAATGGAGCGGACAAACATGTAACAAATCTGTAACAAATAAAATCATTGGGAGCCTCAATTAGCCATCCTTCATAAGCTCGTGTCAATGCTGCATGCTCCATGTCCGCAGGGCAGGCTGCAGAGAGAGGAGATAGCTGCATCAGCCCTGGCTTTTGTCACCAACTCTGACCTGCCTTTCACTCCCAGCTGACTGTTTACTGAGCTTCCCATGCATTTATCCGTGAAGGGCCATGACACGGTCTGCTGCACACTCACTGCCCCCCAGTGGCTCGCTAATAATAGTGCGCGTTTTCGCCACGCCACTGCCCTGCACCACCACGCCACACTTCAAAAATCTTCAGCAAAAATCAAAATATTGTTTTTATTTTCTCCCGTCTGACCATGATTCTCTTGCATCTTATTTGCTCTCATTCAGAGGCACTACATCACTTTGAATGCAGTCGAGAACCTTACCAATTACCCCACAGTATATTTTTTATCAGCATTGCACAAATAGGCAGCGCGAGCCTTGCATATATTAGTATTACGACTTGATTGAACATGGGGAAACCCAAATCAGATGTGTTTCAAAGTTCTTTCTGTTTTTCTCTTGCCTTTTATGAGGAATGCGCACAGGCTTTTTCATATCGGGTCATTGAAGGGGTCAAAAGGTTGCGGGGCTCATTTTGAGTGGGTAGTTGTGGTGGGAGGGGAAGAGTGAAACTAACAGCAGGGGGCGATATTGTGTTGCCATTATGGGAGCACATCCAGGGCATATAATCCCCGGATTTCTTGTATGGCAGCCAATCAGATGAATGATACACACGCACACACAACTGGCTGGGATGAGTCTGCCCTTTGAGAGACTGTTTGTTCTAATTTCGCTGGTGAATTACATAGGGATTTTCAATTTGGCTCCAAAAGGAATGGGTCTATGTAAGCTGACTGTCTCTGGACATAAAACAGACACACAATCCGCAGCAGAAGAGACGGCAAAGTTCTCTTAGGTCAAGTAAACATTTCCTCCGCATATAAAAAAAGTGAAATAATGAGCGCAGCTAAATGACTGTGTAAGTTGCTAATATGCGATCAAATAGTGCATTCTTCCTCATGTGAATTATGCCTTCAGTTTGTTTTAGAATTGTATGTAATGTTAACCAATGTCAAAGTGGATAGCCAGTTTGAACGGTCTCAGTATAGTCATGGATTGTGCATAGGATGAATAAAAGTGGTATTTACTGCAAAATATTTGATCATTTTAGAGAATAAAGGGGGTGGAGGGGATTGTTTAAAGGTCAAGACATTTGATCAAAAAGTCCAGCAACAGAAGCAGCCCCGAATGAAGCAGGTGTATTTATAAAGTCTCTTTACTGCTCACCAGAGTATTGATGGATGTGTTACAGTGTAAGGGCTCATGCTTTTTGTTTGCATGCTCTCTTTGTTCCGCTCTGACCTTTTTGAAATATAGTTGACCTTCCTATTGTGGGCCTGTTGTTTGGCACTTTGTGGAAAATGTCAAAGCCCTCCCTCTCGTTGATGTAGGAATTACCAGGTGTTGACCCAGAATCCATTATCTCCTATTAGAGCTTGTCTGTCTGTTAAAGAGAACACAGTACAGTGCTCTTTGTCAGCACAATATTAGAACCTATTTATTCATGTTTGGACTTTTGATTGTCTGTTTCACTGTGTTTTTCGTTTTGACATCTTTCAGAGCAATACGAAAGGAGCAGTGTGCAATCGTAATGCAGCGCCCGGTGACCCATCTCCAGAGGTCGAGCCCAGGCCAATAGATCAGCCATATTTGTGCAGCCCTGTGAGCCAACTACTGTATATCTTATGATAGTGTTACAGAAACAGTTTGATATCAAAATGAAATAAACTAAAGTGTGGCCATTGGTCTCTATATTTTTTAAGTAGAGACTGGGGCTATTTTTCATATATCTTCACATTCCTTTTTAAGATAAGATAGCCTTTATTGATCTCACAATGGAGAAATTTACTTTCAGCTCTTAGAAACACTCAGGGTATGCAAATAGGCAGGAAATGTGAAAAAAAAACAACTATTAAATAATGGTATCTTATATACAATGACCAAGGACTTTGTGGTGACAAAAAGTCAGTGTCAGTGCACTGTGTGCACTGTGACCGACTGTGGTCGGTCCGTGAGGTAGTCGATGGTCCATGCAGTGAGATGTTCATCCACTCTCGCGTCCTCCAGCTTCCCCGGCAGGACGCGGTGCTGGAGGAAGTCCGTATGGTGGGGGCTGGAGACGTGGGTGGAGGCAGTTGAAGGTAGTCGGGGGAGGGGGGAGTGTCCACTGGGCTGGAGATGTGTGAAGAGGTGGGAGCAGGGAGGGGGGCAGAGGGAGTTTGGGGAGAATCAAAACGGTTGAAATGTTGGTTGAATTCATCTGCCCCGCGCTGGTCTCCATCAGCTGTCCCTCTGGCACTTTCTCCATGTCCGGACATGTTCTTCAGTCATCTCCACATCCGTACGTTGCCCTGCTCCAGCTTCTCTCCATAGTCCTTCCTGGCCTTCCTGATCCTCCACATTGTGACCCTCAAACAGTCCTTCAAATAAGTGAGGACCACCCAAAATGTCCTCACTTTACAAAAATGTCCTCACTCTGTTGGTTAAAAACTCAAAGGTCCTCACAATGTCGTAAGTACAAGTGTACACACACACACTCACACACACACACGCAATGGTTCCTTTTGTATAATCATTGGCTTCTCTGATGTGGTCCGAGCTGTTATTATTCCAAATAATCACCCAGCAGTGTCCGTTTTAGCATTTCACACACACAAATACCATTAGGAATCTCAAATTTGCTAACAGCGGGCTCGAGGCAGGGTGATACGTGCCCATCTATCATCATTATCAGATTTTTTTTGTCCCCTGGCTCGCCGCGCTCGCTGTCGACACAGTAGCAAACCCTAATGATTTGTGTCATTGATGAAAGCCCCCCGCATAACTGCGCAACCAGCCATTTCTCAGAACACTGACTCCCAACTATTTCCAACATCTGGAACAACTGCGGAATACATAAACATGAAGGGTCGGGTGGGGGTCTGAGCTAGGGGTGCCATCTTCGACCCGGATTTCAAAGACGAGCATGAGACCAAGTTCGCAGGGAGTTTACAAGAGGGGAATGTAAACAGCAGTGACGGATGGGTCACTAAAACCTTGTGTGGTTGGGAGGAGGTGTGGTCAAGAGTAGTGCAATACCCTACTTATGAACGGTATTATGTGGAAATCTGACCTGGGCTCTGAGGGGAGCATTCTTACACTCACACTGAGTTTTCCTACTGTATTAAAGCTCCATTAGAAATTTCCCCATTGCTTGTCTGCCATGGACCGCGCTGATAGTAGAGCGGATCGTCTTATAACCAGAAGGTCGGTTGCTCGAATCCCAGCTACCACAGGTCCACACTGTCATTGTCTCCTGAGGCAAGACACTTCACCCATCTTACCTCCAGCGTCTGTGCACACTGAATGGCCCTCATTTATCAACATTGCGTAAACAAATGGTGTATGCGTAGGTGTATTTCCGATATACGCCAGAGGGTGCGTGACATTTATGAACCTGTGCTTTCCGCTCAGATCTTATTGTACGCAAGCGCAGCTGATGGTAAATGCCACGGAGAAATCCTAGCGTCATTTGAATGAAACGCCCAAAAATATTCACGTATGAGGAGGCCTCACCCATGGGTTTTACGGCACGCACGCACAAAACACGGCAAAAAAGAACATTTCTCCAACCAGGAAATGATAAATAGTTGTTTATATGATATTAAAAAATCTGTCAGTAACCAACATTAACCGTATAGCCAATCCAAGATCACATTTACTAATAAAAACTATTAAATAAGCTGTAGGCCTAAATAGCCTATATAAAAAAGGGTATAAAATTAGACCACATAAAAAAAAGCGTGGATATAACGCTGCAGTCAGAGCCGACTCTGGACCATGATCTGAACCAGCGAGAAGCAGCTGTTCAGCTCCGCGACTCGATCCGCGCTGGAGCCGGGGGCAGAACTACTCGCCTTTCGGCCTGAGCAGAGCTTTCCGATATACGGTCCACAGACTCAAACCAACCAGAACACGGAGCATGGCCTCGCGCAGACCCAGGTGAGGCCCGGTGTCCCGGTACACGGCAGCGGCAGCGGGTGTGAGGCGGGGAATCCACACAAAGTTTGCGCATGCAGCGGTATTTAAACACAAAAAACGAAACATAAATATAAAAAACATCGTAAGCATCACTGTGGCTGCAGTCCAGGTTCTAGTGTCTCTGGTCCGGACTGGGCCTCTGGGCTCGGACCCGTGTCGGTGCAGCTCAAGTCCATAAACATTAACGCTGTCGCCTTGTTTCATGTTTAAATCACTAATGAGGATAATATGCGGCGTGGCAATGCAATTCAAGCTGTTAAAAACTGTTTTCCTGAGCTGTTTAGTGTTTAGTTAAAATTGGTGTATCATGTTCCACCTCCTGACTTGGTGTAGGATTTGAGCGCACCGTACGCCAGGTGTACGGTGCGCTCAGATTGATAAATGCCACAACAGGCGGTGATTTTTCGTATACCCCACATACGCTCTGATTTCACCGTACACAAGTTTGATAAACGAGGTCCAATGAATGAACGAGTGAGTGGTTCCGGGATGTTAAGTGCCTAATGTAGGTTGAAAAGGGCTACATACATTTAAACAAGATTTCTGAAACCCATGTTGTGATACAAAAAGAGGATATTGGTGAGGGCAACTTCAAAACTCTGAAGTGCTTTTTTTTTTATGATTCTGCTGTTAAGGTTACAATTTCATAAAACTGTGAGTACTCATTTAATATTTGCCACATCATGTTCTGATTTCTGATGAAACCCTCTTTTTTTCTTTTCATATCTCACCCCCAAACGTGACTCTTCCTTTGTTAGAATCTTGTCTAAGTGGCTGAAAAGAAGCAGATATATATTTATGCCCTTGAGCCGGAGGAGCGATTTGCCAACTCCAGAGAGGGGCTTTCATGTCAAAAGCTAATTTTCCCTTGCAAGCTCCTCATGGGTTCACAAGTGTGTTTAAAAATCTAAGCTTACAGGGATGACATATTAAACACGGGGCATGAGGAATGGAATGAAATGACGGCTTCTCCCAGTTTTCTATTATCTCTCGTCCTTATCGCTCCAGGCTTTTTAAGACGCATCAACACTCACTTGTTCCCAGGGCCATGAAATCAAGCGACTTATCGGAGCATTGCTTCTCCACTATCTAAACACACGAGATGCAGGAAGATTGGGTGCAAAGGCTCCTCTTGTCAGTTATGTCCCAGCATGCATGTTGTAAGTTAAGTTATCCTTTATTAATCTCTGTAGAGAAATCTCTTTTAGAGAAATTTGTTCTCGACATTTGACCCATCCTCTGTGTCACTGGGGCGAGCTGTAGGAGCAGTGAGCTGCTGGCATGGGCCTGCAGGACACAATGACAGCGGAACATGGTGCAACAAAAAGTATGTTTCTATCTCATTTAGTTCCACGTTATTGTCCATTGGAATAAACATAGTTTATGCGGTCAAACTCGACATGAAGATCGATTTAAGGGTTTTATGACTTGTTATTGCGCTAATCAAAGGAAAATGTATTGAAATTGATTAATTTATTAATTAAACACACCCCTAGTATTGAATAACCCCAGATATTGGTATCGGAAGTAAAAAACACTGGCTTGGTGCATCTTTACTCTATATGATATGGAAAAGGAGGCCCAGCAGAAGAATCTACACACTACATCCAAGGTAAATATGAGGTCTTATTTATTTTGGTATTTCCACATGATGATAAACTTAAAATCTATATAAATAGATTTTTTGTGTTGTTCTTTTCCTCCAAAACAGGGCCCTAGCAAAATACATAAGAGCCGTATATATGTAGTTTATATCATAAATGCAAACAATCTCCTCCTGTGTCAGAAGAGAGGAAGTGCTCTAGATGAGAACCAGATGTCGGCTGAGACATGAAGGGACTGTTTTTTTGTAGTGCTCCTTAAACCGGATTGTACTTGGACATGAGCCATAAGGACTCAATACATTTGTCCTGGTATAGGTCAGAAAATAACTCACTTAAAGATATTTTTAACTGAATTGATAATACAACATCATGCAATGCCTTTGAGTCAGTTTTGCTAAAATTATTGGAATAAAACAAATGTAAATTTGTCCAAAGAGGATAAGTCTCAGGAGCAGCGTTAGCTATTGTGCTGACTTCTGATGATGTTGTTTTTTTATAAATGTCAGTGATGCAGATGTTCTCTAATGCCTCCGACTCCAGTACGGACAGAGGAAGGACTTAACATTTGCTCCCAAAAAAATATTTTTATAAGCGCTCAAAAGGAGATGTTTCAGATGGTAATACTCTTGAAAGAGCAGGCTTTAGTGACATAAAGAAGAGTTAACAAATTATATAGTAATACAAGTACTCTCTCATTGTTTGGATATGCAATATTTCGGCAGGCTCTCAGTGGTCCAGGAATACTGTTCACGATATTGCATATTTTTAAAAATGATTTGGTGTATGTGTCTTTTTGTTTGATTTTCATGCATTAGTTATTGTCTGCTTCCACAAACCTTTTGTAGCAATTAAGGGATCACTGTTTGCCATCACAGACTGATGGTCGGTTAAATTGCAAAATCATTGGGGTTCACATCTAAGCTTGCAATGATTTTTCAGATCTATTGGGAGAGAAGAGCTGATGATATCAGTCCAATGCACATTGTGTCCTTTAATCCGGGGATCAGTGACTTGAGCCTCCCAAAAAAGCTAGATGCTAGTCAAAAGCCCTGAACAACATTCCCAGTCTTGCTTTGATCTGTGGTGAGCAAGATATCATTTTAAGGCCAACACACCTTTCTCCTCAGCGGGACACATCAGAGCCCAGATGCTGCCGGGGTCGACACTATCCAGGCAGGTTTGGCCCTTGAACGTGACGTGATCCCCAGGGCTTAACACCAGCATGGCTCTGGCTTCCCGTGTCAGCACTCAGACCTCGAGGAAGGGCATCTGCTCCTGTTTAACATCAACACCTACAACACTGGCTCCCCTCACTACCCTTCGTGACGCCTCCTTTGTCAAATAACAAACTCCAGCATATACTGATAGGCCAGTATATGCGGCAGTATGTGTGCAGATGTTGGATACATGACGTCAGAGATGTACACGCACTTGCAAGTAATGCTTACCAGTATTATGCTGACTCTAAAACCATAGTCCTCCCTAACGTTTTGGATCTGATGAAAGATACAGTTTATTGACGATCAGAGAGTGTACAGCTGTCATGAGCTCTTTGTGTTCACCAGTTCACCTCTGTCTCTACTAACTTCCTTTATTGTGTATAGGCTCCTTCAACCATAATATTTTGCCTTATCTCACACAAGCTCCCTGGTATTCTCTCACGGTCCCCATTCTTACATATTTCGATTTCTAATTGTGATTACTATACTGTATGTTTGCTATTATAGTTTACAAATCCAATGGCTCTTCAATTTGTGTTCATTTCTAGTATGGAGCTATCACAGTATGGAGTTACATACCAGCCTGGATGTGTTCTGGCTCAGTGCCCATGTCGCCTTGTCATTGGTTTGACCTGTCAGCTGTCACAATGTTAAAATACCCAGTGGTCTTTTGTGCTAGAGTTTCTCTGGGTATATTTAAATATAATGGTCTAGTTCGCCACAGCACTTGGGGTCACTTAGTTTCTGGCAGTGCGGCAGTGATTGAAGCGACCTGCCTGAGACTGTGCTGTGGTAATGTGTGTGCCCTCAAAATGTCGTTATTGGGTTACTCGGCCACAGTTTTTCTTCATTGCGCTGATAAGTCTCTCTCAGACCTGCAAGGAAAAATCCTCCAACTGATTTACTTTGTCATTTAACCACAGCATAAATGGACTATTTCATGACTAGGCCCATTGGTGTGAGGGTTATATAATATTTTTTGTAAAAAGATCCATTTGCTCTCATCAGCTGCTGCAGTGAGAGTTGTTTGCAATATTTTGTTTCTTTCCAAAATGGAACTGGGTGTATACGCTCTATTCTGCCTAAATCTATGTAATTTTGCTGCAGTCACCCTGTCCAGCTCCTTCACCAACTCAACCGTTGATCATTCTCAAGGGTGATGTGTCCCATAGGCCTAGGTGCAGCAAAAGGGTTTATATTAGTGCTCAGGCACAAAGCACTGGTCTATGTTGTGGGTTCGAGGCCTGACCAAGGTTTGCTGAATGTCTCTTACTCCTCCTCTCCCTCTTTCAGACTGAACTAGGTAAGAAAAGGCCCATGAACTTTGGTGCATGGGCCTTTGCAACCTAACCCTTAAGATTAAGAGGTGACTTGCCATATAATCCATAATTATCACAATACAAATGAGCTGAAAAGAACAGCTCTTCTATTAACAAATAGAAAAAATACAGAGATGAATACAAAAAAGCTTTACAGAAGTGTAGTAATCTGAGTGGCATCAATAAGCCACATAGCAAGTTCTTGTTTTATTAGCTTTGGCTTGATTTCGGACCGCATGCCATGTGTGCATGCATGTGCCTTAGCGTCATTAAGATGACCAAATGAAAGAATAATGATCAAGTTCAAAACTTAAATAATTGTCAGCCAGATGCTAAATACATATTTTTTATGCAAAAATTGCTGCTAGCTAATACCCGTCAAGTTGCCTTATAAAACCTCTTGCACAACTGAGTTGTGGTGGAACAAAGTAATCAGCCCTGTGTCCTCAGTAACTTTGTGAACCTGGCTTCCAAAACACCACAGGGATCTCGTTATTTTATGAGACGTTTGCATAACACAATAAGCAGCCTTAGGGGATATCTATATCTAATCTGCAGCCCTTACAGTGACTAATGCCGAATCCACTTTGAAATCAAACAACATTCTTCACCAGCTAAACTGCACTGTTAGCCAGACCCCCTTTGTAGGATTTTTTCATCAAGGGAAGCTTGATTTAAGGCGATTTACTGCTCGGGCATCCAGGTCGACTGCATATGCACAGTACAATACAGAGGCGAGCCATCACCTCCCAGCAGGCAGCTCGAGAGACAACTAAATTAGACCTTAGGCACTGGGACTTTCCTCTCCGAAGCGAGGGTGCATTTCCCTCGCTGATTCGGGAGAATCAGATGGAGTAGATTAGTGGTGTGGTTTTGATGATAATGAGTGTAACAGAGCGTCCGCTGCACCCTGCTCTCCTCTGATGGAGTTATTGACTGAGCCGGCACTAAACCATAAATATATCCCACTGGAGTCACCGTGTCGCAACACTACCGCGTGCACATTATTCATGCATCTGAGATTATTCTGAACTTTAAGCGTTTAGAGGGAAGAATGTCTCTTATGAGTGCACATGACATTGAATTTGTGACCAGAAAAACAGTATTGTATTGTATTGTATAAAGTTTGACTTCAAAATATGTTTTACTGCTTAATTTATTTACAGTATATGGGCACAAGCCGAAAAACAACCATTGATGCGGGCGTGGAACCATCACAGAGGTCACCTTGTATATTTGACCTCTCTAGTTATGGATCCTTGTGTGATAGACAGGAGATCTGCCCACTTTATCATTTGCATGGACACATTGTTGGAACATCTATGTCTGGAGCTTAGAATTATATGCTTTTCAAGGGAATTTGTTTACTTTAGACTATCTACACCTATTGTTTTCATCTGGGTAAATAGTTGCTTTCATGTTGTTTGCGAAGGTAAGAAGTACACAAGCCAGTCTGTGAATGCAAGGCCCATAATTGCCAAAAACCCCTGGAAGAGGAAACGTAATCATATACAGCATACAAATTATGGCCCAATAAAGATTAGGTAACAGCATGAACAAATTAAAGTGCTGTGAAAACGGAAGGATTAGCGCAATTACACTCATTACTCAACATCCATCTCTGAGACCTGGGCCCGGGCTCACACACAACAGGAAGGCCCGATCCATAAAAGAGCAGGCGGATCGCAAGGAATGTTGGAATCTCTTAATGCACACATTTAGTTCCTTTGCAGAAAGTGGCAACATGTCTGAACAGCTTGTGTGGAGCTAAGGACTATGCCACTAGCTGCAGGGCTGCTATAAATACACCAGCGACACTACATAACACAATGGAGTCGAGTCAAGTGAAATTATAATGTTTTTCAAGAAGCAGCATTGGCGCACACCTTGGAGTTGACAAACAATATGGGTGGAAAAAAGAAGCTGAGAAAATGAAAGCTAACTGTGTGTCGACCTGACCCACATGACCTTGGAGGTCCGGGGAAACTGTAGCACTCGGAGGAAACCTGGCTGGCCTCTGTCTCCTCTGATCCTCTGAAATGGTGCAGTGCCTCCTGGGTTTGTCCCTGTTTCAGAGCGTGGTGTCCTGCACTGGTCAGCTCCACCTCCTCCTTCCTCTTCCTCCCTCCACTCCCTCCGCTTCACAACAGTCTTTCAACATCTCTCGTTTGCCCTTTTTTGTTTCCTGTAGCTCCTCTTGGGACGCCTCCACTGTGCTGCAGCTGTGAGGACTCTTGGTGCCTCTTCATAAGTACACATTTCCTAAAGATGAAAAATCAGTACTGTTTAATTAAATTATACGGTATCTCCATTATTAGTGATGCCAATAGGGGAACACAAGCTTCAGTTTCTTTTGTTTATGTTCAGTGTCATATGCATTCACTATTTTATTGGGATTTAATGCTAATGTTACTGGTGAATTGGTACACATGAAGAATATATGTGAAAAATATTGTGATGTAAAAGAAATGCTGTCAAAAATGTGCACAGAGGAGTTTCCTGGATATAGGTGTAACAGTGAGCGCCTATATTCTGCTGCTATTCTATTGAAATACAGTGAATCCCATCAAGGATTGAGAGAGCAGCTCTATCAACACCTGATATGTTTGTTTGTTTACTTTATTGTCCCCGTAGGAAAATGTGTCTTCTGCATTTAACCCATCCTTCGATGCCACTGAGGCAACAAGGAGCAGTGGTCGACGGCAGTGCCGCACCCGGGGACCCATCTCCATGATGTGGAGCCAGGCTGATGGTCAGAATCACCTGGCTGGAGGATTGACCTATTGCACATGTTTTTAGTGGTAGGGGAAACCGGTGTACCTAGAGGAAACCCACGCAGACACGGGGAGAACATGCAAACTCCACACAGAAAAGCCCCGTCCTGGTGGGAATCGAACATTAACATGCACTGTCCCAACCAAATAAATAAATAAATAAGAACCCTGACCTTCTAGCTGTGAAGCGGAGGCACTAACCGCTGCGCTACCGTGCCGCCCGTACCGTGTTATGTTGCATTGTGAAGGAAATATGCCCTGTGATATTTGGTGATGAGATTTTACATCAAGTAGCCAGACATAAGGGATTCCCCTCTGTAACAAAGATTGCCAATTTGACTCATTGTCCATTGTATGAAAAGGATGTAGGTTTTCTCTATTGTCAAAGTGACACCTTTTTAAGATCTGTAGGGGGATTTCATTGCTTGATGGACTTTAGTGAAAGAGTAATGTTCCTGATTCTATTGAATCAGTTTGGTCAATATCACCTACAGTATGTATACCATGTGTGGCTTCAGCTTCATTAGCGTTTGTTAAATGTGCACAGTGCTCACCTTTGACAAGACGAAGTGGCTGGCAAAAAAGATAACAAGTTTTGACATTTGAAAGTACATATGTGTGTTAAATGAAACCTTTTAGTTAAATGTACAGTAATTTGTGAATGTAAATAGTACGTAAGTACGTAGTGTTTTATGTGTTAGTCCTGAGCTGCTGTGACTGAGCCGCACTGCCACTGTGGGTCAACCTGACCAACATGTTTTTGGAAGTAGAGGAAACCGTAGCAACCGGAGGAAACCTGGCTGGCTGCTTTCAGTCTCCTCTGATACTCTGAAATGGTGCACCGCCTCCTGGGTTTGCCCCTGTTTCAGAGCGTGGCGTCCTGCACTAGTCAGCTCCACCTCTTCCGTCCTCTTCCTCCTGCACAGCTCCCTCCGCACCACAACAGTCTTTTACCATCTTCTGGGAAGTGTTTAGCAGATAATCTATTTTAATCTCCAGTGAATGTCTATTAGCCAAAACAATAGAAGGCATGTCTTAGCTGTGTGGCTTAGCTGTGAGTCTTGCCCGGATACCACCTTGTCTGGTATCTGGGCGTTTGTTTCCTGTAGCTCCTCTTGTGACGCCTCGACTGTGCTGCAGGTGTGGGAGACTCTTGGTGCCTCTTCAGTGTCTCAGAAGAATATATGTGTAGGTCTCAAATGGGTTTAGGTGATAAGCTAGCAGTTTACTTTTAAAAATCCACCGAACCCGACAAAAACACGACAAAGACGTACAAAAGTATCCAGTAAAATAATGTGGAACACAAAAACCACAAATGCAGTTTGTGGCGAAAAAAAATAATTCAGCTCTACCAAGGGAGAGGGAGGATGCTGTCCATTGCTGTGTAAGTGTCCTAATATCCTGCGTAGAGAAGGACATTCAGTAGTTTGATAGGCTTAATGGGTTAATATGTTGTTTTGTTTGATTTCCTGTCATGGCTAAAAATTTAACTTTTTTATGTCAAGAGTATAATGAGAATAATAATAACAACAACAAGATAGATCATATTTACAGTTGTGGGCATATTATTTTCAATGGTGCAGTCATCTGCCATAAATCAGAGCAAATTGTAAATGTCTCGCTGTTCGATTACGATATATTTTTTATAGTACTAAAATTAAGTCCAACACTGAACAGTGAACTTGGTTTAGTCTTGTAAATCAAAAGAACGGGCATACACTGTGCTTTTCATGTCAGAACCTCTCTGGCAGAGAGGTCTAAGCTCACGCACATCCCTCAGAAGTTCAAGAGGAAAAAGTGAAAGGAAATCTAAACACATGACCCTCTTAAAATGGATACGCCTCAACCGTTCCTTTGTAGTGGCTTCGCATGACAAATCCCAGGTGCAAAAAGAGAAGCAAGTGCAAGAATGGGGCACAATACTTAAAAGGAGAAGGCAGGCAGCGGTACGGCCACAAGATTACTGTATTAGTAAAACACTGACAAAAATAACATTAAAGGTGCATTATGGAACTTTTATTCGGGAAAAGTTGATATTTGTGCGTATTTCACCTAGTGACCCAGCGGCCATATGAGCGGCCTGGCGCCTTTATTTTTGATCATGGTGGCTTCTACAACTCTCCAGGATCAATTATTTTGTAGATTTTCTGGGCAGAGTGTTCGTTAGCAGTCAAAACCTTCCAAACAATTGACCCTTGAGTGTCCTAGAGACCTCTGTGATGGAAGGTAAAGACGCCATACTCAGGGAACATTTTAGAGTTCCAATTTTAGGGGCACCTGGGAGGGTTTGAGGAGGAGGATCTCCCTCAGAAAATGTGTACCGAACATATGTCATTTCTTGTAATTTGATGCATTTGAGAGGAACTAATTACATTGCAACACACTTGTAAAATACACACACACATACATTTACACAGATATATATATATATACACACACACACACACACATATATATATATATATATATATATATATATATATATATATATATATATATATATATATATATACACAGTGCCTTGCGAAAGTACTAATACACCTTGAACTTTTGCACATTTTGTCATGTTTACAAACATAAAGGTTTTATTTTGAACCTTTTTACTGAAAGTTCACACACAAGTAACAGACAACTGTGAAGTGAAAGCAAAATGATACATGACTCTGTTATTTAAAAAAAAAAAAAAAGTCGGACGTGCACAAGTATTCATACAGCTTGAAATAATACTTTGTGGAACCCCCTTTTGCAGCAAGTCTTTTGGGGTATGGCTACAAGATTTGCTCATCTAGAGGCTGACATTTCAGCCCATTCCTCTTTACAAAACAACTCAAGCTCTGTTATATTAGAAGGTCTTTCCACAGATTTTCAATAGGATTTAGGTCAGGACTTTGACTGGGCCATTCTAACACATTAATATGTTTGTTTTTAAACCATTCCATTGTAGATTTAGCTTTGTGTTTAGGGTCATTGTTCTGCAGGTTTTCCTCCAAAATGTCCCTGTATTTGGCTCCAACCATCTTCCCAACTATTCTCACAATCGTCCCAGTCCCCGATGAGGAAAAGCAGCCCCATAGCATGATGCTCCCCCCACCATATTTGACACTGGGGATGGTGCACTCAGGACGATGAGCAGTGTTAGGTTTGCTCCATACATAACGTTTTGCATTTGGGCCAAAAAGTTACATTTTTGTCTCATCTGACCAAACCACCTTCTTCCACATGGTAGCTGTGTCCTCCATATGACTTCTAGCAAACTTCAAACGGGATTTCTTATGGCCTCCTTTCAATAATGGCTTTCTTCTTGCCACTCGTCCATGAAGGCCAGATTTGTGTAGAGTACGACTTATAGTTGTCCCATGTACAGATTCCCCCAGCTCAGCGGCAGTACGTCGCAGCTCCTCCAGAGTTATCTTGGGGCACTTGGTTGCATTTCTGACCAGTGCTCTCCTTGTTCGGTCTGTTAGTTTAGGTGGACGGCCATATCTTGGTAAGTTCGCAGTGGTGCTATACTCTTTCCATTTCCGAATGATGGATTGAACAGTGCTCCGTAAGATGTTCAAATCTTGGGAAATCTTTGTATAACTTAACGCTGCTTTAAACTTCTCCACAGCTTTATCCCTGACCTCTCTGGTGAGCTCCTTGGCCTTCATGATGTTGCTTAGTGACCAATACACTCTGACCATAGCTCTGAGGCCCTCACAGAACAGCTGGAATTATACTGAGAGTAGATTACACACAGGTGGCCTCTACTGAATGGTTAGGGCAAGGTGTGAACATTCTGCAGTCATTAGGAATGTTATAAAGGAAATTTAATGCTGTATGAATACTTATGCACGCCCATCTTTTCACTTTTCTATCTTTTGAAAAATAACAGAATCATGTATCATTTTGCTTTCACTTCACAGTTGTCTGTTACTTGTGTTTGAACTTTCAGTAAAAAAATTCTAAATAAAATCTTTATGTGTAGGGTTGTAAACAAGGTTTTAAGGTGTATTAGTACTTTTGCAAGGCACTGTATATAAAACTATTCTTCACCCTCCGCGGGCGGTCTTTTTTTCCTCCAAGCTCGGGTCCTGGGAGCTTGAAGGTTCTGTGCAGTATCTTTGCAGTTCCTAGAATTGCGCTCTTCTGGACCGAGATGTCTGATGTATTTCCTGAGATCTGCTGTAGCCACTCCTCCAGTTTGGGGGTCACTGCCGCGAGTTCCCCAATGACCACGGGCACCACGGATGCCTTCACCTTCCAGACCTTCTCCAGCTCTTCTCTGAGTTCCTGGTATTTCTCTAGTTTCTCGTGTTCCTTTTTCCTAATGTTGAAGTCCCTTGGAAATGTCTTTGTCGACCACAATGGCTTTCCTTTGCTCTTAGCGCTCCATGTAAGCTTTACCTGCAGCATCTTACACCCTGCAGTTATGTGCTGGATTGTCTCATTGGCCTCTTTGCACAGTCTACTCCTGGGGTCTTGTCTGGTGTGATAGATCTGGGCCTCTATTGCTCTGGTGCTCAAGGCCTGCTCCTGTGCAGCCATGATGAGTGCCTCTGTGCTGTCCTTCAGTCCAGCTCTGTCTAGCCATTGGTAGGATTTCTTGATATCTGCCGCTTCATTTATGTTTCGGTGTAGGGGCTTGTCCTCCCATGGAAACTGACGGATTTTCAAAAAACTGGCCAAAGGTTTGGGGTTTGGAGAGCCTCTTTACAGCATCTAGAAAAGTTCCAACAATCATTATTTACTACGTATGTGCTGTTGAATGAAGACCAGCACCAAAGTTTAAACTCCACGGTAGGGAGAGACGATAGAGCAGAGTGAGGCGACAGCGCCGTGTGGAGAAGGGCCAAGAAACATAATTATAGCAGTACATAATACAGTTTAGTGTGGATTTCATTTGTTAAATGTTATTAAATACTGTGATTCTGTGTATGTGCTCCCTCTAATAGAGCATAGCCTTCAGAGATAGCAGTGCCTTGTTCCCTCATAGCTCAGCGTCATGCTTGGCTTCACATTATGTCCTCAGAGAAAACAGAGTGGGTGGTTTTTGGAACTTTCGGTGCCGTTTATCCTGTACGGGGCTTCAACATCGTCATCATCATGCTATCGTTGTGTCCTTGGACCCTCCAATCAACCTGAAAACAAACTAATGTCGATATTTAACAATTGTATGACTGTTAATAATATGTAAAAGATGATACGATGTCCTGTTTCCTCCAAGCTTACATTTCCATCAGGTTGTTTTTTGTGTCTGGTTATAATGCCCATGTGTGTCTACTGAAGAGGCTCATGAAGACATTGAGACCACCATGACTTTATGCTCTATTGTTGATATGGTTAAAGTCCTTCAGTCGGGATTTGGTGCTGTCTCCAGAGTGGCCCCTCCCAGTGCTTCAACCTCACATGGATTACCAGGAGCATACGGAACTGCTCCAGCTCTGAAATGTACAAGAAAGACCAGACCTCTCATCAGTTTGACGAACTGAATTTATAACTACATCCTTCTGGGAGTTTTTCTTTGAAATATCGGAGTTATTAAAGTCAACGATCGCCACTGTGACGCATAACCTCGTCTTTCACTCGGGACACGATATTACATTTATTATGACTCGGGCTCAAATTAATTCTGCAGAAGGGCTCTGGTATTAGTGGATAAAATATGACCTATTTTTGTCGGCCTCTAACTAAGTAATTCTTTAGATAAATAGCTTTGCAGGGGGATAGAAAGAAAGAAAGAAAGAAAGAAAGAAAGAAAATTCCCTTCTTGTGGTGCCTGTGTAGCTACTCCCTTTTCTCCTGCTTTCTGTGACAACTTTGATGGTCAATTATATTTAATAAACAGTTAGGGCACAGAAATAAATCAAATTCAGGAGTGCCTAATCCTCTTCTCAAGCAGACTGTGAAGCCACAACCTCCTGGAAAGAAGTTTTGCAGCACGGACGGTAATGAAACCCACATGTCATTCGGCAGAAGTCTTGAAGTAAAAGGAATCAGGGCTACTCTCTAACTGCGAAAACCTGACACGCAACGAGAAAAAAAAAAAAAAGGAAAAAATCTCCGCCCGTTGACATCTGGCGGATTTTTCTAGTGGATTTTGCGGAGAACGTTAGTCAACACTTTTCAGCAAATGCCATGGGCTCAACATGGTCCTTCTAATTAAGCTCTTACCCTCGGGCTCAGCTCATGACGGGCACTTTTGAGCATCATTTGCCGCTCTGCTACTAAAATGCGCGTGCGGTTAGGAGTGTACAAACTCTGGGGCCAGAGGTTTGCTGCTTTCACCAGGCTGGTTAACCTTCCCTGCATCTGCTGAGAAGAATGCTGAGCAGCTTAATCAATCTTTCTGCAACAATGATAGGTTTAAATCCCAGGCTGTGGGCTGATGTTTGTATTTTCATCGCACGTCTCGCTAGGTTTTACATTATTATACCATGAATTACCACATAAGTTGCGCATGGAGTAGAATTGAGAAATGCGGACTAAAATCCTGTATAAAGCGGTTTCCAATTTCACTGTGCAGTAGGGTACCGTCGTAAGGTTATGAAAAATAATATCCCTTCAGAGCGCAGGTGTTCATTAAGTCTAAAATTGTCTTGAGACCATGATGCGGCTGTCAATGTCTCCACCTCATCTCTTTAAGGAACTGAGGGATGTCGCAAGTAAAAAATACATGCGATACATGAGTATAATCAGGTTAGCAATAAACAAAAGACACTGAATGGACAAAGACGCTACGGCTAATGCACTTAATGAAGACTTTATGTATTTCCCATGGTTTGATCTCAGGATTTAGGCTCATCGAGCTTGTTCTCAACTCATTTGCGCTCATTGATGTGACAAATTTATTTCATCAAACGTTAACCCCCACCTGAACTGAGCACATTGTCTCCAGATTGGTTTTACCCAAATCTAAAAAGCTTCTGGGGAAAAAAACGTCAATATAGCAATAAAAACGAGGATGAAAATGCAACAAAAGAGCGACAAAAATTTAACATTAAAGCAACAATAATACTACAGAAAAGTGACTAAAGAGCGACAAAAAGGTGAGGAAAATGTGGCGAAACACGACGAAAAGCCATGGAACAAACACACAACAAAAAGCATTAAAAAAAAACAGAAAACGGGGAAAAAAGGAGGAAAAGGGGCCACAAATAAGTGACACTAAAAGCAACAAAGAAGCAATAAAAGGGCGACAAAAAAGTGCCAGAAAAGCAACAACAATGATACAACAACAAAAAGTGACAAAAGAGTGTCAGAAATGCGGCGATAATGCAGAAAAAACAAAAACAAATCAGACTTTTCAGACCGACAAATTGTATTTGTTTGTGCGTCACTGGCTCGGCGGCTTTGGTGCGTTGCCGCCAGGTGTGTTGTTGCGTTGTCGGCCTGCTGCAGCAGGGATTGGCATCAGGTTGTTGTACTTTGCTCTGCTACTGGCTCCAACCACGTTAATGAAATGATGATACTTACAGGGGTGGGAACTTATAAGTTTACTTCCTCCCACTCCTTTTCGAGTTCATGCACAGTATTATGTACATATGGAAGCCTGTGAAAATGTCCTAAAAGCTGCACATAAAATAGACATGTGTATATGTAATGTACATTGACCTCGGAATAATCAATCAATCCAATCAATCAAACATGAGGATAGTTTTGTAGCTTAGCTTTCAAATGAGGCGTTACTCTGTTGTTCTCGAGTCAAGTAGCTTTAAGATTTGGGTAAAACCGAACTGGAGAAAATGCACTCGGTTAAGGCGGGAGGTTAAATAAAGGTTAAATATGCAATGAAAATTGTTTTGCATGTATTTATTATTGCACATATAGTATTAGGTTTAAAACGGAATGGTTGGATGGAAGGATAGCCCATTCCTGATAACTCCAGAGTGTCCATTAGAACAGAAATGTAACCTGCTGAGAGGTGAAAGTCCAATCACTGGTATAACGTATTGAAAGCGGACTAGTAAGTTAAAAATAAATACGCGTTCACAAATGAAGTTTGGTTTTGTTTGTTTTTCTTTGTTTTTACTGTGGGCTACAAGTCTATTTATTATGTGTAGATATAAATAACGTTATATTTTATAGTTTTAGATGCATGTGTTTATTCATCTTTTCCTGACTGTGTTGTGTGTCTGTTCTTGTTTATTTCCCGGTTTCCCAGTTACCTCTGAATTTTTTTTATGACTGATTTGTATATTTATAATCCAACTGTTTATCATTTCTATAAATATTAATACTGCTGCACAGTTGCTTAACAACACGTCATTATCGCAATGAGAGATACAACTGGAGAAACAAAGCAGGCTGGAGACAAGGTCAGTGATTTCATATTGTTCCACTAAATATAACAGTTATTCAAGCATTGCTCATTTGACAAGTAGGTCGTAAAATGGAATACCGAATAGGATCTGCATGTTTTGTTTTGTTGTTTTTTTTTGTTTTTTTACCAGTAATTATTTTTTTTTAGATGAAAGCATGCTCCAACTTCTATTTCTAGCCCACCCCGCACTATGAGAATCCAGTATCTGGATAGCCAAATCAAAGATTGGAGCATTTTTCTTGTGTTTGTGTTCACACCGCTCCAGAGAATACAAGCACAGCCCCTATCTTTGTTCCCATCAGATCAGAGCAGGTAGAGCAGACTGGCAGGCAAAGACAAAGCATGGATCCACGCAAGTCAGGGAATGTGCCCCTGAGGTATGAAGGCGTATCCAACAGGGTCAGCATTGAGACAATATATAAAAGTCCAGATAATATAAGGAAAATAATGTCACATAACAGGCAATATATTAAGGATTATGTTGTTGTGTTTTTTATCGCTAGTATGGAATTGGAAAATAGGGCTTATTGAGTGGGAGACCTTGTTTGAGATGACTGCAGGAACTCTTTTGTTTTCATAATAATATTACAATAGTTGCAAGGTCTTTTTCAGTGAACTTTGTATTCTCAACATGGATGTGCACTCCAGTTTCGCCCATCGGCCTAAAGCAGCTTAACCTTGACCAAACCTTGAATTGAGCTCAAGAAATGGATCCTTAGTGACCACTGTCACTTTAAAACGGGAGTATAATTATTTTTGTTGTGATTTAGGAATAATTTAGAATTCATCTTGATCAGTATCTTATAGTCTGTTGATTAGAAAATGTTATATTGATCTAAAAGGGCTTGTTCACTTTCCCTTGCCTTGCGGGTTAAACATGCACTGCAAATTGCCTCTGTCCTAAGTAGCTGCGTTTGGAAATTGGTTTGAATCTAAATGTGCAGCAGTGTGTTGCTCTATAGCATAGCCCTTATAGCTGTTTTGGCCTGCAAAGGAGCTGTTCTGTCAGCAGGAGCTAAGGAGAGCACTCTGGGAGGAGCGTTGTATGAACAGGTCTCATGGAATAGGGACCATGGATACTTCAAAGATTATTCAAATATAAGGGAATAGCACAAAACACATGATGATGGAACAACACTGTAACTTGGTAACAAGCATATAGAAAGTCATCAGACCGTAATTCCTCAGGCATAACACTCCTCCATTCAACCTAAACTAAATGAATAATGTGTGTAGAAAAGGATCAATTTCAAAATGGAAAAAAAACAAAACATTTTGGGCTGAAGCCACTTCACCATGTTCTATCCAGCGTACTCTCGTGCAAAATAATACAAAGATCTAAATATGTTTTGTCAACAGCAGCTGTTTGAAACTCCCAGGCCTCCTTCAGTCTTCAAAATAGCCAGGTCAGCGTTGCCCACGAGGGGAAAGCCAAAACCATGACCACAGCATGTTTCTGGACTGGCTAATTAGAAGGTTCATGTTTCGATTAGCGCCTAATGTTACTTACACAGACCATTGCCTTGTTTCTGTGTTGCTGTTATCCCTCCATGAACCCCTTCCGTGCTACCACTGCTCACACTGCTCCAATCAAGCTGTTTGTTTTTGTCTGAAATCACACACACAAGAATGGCACTGTCACTTCATTATTCTTATCGAGCAAGTCCAAGTAATCATCACTTAATGTACTTATTCTTTCTGACTAATGACCGGAGGAGAGGGCCTCTTGGGAGCTGCTGATGAATGTGCTGGTAATTAACCTGAGCAGAGGGACAGGACTTATCAATGTTCCTCTCATTCAACATTCATTTAGAAGTGGCAATAGAAACTGTGCCATTAAACTATTGCATAGGTTATACCAGATTAATATGGGAAAATAGCATTACTTTGTGTGCAGTTTATATTATAGAGATGTTAGGGGATAAAGAGGAAGCATAATGCACATTTGTGGCTCATAAACATGCTATTATACACCACTATATTCATATTTCACATTTTGTAACCTGAAATAATGTCTCTGTATCAATAATGTCTCTGTATCAATAAAACACACCCTCTGCAGCATTGGGAATGATCAATGGGCGAGGAACGGGCTTATGGTCCTCATGGCGGGGAGGTGACGTTGCTGTAATACCACCCCCTTGTGGCCAGGGGTGACTCCAAAAGACACTTGGTAGACAGGATTCTATTGAGACTTCAGACCTCCCTAGAACGGCTTAGAAGCCTGGCTTTACCTGGAATTACATTTTTTCTAAAAATCTTCATGACCCGTGTGACAACGCTGGGCTGGGTGAAATATTTTTAACCACACTGGGCCTAAAAAGTCGAAACCTTTTCAGCACATTGACTGGCTCCAGGGCCTGTCAATCAAGCTCTGAAACCCTGTGGACGACTCGGGAAACACTGACGATCTTTAATTATTAAATCTATGGGAATGATCCAAAGGAAATCTAAGCTAAGATAAATAGCGTAAAGCATTTTAACAAACAAAGTGTAAGTGTAACGATGCCTAAAACACGTTTGATTGTGCTTTAAGATGTGAAGGACATTCAATATATTTGAAAACAAAATTCGGGAAATACATAGCGGAGCACTTTTTGTCTCTGTCCTGCTCCAAGGACCGGCTCAGAAAGTCATTTGTCCCATGACAGAATGCACTCAATTGTACAGTTGTAAAACTTTATTTTTTTTGTATTATATATATATATTATATTATATCTATCTATCTATCTATCTATATATCTAAATATAAAACAAGATTACTCAAACTTGTGTTTGTCTATGTCCCCTTTAAGCTTTAAGTGTTGTTGTTCTTTTTTTTTAAAGTGACAATACAGTAAATTACTGGCTTTTTTAGCTTACCAGAATGTTTAATTTTGCACAAACCTTGTGGCACATGGTCTGTGCTGACACCTGCAATAGCAACAGCAACAGTCATGTATTAAATTGAAATTTCGCAAATGGATGTATTTTCAACCACAAGCCTATGATTAAAAAACAAACCAAATAAAAAAAATCTATGAACGCCCTGGAAAAAGTATTTTTGAAAAGCTGATATTCAAACAGCCATCAGTTGATAGTCCAGGAGTTAAGGCTGCTGCAGATTTGACAGAGCACCGTTCTGTTCTCAGCGCCACATCGAGTCCTGTCTCCTACAGTTTGCTGAATGTCTCTCCCTGCTATTCATCTCCTTTCACCCTGGCTTTTTCCCCAATTAAACTAAGGGGGAAGGCCACCAATAACATATTATGCCTGTCTTTAATGAGTCATAACTACAAGGCTGTTCAGTCCAGTGTTCGGGGATGAATCACAAATGTGTGTTTTCCGCCATGGTAAATGCTAACAAAGTACTTTATATTCTGGTCAGAAGGTATGAGGCTGCGAATTTTATGTTTGAGAACATAAAATCTGAATTGGCTACAAGGTATTACCATATTCAAATATATGAAAACTAATAAGCTGCTGGCTGAATGCATAATACGAGTGGGGTTATGTGTGTCTATGTATGATAGTGCAGTAGGTTTTTTTATATAGCTCACATGCAATCAGCCTCAAACGGCCACTGAGCAGTGCTGGAGATTGCACAAGCCAAGGAGAGTGAAAAAGTTCAACATTTTACATTGGGAAATATGAATACGCAACTTATAAAATACTAAATGCCTGTGACTATAAAGATCGTGTGAGAAAATGCATGTAGAAATGGCTCAGTAACCAACATGGCACTGACAGATGGATGCTTCAAAGTGAAAGCTTGGAAGGAGCCTGGTGAAGGTGTATGCACATGAAAAATAATTACGCAATTCCCATTTGAGCAATGAGAAACTAAATAGGTTGCCCCTACGATCATTCTTTGCTGGTTTTCATCAGCCTTGCAAGTTTTTATCTGGACATTGTTTAATAGAATATGTGTTGAAGGAGCTGTCAGCCGTGCCTTTGTACAGGGTTACTGCCACTGGTCTTTTTATCACACAGCCGTCAGTGCAACACTTTTTATCTGTTGCTCCGGGCCTGCTGTCACCTCGAGGCAGGTGTCACAGCAAAGCACCCTCTTGACAAAGTTCACATGCCAGCTTTTTATCATATGAGCAGATAGAAAAAAAGAAGGAAACTACAAAGAGACAAGGTGAAGTCTTGTCTTACATTTTGGATGTAAAGTTCCAGTTTGAACAGACGAGAACGGTCCTTGGGTCTCTTTTAATGCATTATATTCTATGGAGTCTTCTGTGCATTTTAGAACTGCATATACATATCTGACTTCAATTTGGGAAAAACTCTAGTTTATGTCGGCTGAGTTATAAATGCAGTGCTGTATAAATTACAACATAGGCCTGCATCAGGGCCTGACATTAACTTATTTTGCATCCTGCCCATTTTGGTTAATCTGTTTTCAAATGTTATGAGCCAATACTGTCTTTATTAAACACATTTTATTCTTAATACAATTGTTGGATTTAGATTCACCTATAAAACACAACTAAACGTGGCATAACTGGGCCTAAGATAGGTGCATGGTTAATGTTCTTATTACATACAAAGTCAGTTCAGTCAACTGGCTAGTGAGAGTGAAAGAGTTACAAGGCAAAACTGAAAACTGGCTACGTGTTGAGGTCAAACCCCATATTTGATGTGGTTCAGATTTAAGTATTTGAGTCACTAACTGTTCTTTGTCTAGCGCACAAGTGTGACCATTCCCTTTTTTTTTTTTTTTTTTTTTGCTATTGCGGTGACAACAAGTAGCAACATTTCTGCAATTATCCTGGTTCCTTGTATCACTGAAGTTACTGATTGCCAGTGCAGCATGTCTCCTGTCGGGATCTCCTGCCGGCTGGCGATGCCGTGAGTATAAAAGGTCGTTCATACCATCTTACCTGACCTCTATTTACTGCTAAGGTTAAGTTGACCACCACTTTCACTACCTGTTAACCATCCACATGACACACCAGATTCTAATGACAGAAGAGCCTGATTACTTGTTCGTTGAGAGCAACTGTGCCCACGCTGCCGGCTGACAATACATTCTTAATGATAGAAGCAGCTGAACTGATGTATTATTGTTGTTCTGAAAGGAGGAAAGCAATGCATCCCCTATAGCATATATATAACAAGTCTATTAAAATTAATGGGCTATGGAAGTGGGTCCCAGGCATGGTTACCTATTGCTGGAACTAATGGAGCCTTTCTCTGGGGATAAGTTTACAGTATATTTGTCTGACCCTCTTAGCCCCCGTCACACTTCTGGGAGAGTATAAATACATTCATTACTGAAACGCCACACTAACATTTCTTGTTCTTGTTATTGAGAGTTCCAGTAGCCCTCAATAATCCATTCCCTCTGAAAACATTAGGGACACCAAACTACTTTTTTTTTTTTTTTTTTCATTTGAGAAGGAATACCAAAAACGTGCCAAGCGACACACTGTTGGCTAATGTTAACTAACTCGTTGCTGGTTCATCCCTGTTCCAGTCTTGGAGATGAAACATAACATTCAAAGTAAAATGGTCCCACTCACGCTCGGGATCAGAGCCTTCTCGCTGTGCTTGGAATACTACCTTTGTACAGCAACATTCCCCTCGAATAGTCAGTGGAAATCATCGGGAGTTGTACATTAATTTTCTCTTTTCCTGGCGTCATGCTCAGAATTTCACATAACATTAAAAGGAAATATTTGTGTCCAGTTCAACAATGACCCTAAATTTGTTCGATGAGGACTAAACTGGTTCTTGTTGGGGAAAGTTTGAGAACCTGTTCTTTAGATTATGCCGTTCCTCACTTTTAGATTTGTGCATGCATTAGTAAGGTTAACGTATTGCCACAGTTTCATAGTACACAGTATAGTCCTATGGTATAAGTATAATAAGAAATAATTTGTTATGTTCCATCTAAAAAAACAAACAAACAAGGCTTTCTTGGTGGGAGCATTTGATCGCTCTAGTCAGGGGAAAAGTGAAAGATCTGTAGAAAGTAATTGAGTAGCAAATGTGTATCAAATTAATATCAAACCAAGCCACTGACTGCTTTTTTTTTTAAGCTGATTTAATTAAACCACCAAAGAGATGAGATGTGGCCTCTGCATGGATGTTATTTATGGGGCCAGTGGAAACAGAGCTTTAGAAAAAAAAAAAAAAAAAATCTGCTTGACTTCACAGGCTGCAGTGGGAGCTGTGATTGAAGATTCTCACATGCCTTTCTCTTTCCCTCCCCCCTGCTGCGCCACTCATCTGGTCCTAATATTACACACTGCTCCTCTGGAAACCTTTATAACGATTGCATTATGCTCAGACTCCAATATGCTGCTGTCTTTGTGGAACATCCATAGCACTTTTCTGGTCGATTATGGTTTTAAATGTTCACGTCATGTACCGTATGACATTGGTGGATATGTCATAATGTATTTAGCTTGTATTACCATCATGAACTTTGATACTGTTAATACCACATTTCCATTGTGTTATTATCCGTTAATCGACTTTCCAAAGAACAACGGCATGTTTGAATACATTTACTTTGATAATACTCAGATGGTAGAAGGTTTCGTCATATAAAACCGGACGTCACCAGTGTGATTTCCGGCTCCTGGATTGTCCTTGAGACACTTCCCCAAACTTGCTGATATATGAAGTATACTGTACATGTGGTGTGAGTTGGAGGTTGGTGGTGGGGGGCAGATGGCACAGATTGGCAGTCTCGCTTCTGTCGTTCTACTCCAGAGCAGCTGGAGCTACAATAGTATCTTACTACCACCAAGTAATACCTATTATTATTATTATTATTTCTAGTGGTGGGACTCTATTAAAATGTTCAATCGAGTTTTTTTATTGCCTTTGTAATTAAGCATAATTTATTTAGAGGTTGTATTTATTTTTCAGGTGTATATTTTAGAGGCTTTGTTATGTTTACGACCTTGAACATAAAGATTTTATTTTGAATTTTTTACTGAAAGTTCACACACAAGTGAAAGCAAAATGATACATGATTCTGTTATTTTTCATAAAATAGAAAAGTGAAAAGTGGGGCGTGCACAAGTACATACACAAGTATATAGCATTTTTCTGCAGAAAGTTCACACCTTGTCCTAACCATTAAATAGAGGCCACCTGTACATAATCTACTCTCAGTATAATTCCAGCTGTTCTGTGAGGGCCTCAGAGCTATGGTCAGAGTGTATTGGTCACTAAGCAACATCATGAAGGCCAAGGAGCTCACCAGAGAGGTCAGGGATAAAGTTATGGAGAAGTTTAAAGCAGCGTTAAGTTATACAAAGATTTCCCTAGATTTGAACATCTCACGGAGCACTGTTCAATCCATCATTTGGAAATGGAAAGAGTATAGCACCAGTGCGAACTTACAAAGACACGGGCATCCACCTAAACTAACAGACCGAACAAGGAGAGCACTGGTCAGAAATGCAACCAAGTGCCCCAAGATAACTCTGGAGGAGCTGCGACGTACTGCCGCTGAGCTGGGGGAATCTGTACATGGGACAACTATAAGTCGTACTCTACACAAATCTGGCCTTCATGGACGAGTGGCAAGAAGAAAGTCATTATTGAAAGGAGGCCATAAGAAATCCCGTTTGAAGTTTGCTAAAAGTTATATGGAGGACACAGCTACCATGTGGAAGAAGGTGCTTTGGTCAGATGAGACAAAAATTGAACTTTTTGGCCCAAATGCAAAACGTTATGTATGGAGCAAACCTAACACTGCTCATCGTCCTGAGTGCACCATCCCCAGTGTCAAATATGGTGGGGGAGCATCATGCTATGGGGCTGCTTTTCTTCAGCGGGGACTGGGAAGATTGTAAGAATAGTTGGGAAGATGGATGGAGCCAAATACAGAGACATTTTGAGGAAAACCTGCAGAACAATGACCCTAAACACAAAGCTAAATCTACAATGGAATGGTTTAAAAACAAACATATTAATGTGTTAGAATGGCCCAGTCAAAGCCCTGACCTAAATCCTATTGAAAATCTGTGGAAAGACCTGAAAACTGCTGTTCACAAACGCTCTCCTTCTAATTTGACAGAGCTTGAGTTGTTTTGTAAAGAGGAATGGGCTAAAATGTCAGATTCTAGATGTGCAAGCCTTGTAGAGTCATACCCCAGAAGACTTGCTGCTGTTATTGCAGCAAAAGGGGGTTCCACAAAGTATTAATTCAAAAAAAATAACAGAATCATGTATCATTTTGTTTTTACTTCACAGTTGTCTGTTACTTGTGTGTAAACTAGATCCCTAGATGTTATAAGTTATCATCATGGTCATCATTATGTTTATGATGAACAAGAAAATTGCAAAACAATGGCATCTTAATTGTATTCTTTGGTGAAATGTCATTGCTCATAGACACACATTTGCATTGAAGCATGTTTCAAAGGGTATTCATAAAAATACTGCTCGAATATTGTATCTTCACCCGTTACTGTACTGTGTAATTTAACAGTGCGCAAATGCAGTTGAACCATTTCAAACTTGAGACCTGACTGATAAACAACCCATTAAGTGTGCCAACAGTACTCCAAGAGTAAACCAGATGCATGCAAGCACAAGCATGAGTGATATCATATTTAATAGCATGTGATAGCGATTAAGAAATGGTGGGAAAGACCATAAAATAATACACTGTTATAATCATCCTAATTACTATTGTCAGTGATGGAGCGAACTGCTGCAGCCAGAGAGGGTAGAGGTGACTTCACTGTGTACACTGTCATTTCATTTAATTAAGCGGTGTATGCAAACATGGATACAGGCCAGATCTCAGCTCATATAAAAAGGGGATTTCGTCTGCTCATGCTGCTGTCGGGAAAATGTGCCTTCTTGCATTGACCCACATCCGGCCTCTTTAACCTCCCTGCGAGAATTCATAACACTCTGCTATGCGAAGCAGGGGGAGGGAAATTATTGTCTTTGTGTCCATAGTGCACATAGCATCCAGCAATAATGATATTTTAAGAAGCAGTAAATATTTCCATCAGCTGGGGTCAGGATGGAGAGGAGTGTGGAGAGGCGCAGCCAAACAGCTAATTGGTTGTCCGGCCAGCAATCCACTCCTGCGTTTTGTATCTGTTCAAAAGCAGGACTGTCTGGAAATACCCTAACAGCCAATCACATCTCAAAAAGTTTTATATCGAGCCAATCACAGACCACGTTGTCACGACAGGAAGACAGCGTTAACCACGAGTAAAATATTTCTTTAATATACTGAACAAGAATGTACTTGTGTAGATGTTGATGCTTCAACATCTCATTACAATTGTACATGGATTATAAACAGCCGTTATGCGTTCGTGTTGTTTTCTCCCACGCTTTAAATCTGAACCGAGTTGCTAATGACTCCTTTTAGCCTCAAAGGACATAGATCGTTCGCATTTGTCTCCGCTCTTCTGGCTGATGGATCGTAAAATCACTAACTTTCTTATTTACAAAATACGCTGCATGTCTCTGTTTCTCTGATTGGTCCATATGCTTGTCAATCAGAGGACACATTTCCCTTTCGGGGACCATAAAGTATACAAAGAAAAACAAACAAACAAAGCACGCTCATCAGGAATTAGAAAAAAATCACCCCTGATCCCAGACTACACGTCTTTGTAACGAACAGGAAAAGCATGTATTCTGGCTGGCCAGGCAAGCTAATTGGTTGCTTCTACACTTCTATGACTTCTTGTCCCAGAGACATTCATTGGCTGCTTCACTGTTGACAGATCATTTAGACATTGCATTTCTTGATCTGTTTCACTTTTGTGACATCTTGTGTCTGACGTCTGATGTCCAATGTATTACTGTTTGGCAAAAAAAAAGAAGCAATATTTGGGAAGCCTTTGGGAAGCTGTTGTGATATTGGGCTATATAAAACAACTTGATATGATATGAAAATTCAGTTAATGTTTGTCTGTGAAGATGCTGTGATGCAGCTCTAAACCTGCAGAGCGCAGAAGGCTTGACAGGTTTAGAGCATCTGTCGGGAGAGACAGTGTCGCTGTGGCAACCTGTCCAGTGTCGGCAACCGCAGTGTAACGTATGGGGACTCATCTCCAGAACTCAAGCTACCTTCATTTTCAGATCTACCATATGTTTTAGGTTGATAGGGTAAACCAGAGCACCTAAACAAAACCTACCAAGACAGGGGAAGGTTGAGCAAACTCCACTCACTACAGCCCCCTTCGGTCAAGAGATTATTCCCAAGACCTCCTTGGGGGAGCCACTGTACCAATAACTTTGTAAGTCTCATCACAGCTTTCAAGCACCCCAGCCCCCACACTGATAGTCCTTACTTACTCCGTATCAGAGATGACTTCTCTCTTTCGCTCTCTCTCACTAAGGCCGCCCTAAGTGTTGGTGTATTGGGACTAACAGTTGATCTGCCCCCCTCGGTGTATACAGCCATGAGGCCACTCCACTCCAGACAACCCTTAAAGTTACTCATTCACCCGAGGCGTCGCAGCAACTCCCTGGTGAACGCCACAATAAGTCACTGATGTTTGGAAGGAAAAACAAGCCACACTATTGCTATATAAATCACCGAGGGGTTGGATGGAGTTTTGACTAAATCTGTGACGCCCATGGGAGAGCGAGGCTCATGGGAACCCACGGTACGAGGCATATTCCTTCATGAGTAAATGTTGTTTCGGGCCAACATGAAAAGACATTTTGAGCTATAAATCCGGTCTGCAGATTCCCACATGGCCCCCACATCTCTGACGTATCTGAAGAAGAGGCGTTGATTGCTTAATGGCACATATCCAAACACACCTGGATGATGGCGCGCTGAAGGAGAGCATCAAAAGCAAATGAAAACTTGCAACCGTGCATTGGAGGTTTACAGATGCTCTGATCAGATTAAAATGAATTGCCAGTGTGCGGTGCAGTGGATCCACCAACAATACACAGAGGAAACTAAGACTCATTCAAATGTTCTCACCGTACTGTATTGTCAATATTTCTATGGATTTTACAATGATGAACAGTGCAGGTTCAACCGCTGCTCTTTTGAAAACAGGAATTAGTCGAACAATTGCTTTTGGTTTTAGTTTAGTTTTTGTCAACAAAAGATTCATGTAAATGGGGTTATTTATCTGAAATAAATTGTAGTCATATTGGATTACATTTTAGATATAGTCTCACTAACTGCATTTCATCCAATTAGTCATTTAGTTTTTGACTAAAATTATATTTCAGGCAAGAAAATTAACACTGCTTAGGTTCTACTTTTTAGCAAGCCCTGAAATTAAACTGAACTAAAAAACTAATATATAACGCATATGAATAACCCGCACAGTTGTGACTGGTATGAAGGGACGATTCTGAGCATTTATTCCACCTCTACAAGTTTCAAATTCTTAAAGAAAGAGTCAACAATGAACTCATAGTTCTCGGACATTGTGCAGATTGCTATAGCATGTCTCAGTCAGACACTTGCTGACAGACAATCATTCACACTTACAGTTTGGCTGATTTTCCCTCAGATCAGCCGGTGCCTGACGAGTCCGAGCCCTGAGGCATATCTCCTGCTGCTGGTGGAGCTGGTAGCACCATTTCCTTCCAGCCTGTCCTGATCCCTCACTCACAGTTAGGTCTGGAGCTCTGGGATTTACTCTTATCTGCAGTGGGACCGACTTACAGCTGTCTGTCTGCTGTCTATGAGCTGGAGTCACCCCAGTGTCTCCCAAACATTCAGCAGACCATTCCCCATCCAGGGAAGAGAACTACGTGCAAATTTAGACTTTATTTCTGAAAATATGTATCTTTGAACTCTCTTTTTTTTTTTTTGCATTTTGAGGTGTTTTTGTCACATAATTTGTGTGGCAATTCAGTAGCAGTGTGTAGCTTGCTTGCAACACAACACACTGAGACTCACGTTCAATTCAATGTTATTTATGCTGTTGAGGTCTTCATGTGTCTGGATAATGCACAATAGGTTAATCCTCAGGCAAGATATTCCTGATGTGGGCATTGGCTGAAGGTTGTGTCAGATATAGAGAACAAACTGTTCTGTGCTTTTGACTGTAAATATTCCTTTTTTTTTTAATCTTACGGTACCTTTCAGTTGGGGAAATAGATAGCGATTTATTTTCATCTAAAAAAAAAAGTGCTTCAATAAATCCAAATCTGTATTTCCTGAGAGGGTTCTTTGAAAATCAGCAACGTACCGTGTATTCACTTCTCGTAGCTTCCTGGTGTATTCATAAATGATCCTGTCTCACCTTTTTACTGTTTGCCTGTTTGTTTTAGCTCCAGTCTGAAAGAGAACAGTCGAGCAGACCAAACAGTGGGTGGCAAACAGGCGTACACAGGCAGGCAGCTTGTCTGGAGGGAGATCATAAATCACAAATCCAGTGTGGCCTGAGGGTCTAAACCAAGAGGATGCAAGTTTGATTTTCAGTTGATATTTGACTGTGAGTTCATGTCAGACCATGAACTTCTTCTGAAGAAGAAAAGTAGATTAAATAAGTGGTTCTCAAAGTGTGGTATATGTACTACTGGTGGTACTTGGGCTGGTCCAAAAAGGTTCAGACGGTCTTCTAGTGAAGACTGCAGGAAGTGCGCAGTCCAATCAGGTATGGAAAGCCACAAACTTCTGATTTCTAAAGAAATCATACAAGATACTTAGGCTTATAGAGGTGGTACTCAGGATCATCTGCAATTTCATATTGGAGTCTAAAATGGAAAGAATGAATGATGCAATGCAAAGCATGGAGTTTGCATCTGATATATGATAAACAAACTTCATCAAGATTCTTGAGAATTATATGGAAATGACAGCAGAAGCAGACAAACTCACAATGTAACCTTGCGCTTCATTATCATCATCTTTGAACCGTGGCCAATAAATGAGTCTACTTTGATGAGAAAACAATGGGTTACTAATAATAAACAGATGATTGATCATTTGGCCCTTGACGAGTTATGTGAAATGATAAAAAACAGTTTTTAGAAGTACACCTTATCCATCCATCTATTTTCTTCCACTTCATCCGGTGCCGGGTCGTGGAGGCAGGAGTCTGAGCAGAAATGCCCAGACTTTCATATCCATGCACACTTCCTTCAGCTCTCCAGTGGGGAACCCCAGGGCATTCCCAGGCCAGGTCAGAGAAGAGGAAAACCTCCTCAGGGAGGCGACCAGGAGGCATCTGAAACAGATACCTGAGCCACCTCAGCAGGTTCCTATTGATGTGAAGGAGCAGTGGCTCTACTCCGAGCTACTCATAAGTGACCAAGCTCCTTATTCTATCTCTGAGGGTGCGCCCAGCCATGCTCCGAAAAAAACTCATTTAGAGGTGGAACTCGGAAAATGTGAATATTGTTAAAAAGTGGTTGTGACAAAGTGGGTTTGTCCCAGTATTTATTTTGGCGACTTTGTTTCATTTGCAATATCCATCAGATAACAGTAACCCACCGGATTCATTCATTTGTTTAAGTCAATGATTACACTTCACATTGTCTGTTTAAAACTTTGTTTATTTGTTAATTTTGTCAGTATACAAACTTACCGGCCATTTTAAAATCTCAGGCTGAACCATGTGGCGGGGGGGGGGGGGGGAAATTAGTTTAAACGTTGCTTTGATTTTCCTTTTGTACATGATTTTGGTTTGTATTATGTTTATTAATTTGATTTGACCGGTTCTGTTCATTACCTATATGGACAGAATTTCTAGGCGCAGCCAGGGGCCGGAGGGTGTCCGGTTTGGGAACCTCAGAATCTCATCTCTGCTGTTTGCAGATGATGTTGTTCTGTTGGCTTCATCAAAGCAGGACCTCCAGCGCGCACTGGGGCGGTTTGCAACCGAGTGAAGCGGCCGGGATGAGGATCAGCACCTCCAAATCTGAGGCCATGGTTCTCCACCGGAAAAAGGTGGTTTCCCCGCTTCAGGTCGGTGCGTCCTTGCCCCAAGTGGAGGAGTTCAAGTATCTCGGGGTCATGTTCACGAGTGAGGGACGGATGGAGCGTGAGATCGATAGATGGATCGGTGCGGCGTCAGCAGTGATGCGGTCGCTGTATCGGACTGTTGTGGTGAAGAGGGAGCTGAGTCAGGGGGCGAAGCTCTCGATTTACCGATCGATCTACGTTCCCACCCTCACCTATGGTCATGAGATTTGGGTAATGACCGAACGGACAAGATCGCGAATACAAGCGGCCGAAATGAGTTTCCTTCGCAGGGTGGCTGGGTGCACCCTACGAGATCGGGTGAGGAGCTCAGTTACCCGGGAGGAGCTCGGACTCGAGTCGCTACTCCTCCACGTCGAAAGGAGCCAGCTGAGGTGGCTAGGGCATCTGTTCCGGATTCCTCCTGGTCGCCTCCCTCGGGAGGTGCTCCAGGCATGTCCTATTGGGAGGAGGCCCAGGACACGCTGTCTCTGAGCTGGCCTGGTGTCGCCTCGGGGTCTCCCCAGAACAGCTGGAGGAGGTGTGCGTGGATCGGGAAGTCTGGGCATCTCTGCTGAGACTGCTGCCCCCACGATAGTTTGAACTCACCCATCAAGCTAATACCTGTGGGAGGTCCTTTCCCCATTAGATGTATAAAAGCGGACTGTTTGTAGGCACAGGGGGAAGCCATTTTGTTCATGCAAGTGACATGGGTCATGGAGAAGTTCCTTTTGTGTGGAGAATAAATATTGCCTGGTAAGAATTATATGTTTGTCAAGTTTGCCAGCCCATTTTGATCACTATTGGCCCGCTTCCCCACAGTGGTTTCGGTAGTTCGGCTTGAACTGTCAAACTGATATATGATGGACTCGTTACATGCAAAGTGAAATATGTATAGTCATTATTTGTTATAATTTGAATATTATGGCTCACAGCTTGTAATTACAGAAATAAACTTTTGAACAATATTCAAATTTTCTGAGTTTCACCTGTATATCCTTTTGGTCATTACCCAGATCTTATGACCAACGTCATGAGAAACATAATATTGACGGTAAATAAAGAGCTTCTCCTTTCGACTCAGCTCCTTCAAAGGTCCGATACAGCAAGCGCATGACTGCTGCACAAATTAATTAAACTGAGTTGATCCCCGTAGGGAAATTCGTTCTCTGCATTTGACCCATCCTCAATGCTGCTGGGGTGACCTGTAGGAGCAGTGGGCAGACAGCGTGGGCCGGCGCTTGAGAACCCCTCTACAGATGTAGAGTGAGGCTAAAGGTCAGAACATGGAGAACATGCAAACTCCAGACAGGTGGAAATCGAACCCGGGACCTTCTAGCTGTGAAACAGGAGTGCTAGCCCTTTGAATTCAATCCTTTAAATGTGTTTTGTGGTAAATGTGGTTACAAAGCAGCAGTAGAGTGATGTTGAGTTTCCTTACATCCTCCTGTCCATCAACACTGTTCTCCTGAGTTTTGTCTGTACTCGGTGTGTTTTTTGTGTAAAATTAAAATGGTTCACAATGTAAAGATTGTAGTTGTTTAATTTACACTCCAATTACTGGATTACACAAAGAACGTAAGTGGTAGTTTTGGTGCTTTGATGTTTTGTCATTTGCAGTAAGTAGGCTATTATCAGGTAAATCCAATTTACACAGACTCGTGTATAAAGGTCTATCCACTGTGGAGGAAATAGACCGAAAAAAAAGACAGAAAAGACAACTGCTGTAGTAAAACAAGGCGAGGAGGATCTTTGGAAAGCCTACAATTTCTACACTGCTTGAAATGGTGACTTCACAGACGGTCGGAGCCTAGAGCTTAGAAAGTTCTGGGGAGGTCAGTTTTCAAGAGAATGGGCGCAGTAAAATAATGTTTCGAACCTTTATGTCAAATATATTTTTATTTTTCATTTTATGTATTTATTTTAAGCGGGGGAATGTAGGCTTGTTTTGTTTTGTTTTTTGTTTTACGGCCATTTGGCTCGATAAAAGTGCTCGAAAAGTTTTCCAAACTTTGTGCCGAAGTTTCCCAGGCGTCCATGAAGGCACTAAAACGTCTCGGTCAATTAGCAGAGTTTGCAGAGTGGAGTGTGTAGTGTGGGTGAGACAGAGCCCTACGCCGCTGACCAGCTGAAGCCCCCAGCGCTCAGTGGGGACTTTGGACGGGGACTTTTTTTTTTTACAACTCTGTAAACCATGGGATTCGAGCTGGACCGCTTTAAGGGCGCCGTGGACCCGGATTTCAAATGCAACTTGTGCAACAAAGTACTGGAGGAGCCGCTGACTACGCCGTGCGGTCACGTCTTCTGCTCGGGCTGCGTTCTGCCCTGGGTAGTTCAACAGAGCAGCTGCCCCGTCAAATGTCAACGGATCTCCGCCAAAGAGCTCAATCACGTCTTGCCTCTCAAAAACCTCATTCTCAAACTGGAGATTAAATGTGACAACCACTCGAGGGGCTGCAACACCGTGGTCAAACTGCAGCACCTGGCAGAGCACGCCGAGATGTGCGAGTTTGCCCCGGTGAAGTGCGGGAACGTGGGCTGCGAGGACGTGCTCAACCTGCGGGACCTGGGTGCGCACATGCGGGATACGTGCGACCACAGAGCCGCGGGAGTGTGCGACGGCGGCTGTGGCTTGACGCTCACCCACAGGGAGCGCAGACTCGAGAGCCACTGCTGCGTGCAAGCCTTGAAGGCGCACAACGCGGCTTTACAGTGCAAGATGATCAGCCTGGACAGAGAGTTTAAAAAGGAGACTATCAAAGCCAACCAGCGGGAGAAAACGCTGCTCGCGCAACTCTCCGCCGCGCACGGAGAGCTCCAGATGACAGCGCTCAAGTACCAAAAGAAGTTTACGGAGTACAGCGGGAGAATCGACTCCCTCACCAAAACTGTGGCTTTCTCCTGCAAGGTAAGTCAGACACGTTACTGCGGGACGAGTAACGGTCAGTGTCAAACTCTGTCAAAATAGCAAGAAACACATTGCTCAGCTGTGTAATGATGATCTCTCACCAGGAAATAGCCCCAAAGTAATACATATACTTTCATACACAAAACAAACAAAAAATAAACCCCTTTGTCCAGACTGCCTCAACATCCTGAGTTATTCATATTTAAATCATGAGGGAAGAAAACATCTTAATTGTTTCAGATGTTGTGTACCTTCCCCACTCATACAGCAGCGGAGCAGTCCAAAGGCGTTATCCAACAATATCCCATGACAGGCAGGTTTTCACCTTGTTTTTCATGGCACCACTGCTTTCTGGTAGAAACACCCTTTGCCAACTCTTCAGAATCTGACTTGTGCTACATCACTGTCACACTATGTTTTTGTTTAGTTAAGGCAAGTTTGTCTAGCAAACAAAAATAAAGTGAGTTTCGGGTCATCCTCCTGCTCACTCTGGTACATAAATGTCTTTATAGATTTGTACCCACATTGTAAAGTGTTTTTAAGAACTATTTTATTGTACATCTTCATTAGAGCTAGCTCCTTGTGTGTGAGCTGTACTGGCCTGCCTGAGCTTTGAGACATGACTGTCAGCTGTGCTCCAGACCAGCTGGCAGTCAGGGGGGAGGGCCAAATATTTACTGCAATTCTGTACACAACAAGGCTCTAGCTCGACCGCCTGCTCGGAGTATGCTTATTTAGACATGCCTATCGCAACTCACTGTTCAACCGAAATATATGCATTCAGGAATTCAATTATGTATGCTGGAGTTGTGTGCCACCTATTGACACTGCATACCGATCCAGAAATGTATGTGGTGTAGGTGTTTGCATTTATGAAAACTATTTATAAAAGTACTATTTATTGATAATGTAACTCATACCAAATTCAGCATACCCGAACAGAGCCCTTTAAATGTGGTAGCAGTAAATGTGTCCATCAACCTCAGTATTGTTCTGTGTGTTGAAACAGCTTGGTGTCAGTAACACTTTAAAAATACCCAAATAATGTAGGTATTTTTGTGACCCAGTAGTGATTAAAGATGTGGGCCACTGGAACCTTCCTCCTAACAGTGCATCGTGGCAACGTGTGTCCTTTTAAGGGCTGACTCCTAATACACTCCACTATCTTGATTATTGCCTTGATTCTAGACAATCCTGGTTGCTGTTTCCAGTTCCTTGGTATCCTTGACCAACCAAAATCACAATGGATGTACTATAATATTTCAAGTCATATACAGTACAGTGCATCCGGAAGTATTCAACTTTAATTTGCCTTAAGCCTTATTTAAACAAAGTGAACAGTGCATTGTATGCTCTCATTTATCCACATCAATGACGAAGTGAAAAAAGAAAAAAAAATGCGTAAAAAAAACACGCACACACAACTGAAATACCACATGTACAAACTCACTCCCTTTGCTATGACACTTAGGATGCACCAGAGCTCAGTTTTGTTTCCACTGATCATCCTTGAGATATTTGACTGCAGTCCACCTGTGGTAAATTACATTTCTTGGACTTGATTTGGAAAGGCACACACCTCTCTATATAAGCGTCCCACAGCTGACATGTCAGAGTAGAGACCAAGCCATGAAGTCAAAGGAACTGTCTGTAGACCTCCAAGACGGGTTTGAATCGAGGCACCGATATGGGGAAGGGCGCAGAAAAAATGTTGCAGCATTGAAGGTCCCAAAGATCACAGTGGCCTCCATCATTCGTAAATGGAAGAAATTCAGAACCACCAGGACTCTTCCTAGAGCTGGCCACCCGCCCAAAATGAGCAATCAGAGGAGAAGGGCCAGGGGGGTGATTAAGAACCTGATGGTCACTCTGACAGAGCTCCGGCATTATTTTGAGGAAATGTGAGAAACTTGGAGACAGACAACCATCTCTGCAGCACTCCACCAATCAGGCCTTTATGGTAGAGTGGCCAAACAGAAGCCTAAACATCTCTCTCTCTCTGATGAAACCAAGATTGTAGATGAATGCAGTAATGTACAGAGACATTCTGGATGAAAACCTGCCCCAGAGAGCACAGGACCTTCCAACGGGACGACGACATGAAGCACCCAGCCAAGATAACAAAGGGATGGCTTCGGGAGAAGTCTGTGAATGTCCTTGAGTGGCCCAGACTTGAACCTGATTGAACAGCTCTTGTGCAGCGACGCTCCCCATCTAGCCTGACAGAGCTTGAGAGGACGTTTTGCTTTATGGTGTGTGAAGGTTTATTTCAGTTACAAACATGGAACAAATTATATACAGCATATTCATTGCTATTTTTTATACATTTGCAAAAAAACAATATTATTTCACTTTGTCATTATAGGGTATTGACGAGGAACAAAATAAAAAGAAATTTCATCAGTTTTGGAATAAGGCTGTACAAAATAGTTAAGTAAAAGTGATTGAATACTTTTTCGGATGCACTACTAAGTTAACCCTCACTTTTAATGTGACTGTTATTCATGTATTTTTACTAATGATTACGGCTTGTAAATATAATAAGGCCATTAAAAAAAAAACAATGCATTCTTTGATGAAATGCATTCTGTCATTTGTCTGCTGTAACTTCCAGTGCAATACCCCCGAGTTGCTTTCGGGCAGAATGAAGAGCCTTTGCTAGAGCTTTGTGCAATATAGATAGGCAGGTAGTTAGGTGGGTATTTTGACATGGGTAGTCCTACATTGTGGTCGCGTGTTATTTTCCGAAAGGAGTAATGACATCAATCCAGACATGGGCCGTCTGCTACAAATAACCTGTGGAACGGGAAGGAGTGTTTTATGGAGGAGATTTAATGTTTAATGCCCCATAAAGACCAATTACCAAGGCTGTAAAAGACACACAAGTTCATAACTGTCAGTTAATGAATTAAATTAGTGGGCAGTGCCTTGCATTGGAACAAAACAGTGGAGAACAGTCGTATTCTTCTCAGTCTGAAAACCTTCCTAGAACACGAAAACAGAGGCAACTTTTTCGGTATAACTTGCAGAGCTGATATAAAAATTGCTGCGATCAGACTTTTATGCAATATGCAAGGATGGGATCTTCGTGGCTTTTGGGCAGTTTGCAACATTTTATTCTTGCTTATTCACTGCAAACACAGTGGCACGGTGCCTCTAGTGTTACAACCAGGTGTATTTTATTGTATTAAGCAGAATTTATTGTCCCACAAAGGTATAGAGCAATACAGCCTTTTTATTCTAGGGTGAACCGAACATGTCTTGACCAAGATTCTGTTTCTATTTTTTCCTTGTTTGGGACGCATGGAATATGGCTCAAAATACAGTCTCATCTTGCCAGGGTGGCTTACACATTGGTTAGCTCTTTCTGACCTCCTAGCTGAATGCGTTCCAGTAGACTGGTAAATTGTGCATCAAACTCACTGAGCCACAGAAATGGTGAAATTGCTCATGCTGGTGTAAAGACTGTTGCTCCGGCGGTATCGCAGCTGCTTGTCCTGCTCCATTTGACACAGGAAAGACACCCATATAGTGTCCATTCAGACATGTTCTCCATTGTGTAGTTTAGTTCTGCAAGAAGGCACAGTTGGGTCTTTAACAAAAGTTTCCCCTGATGTTATTGTTATTGGTTTGTGCTTTGTGGAGTTACGGCATGACTTTTTCAGTGTGTAATTAAGCAAGGAACAGGATTGTCAGAAGCAGACATTCTGGCTATTTATATGCAGGGTGGGATAAGATTGTGGGAGGCAAGTCTCTCGGCAGCTACCAATAAAACAACTATCTGTGAAAAGTTTAGGCCTGTGGCTCACAATTTCCAATTGAATTTTTGAAAGACAATTGTGTTTGTTTTGTCTTTGTGTGTGTAAGATCTGAAGCTTAATATAATCTCTAGTTTTGCTGCTGTAGTTGGACGCAGGTAACGATATGGTTGACTAATAATACTTGACTTGGACTAGGACTTGACACATTTTTCTGTGTGCAAAAAAATCATGACATAAAAAATAATATAATATAGTGGATATAGTGTGCTTTTATTTTTGCAACCTGGAATCAGGTATGGAATATTTTCTTGCTCACATTTGATCTATTGCACAGAGCAATTGACCACAGTTCTGCCAACCTGATGTTCCTGATGGTGTGTGTGTGTGCTGTAATAGAAGACGTGTTGGACCATTTAATGTGATCAAGACCATTACATATCACAAGGTATCAAAGTAGATTGAATTCAATTTGCCCAATGATCATTTAAATTGCATTAGATTGAAGTAAGGTCAAATTAGATATTGCCGTGTGTGACGATTTAAACCTGGTTTAAAAAGCCGTCAATGACCTCCTATGTGTAAAGGACATAAAATATCAGTTTTGCCCATTACATTGACATTATTTTGCTGTTGTGATGTTTAATATTGATGCAGGTGTTTTTGAATAGTGATTGTTCCTTAAATTAAAAGACTGAAGAAACAACCATATCTTAAAGCATCTTAGACATAATCAAGGGCATTGTAGGTCCACCAATCCACATGACTCTTGCTTGTCATGATGTCAATGGAGGAAGCTTAAGAGTTGTTCTCAGATCTTACATACAGTTTGGGGTATGTTATGTAGAAGCAGATTTCATCCATTGTTTGCCTTGGATAAATTCCTTGCAATCTGAGCAACAATAGAAAAGTGGTTACGAGGGCTGTGGATTTTATCAAAATTATACTGAAAATAAGACTTTTTAATCATCAGGTCTAGAACCAATTCTGTGGCAGTAACGGCACCATATTTGGAGTCTGAAGAAGTATTACAATGCAATACATTTTTGTGTTTGTGGATAGCACTTTGTTTTTTAATGTAGATTTTTTTTTTTTTTTTTTTTTGCTTGCTAGACCCAGCTCTAGGGCCTGCTTCAAAGAAAAGCGGAGACCACTGTCCACAAACTGTTGTCCTATGTAAAATAATACATCCACACACAGCCATCTCACTCAGATAGTCAAAATGGCGTGAATACTTCGGGGAAAGATGCAGAGTCATCATTCCATCTGTGCCTCTACCATGACTTAAAGGCCACTTACAAGGAAACACAATAGCTGCCACTTCAGAATGCAACGGATATAAGAAGCCCTAAATATAAAGCAGATATTGCCATAATCGGGGACCATCATGTGCTTGTCAAGCCACACTGGAATGTGAGGCACTGCACTTTGTCACAGCATTAGCCACACATGCTTTGAAATTCTAGTGACCGGGGACTCGAGCTGTCAACGAGAAGACCGTTGGGAAACAGGAAAGTGAAAAATAAGCGCACGTTGATGAGATGTAAACAAAAGGGATAAAACTAACCTTAATCTTGATACCTTTTAAGTCACAGCACATACTTTAATGGCAATAATCATTTTTATTTGTGTTAGAATCATCACATAGTCACATTTTCGCCCTACTATATGGACAAGAATTTATGTTGAACTGATTTACTCTCGCTTTCTCTCTCTCCCTCTCTTTGTCTCCCTTTGTCTCTGCCTCTCCTAGCTTAATTTGGTTTAAAAAAAAAAAAAAACAGTTGCCACCTGGATTTAACTAACTGTTATGATCTGGGGTTGCTGCAGTTGGTCAGGTCTAGGTTCAGTAACATAATGAATGAGATCAGCTGACTACCTGACTCTCCTGACCCGGGTTATTCCATCAATTCATCTTCTTCTTACCCGGGTATATTCCAAGATGACAATGCCAGGATTCATCGTGCTCCTATTGTGATGTGCAGGAGACATTTTTGCACGGTGGTCACACTCTCCCATCATCAATACAAGATCGGTAAAAATGAATGCACTGGATGGAGATAAACCTTTTGACATTGCAGAGGCGTAGTGAAACGATGCCTCATCTAAAGCGTAAGGCGGTCCAACGTTTTATTAGAGCGTGTGACCTTTTTTTTGTAAATCCAAAAGAATGTGCTGATGCCAAGGGATTGATTGATATTGTGTTGACGTAAACTCTACTTCACAGTCTGCAAATTGTGAAACGTGTAGAACGATTCATGCACATAAAGCGTCTTTGAAAGAAACGTATGATGTACTAAATTCAACTCTGTTTTTCTGTTGGTATATTAGAACTAAAATAACGGGTGTACTTAGATACATCCGAAAATCCCAATTACCCAAAGTGCGTCTTAAAGTCACGACTTCATTACACACTTGTAATGTTGTTACATATGTGTCTCCTGGAGATGATTCCTGGTTTGCCCAACTTCCGTACATGCATAGTTAATGTTGTCCAAACACAGGTCTATTGTGTCTGTGCACCGTTAAAATGATCTCAGTCTAATTAAGGAGAGCGTTTTGCACATCTGCGAACACTCTGTTTCCTCGGTCCCGAAAGACAAGTCATCTCTTCAGGAGGTGGTGCACTAACTAAAACAATAGGTATGTCCAGGTAATAAAACCAAACGTCCTCACCAGCAGTAAAATGCGTAAACAATCACAGACAAGAAACTGGGAAAACAAAATGCGAGGCAGTAATGGAAACAGTTGAGCAGGGTGAGTAAGAGGACTGGCAGTGACTGAGCCAATGACTGCAGCTCTTCCCCGCCAGTCACACTTTCCGCATGTGTCCACCATCCAAATGCTCCGCTGTCTGCAGATCTAATTACCATCAGTGTTATTCATGACTAAAACAGAAAATATTTGTTTGCACTGACGCTCCGCCAGCCATTTAAGGTCATTATTTTTAGGCAAAGCAAGTTTATTTGTAGAGCGCAATTCATACACAAGGCAATTCAAAGTGCTTCACAGTTGCAGAAAATTACAAGAAAAACAGATCAAATCAATCATTAAAACATCAACATAAAATTAATCAATTACAGTAAAAGGCAAGAGTGCAGATAAAATACTTTCAGTTTTCATATGCACGGGTAAAAATACAAATTTCAATACAAATATAGCTATTGTGTAATAATGTGTGTGCATGCATGTGTTATCAAATCAAAACAAATCATTATCCAACCATGTTCAAATAATGTTAAATCAAATGTTTACTGTCCGCTTTACGCATAAACCAGTCGATCATCATGTATAAGATATGCGTTTGCACTGAATGTTTTATCAGGCTATGAGATACTTTTTAATTTAAACTCAATTGTGAGATAATGCAGACACATAGGATAGGGTTTCAGTCAATATCCGAGTGCAGATGCTAATTCTTATCAAGTGCTAACAGCCTGAACCATTGTGCTAGGTACCTGTACCCAATTTACAAAAACAACACAGTTACTTACATACACTCTCTTCACACTTAACGTACTAACAACTTGACAGTTTCTAAAGGAAAGGTCTGGGAAGATGAGCCTAAAAATAACTTTAATATTTTCTAACTGCAGCCTGTAAATTCTCGCAAGCTTGTGTAACAGCTGCCATTTACACTTGGTGTGTTACCAGCAAGCGCTGTTGTGAGCAAGTATTCATTATTCTGCTTTATTCTTGTCCATGTGATTGCACACGGTGTTAGTTTGGTAATTAACGACATGTAGGCCTAAGTGCAGAGTTAATGCACGTTTCAGTGGCAATAATTAGTTATAATTGGCCACCATGAAGACACTAAAGCTGATTAGGCGTTTCTACAAGGACGACATGCAAAAGCCGTTCAAAGCTAAAACAACCAACGTTGGTGACTACTAGGGGTGCAACAATGCACCGTGAAACCTGGCTATATGCAACGTACAAAAGTAAGTAGAGTCTTAGAACTGTTAAATTGGTAAGAGGTCTTACGCCAAACTGGATGTGCGTCAGCGTCCGCCATGACAAGAAGCGTCCGAATTGGGTTGTCGGTTAGGAAGGAGTTAGGAAAAGGAGCCTCCATGCTAACTATCATAGCTACTTTAGCATAGGGATCTCTGATGCTACCTCACTGGCGATTAGGAGCCATGTGCCATCCCATAAGCCACCGCGCCGAATGCCCCCCCCCCCCCCCCTCGCCCCCACCCTCGAGTGATTCTTCATGCGCAACCACTATTGATTGACAGGTGCACAATTAATTTTAAAAATGTATATAAGAGATTCTGCACAAGCCAAACTTTATAAAAGTGACGAAATACATGTTAGAGTCACCACAGCACAGTCACATGTCAGTGTTTTAAAGAGCTGCCTCAGTGAATGGCCTAAATGAAGGGAGTTTGCTTTCATTTAGTAGAAACTTAAGCCACATGGCTAATTTGCATACTGTAGCTTTATGAAACAGCTGTTGAGATAAAATAAGTCTAAAGGAAAATGTGATGGCTCATTTGGATCTTTTTTTTTTCTCCTTAAATGTCTTTATTTGGACACTATGTTGTTGCATATGCACTACAGTAGGTGGCGGCATGCGCTTTTGTTTGCCTGCCAATATCCTTAAAGAAGAAGAAGAACAGCTGTTGGTGATGTCACTTCCCCTTCACCTGGGTAAGGACGGTCGAATTGGGCAAATGCTGTTGAAGCTGAAGTTCACCAACTGCATAGGGATCTAACAGTTGACCCCATGAAAGGTTAAGGATTAGATGCTAGTGTTAGTACTTGGAGGCTATCATTTAAGGGTTTCGGAATCAGCCGTAGACTTTATTTAAAACGTTTTATTAATAAGCTCCGTGTATGAAGGCTGCAGACACTGAAGACCTGGAAAGGTACATTGTCCAAAAACACATGAAATCTGCGTGGCTTTGTTATGGATTCTCCTCCAGATGACCAGGCCGCTGGGAATGACGGATCCAGTGCACAACGCAGTGTCAGAGGCGCAGACAAATGCTTAAGTTCCAATCCTGGTCATGATCCAGCCTCAAAAGCTTTGTACAAGCATAATGTTGTCCAGGAACCACCCAAACAAGAGCCTCGAATCAAATGTGCTGCTCTGTGCGTGTGCTGTCTATAGAAGGCGAAACCAAAACTTAACACTTAACAAGCACATGGCCAGCACGTGACAACACAACCATTTAGTTTTCTATTTTTTTTTTGCATTGTGAGCGTCGAACCGTGAGCTGAACTGTACACAAGTAGATAAGACAACAAATTCATTACTATTTGTTGTCATAGGCTTTGCAAAGCTGTTCCCTACCAGCCCTGTTTTTTTTAAACTTTACCCACGTATAAGGGTTGCCCACCGCTATCATTTTCTAATTTAACGTACTATTGGGAGTAGGGCTGCCATTGCACATTCAGTGAAAAATGAGCAAGTTCTTAAGGCTCTACATGAAAATGAGCGCGCTGTTGCGTTCCCTGTCATTGCTGACGTGTCCCTTCTGTGTGTCTGTAGGGGAGCGAGACTAGGAGCGTGCCGGTTGTGCTTCTTCGTGAGGGTGGATCTCTGGGGTTTAACATCGTAGGAGGAAGGCCATGCGTGGTAGGTTAAAAGTATACCCCCCCCCCCCCCCCAATAGTCAAGTGTCAAATAGCAACCCAGGAATGACTAACCTCTGTGCACTGACATGCCTGGATTCTCAGGCTGTGTAGACTGTGGACACATGGACCACATCTCGCTGGTTTTATGATGTTTATACACTGGTGTGGTTTAGTGGATTTGGCTTTACTGATTAAAACAAAAACTATGATTACATTTTATGAGAGTTAAATGTAGAATTTTGGCTTTGACCACACTTGTTTTGCCTCTAATTGAAAAGGGCTCTTGGTGGTTCAAAGTTATCACAGCAACTGTGCGCTGCCTTCCGGCTCTGAAGTTCTGTGGCCCATTAATGGCACACTCTCAGCGCTTTAAAGTTGGAACGTAGTAACAGACACATCCTTGTTGTGTTTGAAAATTGGCTATACTGACCAACACTGGTGTGCGTTAGGGTTAAACTACCTTGTGAGAAGAACAATAGCTATACTGCGTGAAATCCCGTGACCCATTGTTGCCAAACTTTTGTATGTTGTGTGTTATTGCTCAGATAAAAAGTGTGATTCAATAATCCGAAAATAAAACGACATTAAGGATAGATGTTTGTTGATGGTACAAGTTTGATTTCTGTTGTGTTTCTACATTCTGTCAGGGACACAGCAAGAGGATCAGTGGTGACTGTTTTGTGTTCCTATCCTCTGGATCCTTCTGGTTCCCCCACCAAAAAAACATGTATAACTCGCCTGTAAAAGAAATTAATTTCAATGAAACTTAACATGAGACAAAATGATATGACACAAGCTTGTCATAACTCGTTGCTCTTGTTTTCTATTGTGAAAGGATAACCGCTAATTAAATGATGTAATGATAATTGCATGGTGATCAGTGCCACCCAGTCGGTCCTATACTCTTCTTCCTATGACTGACTTCCATACATGGAGCCTTGCATGCAACCTCGTATCACTGGGACCATGCTAACAGTTACAAGGTAGTTTTCCGCAGCCACAGTGACGCACAAACATTCTCCAGTCACATGCATTATCACTGTGACAACTATTCTGAGCAAAACCCAAGTCATAAAGCAGCGTTTTGAGCCGAGATCAGAGTGTGGCCCGGGCCTCTCCTGCCAGTGTCATGAAACCATGCGTTAAACTGAACAGTCACAGATAATGCTCGATATTTTCATTCCTCAAAGCTTTTTATTAGAATGCGACTAATCCATGGGAAGCTGCTGAGAAGTATCATGACATACAAAGCAGGGAGAAAGTATAGTTAATTGGAATAAAATAATAATTGGTTAAAGACATTACTAATGCTAGTTTACAAAGTCGTGTTTTCTTTTTGGTTATGTTAAATATGTTTACGCACTTTATACATTGATGAATTACATGTCACTGCAAAGCCTTTTTTCAATTGTCAATATATCATAATCATAATGTGCTAATTAGGTATGTTATCATAGTTTAGACCACAAATGCTCAGTGACGAGTGATAAATAAACTATATTTTGTGAAAAGAGGAACAAACACTGGCATTCACAATACTTCAGTTACTCTTTTGTTGAAGCGTAAAGATCAGGAAATCCATCTACATTACTTCTTAAGTGCTCACAGAGTATACAGTCAGTCAAACCATTCTGGTCCTTAAGTAAACACCAAACAGGAGTTGGCTTTGTGGCTGGAGGACTGTATAGCTGACCTGACCCCTTCACATCCTCTACGCCTTCAGACGCCGCATGGAGCCACAATGCCCACTTTTATAAGGAATAGTGCAAACAAAGATACCATTTATCACTGACACTGGGATCATAGTCCCATCCTGGTGGAGCGGGCAGACTATACATCTGATCCCGGTTAGACGGGATTCTTTTCACTAGCGTCATGTTAAAAAGTTATGAGGGAGAGGCGATTGGGTTCCAATACTTTTTCATTCATTCTCTTTAACCAGACAGGCCCATATCAGGATTGTAAATGGAAGAAGATGAAGGAGCTCTTTGAGAACCTCCCAGGCAGGCTGCAATTAGCTCCCTTTACTTTGCATATTTTTGTAAGTGTTCATGTCAGCCTCTGTCTTCCTGAAATTGACAGTTATTCTGTTTGTGAACACAGGCTGCAGTCTTGAAATCGCACCGTCCATTTTTTCCCCCCTTCACAGCTACAATTTTATGGATTTGTTATTATTATCTGCAGCAATAATAACATTGTGTACATATGTTCTCTGACAAATAATAACTTCAAACGTTCTATTGCAGGATGAAAATGACAGCGCTTCAAATGAGGGCATCTACGTATCAAAGATTGTAGACAATGGTCCAGCAGATAAAGAGGATGGCCTTCAAATCCACGACAAAATCATGGAGGTATGTTTGGATTTTAATATTAAAAAGCTTGACACTTAAGAACATTGTTGTTTTGGTCAACAGAGACAATAACGATATCGTTTCGTTGACGCACCTTTTAATCAAACAATGACGAGCTAAAATTAGCTCTTTGGTGACTAAAACATGACGAGACATGAGTTTACGTTAATGAGACGAGACGAAAATGTGAGATGTGGTAAAAGACTAATACTAAAACTAAAAGGGCTGCCAAAAACAACACTGCTTGAGAATGAAAAACAAGCAAACAGGCAAAAACCTCACACTTTGAATGTGTTTCAAAAGCACATGTGGCATCTAATAAGGAACTATTTTTCAAAAAATTTTCTCTAAAGACCACCATACTTATGTCAGAGATAGACTGCTGTTGCCCCCTGAGTTGAAAAAGGTTAACCTGGCAGTAGCCAGATTGATATGTGTAGAACTGAGTTGAGTTCCACGTTGTGAGACTGAAAATTGTGATCTTGCGACAATCCAGCTTGCAGCGCAAGGTTAGAAAAAGTTGCCTCCCACAAATGCATCTTATAATAAAAAATATTCCTATCAAGCATTAATTTTAGACAATTTGAGTGATTTTATTTAGTCTTTCATGATTTTCTACACAACATGTTCATCTTTAGTTCTTAAGTCACATGCACGTCCATTCCTCGCAGCACAAAGCAACATAAGATGTGTCACTAGATCCCAATGACAATGGACAGGTTAACCTAGTAATTCACTGGCCTCCTCAAGACTTGATGAGGAGTCCAAGTGGGCCACTCTCTGATGTGGAGAGAGAGATTAGCTCATCTGTCATGCTTCTTTTTAAAGGCTGCCCATATCTGTTTTTCACAGGTACCAATGCATGTGTCTCAATGAGGGGGGCTCATGTTAATGTGGCTACTTGAGACGCTATGCCTTAGTGTTTCTAAAGCTATTCACACTTTTAATGGCCACCACAGGGCAGAATTTGCCTGAGGACAGTGTGGTGCTTATGTTTGCCTTGATTTTGAAGCCACTCGTCTTACCTGTCTGAAAAAAGTACACATTGACCCCAAGGGGGTTGCAAAGGACTCTTTTATTTTCTAGCAGGAAACAAAACAATACACCAAATAAATCATGGGATCCGTTCAAATGGAAATGTTTATGCCTCAGCTGCGGGAAACATGATAGTAATGTTAGTTCAGATTTCCTGCACTGTTTTTTTTAGTAAACAAAAAGTCCCATGTCATGTGTTTGGAGGCTATAATTTGAAATGCAGCGTCATGACGACATTTTTACATCTTTAACCTCTGGGCAGTGTGTCTTTAGTGAACTTTGCTAAACCGGGGTAAAATGGAACACAATCTCTCTAGCTCCTGAGGGCAGTTTCCTGTAGTGTCTTTATTAAGTGTGTGGGAAAAGTAATGGTATTCAGACAGCTGAGAAAAGGATTTTTAAAGATATTATTTAGAACGCTTTTTAAGGGAACCATGGGGCGGTTGAGATAATGGTCTATTCAGAGGAGTTGTTAAGAGGCCTAGGAAGCACTTAGTATTTGATTAGGCAGACTAATTAAGTTACACTTAATTACTGTCAGGACTGTTTTTGAGTGTAATTGAGCAGTTTCATATCTTGTCCTCATCAAATCTGATTCCAGTGATCATTAAAAGGGCTTTTTCATGTAAATGCTGGGTCTTTATTTTGGTTGATCAGTCATGGCATGTGGAGGTGTGCGAAACATCCAACATGTCATTTTGGAACTGTTGATATGTTTAATCAGGGCCCCCATGAAGAACAGATATTCTGAGACCATTCAGATTTTGCTACTATACTCTCTACTCGTCACAATTTCATTCTCAATATCTTGGGTACACCAACTACCCGCCAACTGCTAGTATTAGAGAAGAATTGCAGTGTTACTGTGCAAAAAACGGATAAGCCAACCCAGGCTACTCTGTAAAGAAAATTATTATTTCCTCGTGGGACTAGCCCATGATATCACGTAGTGAATATCTAGTCTACAGCTGATTTGTTTTTTCATTGCACATTGCATGGTATACAGTATCAGTTCTTTGCAATACATAAAATCGGTGTAAAGGGCATGCGACTGACTGACTATACTGGCTGTATAGTAAAGAGACAACTGTATTGCCTGGAAATCAAGCCCATCTTCCTATAGCTGAGGTGTGAGTTCGAGTAAGCCTGCATGGATGTGTCATGTCCATGTTGATCCACGGCTTGTTTCCCTATAACCAGGTCTTAGCAGGGGAGTGCAATCACAGATGGCCCTTCTCTAACCGAGCTATAAGCCTGCCATGAATCGGTGTATGAATGCCTCCTTGTTCAGCCAGACATTTTTTCCTCATAAAAACCTCGACTTGAGTTTGGTTTCGCACACTGCTCCGGAAGCAAAAAAAACTCCCAGCACCCCGGATCTGCATGTCCGAGATTGGACTGTTTAATGCTGAGATTAGGTTGTTGACAAGTCAGAATGTTTGTCAGTCTGGCTGGAGACCAATATGTATCCCACCATAGATGAATGGCTTATCATCTTCTCTCGCCAGCCATTCCTTGATAAATATATTTGTGTAGCCCACCAAGTGACCAAAGCTCCATTCATTGTCAATCACCCCCCTCCTTACCATAATATGGACACTGCTGACGTTTACATAATAGTCACAATATTCTCTATCTTTTTCCATCTTGTTTGTATGTTGCAAATTTCAGACGATTAAATGCAGCTACTGTATTGTTTAAACTGCAGGATTGTTTAAACCTTGCAGAGTCGGATTTTCCAGCAAAAATTAAAGCCTCTTTGTTCACATAATATGGCCTAGAAAATGTTGCCAATTGTGGAATAAGAGCGTCTGAGCTCTTAAGGTAGAGGAGAAATCTCTGTGTGGGCTGGTATAGCGGGAGAATGGTGCCTCTCGGGAAGCTGTTGTAAATGTCGTCTTGTAAACTGTCAGCAACCGTTGCAGAAGGTGAACAACAACAACAACCCGTTCTGCTAAAACTGACATTAGGAGATGCCATGCTAATACAGAGGCCAGGCTCTTGTCTTGGATGAGAAAATGAGACTCAAACAACAGAGGCAAACAATTCTCGATTGGCCATGTTAAACCAGTGCCATGTGGTCGAGCGTGAATGATTATCTATGTGAGGATATGGTAGCGGGTTAAGCATGTGTGAAATGCCTAAATAGGCTTAGCGAGCTCCACGTACAGCTAACTTATGGCATGCGGCTATAAAATTAAATACTTACTACATGCTAGAGGCATTTATTACGAGACACACCCTTTTTGGCTTCGTTGTTCATAAAATGGCTAAAAATAACCCACAGTCTCCCTCTGCGTACTGCACGTCTGCTCCCGCCTTCTTGTCACTAGGTGTATGAGTTGCGAGCTTGCCCACCGTTAACCAACACCTCCAGCATCCCCACTGTTACTTGAATATCGGTCGCCGGGCTGAGGACCTCGAGACGAATCAATCATGCAGCTCAAATCCAGCTGAATGAGCGAAGCCTTCAGCCCTTCCGTTTACTCACTGGTAACATACAATGGGTTCAGGAAGTTTTCATTCTTCTTTTATTTATTCCTGCCATGTGTCTGATACTGAAAATGCTCAGATTATTAGCAGTATATGATATTGACATTGCATGTTATCTATAGTGTTTATTCATTAAGGCAGGGTATATATTAACCCCAGCGCTCAATCAAATGAGACTGAGAGCAGAAGAAGCTTTGGTTGAAGAAGTGAGACAGCCGCAACTCACACAACCCAGTCTAGTTGACGACTTTAACCTCTGCGTCTACGTTCTACAGAAGAAAGTTCCACAGTTATGGTTTTATAATTCGTTATCAACAATGTTGGAATTAAATTTTTGTTGTTCGTTTGTTTTACTTTTGAGTATGATATTCAGATTTTTTTACCAGTAGAAAATGAAATGTGTGACTTTAGCGACGGACTTCTTGCACAATAGAATATCAATAATTAAAAGAGGTCTGAAACTGAACCTGATGTTAAAGAGATGTGGCAGCAGGTTTTCCCAAGAGAACGTCTGTAACTGCATTTTGAATGTCATCTGCCATTGAGGAACCAATGTGTGCCATGGACTTGACCTCAGTCAGTGCAGTGATAAGCTGCAGCTCTGCACATGGCTATCTCAGCGGGACATGTGGCGAGTGTTCCTTAGGTGTTATTTTTGACCCGTGGGGCAATGAGGAACAGACTATGGCGTTCTTTTCCTGAGTGGGATCACATGTGCAATAAGCAGGCCTTTGTCAGAGACTTTATTAGATTTTAGCCCTGGCGCAATCTTCCTGTTCATCCCTGTCAGAGGCGGATGACATGCTTATATTTGCCCAGGATAACATGGTAAAGTCTGAGTTTTCATTTTGATTCTGGTCCAGTTGCAAAATGCTGTTGCTTCTGTTGTTGCTGTGTGGCCCGGACAGGATGATCCAATGAGCCACATTCCACTACCCCGCCGTGGTCCAGCTGAGGCCGAGGCAGAACTTTAGGCCAAATGTGCAGTCCAATACAAGGCTGCCTTTTAAGAAGTTAAGACAAGCAACCTTTGTTTTTAGAGAAAAGGTTGTTTATATGGTTAGTGTTCTTTCCATCGCCTGTTTCTTTTCGTCTAAAAAGGCACTGTTGAGATGCCAGTGTTTTGTAAATCAAGTGATAGGGAAATGAATGCTAGGGATCAACTTGTAAAGCATGTACACCCTTGTTACTCCCTAACCAATCTGGAAAGACTCCGGTTTCAGTCGTTCAGGAAGAGGAGGAACATCTAGCTGGATATTTTGCAGCTGATTGGATCAAGTGCACCCCTTTTTAGCCAGTCACAGCCATGTTTTTAAACATTAAGTCGCTTAAAAAAAGTGCTTGTTGGCAAATGTAAAACCCGCCCACTCACGCAATACCGCCACACTATTGGTTAGATCCACCACTGGATTTGAGCCCAAACATTTATACTCGTGTCTTTCAAGATGGATTTTTGATGAGTCTAAAAACTCAGGTCAATTAAGGCACAATGGTTCCGATCTTGTGTGTCTAAACGCAGACTATAGCGTAACATGGGGTGGAGAAACATCCAAGGCCAATGCGGTGCCATGCACAACAGCCCCACTCCTCCAACCAGACTTCGCAGCCGAGGGAGTGGGGGTGAACATTTTGTTTTGGTCGCTATTACGACCGCCGATCCGCGCCACAACGGGACTGACACAGGCTATCTCTTTCTCTCTCTGAACACGAACGTTCAGCTCACAATGGGGCCGACAAAGTTCCCATCTTGACCCGTGAGAGCCCACAATGCCCAAGGAAGAACACGAGGCAGCGCGATAAAAAACGAGGGAATGCGAGGCTGACACCAGAGCACCATTCCCAGTGCTGCACGCAATAAACCACGCCTCAGTCGACCTCTCCTCATAAACGCCCTCTTGCAAGTGGCGCAGGCACACAGCGCAACTCCGAAAAAAAGCCATCGGGTTAGCGTTGCAGAAGATCTGACCCACAATCTTCTTCCAGAATGTCAGAAGACACCTTGTATCTCATTGAGACCTTCCTCGGTAAAATGCAAAAAAAAAATTCACTCCTTAAAAAGATCAGGTTTAACTAGTGTTTTCGTCTTGGTTATTTCTTTCAAAAACAGCACATCTCCCATACACACAGACCTCTGCCCTCCATCTGATATCATTATTAATTCTAGATTTCCAGAATGCAATGAACACAACCCAAACATAGTGAAAACAATGTTTTAAGGGGGCCGAAGCAGACCGGTTTAATTGGCTCATTTTCTCATCAGTCCATCACTAGCCGTGCATAAATGGGTGTGTAACAATGGTGTCAGGTTGCTCTGCCAGCTGCTGCTCATTTCGGCTTGTGACCCCCGAGTGCTGACGGCCCACCGGCTCCTAATGAACTACCCTCAATTAAACCCTAATAGGCTGATTAACAGGGGCTCGTTGGGCTGTAATGGCCTGCCGTTTACTCCCCGCTTTCTCTGAATGCATCCTGACTGAACCATGTTAATCACTGCCCACTCGCACTCAGGATCCCACGCAGACGGCAGATTGACGCAGAACAGGAATAAGTGGTGGCAAAAAATGTAATGAACCTTTTGGACACTCTTCAAATTCCTCCCTCCAGAGTTAAGGAATGTTTCAATTTCCACGTTTCTATGATTCAGTGAATTGCTATTGATTCATTAAATAGTTAACCTCATATTGTAACGGTTAAGGTTTACTTTATTGATCCCGTAGGGAAAGTCGTTCTCAACCGGAGCAGTGCGGCAGCTGCAGTAGACAGGCTCTTTGTCATATTGACCGTAATAATTCTGAAATCTCTAGAAAAAGACCTCCCTTGTACAACTGAACACCATGTCGCCTACAATGTGACAGTGTTGGTGAATGTTTTTAAGATGAGATTGAGATTTATGCTGCAGTAAATTGATGATATTGATGGTTTTATTTATGAAATTGTGGAATCTTGGTTCTCGTCTGCTCGCATTCGTGAAAATGTCAACATCCTCCACAAAATGATCTTGCACTCGGACAGTTGTTGCCACCCTCAAATCACCGCGAGATGTAGTGCGTTGTAAATGTTCTGGCCTGTCGGGACTGCTGGAGTGCTCCATGCTGCGGGATGGCGTTACTGTGGCAACTGTAAAATTAAATGGCTTTTATGCGGGCAAATCATTCAGGAGCATGCTGTCAAACCACAAGAAATGAACCACAAGACACTGCGGAGATGATTTTGCATTTTGTGTAATCTTATTTTTCCACTTGGACATCTTTTTTTATCCATTTTAACAGAATTCTTGTGCGTCTTAACGCCATTATGCATTTAGAGACCTGTCGTTTCAGTGAGGCAATTTTTTTAGTTTAGAGCACACAGTTGACAGTGAAATTAGTTTGGGTTCTAGTGTGGAATTTGACATGACTCTTACAAAAGATTATAGGCTATAGATCCCCCTCATTCATCATAATGCCAGGGTCTGTCACCACAATTCAAAACGCATCATATACTGTACATTATATTTTTGCACATATCGACATCATTTTCTGCTTTGCTTTGCTTCGACAGTTTTCTAAATTCTAAATTAGTCTGAAGTTTTTTTCTCCTGATCACCAATAAAATGTTGCACAGGGATACCTGAGTAACCCACTGCTGTGAGATAAAGAGACTGGGCAGCTGTTTTGTTAGTGAGAGACAGACAGACATAAGGTCCAACGTTGGGCACATTTGGAGTTCTGTCCTGATGCTTTCTTGCCTCTGCTGCAGCTCTTGTATCTGCTCTTAAATTTTACAGCGATCCCTGTGTCGGTCACAGACCAGTCATCTAGATGTACAGTAATATCTGCAGAAATTACGCGTGTCCCAAAAAGATTTGCAGCACGAGGTGTTTAGTGTGTTGTCTTCATTCAGTATCAGTGACCTCAATTTTGGAACTGATTTTGGACCTTTTGTATTGGCGAACCATATGCCCCAACAGGAGCTCAACACTGATCCATTATGTCACCGACTCAAACGGACACCGAACTGCTTTCCTCACAACTCTCATCAAAGGCCTGGGTTGAATAAGTGGAGAGGTTTCTCCTATTGAATTACAAACTAACCATCTAAATGCTTTTACGAAGGCACACTATACATAGACGGTACAGACGGGATGCCACACGGACATGCTCTGAAACACTAGCCATAGTGTGTTACTGAACAATCTCGTCAGCTGTTCGCAACTTGTGATGTCTTTTTTATCTTAAAGTTCAGGATTCGTGGACAGGGGGGAAACATTAAATACTGCATAGTGCTGTAAACTTGTTTTTGAGAATACACAATAACAATTTATAGGGCAAATTGTGTTTTCTGAACTTTCCCAATGGGTTCCAAAACTTAACAAGGCTAAAACAATTTCACATAAAATACAGAAAGTCAACTTTAGATTTGAATGATCATCTTTGCCCTTGAACTTCAGTTCTTGGGCAAGGGCCTGACGCTTGCCAAAATCTCTGTCACGATATATCCCTCTTCAAACAGATTCCCTTTGTTGAGCGTATGGCCTTAACAGATGCAAAAGCAGACAGGGCTGAGATCACCGTAACGAACCGTCCCCCTTGTGCTTCGCAGATGTGCGATAATATCTGAGCTAATTGGAGTACAATCAACACACTTTTCTTCAAAGCACCACCACATGAGGGCTTTCGCGTTACATCACGTACAGTAGTCCCGAGGCTTAAACGGGATAAGTGCACCTGCTCCGACCATGTTGGACGTTAGGCAAACGGGGTCAGCTGCCGGGAGTATTTACAACCTCCTCTACAGCTGGACTGGCTGTGGGAGCCCCAAAGTGAAAGTTTCCTATCAAAATGTTTTCCTCAAGTGGCTGGCCTTTGTGACTCCGTGTCTACTCTCATTCACTAGTGGATCTCATGGTTGCTGCTCTGCCTTTTCATGTAAATGTGTGCACATAGAAACACTGTTCGTTTGCTTTGGTTTCTGTTTCCCCGCTTTGTTCTGGCCTCGTTCCCCAGAGAGAAATGCTCCTTTTTCAAGTCCTACCTATTTTCTCATTGAAGACTTCCCCCCCATTCTTTTTTTCCCCCTTTTTCTCTTTTTTTTTTTTTGGACAAACGGCCCGGAGATTCGACCCAAATGGTTCATTGTGCTGACTTTTCGGGAACGGGGGAGAAGGGATGTTGTGCAGACGCCCCCTGCTCACGTCTGTCTTCTCCCTCCGTTTTTTTGCAGAATGAGTTATTCTTTAGTGGGAAGAAAAGTGCTCTTTATCAGTCTACTCCCTTTTCCCCAGGAGGATACTGCTTCTTCCCCTTTGAGTGCACACTTCCTACTCTTGGCTCGGGAAGAGGAGCCATATATCGAACCAAGATAGGTAGAATTATGAGACAAATAACAATATCTTTGTCAACTGGGATGTCTTTGTCAGGTCTTGCGAGCTTGTCAACGTTGTATTAGATTTCTTTGTCAGAAAATCACTAAACTGCCTTTAATTTTCCATCCATTTATCCATCAATCCATCTTCTGCTCATCCGGGGCTGGGTCGAATAGGTAGCAGTTAAAGCAGAGACTCCCGGCCACTTCCTCCACCCTCCTCCCGGTGGGTTATGCCCAAAACACCTGAGTGAGATGTCCATTTCAGTGTGCTAGGCCCAGCTTTTAGCCAATTGAAACACAGATTTGGTCAAAGTGAGTTTTCTGAAAAATGTGCGCTCTATTAGGACCATGTGCCCGAAAAGGACCACCGTAACTCCCAAAGACCCATACATCGGACATGGGGTTAAACAGGTTGTGTCCACAAGATCCTGTAGATTATGACATACAACGCTGAGGCAAAGAAAAAAAAAAAAACAAGCAGTGTAAGAGGCGGCACCAGACCACCGGCCGAGAACTGGAGCTCTGCCAAGTTCAACGCTTAGGTGTCAATAAAGATTCATTTAGGCCTCGCCAACATAGACATGCTTTGATAAAAACCTCAGCAAGAATATGCAGCTTTTTAATCACTGAGCCATGCCCCTGGACACACTGCCATTTTGTAGCTGCTTCTTGGACTGAGTTACAAGCATGTTTCCCTCCCTTATGCATGCAGTGAGCTCGGCCAAAGACTGTGATTGATATGTACAGGTGGTAAAGGATATCCCCCTGAGTAAAAGTTCAACTCGACATGAAAGAGAATATTTTCCCCTCCTTGCCATCTTGTGAAAACAGTAGTCTTAAAAAGTAAGTGTCCAAAGCAAGCCGGGATCAAATGGCCCTGTCTATCTTACCTGGACAATTGACCTTTGTAAAAACGTAAAGCCAATAAACATCTAAAGTCCAACTAGAAGGAAATGCAGCCCTTTGTCAGTGTGCTCTCCACACTCCACTCGGCTGCAATGCTATACTCTTAAAATAAATGAAAGTGGAAGGAGGGAGGTGGTGGGGTTCGTGCCGAGAGGTAAGATGGAAAATTATTGCGAGGTACAGCAGGCAGGCTTTCCTGTGTGGAGGACTGCAGCCCTGCAGTCCCTATACATTTTAGAACCTGACATAGCCCAAGCAATATGCTTCATAAAACACACATTTAACAGAGCTATTTAAATCATTACAAAATTACAGGATTTAAAAATAAATCTAGTTGGAAATACTTTTGTGCCAAAATAAAGTAAGCCATGAGTCCTGCTCAAACTGGTTTTCACAAACAACACCAGCACCCCGAATGGTGCTATTAAAATATGCTGATGAGTGTAGTTCTTATGGAATAAGGTGAAAGACCCCAGTACAATCTCTGAAAAATGTAACCGTTTCAATAACCTTCTGTAATGGTAGAGATCCCGTCTTGCATTAATTAAGTATATTAATCCATTAATGGAATAACCTGGTCATTCCGGATGTTCCAGTCGTCGGCTGATCTCATTCTTTAGGCACATCACGTTGCTGAACCTAGACCTGACCATTGGCTATCTTCATTTAATCGAGCAGCCTTCTCTCATTTTTCACAGACGATGTATAGTGACCACGAAGGGCTTGAGTGAATAGCAGTTGTCAGCTGTTCACGACACCCGGAAGCATTTTGTAGAAGAAGGTGGAGATAGTCTCTCGTCTAAGCCTAGACACTGGTCATGGTAAATATGAGGAGGGGTATGAATGAGAAGATGAGGCTGAGGGAGAGGAGAAATGCAGGCTGAGCAACTGAGATGGGTGTCGTGCAGGAGCAGTGGAGCTGTGTCTTGATGATTGTCCCGGTGTAGCTGCAGGCAATGCTTTCATGTAATATTCGCTGCCTAAGGGCCATGGTTAAAACTGGGACTGGGCTCGCTGCAGTACCTTACCATCAAGCGATAACTGTATATCATCACTTTTATCTTTCCATGTTATTTGCTAACTGCATGGTCACTATTGTTTTGTCCTAGACTAAAGTCATAGATAGACCACGGATAAAATGTTGTTCTCACATTCATTTTCCTTCTCCTTTGACACGCACTTGTGCAGATAACGGGTTGAAAAAACAACAGACAGAAATTTGGAATGTTCGAGGGCTTAGGAATTTAGCCACCTGAAGGACTGCTGATGTAGATAAAACAGCATTGGTCCACGCACGGGGGGATCGACATTTCTCCTGATCTTGCCTGTACAGTATTTTGATTTTATATTAGATTTTTCTTCAGTCTGTCCACGCTCCAAGGTCAAACTTGAACCGTTCCAGAAGCAATAATACTGACTGCCTATGGTCTTTCATTGGTAAAAGGGAGCCTGTGAAAGGACAAGGAAGGTTTGAAGACTGTGGCTTGTTTCAGGCCATGCTATATCAGGCCAACAGCTGCTGTCTCTCTGCAGAGGTATGCTGTCTGCAATTCCTTGGCTATACACCCAATTATGCAAAAGACACTTTATTTCCACTTTTTAAATTTTGATTCCTGTTTTCATTAGCCTATGAAAAATACTGCATGCGGTGTTGTGTCTGCCGAGTAACACTCAAAAGAGGATATATTTTGAACTGAATAGATACTGATTAGCATTGAGAAATAAACGAGGTCTTGAAGGTGATGGGCCTATGTCGCGCTCTACAAGTCAAATTCTTTGAATGCAAGCCAGGAAATGTTAGACCTCTCCCAGCTGTCTTTTGGCACATCAAGACGAGGACCTTATCTGATTTGGGAGGTTTTGAGTTTCTGAGTTTGTTTGATCTGAGGGCTGTATGTAAGTCTGTTCACAAATAATACAGGATGAGTGCCAAAGAGACCATCTCCCAGACAGACAAACATGAGAGCCACCATTCTCACTCCCATGCCTGGCATATTTCCAATGTATTTGTGGTGTAATAGCTTTTTTGTTAATTTTTGCTTTTCTTATTTTTTGTGTGTGTAGTTTTGATATGGGAACAATTTACCAAAATTAAGATGAAAATTTGAGAATTCTCCGGGATGACTTGAATATTGGCAATTTCTAGCGACTGAATCAAGCTGTGGGGGTAACTGGCAGTTTTGTTTCCACGTGTCATCATCCAAAGCTTCAAACAATAACAGTCACAAAGCCAACTTTGCACGCGCTTGTTTACACAGTCTTCCCTGAAAGAGTCACCTAGCGAGTTCTTAGACAAACACTTCGATCCCCACATAAGCCGTCTTTCTGTTGTGTCCTTGAAAAATGTGTCTGGACAAATGCCTTTCTCATCGATCACTATCTGCCCTGCAATTCATCTCACGCCGGCGTACAAGATGCACATCAATTCAAGTGGGCAAACAGTTCATTATGACGAGATGTTCTTTGAAGACCACTCCAGTGAGTCGTCAAGTGGGCCAATGTCAACACTTTCAAACGCGTTCAAAGCCAGTGGGACGTTGTCAAGGGGGAATTAGCCAACTTGAGCTTTTCTCCGCTGCTGAGCGAGTTACACGGGACTGCATATCTAGTCAATATTAATGTGTGTACGTTAAGGTGGAGTTGTGATCAAACGTGGCTTTCATCTTCGACCTTTGTCTCACTCGGCACGGAAGCCTGTGGAAAACTGGGGTTCCGGCTGTCCACTGGAAAACCTTGCACAGCGAAGACCAAGACTCGTGTCTCTCCAGTGGCCTGCATACATTCCTCTCCCGCTGACATGAAATGGCAAGCCGAAGCTTTGTTGTTCACTCGAGGTTCAGAGACTGTCCTTGGCTTTTTCTGCAGGATAACCAATTGATAAAGATCTTTTTAATCACCTTACTGTGCCACCGTCCCTCACGTGTGTTCATTTTGCCTTTACATTTGCCTTTTCTTGACTCCTTTTTACAACTTTTCTCAAGATTGGTTTTAAAGTGCATCTATTAAGATCTGCCCATTTACTGCAATTGACGTTGTAATTTGACTTTTCACAATGCCTTTTTTGTTTTTGCTGGCTCTAACAGATGCTCTACTGACAATGTCCTCTGTCGAAATATTGGCATAATAAAACCATCAACTTGAAAGCCACTTAGTCACTCTTAGAATAAACTTTCAGTGTCACTGCTTTCTTGACGTCGTTTGTTAAATGTTGCAAAAATCTATTCTTCAGCCACAGGTTCATGTGCAGCTTTGGGTTTGAGGTCAGGAAGTGTTTCTTGGCAAGTGAACCTGACTTTTCTTTATTTCTACTGCTTAAACTGGAACAATCCTTTCACATAACCATAACAACTCTAAGAATAGTCTTCCCCGAGCTAAAAAAATAAACCTTCACTCTTTTTTTTTTTTTTTTTTATAAGACAGCATGTCAATCACTTGAGGTTAGTGTAGTGTAATGGAAAAGCCCAGTTAGCTTGAGCTGCTCATATACACGTATATGCCTGAGCAATAATACAATTAAATTATATTTCTATATTACTGAATAACCAGAGACAAACTAGTGAGGAACACACAATTGTATAGATAATCAGCTATGCTAGATGTGCTTGTTTTGGAAGACGCCCCAACGAGGTTTAGACATTGGTGATGGTAATAGATGACAGTGTGGTGGTACTTGAAGGTAATTGGGGCAGATTATAGTTTTTTGAATGAGGAAACGGCAGGATGAAAGGAGAAAAGACCATGCGTTTATATAAATGGACTGGCAGGTGATGGGACCAAGCACAAAAGCAGAAATTTGAAAACTAAGAGAGAAACCAAGGCAACAGACAGAAACCATGACAGCACATGGAGGACTCCACAGATTCCAAATCAAGTGTGGTCATGTAAAACACACGTCTGGTTGGGTGGTTATTAATAGGCACTTTTAATTAAGAAGACAAATCTGTAAGTAATTGTTACGGCAAACTGACTGAAACACTGCTACATTTATTTGTCTGGTGGCGAAAACGACGCTGTGGCCCATGTATTAAATTACATGTTGCTGAAACTCTAGGTGGCCAGACCGTCGACTCCACTCCCTCGCAGTGCAAGTGAAAGAGGTGCACGGTTATAACTTTCCCAGGTTTTTTCTGCCATGACTGTAGCGCTGTGCTAAAGCGACAGCTTCTGCAGACTGTGAACGCCTAAAACTCTGGATTTTCACTGTCTCTTTGGATGTTTTCTCAGATGGTTCTCTACTCATCTTGAGCGCATATTTATTTTCGCTTCCCTTCTAGACTTCTGATTAATCAAGTATGACTCGCACAGGAAAACATTCGGTGGTTTTTTTATGCTTCACTTGTGTCCAAATAAGGCTTAATATTTAGGAGAATTTTTTTTTTTTCTCCTACATCGACACTATCATTTTATTTATGACTTCATCTTCTCAGGGTCTTTGGGCCAAGACATAGACTAGGTTACTGTGACTGGACATCAGAATGCAGTTCTATGGTATTATTTAGATTTTGGTTACTGTAGATTTCTTTCACTCCTCTTCTAAAAGTCAGCACAAGTGCTCTTAAACGGTTCCTGCTCTTAAAATAGACATGCAGTACGTGTTAAGAAGCAGATGGACTAATAATGGGGAACAAAAGCCTGTTACAAACCATGCAGTCCTTGAAAACACATGGCTTTTTACAATTCACTGCCCACACTTGGGATGAACAGCCAACCCAACACAAAAACGTGATTCTGAGGCTCCTTTAACTCTTTGCAGAACAAGCTGCTAATTGACTAAAGTGAATCATGTGTTTTGTGGAAGAGCGGTTCAACAGTGTGTTCCAGCTGGGTAGCTCTTGTTTTGGTGATGGGGGGGGGGGGGGGGTTGGGCTATACTTTCCTCTCTCTCTCGCCCTCTCTCTCTCTCTCTCTCTCCAGTCCTCGCTATAAGCGCTGGACAAACAAGCCGCTCAGCTGTGAAAGGCTGTGTAAGCGTTTCCTCGGGAGACGCAGGCAGAGGAAAAACAGAGGTGACAGGAGAGCCAGGTGAAGCCAGGGGAAGATTACGCTAATGGCGTCTAAAGCGGAAAGGGATATGCAACAGGAACGTGTTTCTAGTCAGAGTGTTTTTCCTGGAACTGCTCTTGTGCACTTTCTCCTATGATGGATTATAAGGGAATGAATATAAATGTGAATGTTGGAAATGGAGCTAAGGTGTTTACCCCAAAGCACATGCTGTGAATTAACCCCATGCTGCACTCCATTACATAAGCTATTTTTGATTTTTTTTTTTTTTTTACTTTCACTAGAAGCAGGAAATGCCCAAACCTATAGCAAAAATATTTATATGATCCATCTGAATTATCAATTTGAATTCATCGTATTTATTTTTACTTAAGCAAGAGGCTTTATGAACACAGACACGACTTTTAAATATACCTCAGCTTAAACAAATAAGCAAGCAATTAATGCTTTTACACAAAAGTTTCCAATTCTTGTTCAGCCTCCACTGCATTGCCATTTGAAAATGATTACAGCTCTAACTCAAACAAAAGATTAATCCCAAACCCCCTCCCCCTGGAGAAACGAGGAGCTAAAGCAACTCAAGAGATATTGCAGGAAGGTCGAGAGGAGATGGAGGAAATTCAAAATAACAATACATTTTAAAACATTCCGTGCTCGTCAAAAGACCTACAATACAGCAATAAGTAATGCTAGAAATACATTATTTTCCACAATAATCAACAACCACAAAAATAACCCAAAATCCTATTCTCAACAATAGAAAATGTTTTAAATCCTGATTTGAACAGACTTCCTTTAAACCCCACAGACGCTCTCTGTGAGGCGTTTGCAGACCACTTCAGGGGAAAGATAGACACTATCAGATGTATTTTATCTAACCAAAGTAACACGGCTTTAAATAAATCTGGTTGTCTACTTGTTCCAAAAGAAACACTGCACAGTTTTGTCCAGGTTAATGAGGAGATACTTGATAAAGTTTTCTCCTCAGTGAGGCCCACCACATGTCTTTTAGACCCGGTCTCAACCCCGTTTTTTACATTCTATGGATCTTTTAAAGATGAGCTTTTACATATGATGAATTGCTCTCTTCAGACGGGGGTCTTCCCTGCTGCCTTTAAGGGGGCGGTGGTGAGGCCCCTCCTGAAGAAGAGCAATTTGGACTGTAATGATTTTAACAACTTTAGACCGGTATCCAACTTACAATTTTTAAGCAAAATCTTAGAAAAACTTGTCTTTATCCAACTTAATGATTTTATTCCTGCACATAATGTCCTTGAGAAATTCCAGTCTGGCTTTAGGGTAAACCACAGCACCGAGACAGCCCTTTTAAAGATTTTAAATGATTTTATATTAAATTATGACTCACAGAAGGTCACAGTGTTGGCTCTACTGGATCTGAGTGCCGCTTTTGATACCTCACGGACAGGACATTCATGGTAAGTGTGGATACTTGCTCATCTAAGGTCCATAATATTACATGTGGTGTGCCCCAGGGTTTTAGGCCCAGTGCTTTTTAACCTGTATATGCTCCCTCTTGGTGATGTCATCAGGAGACATGGAGTCAACTTTCATAGTTACGCTGATGATACACAGTTGTACATCTCCGTGTCATCAGGAGACGTAAGGCCCAGAGAGGGAAACTTTTACCCAATCTATAGTCATTGTCTTTTAATCCTTCCTCACAGGTGAAGAACCTGGGTGTGATTTTTGACTCTGAGCTGACTTCTATTCCACACATTAAGAATATCACAAAGATAGGTTTTTACCATCTAAAGAACATAGCCAGAGTCCGCCCCATTCCCTCTCGGGCCAACACGGAGACGCTAATGCATGCTTTTATCACCTGTCGTATTGACTACTGTAATGCCCTGCTTTCTGGTCTTCCCAAAAAGAGTATCTCAGGTTTACAACTTTTACAAAATTCAGCAGCTCGTGTCCTGAGGAAGACCAGGAGGCGGGACCACATTACACCGGTTTTAGAATCGCTGCATTGGCTCCCCGTGTGTTTCAGGATCAATTTTAAAGTTCTTTTAATGGTTTTTAAATGTCTTAATGGTCTTGGTCCTTCTTATCTTTCAGAACTGCTTTTACCTTATGAACCTTCACGGCCCCTTCGCTCCTCCGGCAGGGGTCTCCTAGTTATTCCTAAAGTCAACAGAAAGACTCACGACGAGGCGTCTTTCCAATATTATGGCCCTCGCCTCTGGAACGACCTGCCGGAGGAGCTCAGGACCGCAGAGAACGTTCATGTTTTTAAGAGCAGGCTCAAGACCCACCTTTTTAGCTTAGCTTTTAACTGACATCTATTTATTTTGTCCAGATATTCTGTGCCAGATCTACTGTAACCGTCAGAGTAACGTTTGTTCATTGAAATTCTCTCAACCCATTGATACAGGAGGAAGCCTACAGTGAAATATCCAGCATTTTGTTGTTGAAGAAAGCATCATGGTTTGGGCTACTTATCAATTGTTTGGTTTAGAAGCTGACAGAAGTGAACAGGTTCAGGTCTATGCTAATTAGCACAGGGGACATCGCCGCCTTGTCAGGGCTGTAGAAAGCTGGTGCTGAGGGATTTAAAGGCGCTTTGTATACTGTAAAAAGTGACAAAGGAGTGGCTGCTACAGTTTGATCACACCAGGGAGAGCTTGAAAAAACAGAGTCTTACATTTTAAGAGCAGAAACGCTACTGAATTATTTTGTTGAAAAGGGAGAAGGGGTGGAATTAAAACAGTCTTCCTGCTTAATTCACTGCTGCAGACTTGTGGCTGTCTGCTGGCTGCTGAGCGCTGCTCTGAGGGCCACATCCCTCCAGTTCTGCTTCTCTAAGCACATCCAGTCTGGTCCACTTTCTGACCCGCTGCTCACTTCTTCTTCTGTTTTCTCCTCTGAGCCGAATGTGTGGCCCTTTGTGAGCGTGCTGAAGGGCTGCCAGCAGAAAGACCAAAGTAAAGAAAGGTAAGGCCACCAGCTACCACCAGCCGTAATGAAGGCTGCAGTAGAATGTAAATGTCACCATACAAAGAAGCTTCTATTCTTGTCATTTAAAGTCAATCACACCATACACCCATAGGCACCGAAATAGTAGTTGCAATTGTTCTTTTTTTTCTTTCCTCTATTTCATATACAACATATTAAGGGCCATGTTTAGGACGCTTTCCTCTTAAATGTGTGCACTTGGCCGCACTCTTCGTTCGTACATTTTTTGTTATTCTTGGCAGCTTACGGCCTACTGGAAAAAGTAATGTACATACCAAATCTTCCAACATACCAGTTACATAAAGTATATCACAGAAGACAGTAGATGCACAGACTCCTGTTAGCTCAGCTGTTCATACCAAGAACTTGCATTTTCAAAAGATAAGTTTCTTTTGTAGTGACACTCGTGGGAGTGAAGTTTACGTTCGTAGGTTGGAGACTACTGGTTTAAGTTGAGTTCTTGTGCTACCTGAAGATTTTATGATTTTTGGTGCAACTAAATACAGGCATTGAGGGTAAATTTCTGGTGATTACGTGACTTCCTATCTAGAGTAGTTTGAGTTAATTAGAACTAAAGCAGGTAATACCATTAAAGATTAACTTGAAACAGGGTTCCCCTGGTCTAAACCACTAAGCATGGGAAAATATTGCATTGATTAAACAGCCTTTACAGCAGCTGCATTCATGCTCTCCAGTGCACTTGCTGAATCACCCAGTGTTTGATTTGAGCAGCTGGGAAGCTTGCATGCAGCAGGAGCATTATTAATGTTTGTGAGTAAAGCTGAAAGAACACTAGCCTGTGTGAATCTCAGTCTGGACGATGTTATTATCTTTGATCTGTCAGTAGAATCTCTTTTAAAGTTGTGAATAATGAGCCAAAGACTAATGGTTGTTTTGAAACGATGTCAAAGCTCATATTTTATCAGCATGCAGTCCCATGTTGTTGTTTTGTGTACTATCAGCACCTTTTTTACAAAAAATAGTATTGTCCATTAATCATCTTTATCTACATTTTCTTACAAACAGTGCCAATTTAAGGAAAGTTACATTTATGAGACTTTGCCAGCATCAGACACACTCATCCTAATATGTCAAAACTAGTGGAGGTGCTATTATACTGCAATTAGTACTTCAATTATTACTACAGTGGACCATTACTGGATACACTGGTCCAAAGCAACTCCTTCAGATAAAGAATAGTATAATAAAACATGCAGTAAACACATGTAGTTTACTGCAGTATAATGGTTTATGTACCAACTCATTGTGGCTCTACAGTATATTAGCTTCACTGTACTGTACTGTTGTGTAGTTGTCACAGCCCATCTAAACTCACATTGTTTATAAAAATGACTAGCATTATTAAGTAGTATCAGAGAAAATTGGGGTATTTACAAGCTTCTTTCTTCCTCTGCTGACTGTGCATATCTGCCTGCACACGCTGGCCCAATCAAGTCATTATTCCTCTCGGCTCATATTATTACGAGTGATGACTCCGGCCCATATGACGGCTGGCTTTGGCATGGCTTTATTGAACAACATGGTGTTGTTCAGCACATTCCACAGCAGAGCCTCTGTTCTCTCTGGATGACCTTCAACTTATCTCTCCATCAGAGCATGTCTGGAGAGATGGAGGGGGCTGGGCGAAGGGGACTGTCTCACACATGCAACCAGACAAAGGACTGGTTTAGCCTGTCAGCAAGACATGGGAAACCCACAAGCCTGGATTTAGCAGTATTGTGCTAAACTTTATCTTCTGAAGTATTTTGTAGTCGGGATTTTGATTAGCAAAACTGTACCAGCACACATGGCAATGGGCATGCTGTCATCTATCTGCATTTATACTTAAATGATAAGAAGACAATTCTGCTAAGCTGCAGTAAACACATTTATGTTGAAATCTGCAAAGAGGGGATAAAGGACTGACTCTGCTTTCTCACAAGCCACAACTTTTTTTTTGAAGGTGTTTTGGGCCAATCTGATGCAATCAATTTAAATGCATAAAGCCTAAAAACCTTGCATTTTGAGATTGTGAGTTTGCTAGCATTTGGAGATGTGATGTGATTGTTCCCTGTTTGACTCCGTGTGTCCAGTTTCCATAAAAGCGAAGCTGCAAAGAACAGCCTATCACTAGAAGATGAAACCACCTTCTTCAGCAATTTCCGTGGAGCCTGGAGTCAGTTGTAATGATGTATGTTACAGTTTAAATTATATGCCTTCGAAAATCAAATCACCGTGATTTTGTGAAAGCTCTTAGCCCCCTATACTGTCAAAAAAATTAATTGTTCTTCTTACCTTTAGACAAAATGGGCTGTTGGCGTTAAGAGTTGAAATAACTCCCACATTGTGGGAGGTGCTATACAATAGTCATTATGTACTAAAATACGTACAGAAATGTCTGCTCTGGAATCTTGGAAAGCCACTCACTCACCCTGACTTTATTATTAGGGTGCATGTGTCTGCTTGTTTGTTCCCTGTTTACCGATGCTCTTTGACCTATTCTTAGTATTTTCTTGCTTTTACTTGTCTTTAAAGAATCCCCCCTTGGGGATCAATAAAATCATACTGATTCTATGTCTTTATGCATGTGTCAAGTATAACATCAGGCGCTAAACATTAATCCTCCCCCACCTCTCAGTTTTCACAGTGGTCAAATAAACTTGGGAACATGAAAATGACTGCCAAGGTTGTATCTATAGCACTATTCCGCCTCGTTCCCGACAGTTACTGCGTGTCGAGTTGTAGCTCAGATTCTGGCGGATTGAGAGTCCACTACACTCACGCAGACTTGATAGGAAACCGTGCCAGTGTCTTTGGTTCAGCTTCTCAACATCAAGCATCCACTTTCCTATTCAAACTGTCAGCTTCTCTTTATGAAGTCATTGCAACCCGGTTGGATCCAAGACCGGCTTTAAATCTGTCATTGGTCCACACTGCAAGCCAGGAAACGCATCGAGTGCAAATTCAGGAATATTACCTCTTGTCACGGTAACGCGGTCATTATATAGGAGTGAATCAAGTTGAGAGACTGCTATAGCCCCTTTGACTGGGAAAATTTCAACTCGCCGATCACAATGGAGATTTACTACTTCCGGATTACTGTTTCCCAAGCCAGAACAAAAGAAGAGAAACAGTTGTACAACTCTGGAATTTAATAAGGAACACCAGCTTTTGTTGCAGTCGGAGTGGAGTGCTCCTGCCATAGAAATTCCAGTCTTCGTGGGGTAGCAGTATCGGGTGGCACTTAGCTTTGTGTTCTTGTTGTCTAACAGTAATACTCAGTTGGGAAGATTGAATTTCTTCACACTCCCTGAAACGGCATACCAGCGGAAAACAAAGTTGTGGCGAAACACTTGCCTTTATGAGTTCGTATTTCGTCGATGCAGGGGATAACAGCTGTTTGTCTTACACATCATTAGCTAACTGGAGGGGTATAGATTTCTTAGCGACTCGCATGTACTTAGCTGTAATGACGGATGGGGGATGAATGATAAAACAGAAGATCTATCTAAATGCGGTTGTGTGCCAGGACTCGCCGTGTTAAACCCTAGGGACTTGACTCATAGTTCCACTTACTGGCCCGTAAAGCCTGATAGGCAAACGGCACTGGGCTAATTGGAGATGGTGTGTCTATGTGCTTGGCTACAGCTGAGGTCACAGGGTGTCATAACCCAGCTAATCAACATCAACTGCCTGCAAATTACCAACACATGCTGCCTAGTTAGTGCAGGCTGGGGGCCTGGGGGGGGGGGCAACAGGAGGTGTGACTTTGACAGAAGAGTATTTGTCGCAATGCAAGAGGCCCAAGTGAGCAGGTTCTGGTTGTTATGGATTGTTTTGGTTAACCCTTTAATAGTAACTTGCGGTTATTTGAAAGCCATGAAATAGGGACGTAAACTCTCCTGCTTTAACTAATTTCTAGGTCCTACAAACAGGGTAGACCTCATGCCTTGTTAACAATCAATTCTTCTTCTTCTTCTTCCTCCTTATTTTTCTTCCTTCTTCCTACTTCCTACTTCCTTCTTTCTTCCTTCTTCCTTCCTTCTTTATTTCTTCCTTCTTTCTTTCTTCTTGCTTCCTTCTTTCTTCCTCTTCCTCCTTCTTTCTTGTTCCTCTTCCTTCCTCATCGTCTTCCTTCCTCCCTCTACTTCTTCCCTCCCTAAGGTGGCAAAAGGGTACCCCAGCTTACCGGCGCATACACATATACATGTTTGCAAAAGTGGCTGTAATTAATTTCCTACAGAGTGGAATATGCAGAGTTCAGCGAGTTAGTCTAAAAGATCTACTTTGGCCACTTCCCCTCACTGGAGTGCCGCAGACTAAAGGCCTGTTGCCTGCTGGCATTATGCAAAGATGAGTCCCAGAGCACATTACACATTTGTCAAATTCACGAACTGCTAGGTACGATGAGCTCTCCCCACCTTATTGCTGCAAACCGCCCAGATGGCAACTCCACGCTCACACCCCTAATTCACAGTTGACTCAGCACTTGGGTCCCAAAGAAATCTCAGCCTGAATAGGTTGCGTTCACGTTATAGAATTCCATTTCAGTTGGAGGGCAGGTGTCAATACAACTCTATGGGAGAGAAACAGTTTTTGAAAGAAATTTCCAAAAAGAAAATGTCCAAATGTTTTCTCTGATCATCATGTGACAGTGATTGGATTCACAAACCTGACATGTGAATTTTATGGCTGAAAGTCCTTTCTACTGGCCAACATCAAGCACACGTTTTTGAATATTTTCTCCACTTCTGGACTCCTTTGTGAAGAAATAATTAGACATGTGTTCATATGTGCTGGAAGATGTGACTTTGAACTTTGTGTCAGTTTTTGTTTCATGTGAATTGGCCTCAGGAATTACAGAGATATTAGCAATGATTTAAGACTATAAATCTGCATTTTAAGCGTTACTATGGTTACGGCCGTGGAATTTTCAGTTGCCCTCCACCTCAATGTTAAACTATAGGCTCTTTAGAATGCTGTGATGTCACGTGAACGCTACCTATTGGAGTCTTAGCTGCCACTGTATGGCAAAGACAGAATGAAACACCGCAGTGGTACAGAAAAAACCACTGCAGTCCTCAGACCCCGGCTCCACTGCTATCCTAATTAGCCTCTTGTACTTTCCGTCATGATTTAGGTCCCAACCCCAAAGATCCTTCTGTTTCCCACCGGAGACGATAAATCCGCTTAAAGCCGCCCCAGTCAGAGCTCGGGCAGTGCGCCGAGCCAGGCCTGTGTACTGTAACTCTGCTCATGTCTGCACACAACACATACTGTATGAACTCTTGATTTCACTAGCAGGCTACCCTTTCAGCCCATTGCTGCCAATCAGTCTGGCAAGAACATGCAATGCTGTATCTTTGGGAAAAGTGGTGATGATTTTGTGTTTGTGCGCTTGGCTCGCAAATATTCAACCCGCACTTGGCCGGGTTACCTTTAAAGAAATGTACGATACCAGTACTTGGGTTACGACCCTGAACGATACTTTTTCAATACCTATTCATTATTCATTATCTAGAGCCATAAAACTGTAGGAATAATCCTTTTTTTTTCCACAAAGGACTTTTTTCATTTACTCGAGCTGGAACAACAACATCCTTTAGTGTTGTCTCAGGATCCAATAGGCATCAACACTTTTTCCAAATAAAAATACTTTACTTGATGCCAGTAGTGACTTAACTTGATCGATACCATACTGGTACCCAGCCCTACACTTGTTTTTGCATTAAACCTTTTGCTCCTTGCTTATTTATTTATTTATTTTCTAGGGCCGGGACTTTTTTTTTTTTTATTAATTCCGATTCACTAATAACTTAAGGCTGCAATTAAAAATATTTATCGGTATTAATCACTCTTTACTTTAGCGGCACACACACTTTTTCCGTTTCCTTTTTCCTGCAAGACGTTGCTTAGAGACAAACGCGGCATGAAGCCAAAAATAATTTTACTGTCAAACTTGTTTATCCACACAGTTAAGCCGACATAAACGTATTTAAAATGATCATTTTCCAAAATGAATCCAACTGCCATTGTCTTTGAAGCGTTTGAAATGATCACACAGGCCTCACATCTCCACTTCAAGTAAAAATGGAGGAAAATACAAAGAAGCATCGAAAATATACCTGCATTGCAATTGCGATTAATTAATGACATAGGCAATAATTAACTAGATTAACCATTTTAATTTAAGAGTCCCATCACCAGTATTTACTATTTGATATTTAATGTCTGTGTGCCTTTTACATAGTAGATTTTTACATAATAACACACATTATGCCACTCTTACCCGAGCCTGGAACTGGCTTGATAAAAAATGATTTTTTTTTTTTTTGTATATATATATTTTCAAACAAATTGTTTGATTACAACTGTCACTTCATTTTCTCCACTAAATGCCTGGAAATGTCACTTTGGCTTTATAATATGACCCATTGTGGTTGGCTTTAACCAATCTAATATATGAAAATAGACATGAATTTTGTTCATCCAGAGCTTTTTGGGAGTAGCTCTCCGACTTGGCCCATAGCATCCATCTGGAGGTGAGCTCATCTCCGTGGCCTGGCTGCGGCTCACTGCCGGCTGATGGGAGAAGCAGATGACGTGTGGGGGGGACTGGACCAAAGGGAGGTGTATTTAGACATCATTTATATTTCCCTGCTCTATGTGGTCACATTATTGGGGTTGGACATCATCAGCAGGATCATAGAGCTATGTTTAGTGGCACTAGTTATTACCTAAATCTTTTTAAGTGTGTTTAAACTGTCCCTTCAATTGGTGCTCCTGCCGATTAAAACATTACGATGACACTTGTTGAACGTTACAGCTGCTATGCGATGCTCCACTGTTGACATGTCACCCTGTTGCTTCCTCATGTTAAATGTAAAGGCTTTTCAAACCATGTATGGTGATTTGCAGTTTACCTCGTATGTCAATTTAGATTTAGTTTTGTGGCCCCCTTGGTCGAGCATCAACCAGAGTAATGCTAGTTCAATAGCCAGGACGAGTGAATATCAATTACTGACATCCCCAATATCCTGTAGTATTCACGTTGTCGTCATATTGTCAGGTAAGGCAAAAGTAAATGTCCAAATGCACGATGGCACAAAAGACGACAACTCAAAGCCTGAGGTCATTTTAAAATTAAGTAAACCGCAATGTTTCTCGAAGAACGTAGACAAAGGTTTTTAAGCCGTCATATATTTGGAAGCACTAATAATCTTTGCTTTGTTCTTAGTGTTGCTGACGGAGATGAGAGGCGAAATCCAAGTCTTGAGACTCTTTGTCTGCAATGGTTAACTCCTGTTTTACTGCAAGCTTACTATTATTCCTTTTAGATTAGGCTATAAGGATATTTAACCCCTTCAATCTACCGCATTGTTGAATTTTCCTACTTAATTTTTGTTTCCGTTCATTTTCTGCTCCTTAATGTGACCATATAGAGAGCCGTGTTTTTCATTTAAATCACTGGTGGCTGATTTACTCCTTTCAAAACCCAGCCTTGAAAACCAAATGTTGCGTACAGAAATCGGATTCATGAGTGAGTTTTATATATTTTACCCAAAGGAGCTGACGCGGCGTGTCCACCATCACACAACAGGCCCTCTGTTGTACCCGCAGGTTTCTGGCCACCACTGGGCCTCTCTTCTTGAATGTGGACCTTTTTAAGAGTAAACCACTCTAACCCATTTATCTAAACACACACGGCGCGTGCAGCAAGCCAGAGAAACTCACTGCTAAGAAACACGGCGCACATGAAAAATGGCAACAACCTCAAATGATGCCACTCCTCAAGTGCAGGCTGGTGGCGTATTAGAAGCCAAATTGCACACACAATTTGAAATTAGACTGAAATATGAACAACTAAACAAACGCAAGAATCCCATGCACTTCAGGACATGTATGTATAGATCTTAATGAAAAGGTTAGCACTTTTTTTTTTACGTGAGAAAAAGTCGTTTTCAAAGGACATTTTCTGCTCTTTTGCAAATGGGTCTTGCTCAACACTAGGAGTATACGCTCATCGAAGTGAACTGCATGCCAGTGTTTAGGGAGTCGACCCAGAATGCATCTCGGTTGCTCGGAATACATGACATGTTAAAGTGCCAACTATTAATACAGACATTTTATGAGGCTGTGTGTTCTTAAACGTGGGATTTATTGCCCCCTTTAATGCACTCCGCACTGGCCTTTGCCGGTACTTCTTCGCAAAGGCATGCAGCGACCGGGATGGAGTTACGCGGCTCTTTGCTCGCCAGTGCTATTGGTTTCTCGCGGCGTTGATTGCTTTGACACCCCAATTAAACAGATCCTGTTCACTCACGCCAACTTAACAAGTTGATATACTACTCCACTTTGAGGCCATGGGTTGAAGCGTGCAAACAAGCGATGTAACTTGTGATGAATCTGAGAGAGGTAAATTACGTCAGATAGCAGTCGTGGGGGAATGGATGATGTGGACCAAACTTATAACATGCCAGCCAGATCGTGACACTGAGAATAGCAGCGGCACCTGTTAGTGGGTGGGCACAGATTACTGAGATGTCCCGCCAAGGCCTGGACCAAAAACAGAGCAGGGCAGCCAGATGTCATAAATCCCATAAATGCCACGTTACCGTCAAGGTTTTTAGTCTGTCTATTTAACCACTAAAGGCATGAGAGACACATTCTTTCATCGAATAAAAGATGTGTACATTTAAATGGGGTAGCCGTAAGCGTTACAGTATTTTTCAGTAGCCAAGCTGAGGCTGAAGAGTTGGCTTCACTACTGGCTCCTTATGTATTTGTTCTAGTCTGGCGCTGTCGTTCAATCACGTTGAAACTGTACAGCCCACTGACTATGTTGCTATATAAAATATTGACACCCCAAAAGCCATTAGACTAGCTTTCATAAACATCTCACCAGAAACCATGTGCATTTTTTATTGTTTATTTATTACATCACACGTTCAATTGGTGCTGCTGCCATGGATTAGCTATTATTGTGTCCATGGAAAGAAAGGAAGGTGTTTTAATCAGGTTCTGTTTACTCTGAATCTGTCCTTCCAGAAATGAGAGCTCTGTGACAATCACCAGAGTTGCTTTGAAGATGCTCAGAGTAGCTGTTGAAAACTGGGACGTCAAGCATCCACAACAGAGAACACATTGTCAAAGCAGACGCAAGTAGATCTATTCAAAGTACTCGGTGTAAAAAGAACCATTCACTATAATCTTATTGCTGCCCCAAATAAAGTTAACAAGGACACGCGTAACTTGTTAGTTTGAAGTTCTTACAGCAGAAACAACTTTAACCTGATGTGTACTGCTTTTGAACCACCTTTTAATCATGATCTAACTGAGAAAACGATGCAGATTCTCAGCCAGATTTTATACCTCTCCTCTGAAGAGTGAAACGTGTTTTCTTTTATATGTACGCAAGTCCAGTTTTGTTTTAATGTTAGATGGTTGCGTTAGCTGATGCGAAAACATATTGGAGAATGGCCAGATTTGGAATTTAAAAATGCCAAGGGACCAACACAGTTTCAAATCAATGGCCGCTGACTGCTCTGCCGTTTGACTACGACACTGGAGGCCGCCATTGCTCCACCTTTGCTGTAGTACCGCCATATGACCGCTATCCCCCCATTGCAATGCATTGGACTTTAGACATGTTAAAAACAACTTTAATGCCCGGTGCCTAATGGTTTAGAAGTGGCTAGAGCTAGATATTCCTCCTGTGATTACGCTGGGTTAAAAACAATATGGGGCACCGGGCTTTTTATCGTAGAAATAAATGTTCGAAATCTTGTATAATTAATGAGAGCCTAACTTTGATTGACAGGCCGTTTACGTTGCTGCCTGGCCATGGACGTGATTACAACAGAAATACACGCCCATTACACGCCCCGCGAGGGGCAAGCAGGGCCGGGTCTACAGTCAAGATCCCGCCCTTGTGCCCTTTGTAGGAACATGCTTCGTCAGAGCTGGAGAGGAGGAGCCTGTAAATCCGCCATGATTTCCCCCACGAACGTGGTCATTTTGGTAAACGGGGAGGAGTGAGGAGGAGCTGTCTATTCTTTATACAGTCTATGTTTCAAATACACACAGCATTAGTGTGGTGCAGTCTTGTTAAAGATGGGTTTTCCAGTTTTGAAGAGTACCATTTGGTTTTCAGTGTGAATGATCTGTCCAGGGATTGACATCAGGACCTTGTTGGCCTTGCAGCTTGCAGCACAGGTGTTTGGGTGTATTTCCTTTGGTTTTCATAAAAAATAACCCTGTCTTCCTTGGTGATTTTGACCAGGATCCTGGATTCATGAAAGCTATGAGTATAATGATATAAAATGCAAAGTTGAGAGATTAGTCTTTTTAATATCACCATTATTGAGCTAACGGAACAGACACGAACAGACTAAATGAAATTGTGAGCGTGGTAAAATTGTGGAAAATATTTGTAATAACTCTTGGACAGAAAAAAGTAGAAATTTAAAATTGAAGGGACAAACTGTGGGCACAATGTGCTAAATTTTACTTGGGAACTGGGGTCAGTTGTTTTTTATTCTTTCTTGATGCTGGAAAAAATGAATAATATCTTGCAATCTGTTGGTCATTAGGAAACGTCTGACCCTATTCAAGTAACTGAATGCCCATGCATTCTCCACAATTGTTAGTGTAATTCAGATAATCATATCAAGGTTCTGGATGTGTGGCTGCTTGGTTGCAGTTTTCACTCAAGCAGCTTTTCCATTCCTCCTCCCCTGGGCCCCCAAAAGTTTGATTGGTAATATTTCTCTCAAATCCACAGTTGTTTTAGGACATAACTCTTCGTGGTGGCTGGATTTGGTCTCAGGATCTCGTGTTAATGCGTTGAACAGACCTGATCCTTGCACCTCAGACTTGCTCTGTGCAGATCAATTCTTCTGGGCTGGAGCATTTTGCCTCTGTCAAAATTATCTCGACGTGAAAAATTATTCCCTTGACGTGGTCGTCCTTAAGGCCTCCTACCAGGAAGCTCTGCAATCATTAACAATAATGGTATTTAAAATGGAATAAAATTAACAGAATTTTCTAAAATGGCATACATGTCTGACTCACAGCTATATCTACATTTGGCTGGTGTTTTCCAGGACCAGAGTAGAGTTGGTTGATGGAAGAAGAGGTTAGAGCTGAATGTCTGTCATTACTTTGTTGTGGTCTTCTGCTTTCTGATCTAATACCATCACCAGGGACCCTACGCACCCATCACACAGTCTCTTCAGAGTAATGCGTTCTGGGAGGAGACTGCGGAATCTACGGGCCAGGTCAAGTCGCCTTAAGAACAGTTTCGTACACAGGGCCATCGGGAGGCTGAACTCCCTGCCCTCCCTCCCACCCCTCTTCCCCCACCCCCCGCTCCACAATCAAGGATGAGAGAAATATCATTTCAAATCAGTCACATGGTTTGACAAATAAAACAATCTTGAATCTTGAATCTTGAACCTTAAAAGTTCATCTCCAATGCACCCACATGTTTAGAAATGGTGTAATTTGCCAAAGTCACAAATCCGCATGCTCTATAATGTGTGTGGTAAGATAATATTGTACAGTATAGGAACCTTTCCACATAACACGCTTGTGTCCCGCACGCCTCAGTCTCCGCACTCGCCTTGTCACGTATCGGTACACGCTTGTGTTTCCGCTCCACTACAGAATGGCAGTTGTTGTGGGTGGCGTCCCCAAAGATGTTCGCTGTACTAAAGCAACAACAGAACGGCTTGAAAGGTTTTGTGAGCCGCAATGAGAACAAATGTGGACGAATGCTGCTTTCTAGTGGGGTTTATGGAATCATTCAGAGGTGCCAAGGCAAATATTAGTGGTAAAAAGCAGCTAAAAGATGAACTTTGAAGGTAAGCAACATGCAAATGTGACGCTAACACCAGCTAAAATTGCGTTAACAGCTAACATTGGCAAAATCCCCTTTTAGAACAGCGGTATGATGTTGTGAAAAATTAAATCCGAATGACCTGCATGTTAATAGTGAGGGCTGTTCTCTCTCTCGTTGCCAATCAGTGGCCTGCGTCTGTTCATGTCACGTTGGTCTCGGTTCAGCACTTTAGCCACAAACAGAGGTCAGTGCCAAAACGTATACCTGGTCAGACCGGTTTGTGTAGTGTCTGCCAGTGGAAAAGCCCCTCTTGTTGCACACTGAGAACTATACAGTATATTGTACATTTTATAATCCACACAAGTTTAATTCTGCTGCAAAACCCCAATTTATTACCATGACTAACCCGTTTTTATTTGCTAATATGTGTGGTTTATTAGCGGCATTTTGCCAAAAAGGTGTAAATGCCATCTTGTTAAACCAGGAACCCTCACCATATTGGGTAAAGTCTGCCTGTGCTCCGTGGGACCGTTTCCATGTAATGCGATGCAAGAATAACAAAGCAAGAGACTACTGGCTTTGTTTTGAAAAGAACTGACTCGGCTTTGACATAATCCTCTGACATCCACATCTCTCATCCTCCTCCATGCAGAATGCGTCACCGCACCTCATGCTCTCACTGATGAAGAACCTGATTTGCCATCATTTTGATTTCCTAGTTGAAAGAGTCAGCCCCCGCCGTGGAGTGCCAGCAGCATGGTGCGACCACAAAAACCTCACTCGAAGTCTTAAAAAAGCGCTGTTAAAAAGCCAGTGACAAATAGGATCCGAGCGGCGCGGTGCATGTGGAGTGGTGTGTTGCGTGGAGGCAGATGAGCTTTATAATAAAAGAAAGAAAAAAAAAGTAATTTGAAATGCGGACGAGTTTGTGTTAATTCTCTGCACATGTGGGGCCGTATCCCTCCGGCTCGTGCAGCAGCATAGTAAAGATCCAGATGGAGATACACGGATGAACTGGTGTGACCTCGGCGTGGCACGAGGATCTGGTGGAGCGCTCAAGATCACTGGCAAATGAGTCCTGGCATCATCTGACCATGGGTAATGCGGAGCTACCAATTTGGCCTTGCGTGTGTCTTGGAATATTAATATAATTGACGGTTGCTGTGACAATCTGTTCCATATCTGTCGTGCAAGGTTTCAACATTTTAACCACACTGGAGCACAAAGTTCCTCTTAATTTACAGTGGGTTTTATGAGTGTACGGTTTCATACTTCTGACGAAGGCTGTGAAGATTTTACTGGCAGGATGATTCTCAGTTCCAACCTGGCAACATAATGGCTGCTGTCCCCCCAGACTTGGGCCTATGGTGAGAAAAGGGCTCTGGTCAACCACACATTCTGTGATTTAAAATGAATGAATGTAACACAATAGACACATGCTGTTTTCCCTGCTGTGGCTGCAGTTAGTGTGTGATATCAAGTAGCACTTTCGTCCTGAAGTTGAGTATAAGTTGAGTACATATTCACCCCACAAAAAGTGGTTTCTAGATAACCAAGTGAATGGCAAAAATGCACACAATCAACTACAAAGTCAAAGCAGGAGTACCCCACTGAGTACCCCACGCCACGCACACACACCCAGGACCCCGTTTTCCTGCCATGCCTCCACGCTGAAATAAGACCCCAGCATCGCTCGAGCCTTGTTTTTCTTGGCACCAGCGGCACACAGACACTCGAACTGGGCTAACTATACCTCTCCCTCCCCTTCCCCTCTCCGTACATTACCTTTAGAAGGAAGAAAAATTGTTTTATCAGCTCACCGGCTCGACAGGTTTTCGCACTATAGCCCCGTGTAATGCCCTCCGATAAGACTCTGGAGTAGATGAGAGTTAGCGGGATGGTATGGCGACCTGCTTGTTGCACCATTTTGAGTTTGTAATCTGAGCCATAGTACATTTTTGGATGACGTTTAAACATGTCCAGATGTTTTTTCGGAGTTGGACCCAAACAAATGAAGTCCGATGTAACAATGGTTCCAGACGCATATGTCTTCCGGTCTGATCTTACAGTTTTTTATCTTGGTTTGATGGATAATATTCAAAGCGACAATAAAGTTTAGCCAAGTAATGTTCTTCGAGACATGGCATCTTTTGCATGTCCACTTTCGCAGCCAGTTCTAATTCTGTCAGAACGAAAACCTAAAGCTCTGGCACTGAAATCTACAGTGAGATTGAATATGAGGGTAGGCACATATAAGCGTTATTGCTTCAGCCAACTAAGTTTTGAGCATCCATAACTGTATAGTCATGAATTCTAAGCTAAAATTTCACGCAAAACAGACAAACATTTTAATAATACTACAAAGATGGTTCATCACACTTTTTTTTTCTTTTCTTTTTTGGTCTTAAAAGCTTGCATTGTTACTGCGCGCTTCCCACTCTGTCGCGTAAGTGTATCGTTTCCGGCCTCTGTGGTTTGTGGGAACAGAGCAGTGAGGATTTGGAATGACAGAAGTGTGCACTCTGGTCAGTCCACTCATTGTAGTGTGCTGTTTACACGCCTCTGGGCCTCGCAAGCGCCACCACCACTACTGCCATGCCCCGGGGCACTTTGAGAGCGCAGCGAGTGAGTTAGGGCCGTGCGCTGAAAAGCCGCTCTGTCTCCTGCCCCGGTGGCGTGGAGGAGCTGTGTGCTTTTCATGCATGGGTACACAAGCCCTTCCCCAATGCCATTCCCATCCCTCTCCCCCCTATGTTTTCACGCCCGTCTGCTTATGCTACCGGTCCTGTGTGGGTGGGTGTGGACACAAATATTTAGGGAGGTTCAGCGCTGTATCAGTGACTTTTAACATGGCTATATATTTCAGGACATGAACAAACACAACTGCCCGTTTCTTGCGCAACATAGGACGCAGATAAATAAATGGAAAATGTGTCGCAAAAGTAAAAATAGCGAAATGGTTTAACGTAGGATACACTTGGAAAAAATGCAGACACTTGATCATCACTGAGGTTTAAACTTGATAATATGCACTCAGTTAAAGCCACGTTCTCCCAACAAGCCCCGCATTAAAAGTCTCTTCATCCATATAATCACACGCTCCGTGAGTTATTTGATGCTCAGAAGACCCCGTGATTGACTTCTCATTGCGCTCCCTTGCAGTTTTTCCCACATGGCCAGGGTAAATAGCAGGGGGCGGAGAGCGATGACACACTCCACACTACTGATTTTCTCTGTATGAAGTGAGAGCTTCTGGCCCCACACAGGCGATGAAGAGGTTCTGCAAGCTTCACTTACGATTGTCAACACCCAGTTATTAAGCTTGCGGTAGTTTTTTTACAGTCGACTCTCAACGAATACATGGATCTGTATTGCATAAACACGAGCTGCTGTTTTAGCAATCCCTAAATGACTGTCAAACGGGTTCACGCGACTTCTGCCACCAGAGCTGATGGATGTGAAAATAAACTACGACCGAGAATCTGCTGTGTGCCATGAGCAGCAGGAAGCGGCAGTCATAAAAAAAAATGTCAATACTCTGGGAGATTTACAGAATGTTAACCATAGAAGTTTGAGAGAAGTTTGACATGGGGGTGAGTTGCTTCAACTTTATCCGTGGTGCTGTACATACAAAACGGCAAAGAACTTCGAGTATCTTCTGTAATTCACCAGTCCTATATCAAAAGGGGTGTATTTTTGTATCTCGCTGTTTTTCTAACGAGAATTAAAAGGCACTGATCTGCTCCGCACCAATGCAATATTTTCTGATCTACAGAGCACATTCCTACTTAGCGCCGGCTATCACACCATTGCTGCTGTTTATTAAAGCCTCTCTTTGTACAAAGCTGGAGAGTCCTGACTGACCCGCTGCTGTCTCCCGTGTGCTCTCTGTTACACAATACCCCCGCCCTCCTCATATTTGTGTCTCTTTTCCCTCATTTAATTTGCAACAGGGGAATCTGAAGGTAGCACACAGGGTGATGCCTTGTTGTTGCTGTTCTAAACCATTTCTCAGCTTTCCCATGGCGACTAATTTGAGGAGTGTGATGGGCGCTAATAGCGGAGACAGGAGGGCGCGCTGTCCCAAGTTAACAATGTGCTTTTGTGCAAAGGCCAGATTAAACGTTATGGCATGGCCTGAAAATCGTATATTAAAGAATGGCATTTTGCAGGATATCGACACTGAGGTGTAGACATTTCATCCACGTTGACAGCAGCATGTTTCAAAGAAGTGACATGAGACGACACAAATCTAGGGATACAGTATGATGTATCCATGTGCAAATCTCACAGTTATGTCGACGGGATAACATTTTAAGAGTAGTTACTAATTTCTTTGACTTGGCTGCACTGAGAGACTGTACAGGACCTCTCTTTTTAGGGTGCTGCAGCAAAAGGAAAGAAACAATATCAGAGACCTACGCTGTATTCGCTTGGATAGATTTGCCCCCCTGATACTGGTCCCCAAATATCTACATATGTCTCTATTGGACTGTACAGTGAAAACATTTAAACACTGGGGGTAATGTATCTCTCTAAAGTATATTGTGATTATGGCCTCAGTGTAATTCTCCGACGGCGACCAGACAACTGCTGCGCTCAACAGACAGCCCGGAGTCTGTGCAGCTGTTCCTCTGCTGCCGCACAGGGGAACACATAATTGGATGTGAATGCGAGTTGCCAAGGCTTTTAATTTGGCCTTGGCTGAAGAGATGTGCGCCGGAGGCGTGGCAGGTTTGTAGCTGAGGGGAAGTGCGGATTGAGGGGTGCAATGGCTGCATCCCACATTATAATCCAGTCCCTCTGCTGTGTGGAGAGAGTGTGGTGTTGTGTTGTGATGATGGTAATTTGTCTCCTTTTAGCCTTAAATGCCAATTGTAATGTATATTATCTCCAAAATACTTCAATGTATATCAATGAAATAGGAACAGTGGAAGTGGCAAGGCGTTGAGCCTAAAAGGAAATGTGTAACCTTTTAATCACATTTTTGTGTAAGCTCTCAGTTGTCCTGGAGTTGTAGTCGTCAAGTCGGTTGTTTAAACTTCTTTACTCGAAGCCAGTTTCACTCATTGAGGGATTGGAGTTTAAATACCAGTTACTGCCAACTCTTATCAGGTGAGCAAAGAGAAACGGCCTCAACTCAAACAGCCCTGTTCAGTTGATAACTGTGAAAACTTTGACTAATTATGTTATAATGCTGTTTTCTCCTGGAGAAAAAAACTAACAAAAAAAACTGACATTTAGTTGTTCTCCATTTGTGCATGTTTGACTTATTCTGCTTAATCAGTCCATCTTCTGTTCCCATGAGATGTGGTTGTTCTTTTTCAGGAAGCGCTTCTCTGTGTGTTGCTTTATGTTCATTCGCTTTCATCTTATACATTCTCAACAAATCATGTCTTGATCATATCCAGCAACTATAGTTATACAGTATATTTAATTACACGGCTATTATCCAATCCATATGGCCCCCTACTTTTAAATAGTACACGTTTTGTTTACACAGATAATTCCATGTAATTATTGCATTAATGTACCTGATAAAATATTATTTATCAAGTCTAAGGTCCCAAAGTATTGAAAATGTTCCATTCCATGCATTATTCAGATGCTGTTGACGTGAATGCTCTGCTTTTGCTCAGAGCATTGAGTCTGTTTCAGATTCCAAATAAATATTGTGCTGACATGTGCCACCAATAGCCTTTTATCTTGGTTCAGTGTAAACGGATCTGACTGGAATATTATTTGTTCAACATAAATCCATCTTCTTTGTGACTCACTTAGACGTTTAGCCGTTTCCAGACCCAATGATGGTGCTTTCAATTCAAATATGTCCCCAAACATGCCAACCCCTGCAACCAGAAAACCATTATGACTGAAGTCTGTTCACTCCAGTTGGTCCACACAAAGGGGAAACCAAAACTAAACTCGATATCTCACCAACACTGGCCCTAACTAATACGAATAGTTTTGTTTGTGGTGTAAATCCCCTCAATTCTGTCAATGTTAGGCCAAACTCTTAATGTTTACGTGAGCGCCCTGTTTCATACAGTGCCTTATCTCGGCAGCATAATAAGGCGCAATTACAGCACAGATAGTGAAGCATGGACAAGGAACCGCGGAGAATTGAGGGGAAGTGGTTAATAGCTGGTAAACAACCGTCTTCTGTGATGGAAATGTCTACAGTGAGGCCAACGGCAATTATATTCTGATTTGAGTGCTTCTCAGACTTTCCACATATTCTGATAAGACATAAGTGTGCACAATGTCTCAGCCCAGACTGGGGTTTACATGGGTCTCAAAGAGTTCTCTGAGCCAGTGCAGCTTTATGGCTCGGGCTGTGCTTCACATTTTGCCCGTGGAAGATATGTTTCTATTACACAATGGAAAAAGACTCGGTAGGCTACAGCTTCTGTCATTTGTATATGCTTGGTTACGCTTTTGTCGCCAGCAGTGAAGGTAACAACTATGGCTATAAGTGCACCAACGTTTGCTCCAGATCTCGAATGTGGATGATGTTGAGGGACGCAGATGTGAGCTGGTTAAATGTTTAGTGTTCTTGTCTCGTGGCAAAATCCTGGGTTCAAATCCTGGTCCGGACGGGGCCTTTCTGTGTGTAGTTTGGATGTTCTCCCCGTGTCCATTTATCCATGTGCTTAGGAGTAGCATGCACGGTAGCTATGGCTCACGACTAATGCTCCATCTGTACACTTATATTCTGTATAATGACAAATTAAGAAACACAGAACTCAGAAGTGCCCCGAATAAGCTTTAAGTTGTAACCCCTGATTTTAAAATGCTACACAACTCATTTATCTGTGGCTAAGGAACGCAGTAATGCATTCCTCGGGACTAAGAGTTTTGGCTTAGTTTGAAACAAATGATTAGATACAGTAGGTGATGTAATATCCGCAGCAATGCCTTATTGCTGCTGCCAAATTTCCCAGTAAATAAATGACCTTTATTTATCTAAAACATGCGCGTCAGACTTGTAATGAGGAGAAACGCAAACCAAACATTGCATTAATCTAACTCGTTCTTATCTCAAGTGTGTAATGTTTGAAAATTACCTCAATGGCTTTCGAGCAATATTTCAAATTAATCTTCCTTAACAGCGTTATGGGCTTTTGAAATTCCTTTGATTCTCCCATAAATATGATTTTAGGGCACGCAGCAATAACACTCATAGAGTACCAGAGTCTCTTACAGCCCCCTTATGAATAGCCTCTTTAACTGTACAGGCTTGTCCATGTGTAGAGGAGTGTGAATTTGGGTGGCCACGTCTGTCTCCTCTGAGGTGAGCACACATTCTAACACACTGTGCCCCTGGCTTCCAAAAGTCCTCCTCTAACCGGCTGCGAGGGCCAATGCCTAAATTTAAACCTGTGGATAGACAAGTCTCGCCAGCGGACAGCCTCATTCCAGTCCACCTCCAGGCCAGAGACAGACTGAGACACAGCGACGGCTCCCGGGCCTTCCTCCTACTCGCAGCACTGTATTTCTGTGTTGCATTCATCTCCAATAGATATCGTCTAATAACCTTTGTAAAATGTGTTAATGTGTTGAAACTATAGTATGTCAGGTCTGAGGGTTTCCAATGTCACCACAGGGAATAACATGCCTTCTGTTTAGTGATTAATGATGCATTTTCAGCCACATACCACTCCAAGCGTGGATTTGTGTTACAGATTTGCCACACATTTTTTATGGCACTTTTTCCAACGTTGATGAGATGAAAATAAAAATCAATGGAGAATGTTTGGTCTTGGCTAATACATGTGTTCCCTGCCCGAAATGAGACCAGCTTCCACTAAAACTCCCCGTCAGACCAAAACAAGTGTGAAGTTACTACTAAATGACAGGCTGATGCGCAGAAGTGGGTCAGAGAAAATATTTCAATGAGCTGTTAAAAGTCTAGTCTTGTGGATCGTTTTTTGTTCCATGCATTCTTTCAGATGAATGCGAGAAACTTTGTTGCAAAATGAAGAACTCCCACCTCCACTCACCAATGTCTGAAAGCTGTCACTTTTAACTTATTACCCACAGTGACTTCCAGAAAACGCATCTGTCTTCCTCTCTGTGCTGATGGATCTAACACAACACTCATTCAATTTGTGTGAAATCTGTCAGGAGGATGTTTCCCAGAAATGTCCCCGGGCTAACAGGGTATGTAGCGCTACTTTTTCAGCTGCGGCACAAATACGAGCAAATCTTAGCTAAAACGACCCAACTAGTGAGTAGAATGAGACATACATAGGGCAAACGTTTTCTTTGGGGCTACGGATGCACATGTATAGCCATTTCTGGTCTTGTATTGTCTCTCGCACAGATGGGGTTCTCAGTTTGCAAATGGTTTGTGTAATTTCTGCATTGTGTTGATGACATATGGTGGCAAAAGTGTGTGGCAAGTTACGGCCCCCTACGGGAGCCTGCTGTTGTCTATAAACAAAGAAGGGAAAATGATGATCATTTCTGTTCATTTCACGTTTGTTCGGAAATGTCTTAAAAGCAGCTTTCGACGTAGGTTCTCACAAAGAAACCATGAGACTGTTGAACTGGTGAGATCCTCTGTCTCTAGTGAAGTTCATTGGTTATAAGTAGAGAATGGATTCAGCCTTCCTGGAGCCAAATATAGAGTCAGTTGGGTCAGAAAATGGATCTGTGAACAGGATCAGCCTGAAGGAAAATTTTAGAAAATGTTTACTGGGTCCAAATGTTATTTTACAATTTATGCTAATTTATTATCACACAGTACTATCTAATAATCATTACAATCATTTTTGCAAAAGTAAATCTATGTTTGAATCAATGTTGCCAAGACATTTTGTTCTCGTCAGTATTCCCTAAACTGTGAGTGCTGACAGTAAAAAAAATATTGCATACATTTTATGAGATTCAAACTTTTATCAAACGATGGGCGACTGAGTTTTTGCCAAAGATACTGACATTTTGGAGTGTATGCGCCATTCTGCTTGGAGGTTATAATAATGTCATAAAAACACACTGGCTGGAGCTCAGAGCTATATATTCTCTTATCTTCTCCTTAATGCTTTGGCTGCTCACATCATGTAATGGGTCAGAGTCTGGAGACGGCCTCAATGGGAGCTTGGACGGACTTCAAAAAGCCATGCAGATGTCAAGAACATTGCTGCCATTATGCTACATTTGTCTGCACGATTTTATGGCCGCTCCGAGAGGCAGGGAGCATTTTATGTGACAATGGAAAAAGTGCTTTGAGGATGGATCAATGTTGAACTCCCGTGTCCCTCTTGATTTGCTTGAAACAAAGACACATCAAGGGGGTTAGTCTCAGACCTCACAAGGCAAAAGTGTCCGTTCTGCAGTACTCGACGAACGCACACTTTAATTGGCACCTGTGAGTGGGAGGACGTAGGTAACGTTCTTAAAGTTTCTGAGAGTTTCCGACCCCCCGAGACCTTCCACGATGTAGTCGTCGAGAGCGCAGATTGGCAGCCGTGCTTACATCAGTCGCTTTGACAACTGCAGCCACTGAATCAATAATACAATGTCGAGCGCTTTGGGTAACTGTAAGCTTATTATTTTAGCTTATTATTTTACTTGCGGGCACGCTCCTTCCCTTGTCCGTCCATCCATCTTTCCTTTTTTCTCCTTTCATCCCGATGTCTTTTGCCTGACGCTCTCTGTAATCAGGCTCTTTGAAGTGGCCCGAGGAGTGGGATTAGGCCAGGACCCGCGGGGTATTTGACCCGGGGCGAAGCCAAGGACGAGTAATTAGGCGGCGAATTAAGAGGAGAACCAAGCCCTTTCGGTGGCCGAGTGTGGGCCAGCTGCAGACAAACGCCGCCGTCACGCCTCTTTGCTTTTACAGATTGGTGTAAAATGATTTCTGAAGGCTAGCGTTTTATTGGTAGATGTATAAAAGCACCAGGTTTTTATAGAGGATCAAATATCAGAGGCAAGTAAAAATCGGGAGGAAAATTTCTAAAACATATGACACCAGTGGCTACATTTTGTATGGAAAGAGGGTTTTAAGCACAATATAATATCGGCGATTGAAGTCTTTTTACCTTTTGCTGTAGTCTTTTTCAACCCAAGCAGAGTGTGGACATTCTGCAGAAAGTGAGTGGCGCTAAAAACAACTCCAGTTCAATGCACTTGTTCTTGGAGAGTCACTTTTTTTAGACATTTGCGCGTCTACAAGCAAAACTTCATCTGCCCGAGCTGGAAAGAGGGGTATGAGCAGGAATAAGAAGCAAACATTTGTGCACATTGTAAACTAAACTTTCATGATTGATTTAGTACCAAGAACTAAAATGAACCCTTAAATTCTCCACTGTTATTGACATATGACTGGGTTTTTAACAAGCGCGCTCTCTCATACCATGCCAATCTTCATTACTAATCCATGTAGTCCTATAACTTTCGGAAAGAAATTAAATGGCTTTGCTCAGTGCAGCTGCAGAAACCAGCCTCTGTGCTAATAAACACACGCGGTTTGGACGAGCACCCACACAACCAAATAAGGGCATCCATTCACCCATTTTGTCTGTGACATGAACACTCTGTACTCCAGGAGCACACTTAACATTCTTTTTCTTTCTTTTTTTTTATTGCAGGTAAGCAACCTTGGCTGTTCTAAAAAACCTTGTGTGATCTGCCTTGTAAGTAAAGATGTGCACAATTCGGGAGCTCTTCCCTCCTTAAAATCTTTCTCTCTTGTTCATTTTGGATATCCCCATGGGTCTCTATTGTTGTGACAGACTCTTGACTTGATGGAACATAAAATGTAATCTTGGAGCTCCGGGTTCTTTAGCTTGTGTCATGCTAATAATGCCGTGTGTCACTCAAAGTCGGCCACTGATTACAGACCGAGCAGATGCTATCGCTGCTCCTTGTCTATTGTGTGGAAATACCCCACAAAAGAAGCCATTTACTCAGGGCAATTTAGGTCTAAGAGGACGGTGATGGTTGTATCCCAATAGAGATCTAGCATATTTCTTGATCCAGTTCCTATGAGCTGTGTTGACACATAAAAACATGCTTCTTCTTTGCCATTCCTTAAGTTGGTGGTCAAGCATATGTGGTTGATTCACAAAAAAGTGAAGAAAAGCTTAGTACTTTGCTTCTTTCTTGGCTTCTAAGCTTGACATGGCTATTTCAGGATGGGCTTTGACGTCTCCGTGGGTCTCAATAAATAAAAAGTAGGACTGTTGCGGTTAACAATCAAATATATATATAATATATTCTCACTTTTGAATGGTCAGATGTTCTCAATCAGGGTCCACCCCAGAAAAACATGTGTGCAAAATAAAACATGATGAAGCCTTGTTTACATAATGTAAGTCACCTCGCCTGCACACCCCAACCTCAGCCTAATCGTGGGAGCCCCAAGGGGAGGGGCCCGTAGAGATAGATCATCATGAAGAGCTTGTACTGAATCACGTCTAACTTTTATGTATCACAATACAGACCCTAATAACTCATGCTCGGTGTTTGAAGGATGGCATTTATGTTGAGGATTATCCCCTCCCTCAACCCATAATGTCTGCACAGTAGCCAGTAAAAGAGTGACGTAGTGCGTCAAAAAGGTAAATCCTAGTTAAGCCATCTCTGGACAAGCTCAAGAACAGAGATGGAAATTACACTTCTGACCACAAGACGTCTGTTAAGTTAGGGAAAGAGGCAAACCGCTTGTACTGTTAAAAAAAAAAAAGGCCTTTCTTCAGATTTGACCTCCTGACCTCTGATCACACCACATCCATTTCGTCTGACATAATCTCTGTTTTGTGCATTAAGTTTGCCTTGCATGAAACGGAACAGCTGCGTCACCCAAAGACCGCATGGCGACTGATGTTGGGTTGTTCGGTTCAGTCCAGCATTTGAACTCGACTCCCTGGAGGGCGAGCCAAGCCGACCGACCGGAGCATGTTGTGCAGTCTCATATTCACGCTCATTTCCCCTTCGAAACCTTCATCCACTTTGGCCAGACCGCACTTCCCCCGAAAACGTTGATAGTTCTGCTGGCTTGCTCATATTCCCTCCGACCACATCGTCACAACCTCAGATAGGGATCGGCTTCAGCCCCGCTTGGCTGCTAACTAGCCTCAATTGCATTTAGGGTTTACAACCAAGAGGAGCTTTAGTAGCCATCAGCGTGTATAAACAGTAATGATCACATTTGCTCAATGAAAGAGATGACTGCTTTTCTTGCAGACCTACGCGGCTGCCCTGTGCATGCTAGACTATGCTTTCCTGAATCCTGCATGTGGTATTGGGATGGAAAATGTACATTTAACTTGGTCGCCGCCATGTCCAATTCTATCACATCATAAATTCTGTGTTCATACAATTTAAGGGGAAATAGCTGGCTTCAATTTGGAAAAAGGATTAATCGACAAAATAACTTCAAGTGGAGCTAAAGTTAAAAGAAAAGAAGGAGCGAGAAAAAAAAAAGCTAGATTACATTGACTGGCCCTTCAGCTACGGATAAATCCAGGCCTGTTTTGGGGTTAGTTAATAAGATCACAGTGTGATCTAGCGAGACAAGAAGCCCCCCGGGGTGAAGGCTTTGAAAATAAGTTGCTCCCTGTAAAATTGCAACTTTATGAAAGATTAAATGAAGCAGATGGGTGAATTTATTTCCAGATGAAGGGAAAACTCAAAATCTCCACTGGTAACAAATCCTCTAGGTGGTAAATGAGATTGGGAGGGGGAAAAAAAAGAAAGTTGATTTCATATTTGTTGGAAGTTTGTTGCTAATTGGTTTGCATCGACAGCAGAGGGTCGTGCCTTGCAGTTGCTCAACATGGAGTCGTAGGAACCACGCTGGGGGAGCGGCGCAGCATTATCGAGTTAGAGGGGAGAGGCTGGGCTGCTCGTGGAAGCGTGTGCGTCGTGGCGTGTGGGACGTGTGAGAGTGAGAGAGAGAGAGAGAGAGAGAGAGAGAAGTGATAATGAATCGTGTCTTTCCCGCCGCCATATCAGAGCCATCTGCGTCTCCGATCCAGTCTCTCCACCAGTGACTAATGCGCCTGGCAGCCTGCTCCTCTTTCCCGTGATCATCCGTGTGAATAAACATGTGTTCCTCGTCAAACCCCAGCTCTTTCCAGCTACAGCCACTTCTCTCATTCATCCCGCACTCTTCCGTTTGTCCGCGTCCGTCGTGACGCTTCCGCTTTTCCAAATTCCCATGATAAGCCCGTAGAATTTGCAGTAAGTAATGAATGGACAAATGTTACTAATAAACTACTCCAGGGTACGAAAGATTCAGCAGATGTTTTGCAAGTTTGTTGGTTACGTGAGTTATGGGTAATGTTTGTTTTTAATGCACTCTTGGTGGTTTAAAAAAAAAAAAAAAGCCATTACAGATTGATTGGGGACAGGTGCTGTGAATGTGGAATAAGGAGAGAGTATGTTCTTTATGGCCGTAGGACCTGGCAACCCATTCGGCTGCCTGTTTGGATAATTGTCTTGAGAACAAATGCATCAACAAAAGAAGTAAAAGTCGACATAAACAGAAATATCAATACTTAATTTCAAAATGTTTGCCTCATATCTAGGGATACACATACTGCAGGTAAGGTTTAGGCCAAAAGCGGGTTGGTGACATCTAGAAACGTGCTTGGTACGCAGCTAACAGTTTAACCTCTCAATCCCCACCTTTACCCAAATCGAAAAGCTTCTTACTGTCTACAGGCCAGTGTCACGCCTCATTTGAAAGCTAAGGCCTACAAAACTGATCTAATGGATTTTTTTTCTTGAATCTTTTGTGGCTTTTGTGTTGCGTTCATGTCACTTTTTTAAATGTGTTTTTCATCACCTTTTTGTAATTTGTATTGCTTTTTTGTCGCTTTTCTGTTGCAATTTTGTCAGTTTTTAATATTTTTCCATCCTCCTTTTCGTCTAGTTTTTGTCGCTATTTTGACGTATTTTTCAAGAAGCTTTTAGATTTGGTTAAATCCTAACTGGGAAAAATGCACTCTGTTAATATGGGGGTCAAGAGGTTAAAGTTTATTGGTTATTTGGTCAGGACAGTGCATGTTAATGAACATACATGGGTCTCATGCATGTAAACAAGCCACGCCAGATCGTAGCCATAGGCTAATTTCCATCCCTCGTCCTCCACTCACACTCTCAAACACACTCTCATTCATCCTGGCCTATTGTACATGTTTTTTAGTGGTTGGGGAAACTGGAGTACCTGGAGGAAAAACTACGCAGGCACGGGGAGAACATGCAAAGTCCACACAGACAGAAATGCTTTTAACCCTGTAGCTTCTTGCTGTGAAGCACGAGCGCTGTGCTGCCTAGGTTCAGTTACAACTTCCTGTTACACAAAAAAACGGGTACTGTAGCTAAGCATTTTGAAGAAAGTATACGTTATGTTTTCTACCAAAATCAAATGTACTGTAAGAGAGGACTTCGCTAAGCCTTTCTGGGTGCCGATTCAACAAATGGCGCTCCACTTTCCCCCATGCTGGCCATGTCTTTGGAGGAACATCTCGTGACTTACCTTTTGAGTTAAAACGTTCGGCTAAAAGAAGATGATTAATGATTCCTCCTTCTCATCAGTCAGAGCGGCAGGAGTTGTGATATAGCGGCTCTTCACAGTTGTCTTGTATCGCACACTGACATATCTGCTTCAAATGCCACTTTACTCGACGCAACTGCCAGAGCTCGCCTTTAGGACTCAGCGAAGCATCACAGCTGAAAGGCTTTTGGAAATGAATGCCAGGTCACTGACATTTATCTGGAGGAAAGACTTGAAAATGAGCCAGGCTGTTGTAACTAACAAATCCCGGCTTTTGAGCACCAGTGCCAAGACCATGAGCTGTAAGTTGCTTTTAATTTAACCCTATAGACCGCCGCACAGCTGGAGCGGCCCATGTTTTCGTAGATACAAATCCTCCTCTTGTACATTGTGTAAACCATTCCCCATAGAAGTCCACTCTCCGGGATACATTCCTCAAAGCCTGAGCAGGGGGTGGTTTAAGAATACTTATTTCAAAACTCCCCATGCAGCCTATGAACCATAGGCGGGAGTTGCATGGGAAGAAATATATTTGTCGCTTGTCGGTATTTAGCGCTGAGAGCATGAAGGAAGAGTGTAATCAAACGGCGGGTTGTGTGATGGGAATTCAGTAAACATTTCATATTGCACTCTATCATTTCTGGTGCTCATTACAGAAGCGATTTGAGGGAGTTTAAGATTGCGGCAAAGTTGTAAGCAGCGAGGAACACAGATGGCTGGGAGGATGCAAAGGTTGATGCAAAAAAGAATGAAACAAGAGAAGCACGTTTTGCTGTGAATGCTGCACCTTGATTACAAATAATCAACTAACTAAATGCATAATTGACTCAGAAGAGTTTCAGTGATTAAAAATGGTGTAAGGTTTGTTTTGCACAGTGTTTTTGTTTTGTTTTTTTCTACAGGTGAGACATCTGTTTCTTTACTTTACACAGGAGCTCAACATGTCACAACTGAAAGCAGCACCCACTGGAAAACATTCAAGTTTTTATTACGCCTCGATTGGCAGTTGACTGTACTGTAATTCATAAATCTCTGTGATTCATAATTCTGAAAGGAAGATCGGGATTTGACAACTTTCAAAACTGTTGACATTAATAAACCATGGCATCAAATTCCTCTGTAAAAGATCTTCTAGTTGTTGTTGTTTGGTTTATTTAACATCTATTTAACAGTTTGCCTGTGCATTGTTCAAACAAGAACCATTTTCAAGGGACTAGATGGAAGTTTAAATTGTTGTACTCGCTACTGCCACCTCAGGTGTTACATGCGTAACTGCAGTTTCTATATTAAGCTCGTGCATGACGGCACTTCGGACCCGAATTAACACCTTTTTGACTGACAGAGCAGGCTTTTAGAGGCAAATGTTCTCCAGTTATTACCCAGGTAATCCAGGCATTACCCAAATCGAAAATAGTAGTAGTAGTTTTATTCGGCCATTTTCATTTTCATTCTTTTAAACATAAAACAAGCATCTCCATAATTCGTGCACAACATGACCGAAATTGTTTAGGCTGAAGTAAAAACTGATTGTGCCTAACCCAATTTACAGACTTCCATGAGAAAACAAACACAAACATTAATAGTAAACAATATCAAGTGTCAAACAGAAGAGAAATAAGCATGTATTTAGAATTGATTTTAACATAAATTTCAACACTCCAATATATATGTAAATATACAATTTATTTTAACTAAATCATGTCATCATTTAAATTAATTCATTATGGATCTATTAAAGTCTTTTCACTAGTTTCTTTCTTTGTTCATCCTTAACTTATATATTTTTGAATGATAGTAGATTTATACAACTTTTTGAAAGCTTTGACTGTTTTAGACAGTTTTAAATTATCTTCCAAATCGTTCCACAGATTAACACCTCTTACAGAAATACATCGACTTTTTTTATTCTTTTTAGCTTTTGCTTTTTTGAATATGGCAGTTCCTCGGAGGTTATAAAAGCTTCCTGAATAAAGTGTCAGAATAGGGTAAATGAGGATGGAAAACACAGCAAAAATGTGACAAAAAAGCATCAACAAAGTTACAAAAACGCATTTAAAAAACCCACAAAAACGCAAAACAAATCGTGACAAAAATGTTACAGCAGAGTAATAAAAAACGTGACACAAAAGCGGCGGAAAAGTGACGACAAAGCAGGGAAAATCTTTTCCAGCTTTTAAATGAGGCATTACACTGGCCTTTATTCTGTAAGATGTTTTTAGATTTGGGTAAAGCCGATCTGACGACAATGCGCTCCGTTAAAGTGGGGGTTAAGAGGTTAATTTCTTCCATTTCTATGCATCACTCCATGTCTTCTATGGGCTTCAGCGTACAATAAGACTTTACAAATCGTCACATTCACAAAGGATAAGTAAACGCCTTATAAATCATACTGTGAAATTCAGATCGTTTTCAGTTAGGCTGTAAATAACTCTTGATATTTTGTCATATACATCACATTTATGCAATCTAAACCCCCCTAATGTAGCTCAGTGGCCCTGTGGACCTCGCTCATGCCACATAATGTGCACTTTGTTGTTCAGCCCCTGCCATTCCCACTTAACCCAGCCTTCAGATGATATAAAAGAATTTATACTCCAGCCTGACTGATTTATGTGGCATTAGCTGCCATTATTGGGAGTAATGACAGATTTGTTATAGGGAGGCCTGTAGACGGCTATAAACAGTATCCAGGGGGTTGGACATAATGGGGGCCTTACAGAGTGTAATTTGTGTGTGTGGACGTGTAGTTAGTGTGGGCTCAGGGGATGATAACCGGCAGACGAAGGTTTTCACAAAATAATGTGTTCATACATTTTTGATGGCGGAGGTGGTTATGTTATGCCGCTTGTTAGTGCAATACCTCACTTGTCCGTCAGCATCCTCCCAGGACGCTCTGTCGGTGCCACTTCACCTCTCCCCTGTTTACGTCCTCTGCATGGCAACTTTATTTATACCGCGCATTCCGTACACAAGGAAACTCGATGCGCCTACTCAATGCATGGCTTGCTCGTCACCGCTCTCAAGGCTAGTCATCTGTGTAGGAGTTCACTCTGCTTGAGAAACATCCTAAAACATTTTTTTTTGCAAAAATGATTCCTCACAACTACCAAATTTTCCGATTGCAAACTCAAACTTTCCCAACTGAGCGAATACACTGCCTGAGTCTGACTAAAGAAAAAGTCACCACACACAAAAAAAGGTTACACGCTGTAATATTTTGTTTGGGCCGCCTTTAGCTTTGATAAGGCCACACATTCGCTGCGGCATTTTTTCAATAAGCTTCTGCCGCATCAAAAGATCCAATGTTGCATTCATTCTCCACCAGGATCTTGTATTGACGGGAGAGTGTGAAAACTACGCAATGCCTTGACTTCCAGCACGTGCCGTCGGGGAAGAAGAAAGCGATTGATGGAATAACCCGGTCTTTCGGGATGTTCAGGGTCTCATTCTTTGGGCACTTAAGCCCCTTTTACGCAGCAACTCCAGATCAAACTTTTTTGTCTTTTTTTTTTTTTTTGGTCAGGCGGTGTATATTATCACTGCCAGCTATTAATTTGATAAAAGACTTATTCATCTAAAGTTGATTTTCAGTAACGAGTAAACGTTCAAAAGACATCATCTTTTGTCTGTCATTATGGCTTTGAGGCTAGTTCAGCGGGGAAGCACAGGGGCCGCAGTGCTGCGTCTGAGGGGAAAGTGAGAGGAGCGCACTGGCGACCGGATGTGTCTTATCCACTTGTCTCTTATCAGCAGTGCCCTCTGGGAGCTGCTGTGTGCGGATCTTGACCCTCCGGGGGCTTTTCTTGCAGGGAATGCCTTTTATTCCTCCTGTCCGATTTGGACTTCAAAGGCCATGCAGGGAGTGGTGGACATCCTTTCTTTCATTACTGCGAGCTTTGTGCTAATCTGCAAGGGCACACCTGATGGGCCTCCCCTCACCAACCGACCCAAACACACCACCAGCTTTGCTTTTGTCAATGGGGCTAAAAGCTGCGTAATCTGGGTATAAAGGAAGTGGAGGAGTTCTGCTTTGGTACCTGAAACTGGCCTGTTTTAGTCTATAGTGCATTTACGGGGGGGGGGGGGGCTTTTCACTGCTACAGGTAAACAATGCACTGGCTAAAGAGAATCCAGGGTGTAATTGGATTACCTTGAGATTTTTGAGAAAAGTCTGTGCCTGTTATGTTGACAAAGCAACTTGTTGTGTTTTGTTGGTAGTGATATAGGGGTGGATGATTTTTGAATTATAAACTCCCGATTTCGCTTTTATCAAAAAAAATGTATAGTAACTAAAATAACTTAAATTTCACACTGAAGAAGAAAAATATTGAATGACTATACTAATTGATTCAACTTTGTGATAATCAACACAGAAAAAATAGACTTAGAACTTAGACTAGACTTAGAACTACAGCAAACTAACTCTATACATTAAAAAGCACAATAAAACTCCACACAACACTAAGTTTGGTAAAGGCTTGTTGTTCGTGTCTGTTGCTGTTTGGCATCTTTTCTGAGACGTCTCTCTCATGACCTCAAGTTGCTGTGATACAGCGCTCTGTTGCTGTGTGACCCTTTCACAATATGAGTCTTACTAAAGCGATAACATACTGTATCTTTTATTGTGTAAGTAAGTAAGTGCTTTATTGTCATTGTACAACTGTACAATGAAATCGTTTTAGATTTAGTTGTAAAAGGCTAACCGGAAGTAGTTACCATAAGTTTTTACTTGACCAAGTAATTCACCAAAGTTGAACAAGTCTTATATTTTCAAAGACATGGATAAACAGCGCATTTGTGAACACGGTCCAGGATTTAAATTAAACAAATGAGAAGAATGTGGCGCCTACAGAACTGTAAGGACGAAGGACACACTCGCTTCTTCGCACATGTGTCGCCAGGTAAATAAATAAACACGCTGCGATCTAGCACGCCGCTGAAATAGAGACTGAACGCTGGGTTAAAAGCTCCAGATTGAGGAGCCTGGTCGTGTTTGCGACTGTAGAGGAGCGTCTTGCTGCCAAACGCTCGCATTAGCGTCCGACATTGCGTAGCAGAAAGTGCGCGGCTTGAGTTTAACTTCACTGACGGTGAAAAGAGTAAACTGTGCAGAAGTGCTTAGAACCGTGATAAAACGATCCCACAAAAATGACAGATCGTCAGCTCTGGAGATGTAAGACGGTCTCATATCGTTATATCGCCCAGCCCTATAGTGGTATTGCGAGTAATTATTTAAATTAGTTTGGTAGTATTTGTACAGTCACACGTTGTCGTATTTAATCAACTTGGAATGAGATATAATTGATCAGCCTGAAGTTACTGTAAGTGGATTGAGCGTACAAGAGGACGAATAACAATTATGCTTTTTAACACGTTATCACGTTTCTTCCCAAACCAAACAATGATTTGAATTCAGTTTGCATGCAGCCGGAGAAAACACTAATTGGCTTGTGCTGAAGAGACACTTGAAGAAAGTTGACAGCAGGGCGACAGTGTCTTCTAATTCTGTTTCCTCTCCGGTAAATGCTTTTCTGACACATATAAACACAAACATTTTCTGAAAGGGACTTGACATTCATAGAAAAAGCATATTTCAACACACACAGATTTTACGCTAACTTTGTTTCTGACAAAAGCAGACTGAATTTCCAGGGGTCCTACGGAACATTCGTTGTATATCAGAGGCTTTAACATGGGGTGAAATCCTTTTCCTCATCCAGGCCTTGTACAACTCTGGGAATGTGGATTAGATAAAGATCTTGGAGAGAACTAGAACCATGCCCCCTGCCCTGACCCTTTTCTCTATCCCCACAAACACAAACCCCTCTTCATTTCCCCGTTCCCCCACTCCTCTCAACATCCTAAATGATCTGGATGTAATTATAGCAGTTCATCAGAGTTTCTACCACAGTAAGCTGTTCGCTGGGAGCACTTGCTGGTGGTGGCTAGACCTTGTTGCCAGCTTTTTGGTCTGACATCTCTTCACTTCCAACATTCATTCTGATGCCGGGGACAGGATAATACATGTTTGCGATCTGCTAAAAGCACTAGATAATTGTTGCCAAGCTCCAAAATGATGCTTCATTATGCCATAGTTACAGACCGAAATGTGTGGACAGTTTTTTTTGTCCTAAATTTGGTGACATACATAGCATGTGTCTATGTAACTTCTGGTAATACCTAGACATAATGCTTAGTTGAGAATCCTTGTTAATATGTAACTGCGTCTTTACTTAATGGTGCATGTTAAGGCACCGCAAGGCAATTTCTCTACTGTTTAGACTTCCACCCCATCTGTGGGATAAACTTTCAATTCGGCAAACGCTTTAGTGCAAAGAGCCAGCACATCCACCGCATTCTGTTTTCCTGTGTGTTCTCTGAGCCGGAGGGTTGAGGCTGAAGGAAAGCGCACCCTCCCCGGCGCTGTGCAGAGGAAGCTTGTTTGTTTACACGGGACGCTGTTTAGCGCTCGCGTGAACCTACTCGTCAAGCTGATGATGTGTCGCATAGGCAGGGCAGAGACACCCCCCTTTTTGAACCCAGGTGCTTCCTGCGTGCTCGCAAGGCAAATGTCAACTTGTGACTGGTCTTAAGCTTTTACAGCAGTTCTGTGCACGCATTACCCTGTGGGACTTTCGAAGGGGCTTTTAGCGTCTGCTTCTCTTCCTCCCATATCTCCGGGCTTGAAAATGAAACCTACTGTCAGCTCCAGAAAGGTTGGAAAGAACGTTACTGTGTGCAACACTTTCTGTACGTTCAGGTGTTGCTCAGGGCCATTCTGCAAACCAACAAATCCACTTTTATAATTATTGCCGCTGATTTAGCTTTCCAGCATTTGCTATTCTCCTCCATTCTTCTCTAAAGACGCCCTAGAGTTGTGCTTCACTTGTTATCGCAAGACAAAGAAATGCTGTTGCAATTTATTTATTTATTTTGCCAATTATGGGGGATTTGCCAAATGCAAAGCCAGCTCTCGTGGAAAATGCGCTTGAATGTTTTGTCACGGAAGTTTGTTCTAACAAACCTTTGACCTGGACCTTAAAGCAAATCTGGACTGTATGTGCTGCCGTGTTAACCTCATTCTCCTGTGCTGCCCAGCTGGCCACGCTCAGGGCAGCATAAAGCGATGACTAAAGGGTGCCCCCTAGTGGGCGCTTTTAGTGATCGCAGTTCATTTCAAATCTGAAATCATGCTGTCAGACGTGATCATTTCAAGTCAAAGGTACGTGTCAGTGAATGCAGGGCTTGATGAATTCCAACCGCAGGTACATTACTCTCTCCGTTTTATTAGCTGACTCACTTCTCCCCTGTCATGCTTATGTTTTATGCCTGACACAAAAGCATTTTACCAGCGAGCCCTGATTTATGACTGCTCTGAAAGGTGTAATTTGAGGTTTTTGAGTGGAAGTCTTGAGGGGAAAAACATGGAGGTGTCTCTTGGCTGTCAAATAATAGTAGGAAGGGGAACGTGCGCTGCTTCGTGAATCTGCCCGGTATCAACCTGTAAATAAGAATATGAAGCAAAAAATTAACAGTTTTCCATTTGGCTTACAATTGTCTTGTTACGTTTTCAGTCTTAACTTAATCTTTGCTGTCTTATTACAAGCAACATGACATTGTAACCAAAGCGCCTTGTTTCCACTTGCTCCGTCACATGACTCACCTGTGTGAACCGACAAAATTGATAGCAGGACGCAAGCAATAACGAAGAGCTCAGACGCTGACAATGGAGTACATTAGCCACTTGTAAAAGGAGAAGGTGGCACCCACTGCAGGCTCCTCTCCCATTGTCAGGTATTCATTGGTCCCCCCCGGGGTGTCTCCATGGCGATTGGTGCAGTTAAGGTGCAGTTTGTTCGTCGGGCCTGTCCGACGCCAGCAGTCTGCTGGAGCTGATAAGGCTGGCTGCGAGACACCAGACTCGAGGTTAATGCTGCCAGTCTGCAAGACGCTTGTTTTTGCTGGAGGCTGAAGTTGTGTAAGAGAAACGTAGCTCCTGTTTGTAACAAGTAAAGGGCTGTATTTGACAAGAGCCCAGTATCGCTTTGTGGCAGGTACAATTACACTGTGGAGATGGTATAGGATGTCTCATGTGTTTTACCATTTTATCATATAATATGGTGTGTGGCTGGAGTTTACTAAGAGCTTGACTTGTTGATTATAACTAGTATTTTGAAATTACCTGTGCATATGATTGTATGGAGTGCCCACAGACAACAATGATTATACCAATACAAGGATTTTAATTTGAAAGTCAATATTTATTCAATTTATTTACCCTCCTTGCATAATTCTCTTTCGCCAAACTGAGATTTTTGTCCCATTCCACCTTCCATTGCCTCAAACACTGCTGCATCTTCCCCGTTCTCCTAATGCCTAAACAGCATACCTTTGCTTCTGCTGCCTGGGATGAATGTGAAGTTAGAATGGCGGTATCCTCCTTTTTTTTTTTTTTTTTTTTTTGTCGTCTGGCTCCAATTTTTTAAAGTTGAGAGTGAAAGCAGACGGACCAGCTGTAGAAATATGGATAAGCAAGCCGGCCAGTGAGGGAGTTAAAAGATTCTAGTGTGCAGTGATGCAGAAATGGAAGTTTTCATTTCCTTGGGGTAGCGGTGGCTGTTTGAACAGGTGGGCCATCCCCCTGCGGCTGTTAACACTGCAACTCGTCACATGTTGCATAGTTTGGGTTTTGCTGTCATTGTGGCCTGGATTCGTCACAGTGCCCAACGCTGATATATGTTGCATAGAACTGCATACAGGGACTCTTTCATTTTTTCCTATTAGTTTCTTTGCATTTCCCCATGTTATACCAAGATGCCAAGATTTAAACTTGGACCCGCTGGTGTCCAAACAAACGCCAACTCGGCCTGCTGTAGTTTATTTTTGCCTAGAATTAATTCATTTTGAGTTAAATTAATTAACTATTTGTTTTATGTAGCAAATGTTCAAACATAAAATAACAACACACATTGCCCGGCCTGTGCAGCACTGCCTCTGGAGTCGTGTTGTTACCAGTGTGAGCAGCTGGACTGGCAGACATGGACCTGCTTGTTGACGGGGGGAAAGTGAGCTCGCTGATTACAGAGGCTGAGGAGGGGCCGTACTGTGTGTTTTTCCACATGTTTGGAGTGTTTGGCCCCTGGGCTCTTAGGCTGCACCCAGACTAAGTCACGCTCCGCTGGTGCCACATCTCCGGCTCCCTGCGCGCCACTCTTCCCCCTGTATTTTCACCCCTCCCACCTCCGACCTAAGCAGATGCTCTTTTGCAAACACACAACCTACATACGTACAACAAACTTGTATTTTATTATGCAGCAATACATTAAATACATGTCTTTATTTTGGTAAAAACAAAACATTAATAATGACATAAGTATTCAGACCCTATACAATAACTGCAGACCCATTATATTGCTCATTGTCGCTCTGTTTAGATTGCAGGATCTTAAGTCTGTTGTAAATTCTATTCATTGATACTGAAAGGTTGAAACATTTGAGTGTCAGACTTCATTGTAATTACATGTAAGTCATTTATAGGTCAGTATAAATAGAAGGGTGTCAATAATGTCTGCACCGTTTTATGCACATGATCAGGGAGATTTCACAAGAACCAGGAAATACACACATATTAGTCCAGTGCTCCGGTCTCTGCACTTACTTCCTGTCACTCAGAGAGTACACCAAAGTACATCTCTGACATGTTAGAGCCGTATGAACCATCTCGGGCCCTGAGAACTTCAGGGAGGGATCTCCTGGTGGTTCCCAGAGTCAATAATAAACACTGTGAGGCTGCGTTTCAGTTTCATGCAGATAAAATCTGGAACAGTCTTCATGAGGATGAGAGACAGGTCTCAACTCTGACAATTTTCAAATCCTGGCTGAAAACAGTTCTTTCTACCTGTGCATATTTTATCTGCACCCTTGCTTTTTACTGTAATTATTTATTTGTATTATGTAGATGTTTTATGGATTGATTTGATCTCTTTTTTTTTTAAGATTTTATTTTAAACTTATATGAAGTGCTTTGAAATGCCTTGTGTATGAATTGTGCTCTGCAAATAAACTTGCCTTGCCTTGTCAAGTAAATATACTGTACAGTTAATATGAATTTTAGTGCATTTACAAGCAATCATGGCGTTGTACTTCATCCTCATAGGGCAATTGTGGCAACAATATATGTATTCATTTATCAGGGACTATGCAATCAACATATTAAGGTTTGCAGCTGATGAGACGCATAAAGAGCCTCTAACTAGTGCTAATTCGCAGCTCATGTCCCTGGTTGGGGATTCTACACACTTTACAATAATAAAATACATGAATAAAACATTTATATAAAACTTTTTCAATCACACACATACATATACCATCACACATACATTCACGGGGACTCGGTGCTATTTACAAATGGGTATAATTATCTCACAAATGATGAATGTTTTCAGAGCTGAATAACAATGTGTGCAGAAGTCATACAGGCAGTATAGCAAAACAACTCAGTCATACAAACACATTCATGAAGGCAGTGAAAGGTCTGTGATGTGTCTCATGTTAAGACCAAGGTTTATAACGTTTCACATCTTCTATTGATATAAGTTATTTTTTTTAAGATTGTATTTTCACTTCTCTTTAACAGGGGAACACACCTTACCTCTTCTCTCTCGTCGGGCATTTTTGTGTTACTCTTCCCTTCCTGTGCCTCTTTTATCTTGTTAAATTTTGCCTTCAAGCAACATCTGCTCAACCGCTAAACTTTGTATCCCCTAGTCTCGCATCAGGATAAAGACTCCATCTGCTGTTCACAAACCCGCACTCTTTAACATGGCCAGTAGGTGGCGGTATGACACTTCGGAGCGTCCTGGACTCGGCCTCGTTTGATCCCTATCCCTTGAGCCCAGAAAATGCCTTGTTATTGCTGTGTGTGATTTTTAACAACGGGAAAATCTGTGCGTCTCCGGATTTGTTCAGGCAACTAAATTGTGTCTTTTTGGCCGTCAGAGGCGGGATGAATATGTATGAGCATGAGGCACACACACACAATAGGCCAACTCCAGCTTCTGAAATGCGGCACTGTTTACATCATACCGACTTCAATGGGCTTACGGCCTAAAATATTTGTGATTCAAATAAGGATCACATGTGCTCTGCTGTGTTTACATAACTCATTGTGTATTGTGTTTGTCACACTTTTCACCCTTTGTTACACCCTTTTTTATCCTTTTGACTATGAATTTTTGCTACTTATTTTGTGCTGCATTTTCAAATGCGTCTATACTTTTAATGGATTTGCCAGAGTTAGTTTAAAAGAGTTAGCTTTTTCCTTTGCATCACAGCAAGATGACAATAGCAGAAAGTCCAATAGTAACATGGTCATTATTGTACAGATAATGAAAATAATGGATTGTATTGCATTTTACAACCATGTGTTACCAAGTTTCTGTCCCCCCTTGGATTGTTAGAATCCTTTGGAAATAATTGTGTAAATTCCTTTAAATTGTGTCCCCATAGCGACTGCTGTGTTTGACTTTGGCCATTGAGGAGAGGCTTTCCCCCCCAGTGGGTTTATCTATCATTCCCTCGTGGTTAAGGCAGTTTGTGTCAATATACGCACTGTGATTGTAAACCTACATTGTGTTTTATCAAATTCATATTTCTCTTTCTCATTCCGTGCATGAGACTGGCTTAACCTTGTGGACCTAACCTCCAAACTGGGCGTACTTGACCTCTCCTGCATAAGACTAGATCAAGAGATTTGGGTCTTGTTTAGTCTGGTTCGCTTCTGAACTTTATACAGCTTTGTCTGTGTCTGTGGAGAGCTTTTGGCTGACAATATTTGGTTTGTTGTTTCTCGCTGGTGCTGGAATGTGCGCCTGGGTGCTGCCAGTGACGGCTGGCAAATTCTGAAATCCAAATCTGCCAAGGCATGGCTCAGATTTGTGATGTAATAAAGGTAATTCAGCTGCCTGTGTCATGCTGGAGAAGTAGTTTAAAGTTGCAATGGCTCAAACGTAGCAGTATTATATGGCTGCATCATAGTCATAATAATTGCATTACTCTGTACCTTTCACAGTAAACAAAGTGTGTTAGAGTTCTGCCACAGCTACCATGGGCTTTACCCCATCCATCCATTTTCTTCCGCGTTATCCGGAGCCGGGTGGCGGGGGCAGCAGTCTCAGCAGAGATGCCCAGACTTCTCGAGGCGACACCAGGCTCTACCCAAACAGAAAAATATGACTGCTCTCCTGAGCCACTGTTGCTCCATATCAGTGACTGCTCTTATCTGTAAGGGATGAATTATAACATACAACACATAACTTAACCTTCAGCAATGTTACCAGACATGTTTCTGTCCAATGAAATCAGGGGCTGAAGTAGGTAGGAGCTTTTGTGTGGGGGATGGAACAGTCCTTTCAGGAAGAAAATTCACAGGTGACGCATGTGCCAGATAACGGTAACATAATTATCACTTTACTGCAGGTTTGAATTGGAATAACCTGATAAAATAAATGTGTGCATGAATTATGTCAAGAAGCATATTAGATTGTTTACATATGTTTTTTTGTTTGTATTTATTTACTAAAACTGTGCTTTTTCAGTTCTGCAGTTGTAGCACTTTGGAAAAAAACTAAATAATGTTGGAGATAGGGATGAGCTAGAATGGAAAAATGTTTGCATTCTACCTATTCTATTCTGTTCTGTCAATATTTTTTTCCCCCTAAAATAAAAAGTCATGCAGTAGAGGGATAAAACTAACAAATACAATCTAACAAATCAAAAAAAGATGGATAATGTAATTGTCTTTGGAGAGATGACTACCTCAAAAAAACATTCCTGGTTAAATAAAGGTTAAATATAATATACATCTTTAGGGCAGCCTTTCCAATCAGGAATAATGCATTCAATCCATGACAATAGTTTGTACAAATTACAAAGTGAACACGTAATTTGGAAATTTTCTGAAGTGTAAGATTAAATAAGATTAAAAGTGGGTTTTAGAGTTGTATTTTGTCCCGCTACTTTCTTGTGCGATTGATCAATCCTGCAGAGTGACGCTGATGTCAACACAATTTAACCACCTACAAGCTTGTTGATTGGGACATAATTTTTCCCTGAAAGAATTCTTCAGCTTACAAAATTATAAAAGATTCCCCAGGCCCATGTGTTTGCAGTTGCCTTTATATATTCATCCTTGTGCCCTATAAGTGATCCTATGGATCACAGGTGTGATCCATAGGAAGCCTTTGATATTTTCACAATGCAGGTTGCCTTGGTGACAGTCAGACATGGGTTGCTTAGAGACAAGCCAATAGCGAATTTTAAAACAAAAATCTTGTTTTGATGAGGGGAGAAGGGGACAAACAAACAGATCCACTTACTATAATAATAATAATAATAATAAATTTTATTTATATTGCACTTTACATTTCAAAGAAACCTCAAACTTACTGTTGTCGGATTATACTTTTGGTTCTCATTTGGGAAAAACCCTGTACACTGTCACAGTGGCTGAGAGAGGCTTGTAGAAAGCTCACGCAAACACACGTATTGACACACCCATTAATGCAAACAGCAAACTTCACTCACTCTGCAAAAAAAATAAAATCAATAAACTCAGAAAGCTGTGCAGTCGCCAAATCAGGACCACCGAGCTGAGGCGCCATTTTTATCATGAAGCTGTCAAACTAATGAACTCATTTAAAAGAACAATGCATGCAGTCAGTATTTATTGTGTTTTATATTTTAATTTGTATTCACATGTATCTTATTTAAGAAAAACTCAAAGGGCCTTAGTATTTGTTCCTCAAAGTATTTCAGTCGTGTTTGTTTGTCCCTGCTTCACCTGTTTCTGTGCAGAGGGCTAAAGAGAACAACAGCATTAAAGCGGGGGCTTAGAGAGGCACTATGTCTGCTTGTGGTTCTCAATGAGAGATGGTGGGATTACTTTGCGGGGCTAATAACTCAATAACGACTAGCAGTCTGTAATGCGCAGAGATGAGGTGAGATTGACCAGTAAATCCAATAAATCCTTTTGGCCAATGATATTTTTGTATCTGTAGATGCAGTAGGAGGGTATTTCTTCTTGTCGCTTAAACATACAGTAGTGACTTTTCCAGCTTTTCCTGTGTGTACAGTAGCACATGGAAACATGCATAATTTCAGCTGCTAGATTAGTCCAGACACATCGAAATATCAGAAAAGATCTTTGGAAAAAATACAGCATTTCTGTCCATGGCCTGCCTGCCCCACAGTTTCAAATACACAAGCACAGCCGAGTGTGAGTGGCACATAATACCTCCTCGCCTTTATCGCTCTGTGGCAAAAAATCAATGTCTTTCCTCCGACTCTGGGCCGTCCATTGGCTTGGAAGATCGCTGAATGATGGTGTGTTGCTGAGAGCAGTAGATAAGGAAGTGGTGGAGTACTTACGAGAGGGGAGTGTTGGACAGAGATGGATGAGCTGAAGGAGGTAGGACTGTGAACCTCAGTGGAGCATAAAGCTAAACTTTTAGCGTCTGGCACAGAAACCAAAGTGCGTCACAGCGCTAAAAAATGGTCTCTGGATTGAATGAAACAAAACCCAACAGGACAAATGGAACGACAAGTTTACCAACACCATAAATCTATGTCCAATAATCCTCATGTGTTACAGATACTCTGCGCAGCATTCCAGGTTATCTGTTGCTACATCACAGGTGAATATAAACTGATACCGGTAATTACGAGTTAGGGCTGAGATAATCGTAATCCTAACAATATAACTGCTAACTGTAAATACATTTTAAATACATGTAGTTATTTATTGTTTTTTAGTTAAAGTGCATCAACAAACCCCAAAATAGCAACAATCACCGTAAAAATCCAAATTAATAATACTAAAACAAACAAAAAACTATAAAAAACTATTTTCTGAAAATATTAATCGATTTGACTTGATTCTTAATTCAAAATGATTTGTTTGCGCTCCATCCATCCATTTTCTTCCTCTTTATCCGGGGCGGGGTCGCAGAGGCAGCAGTCTCAACAGAGCTGCCCAGACTTCCCGATCCACGCACACCTCCTCCAGCTGTTCTGGGGGGGACCTCGAGGCGACACCAGGCCAGCTCGGAGACATAGTCCCACCAGCATGTCCTGGGTCCAATAGGGAACTTTTTTGCCCTGCCCTAATAAATTATCTTTGTTATCGATTCGTTAGTGTTTTTTTTGTTTGTTTTTTTTTCATTAAAGGGACTAGATGCAAGTTGGTCATTTTTATACTCACTACTGCCACCTCAGGTCTTGCGTTCAACTGCAGTCTGTATGTGCAGGATTTTAGAGGCAGTTGTGGTGAACAGGTCTGGTCTCATTCTACACATTAGGATATTGCTTGAACATGTAAGGGGAGGAAAATATATAATTTTAACATTTTTAAACTCCGTATAGTCCCTTTTAAAAACAATTGTAACAAGGTAGATGTTTGTATTTGTCCTGGCAGCTTTAACTTTTCACATTCACCATCATCATCTTCTCGCATTTCAAATTTCCTTTTATATGTCATTGGCTTTAAACGCTAATTGGCTACTGTTTGTGCATCCACCACATGTTACCCGCTCGCGCTCCATCTCCATCAGCTGCTGTGTCATATTGTTTTCTTTGAGTCCTCATGTCGGAGCAGTGAGCTGACAGGTGCTGGCGGTGGCCCTGCCCTGTGTCCGGGACCTCTCACCTCTCCCCAGTGTGGAGACATCACCGCAGCATCTCCGCCGGCCACTCGTGTCACGCTTGAGTGACGGGGACACCGCTCCCTAACTCGCCGCTGTCACTCAACTGTCCGCAGCACAATGGCCGTCCCTTCCAACCTTTCAACCTTGTCCTTTGTGCCTTTATTGAATTACAACACCAGCCGTCTCTCCACACTCCAGCCCTAATTGAAAACATGTGATTAAAAGAAGTCTGAGACAGTACGTGACTCTATCCAACAGAAGCGGTGGTCAAGACGAGCGAGCGAAAGGTGATACCAGCATGTGGCGTTCCCATTATGAAGGCTTAAGTGTTCTCTTTGTAAGGTGTTAGCAACAGAGCCGGGATTTGAGGGTGATCGAAAGGATTGGGTTGAGCAGAGAGTGAAGTCATGTTCCAGCCGCTTGGAGCAGACCACGCATAAACCCTTTGAAATGCCTGTGTGTCTTGGCATTGTTGCAGAGTATTCAAATAGAGCCTTAAATCCTTTCGCGCCACTTGTACTTCTGTCCAGGGTTATGAGAGGTCTTCGAGTCAACATATTGGTGTTCTTTTGTGCACCCGATAACTCGACTACCTGCTGTCTCGAGTCTCGGCTCTGACAACATCAAGTTAAGTCATACCTTTATTAATCCCTGTAGGGAAATTTGTTTTCTGCATTTGACCAGTCCTCAATCCCGCTGGGATGACCAGATGTGGAGCCAGACTAATGTCCAAAAACACCTGGCTGGACATTTAACCTATTGCACATGTTTTTAGAGGTAGGGGAAACCGGAGTACCCAAAGGAAACCTACGCAGAGGCAGGGAGAACATACAAACCCCACACAGAAAGGCCCTGTCCAGCCTCGGCGGTCTAACCTGGGACCTTCTGGCTGTGAAGCACGAGTGCTAACTGCTGCACCCCCGTGCTGTCTCTTCAACCCCAGGCCTGAAAATCCATTTCTGGGGGAAAAATATGTCAGTTATTTTTGGAGTACTTCACTGTCACATCTAAACCAGATTATTTCACCTCACTTTGGTGCCAAGAAAACCTTTCTCAACCTTTAAATTAAACCAAGGTTAAAACTCAAATGCAGAATTTTTTTTTTCAATTCAATTATGTCCACTTAAAGGAACAGGCCACCATTATTCCATACTGAGATATGTTCTTCTTACCTGAGCTTAGACGAGTTGCTGCGTACCTGTCTGGTCTTTGTGCGTGCGCTCAGTCATGTAAAAAGACCAAAGCTTGGTCGCTTTTAAGCGACCAAGCTCTTCCATGTCTTCCACTAAGACATGTCGAAGTGCTCCTAAGGTGTTATTACGCCTTACAATATAGTACCCCTTTTATCCGCTTAGAAAATGGACATGTTTCATTTTGTGCAATTATACTTGGATCGTGTAACTACTCACGTAACCGTATTTAAATAGGGAAACCGTGGAAGAGCTTGGTCGCTTCTAACTACACCCCCGTTTGGCCCCATAGAGAAGAGGAGGAGAGGCTAAATTCTAACAACATCTTTGGTCTTTTTGTGTGACTGAGTGCACGCACAAAGACCAGACGGGTACGCATCAACTCGTCTAAGCTCGGGTAAAACATATCTCAGTGTGGAAAAAACGGTGGCCTGTTCCTTTTAAAAGTGTTTTGCAGTTTGCAGAAAGAACATTTGCATATTGTGACGTGTCCCAAGTCAAATCAGGCGACTGGGTAGATCATAGAGGAGGAGCAGTCAGAATCTACATAAGTTTGTCTCATATTCAATGCACTTTGTACCAACACCATATAAGATTAATAAGTGACAGTTTACATGTTGATTAAGTACATACTGTATCTGCATGCCTCTAATGGCATAAGCTGAATACTGAATTGGCCTCATTACAAAGATAGTCATGAGTGCTCAGTAATGAATTCAATTTAACCAACAAACTCCTATCCAGTGCCTCCCTAGACATCTGCCAATGACAATACAAACTAGATTTACACACGGTCAATTCAATTAACAAATCCCAGGAAAGCCAGTGTGAACAATACATCCATTTTCCTGTACACCGATCCGAAGATGAGCCAGAACAGTGGGGCTTTCAGTGCCCAAATGCCAATGCCATTAGCACAAATGGAAAATTAATTTGCGACATGTGTCAGTAAGTGGTCTGAAAGGCTGCCAATATAGGTGTTAAGTAGTTGTTAGGAATTGCTAATGTCAATTTGGAATCTTTCACAACACGGCCATTTCAATTTCAGAAAGACAAAAAAACACTTATGAATTAAAAGGCACCCTAGAGTGAGCCATTTGCTTCTTATTCTGTTCCTGATTACTTGCATTATGAAAACACATATTTCTTTGCATATCATGAAAGGCTTTTATGTAGTGAACAAAAAAAACATAAAACAAGCGTGTGCTTCATGCAGAACAAGAGAGTAACCGAGACCGCAAGTACGTGGGGATTTCTTTTATGAAAAAGCAGTGATCACTGGGGGATGGTTTGGCCTTTGCCCTCTTGAATCCCTGTGCGCTTGTGACAGGACGACATCAGACAGGGGATTAAGGTAATCAAGGCTAGTAATGAGAAGGGGGCGCACATTCATGTGGGGGGACAGACTCCGAAAGCAACAAATCAGCCCCTTAAAGCCTCGTAGTGAGATGTCACCGCAGCTGGGACGTAACCGCAGACAGATAAGGACATGTGATATACAGTCACTAATGGGACGCCTCGTCTGTGTTGTGTGTGGGCTTTTAGTTAACACCATAAAAGAGTGCTCGAGGTTTGGGACGTCGGCCAGAAATGCAGTCCTTTTGTTTGTGGTTAAGTACGTCAAATAGTAGGAATAAGGTAAAGTGGGAAAGAAATGTTGCTTATGTTGCACATTTAAGCACTATCCAATTATGCTAGCCGCATTTTCAAAACGTTGAAGTTCTTTGTGGTGAAAATAATGTTGTTTAGTTTTGTGGTCATTTATGGTTACTCACTAATGTCTGTGTAAGATCTCAGTCGTACAGGAGTTGTCCATGTTCAATGAAGGTACTTGATTCATCTTCTGTACTCAGTAGTTGAAGTCTTCGAGTACAGAAGATGAATCAAGTACCTTCATTGAAGTTACCCACTAATGTGACAAAATGTTTGTTTCATTAGCTTGATGCTTCATGTCCTTATACAAATTAGAATTGTACAGTATTATACGTTTGTCCCATCAGGGGATAATAGAAGAATTCCTTTATTCTGCAAAAGTATGAGCCTGCCCAATAACTATGTGCATTAAGTGAGAAACACAGGAATTGCAAACCTGGTATTATAAGAGTAATGCACTTTACTTGTCGTCCCTTCACTGTGAGTGCCATTTGGTTGCAGAGCCTAACACATCTTTGTAGTGGCCAACAGTTTTGAAACAGCTCAGTGGCTCAGCAAAACAACAGGGCAGCTGTGACTGTGTGTGACTGCCCTGGACCTCGGAGGTCAGTGCGTCCGCCAGACTAATGGGCTCGGGTCATGCAGCAAAAAGATTTACTGACTGGTCAAGACATCCAGTTAGCCTCACAAGCAATTTCATCAAACTGCTGTCCAGTGGCCAAGACGAGGATAAAAGCAGAATACTTTCTTTTCCGGGCTGTGTTATTTACCACAGCACTTACTGTCTGTGTAACCATTGAGGTATTTGAGTGATATCAAATGACCTCACCTTTTCATTAGACAGAGCGCCATAATGTAATGAGAGTGAAAGGGTGCCTGGCTATAACTCACTTCACTCTAACAGAAGCCCCTGACATATTCCACCATCTAACAACATTAACAGATGGAGTATTGGTCGCAGCATTGAGGGCTTGATCAACCACTGTATCAACGACAAGACGGCATCAGCCACCTCTATCTAGCAGCTTTCTCTTCTACAACAGATGCGTGTATGCTCTTGGTCTGCAAAAGACACGTTTATCAAAAATCTTCCACGGTGCAGCCTTGAATTGCCTGTACAACCCAATAGACAGACTATCTGTAAATGCTTGTTCTGAAGGAAAGGCAGGGATTCATAGTTTTTTGCCTAATAGGCTGCATGCTTGTGGTAATAACGAAATGGTATAACAGTCAGTCAGGGCACATGTTTATTGACGTTTTACCTGGTTGGTGTATGTACACAATGGCTGTATGTGGAAAATCTTAGATTGGTTGGAGCCTCTAGGGTCAAGATCCCACCCATGCTTTCTAACTACGCAAAACTAAGCCAAGCAGCCTATTGTATGGCCGATTAATCTCTGAAAAAAATATGCATCATACAAAAGCATGCCAAGGCCCTCCATAAGCTCCCCCTTCTGAGTACATGCCCAGAGATGAAATATGAGCCGTTTTTACTGTCCCGCGTAATAACTGTGTTGAGTTACCTACTGCTGGAATGTCATGGCATTTTGATAATTAGCTGTAAATACTTTTTTATTGTATCCTGCCAACACAATATTTTATAGAGGGAATTTCATTGTGGCAAAGGTTATGTTGAGGTTTGATGAGGATTCTCGTGCATTATGAACTTGATTGCACATGTCTATAAAATGTGGTTGAGGACTACATGAGCCAAGACTGGAGTAGACTCCTTAAGCCAAGTCCTTATTATTTTTTTTTTTTTGCCTCTATAAAAAAAAAAGTCCTTGTTAATGACGAAGTAACTAAAGCTGGGTTATATAGCATCTGTATCAAAAAGACATTAAACTTGGACCTAGACAAACTGTCACCGTGTAGATTTGAATCATTTGGCTGTAAAAAACAAACTATAGGTAGTCGTTTGGCCATGTAGCAAGGCTGCCTGACAACTAAACATCAAAACAGGAAGTGAAAAGCTTAAACTTTACATTGAGAGCTTGAGCAAACATATTTCATAAGCAGTCATCCTCCTTTGTCACACTGATTATGCAGAGAGGCCTTGTTAGACATCCCTTTATTCAGGTAATTAAACTTCAGTCATAACCATGCCATTATTAGTTGTGTGAGTTTGTAATTACTGCTATGTGGCTGTCACTTCACTCCGGCTTGCAGAATAAATGTGAGTACAAAGCTGACAGCTGTTGGATAAATTATGTGCAAGGCAGTGTTGCACGCTGGGTACCTGCTCGCACATATTCACTGTGATCCTGTCGGGACAGCCAAAACACATTCAACACCTCCACATTTCTCTGCTCCTGCCCATTGCGTTTTTGTCATCCTCTCACCTTCTCCTCACATCCCACTCATTGCCGTTGACACATCTGGCATCTCTATTACTACAACCCTCCTCATATCCTTTTTAGATGGGATTGCTGATAGACTAATACTTGAGAGTTTGGCCAACATCAGCACACTGCTTGACCCCAGTGTCCAACTGTCCCAAATCAGTCAAAGACACTTCAAATGGGGGAAATAACAAGCTGGAATACATTCAGTGTGCGATGTCAGGTCGGCCTAGAGGGTTATTTCACTGATCCTTCATGAAGAATGTTGGTCCGTGCATTTCGTTTATTCTCTTATGAGCCAAGGAGCAAATGGCTGCCTACTTACAGGTGAAAAAGCGGAATATCTTATTGCATGAGATGATCTACTATTACATATCAATAGCATATCTGGTATACGTCAATGATTGTTGATGTTCAGGAAAAATGAAGAAACACGTGAAAATGTGTCATAATGTCTCGCTTATCTTCGTTGTTGTTGGACAGGCTGATCTTAAGCATGTATATACTATGAACGACGACCATATTGCAGAGGTTCATAAGAGCGTTGACTGTCTGAAGCCTTGGCGGATTTTTCTATTGCTGTACAGTGACGTTTATAGTGTATACACAGACGCATGCCCCACATCTGGACTCGCACTCATTTGGGGTTGCCTTAGTGTGTGTCTCTCTGTCATTCCTTCCTGATCTCTCACTGTCTGGACATCGCATTAAGGCCAAAATGATGGACATCGCACTTCCCTCCTGTTATCACGGCCCTTTATCAGGATTAGGTTTCCTTGTGTGCCGCCACGTTCACAGTTTTTGCAGAAATGTATTTTCTTACTTGCCATTTACCTTAACTTCTGCAATAATTTAGATGACATTCATGCAGCCTCCAGCCAAATGCCAGACTAAGGCTATGTTGATGTGTCTGGAATCATGGCATTGTGGACAAAAGGTGCTTCTGCAAATATCATGACTTTTTATTTATTTTTATTTTTTTTACCAAATCTTATAAAGCATGTAAAAGTGCTTGAATATAATATTAGGCAGCAGATATTTGTACATGTGGGATTGCACGCTGCACTCGTTTAGGATAGCCACCTGATCCCACTGCAGCTTTAACCAAAGCCTTGACTCTTAAAAAGGGCCCACTGGGATTCAGACCCAGATTCATACACCACTCATGAATATGAATGTTCTAGCCACGCATAGATCAAATGCAATGGCCATGCACACTTGAACATGCCACGAGTTAATTGGGAGGTGATGAAATAACCTTTGGCACCCCAGTCATAAAAAAAAGTGAGTGTTTGTCTATCACTTACACGCAACCAAATCACTAATAGTTTGATAGAATAATTTCTTTGTAATAGTATATAGTTATATATTTACTGGACAATTATTTGCAAAAATAAACTCTTATTGTTGCTCTATATATGTCCCTTTAAAGTTAGGATTAATGTAGAGAGGAAATTGCTGTCAAAAGTAGAGGTCGATATATCAGCCGGTCAATATATCGGGCTGATAAAAAGGCGATATCCCTGGCCACAGAAAGTGATGAACACTTTTTGCATTGGAAAGAGCTAAGTCTGGGCTTTACAATGGGTTTACAATTTCCCAGGCCTCAGGGGAACTGAGAAACATTGCAATGAAAATTGGTTTGCTAGAAGTTTGTTAAACACAAGTTTCACTAACTCAACCTCAGTTAATATGGACATGTATTCAATCGCTGAGTTAGTTTTAGTTTTGTATTTTTGATCGCTGCGCAAAATGTCGCTAAACCTAGCGGCAGCATGCTAATGCTAATGGTAACTAATCAAGGCTGGGACAGAAACTATGACTGATCACTGAATAAAATACAATAAAATAATCAAGCGCCCCCTGCTGTCACAGTTCAATGCTGACACAGTTTACAGTTAAGACGTTTCTTACACAGGATTATGGACCAGATGCATTGGCATCAAGCCTTACAAAAACCCATATCGGTCGACCTCTTGTTAAAAAAATTTAAATTCCGGCTGACAAAAAGAGGAAATCTGTTTAATTGCACTTTTCTTTTCTATTTCTGTGTATTCCAACATAACATAGCATCATGTCATAATGATTGATGCTGATCTTATTGAATTGTTGTTGTTCTGGAGGATGGTTTACTGCTATAAAACTACAGTTTGGTGAGTCAAATCTTTTTACCCAGACCTATATAAGTTAAGTCTGTTTAGTTCTTTGTCAAATTTTCTACAACAAGCATTCCTGCATAGACTCTTTCCCAGCATTAACCTTTCGCGCCTGTTCATATCTGCCCTGTGTCCATTTTGACTCGCTGAATGGGATAATCTGACTGTGAAAGAAAGATTAGGCGGGCAAGAAGCGCTGGCTACAACGCCACGCTGATCCCTGCCCCGGGCGCTACAGGGCTGCTAATGTGTGCGCAGAATCGGTTTTCATGCTATGCTGGATAGGAGCTACTGAAGACTAGTGCCCAGACAAGCAGAGCATTTAGCCATTAGGAACGACGGAGAGGCCTAAGTGGAGCTCACGTAGATAACTAACTACTACACTGCCTCTGGCTAAAGTTTGGAATTATTGCATCGTTGCCTCCAGCGTTTGATTTGGTTGGTGGGTGTGAGATATTCGACAAGCTGTGGGAAAATATGAAGAATTTAATTAATACATTTTCTTATTGTTCGTCAATATCCTAATTTTTAGGATGGTCTTTTTTCTGGAACCTCTTTGGGATGAACGCCCTGTCTTCAGTGCAGTTCACTAGCCCCTAAACCCTGCTACCTTAACCACACTTCTCATCCACAAGAGTTGACATTTGGTTTCTATGGAAATATATGGAAATACCACTACTACAATATTCAGTAAATGCCATATTTTGCTCACTGTGTATGGATCACATAACAAAGAGCCCCGGTTTTCCATGTTTTTGTCCGACATGCTTTTGTTCCCCACCCTGTAATTTGTTTTTGGTGGCATTTGAAATCCATACCCAGAATTTGTTTGACATTTGACTGGGAAAACCTCTGCGCCCCGTTATAAAGCTCTCTGCTGTGTGCCGGTTGAAGTGCTGATAGATAGGGATCAGTGGACACATCTGGTGGAGGAAACACCCCTATCAGTGGCAGGCAGAGCTGTCCCCGAGGACCCCAAAATCTATCCAGGTATGCGGCTTAGCTCTGCCGAGTCAATTAAAGCAATCCTTGTGTGCCAGACTGCTGGGATCAAATCATAAAGGACTTAAAAACACATCTTCGACTCTCCGGGGGTTGCGGCAGTGTTGAAGTTTCTTTTATTATTATTACTTTGTCATCTCTGCTAGAGTTGGCCAGCAAACCAGCCGATGATGTGAAAGCATTTGTCACCCTTATTGCAACAGTTATCTTTGGTTGGCTGAGTCGCATTGCAGCCAACATTGTAGTGTCCATGCCAGGTTTGGATGTGCACCAAGCAGTGGACACTAGCAGGGAAGTGTCTATGCATTTGACACTCTATTGGTTCATTGTTCCTGTAGGATTGTTTAAGCGATCAAGGAGCATACCTGATTTATTTAGCATGAAATTGTTTGTATTTGTGTTGGCAAGAGGGGGATATCTCATAATATCAATAAGCATATCTGTGCTTCTGTACTGCCACCCTCTTTCTGTTCGAGAACACACACATATAGTCGAAGTATAACACAGCAACTACTGAGTACAGAAGATGAATCAAGTACCTTCATTGAAGACATAACACAGCAAGTTACCCATAGGGAACTTGCCACATTGACAGTCGCTGTTAGCCCTATACGTTTAACTGGCCGTTTTCCAGTATGCTTTCTACAGACTCATACTCTTATATTGTTTCTTCCACCGGCAAATTGCAATATGGAATAGAAAACTGTAAATGAGGTTTTCGTAGTGCATTTTATTATTTTCTGGTTGTTGGACTTCTGAGTTTGTTACATTGTTCTAAATTGTGTTGCTTCTACTTTGGTCCAATGGTTGAACTGGACGTTGTGAAGAGAAAATCAAAGTGATATGTTTTCAAAGACATGCATGTCCAAAAACACACGCAAATTAAAGTACAATATTTTGAACAAATAGACACCTCAGCCTTAAATTAAATCATGATATGCAAAGGCTTTCCGTCTCCAAATCTGTGGACAATAGATGTAATGATCCCTGTTAATGAAGCCGTCTCTTGTGTGTGGTGTGAGCGTGTCTATAATCCCCGTCATGACTGGGCCTTTCATGAATAGTCAATGAAGCTGTTTAATAACCATAAGGGGGCGGGAGTATATAACAGTGCTCTGCCCGTGGCCCGGCCGGAGCTCAACAGAAGACAGGAGAGCGCTGAGAGGCTGGGAGCATGACCGGCAGGGAGGGACGAGGCTGAGAAGGAGAGAGCACGGGGGGACTAACCAAACCTGAATCAGGGGAACGCTCCACGATGGGATGCAGCCTCTGTACTCTGCAGAAGGCTGATGAGCACTACAAACTACTCTACCAAGTCTGCCAGGTACTGACAGCAAACAATCTTTTCTCAAGTACAGTATATGTAGTAGGAATAGGAGTAGGAGCACGAAACGGACAGTTACATTCCCAGAACTCTCAAACTGAAGTTTCTTGATTTAGTTTTACAATGCATGCTACTTGTTCAAATAACACAGATTATTTGAATAGAAATTGCATTTGTAACATGCTGGTAATACAAGCATCTTATACTTGTTTGGTAATGCAACAGAACATGGTCAAGTTTGGCTCAATCATTTTGATATCAATGTCTAAATGAAAAGGTTTTCCCCGTTTCTGTATACAGCTTTACTTCGATTAATATCCACTTTGTAGTGCAGCTCGGATGTACTGGGGTTTGAAGCTGATATTTGGCAGTCAGGCAGTCACTCTGAGCGGGGCTGACCTCTGGTCGCGGGGGTCAGGGAGAGGTGGCCCTTCTGGGCTCAATGGAGAAGACTGGGCGGGGGGTCCTGGGTGTGGGGGGTGAGTTTGAGGTGACAGCTCTCTCAATGCTGTGAGAGCCCACTGTTGCCCACCTCCTCTTTGTCAATTGAAGTCTGACGGACTGCTCTCGCACTCTCACCCGAGTTTTTCTTTGACTAAAGTTTATGTTTAACAGCATGCTGCTTGTTTTGCACTTTTTGACACAGGAGACATAGAGAAATGGTGCTAAAGCGTGTTTTAACCCCTTAACGCCTGAATTTATATCCAATTATAGAAAAAAATATATCAGTGTTTTTGCTTTCAAGCTGATGCTAAATTAAGTGGCGATTGTTAATTTATCTGTAGCACATAGTACAGATATAGTTTTAGGCATGTCGCAAATTAGCGACAACAGACATAAATACAGCAGCTCACTGCTGCTGCGGCTGCTGCTGCTTTCATCACCTGATGTAGGAAAATAAAAAGCACTTTAGAAAGGTGCAGACAATTTATCTACATAACATAGACACCATTTGTATTACTAATGATCATATTTGACTCCCTTTTCTGAGGTTTTATTATTCATTGTACATAAGATACCTCCATTTACCATTACTTATTTGCAAATTATATTATAATTGCACATTATGTTCGGACGTGGAACTCTTGTTGGTGTCCAATAGGTCCACCTTGTGGTCGCTTTGCATACAACATGAACGGTTTCATTTTGTTCTGTGTAAAAGGGATACATTTGTGTAATATATCCTTGTATGTTATTGTTACAATGATTTATAAAAATTGACTAAAATGGCATGTTCTAAAAAACGTTTTTGCACTGTAATGAATCTAAATACTACTAAAATGCGGTCACTGTGGCCGTATGCATGCCACCAGATGGCTATTGCAGTTTTCCATTATGGCCTGACGTCTCTAATTCGCGACGTACATAAATCGTCCAATAACAAAAAAATATCCATCACACAAAGTTCATTCCAATAAATTATCTAAAGATGGAAACGATGAGCAGCTACATAATTTTAGTTTAGCACAACTCGCCTTACATTTGAAGATTTCATCGAAGTTGCAGCCTCGATTTGCAGATATGCTATTTCCACCGGTCCTACGAGAAACTAGTGCTTGCAAAAGGTTCCTAGGTACGGCATGGAGGTGCGCAAACAGGCATCAAGGGAAAACATGCATTATTTTAGCCACATGCTCCATCCGAAACCAGTAAATTGGTAAGAGGTCTTACGCCAAACCGGATGTGCGTCAGCGCCCGCCATGATAAGAAGCGTCCGAATTGGGCTTTTGTTTAGGAAGGAGTTAGGGAAATTGGCCTGTGTGCTAACTATCATAGCCACTTTAGCATAGTGACCCCTGATGCTAACTCACTGGCGATTAGGAGCAATGTGCCATCCTATAAGCCACTGCGCCAATCTCCCCGAACTCGAGTGATTCATGCGCAACCACTGTTGATTGACAGGTGCACATTTAATCATAAAAAATATTATACAAAAATAAGATTCTGCACAGGCCAAATTGTATAAATTGACAAAATACATGTTAGAGTCAACACAGCACAGTCACATGGTTTTAAAGAGCCTCCTCAGTAAATGGCCTAAATGAAGGCAGTTTGTGCTTTGGTGCTTTTGCTTTCATTTAGTAGAAACTTAAGCCACATGGCTAAGTTGCATACTGTAGCTTTATGAAACCGCTGTTGAGATAAAATAAAGGGAAATGTGAAGGATCATTTGGATGGATGTTTTTTTTTTTTTTCGCCTTAAATGTCTTTATTTGGACACTATGTTGTTGTTGGACAATATACAGTAGGTGGCGGTATGCGCTTTTGTTTGGCCTGCACTGAACTTTAAAGAAGAAGAAAAACAGCTGTTGGTGATGTCACTTCCCCTTCCCCTGGGTAAGGACGGTCGAATTGGGCAAATGCTGCTGAAGCTCTAGTTCACTAACTGCATAGAGATCCAACAGTTGACCCCATGAAAGATTAGTTGCTAGTGTTAGTACTTAAAGGCAACAATTGAATGGTTTCGGATGCATCCACAGGCTTGCAAGAAGAGGTATGGCATTAGCGACACCTGGCGTTAAGGGGTTAACAACCTGGGAGCATATTTCGCCTGAGAGAGCAGGTGTAGTGACTGTTAAGCAACACATGTTCTACAAAATGTGTGAATGCTAGTTACAGTATATAAAACCCATGGTAGGGCAGGGCCAAAAGTGGGTCAGGAGTAGAATATACTGTAGTTTTGTTGTCAATGAGGCTTACTGTATTTAGTTCATTTGTGTGTGAACATTTAGAGGAGAGGTGTGAGCTCATAATGGATTTGAGACACAATACAGGAGGTCAGGTTGGTTTTCTGCACTACAAACACACTTGCATGAGTTGTTGCTTCAGTATTTGTTTCAGCTTCGAATCCATTTTAATGTTCCCTTTTTTATTTTGTATGATTTGATGTGTGCTTTACTTATTCTCCTTGTTTAGTAATAGGGTGATTATTCAGTCAATCAATTAATCACCATCTGAGATCGAACAGAATTAAACTAAATATTCAAAATGAAATACAGCCAGTGACAATCAGTAATCCACAGTACAGTACACTCGGTATCCATTCTTATAAAACTCCACAGAAACCAGCATCATGGCATCATTAGTACATTCGTCTCCCTGCTTTTTTCCTCATTTGAACTCTTTATAGCCTCACTTGTTGAGATAGCAACACAAATATGTTTTTTCTTGAATACATTCTCTCTGGCACCATCATTAGTACACGGTTTCTTGCTAATGTGATCCTATCCTCACATACTGCCATTATCTTCAAACAGGTTATGCTCCTTCGATGTCATTTGTGAATGAATCCCTCTCTGAGCAGGTTCGTCTGGTTGTTTGGATTCAAGTAGTGGTCTGGTTTAATGAGTGAAAACACCGGGTCAGCCGCCTTTCACAGCGCATGCTTGTGTTTTGTCTCTTTCTCCTGTGTTCTTATCACAGCAAATTGCATCTCTATTTTCCCGTGCCTGGTGGTTGCTTTAAGTGTACATAATGATCTGCTGTGCTTTTTTATTCAGCCCTTAAAACGGCAGCTGCATATCAGGGTTTCAGGGAGTCCAGCAATGGCTTTGATCCGTACTGCAATCATTTATTTTATTTTATTAAGTATGTATTTTGGAAGCTAATTTGTTGGAAAGCTCTCAGTTTTTCCACCTCACAGTCACACCCATAATTCAGCAGAGGTGGTCCATGGGGATTGGGCGGTACTTTGTTGTGTGACGGTGTCATTGCAGCTGTCGATCATCTATATATACAGCATGTCAACCTGTCAGAGATGCTTTAAAGGGTTACTATCCAGATGGAAGATATCACCTGACAGCAAAGGTATGGCCAGTTGATACAGTGTTTGGCTGTGATAACATTAATTTTACAGCAGAGCAAAAATGGCTTTGTGAAGTGATGGGAGAAAATTCTGATCATCATAAGGAACTCTGTGTGTCAGCCCTAAGCGAATGTATTTTAGTTCCATGTAATAAGGAAATGCTTGACTCTCGAGTATGCACAAATGTTTTTAAATTCAATGATCCTCTCCTATTTCTCTGACTGAGCCACTGCCTGGTCCCAAACTAGCCAGGCAAACCAGTGCATCTACTATCTTCAGTGAGTTGTACCAATCTGTAGAACTTGCTTCCTGTTGAATTAAAATCTTTGACTGGATTTGGCATCTTAAAAAAAAAAAAACATTCAAAATCTGCAAATAACCAATTTTGACTTTAGATGACCCATCTTCAGTCAATCAATCAAATGTTTTGTATTGCCCATCATCAGTAGGAGTTGCCTCACAGGGCAACATTTAAACAATGAAAACAAACAATGCAATGTCCAAGCAAACGTAATGTACAGGCCAAAATCATGTCCTGACATTTTGACTTTTAGCTTGAATTGAATATAGTCACTTGGCCTAATGATAAGTGCTGTGTCTAGTATTATTCACATTGTGGCCCAGACACATGAGTAACCTAACAGGTTTAATCATTACAGGTGTCCAAGAGAAAGACTGCTTCCATGGCCGACTGCAGAGTTAATGATGCTCAGATTGGGGTCTACGAGTTCACGCAGCTGTCAGGCCCATTGATCCGGTTCACTTGCGAATGTTCCATCAGTGCTACAAGGTCTTCATGATTATTATGTGAACCTGTCCCTGGAGTGGCGCAGTGTGTGGCTTATCCTTGACTTAGTTTGGGTTTGAGTTTTTCAAAAACATCTGAAAGCTTATCAAATGGCATGGGACATTTTTCAAATATTTTCTAGTGTCAAGTAGCTTGGGACTTTCTGGTGTGATGGTCGTCAGTGTTGACCCTGTTGCACTTGGGGACAGAGAAGTCAAGATAACAACATTTGAAGCTCGACATATTGAGGCAGGAAAATATTGCGATGGACTTTATCATTGAAGACCTTTTAATGCCACTGAAACTTACTCTGAAGCTTAAAAATGGCAGTACAATTTTGTACAAAAAGTCCTTAAATATCCCACAATAAACTTGAGTACAATAAACACAGCTTGCTATGAGTAAAAAAACGGGGGAAGATGGAAATAAATGCATGGATGATAAATATTAGGCCAAACCATGTATTGCGTATGTGTCATTGAACTATAAGTCGATATAGTATTTATCATGACAGCCATAATTGTTTCATATGAAAACTTACTAACTTGCTTATTAAAGCAGTACTAAGTAACTTGTTTACCTTAATAAATCCTTTTCATCTCCCCCTAGTTTCTCTGGCCAGAAAATCGCACTTGCAGCTTTTCTGCCTCCGACCCGGAGCACCAATACTCACTAATGGAATCACGAAGAAGACGCTAACAGACTAGCTGGCAAAGCTAACTGCTACGACACCTGCAGTGGCGCTTATGGCCTCTAGGGGCATGAGTTACTTAGTTCTGCTTTAAGATAATTAAAGAAGAAGTTACACAATTTCTGAGACTCCTACATATTTTCATGGCAGCTAAACATCATGACCATTATTTTTTGAATTATGTACGAGGTGGTTTGCCCATTGTTTTATTTTGAATATTGATCAGTATATTCCCTATATCTTATGTCTATGCATTTATTCCTGTTCCTTTCACGTGTCTAGTTGCATGTGATATCTTCTGTTGTTGTGGAGCTTGGACTTTTGTTGCAAATCTCAGAAAAATGTGCTTGGCAGGGATCAAATTTACAACCCCCTTGCACAACTCATAACGTATTTGCTTGAATTCACATAAAACTGACAGCGTACCACATCTGAATCATAACACTATCTAATGCTCACATGTTAATGTTAAGTTCATATTTATTCAGTTGGACGCTGAGAGATGGCATTATTTGTCGAAGGCTATGTTCTGTGCTGCAGTGTTACAGACACTATTATCAAAGCACTGGGGAAAATAAAAAGGCACCGTGGGGCCCAAGGGCTTATAATGAGGCTCGACACAGCCAGCCTTAAAACCCAGCCGGAGATCTGCCATGCGGTGACTGTGCCATCGTGCCTGACCGCGTGTGTTTTTAATGATTGCCCTGCTGGACCAATGGTGGGCCGGCACATCTGTTAAACGACAGAGCAGGTGGCTGGCGATGTACTTACTGTCCACCCAAAGCGAATGACAAAGACATAACCGGGATCTGCCTGTAGACGAGACAGACGGCAGCGCAGCCAGCGAGGGTTCCCATCACAGCCCATGTTGTGGATGGAACATGATAAAAGACATGGGGAGATAAAACAGCATTAATAAAAAAAATATGGCCAAATGTGCCAGACAGAACCACACCCAACAGTATTCTCCATTCACCAGAATTGTCCCGTAAACGCATTATTTAGGAGCAGTTTTGGTTAGGTGAGATGTGCTCATGGATGTATCAAGGTGACCTGCCGAGGTCATGGGAACGAGGAAGAATACATGTTTTTGTCACATAAATTGATCGAGCGTGCTGTGTAAATTAGCCTTTCTACTAAACAGCATAAAAAGCATAAAAAGACAAAAATATGCTTCAAAATAGCTGCATATTGTAATGAAGAGGAAATGTAATCCTCTCGTTTGGTTGGAATTTTAGTTTTGCATCAGTATTGTCAGCTCTGCCTATTTATCCACATGTTTCTTTACATTGTCATTCCATTCTCGACCAGGTTTTAAATTTCCCATTTTCAATTAGGGATGCAGCATCCGATACTGAAAAAATTCTATATCGGGTATAGGCTACAAATATCCAATACAGAACTGATACCAGTTTTGGCTCTCAACGCCTTAAAAACATAACTTTTACCACCTAAATCTAAGTGAATATGGGCATGCTGCTTATCATTGGAAAGCTAAGAACCAGAATTCAGTTAGTTTCATTTGATTCACATTTTTGATCGCCGCACAAAATGCCGTGGTTAGCATCAGTATGCTAAAGCTAGCATGCTAAGGAAAACACATAGAAATAAATTATTTCTGTGATGAAAACTAATCAGGCTGGCACAAAAACTAACATAGAAATACTTAAAGTAGCCTAACAAAATAAAAATCAACCGCTGTGTGCCAAGTGTTTGCTGGATCAATGCATCTCCATTTTCAATTGAACAATGTTGCACGGCTGAGGGGAACCGGGCCAAGCGCTTCATTTACTGACGCTTACTCCATGTCCCATGCCCATTCAGATTAAACACAGTGCCTCTTTGAATTTCCAACTCTCTGGCCTGTAATCCTTGGCACAAATGTGTTTAGTGGCAAATAAAAGCCGTTCTGTTTCGGAGCCTTGTGCCATGCCCAGCTTTCTGTCAGATTAGCTAAAGGAACAACATGAGCAGGCGCACTCTCTGTGAGGTGTCGAGCTCACAATTGGCTTTCTTTGTGGAAAAAAAAAAAGGAGAAAGGATTAATAAAAGGAGTGACCCATATTCAATGTTAAAACGTCCCTTGGATGTGGTTTGGAGAGTGCCCAACAGCATCAAAGGCCATGCAAAGTCCAGACTATAGTTGAGTCTACTAGCAGTTTATTGTCTTCGAGATTTACGTAGAATCGCTGTAGCGCAGGTCTCCGCTCTGTTCACCCCACAGCTTTGCTCTGAGGAAAAGAATACTGGATTTGTAACTTAAAACTATAGGACGGTATTACAGAGAGGCTGAATAGGCCTATCAAAGAACAAAGTTGCATAACAGGATTTAACCTAAGTCTTTCCTGTGTTTTTGCCTGGGTTAACAGGGACATAGTAGTGTGTTCTTAATCCTTAAAGAAAAGAAGGGACTGCCAATTTGTCCAACAAAAGAAACATTTTGCATTCGTTTGTGACTATTGTGGCCACACATGATGGTATTTGCTTGAGAAAATAACCAGTAGACGTTCAAATCAAATGGTTAGACTCCGTTACTAATTAAATGTTTTTGCTCTGCACGCACAAATCGATCCAGGTGCTCTTTGGACGATGTATCTTGTGTCATTCATTTGTGTTATATTTGTGCTGTCTGTACATGGAGGGAAGAATGGCATTGTTTGTGCGTGATCAAGTGTCCAAACAATGGCAATATAGAGCGCTCATTCCCAAATTACAACACTATCTGACCATCTGTGTTTGTTCCATCCCATTGGAGATTAGCTTTGTCATTTCTTGGCTGTCGGAATACATAATCGAGTAGTACATTATTTTCCTTGTGAATTGAGCGCCTGTCTTGAATGAAATGTTATTGAATAAAAAGGATGTGAACCTCCATTCCCAGATAATGAAAAAAGAGACTGCTGCCTGACAGTGCTATGAATACACATCATCGCCCCTATATCAACATCTGAGCTGATTTGCATTGTGGGATTGAAGCGGCACTGGGAGTCACCCCTGCTAACCCCGATTTTGCTCTCAGAAAGCGCGCTCTTGTACCGTGTCTCGACAGAAATATGCTTCCAAAGTATAAAGTATAAGCGAGTCCTCGGTTGCTCATTTTGCTGTGACCCCGGTGGATGTCAGAATGGCAATGCTTTAATGAAAGAAAAAAACGGCGATGAATAACAATAGCCCAGCTGTGTAAATTCCTCTTCAGACAGCCATGTGATTTAGACCTAATTAGTATTCCTTTAAGAGGGACCTCGGTCCCCCTTGTCATTAAAATGGATGGACGTATTAAAAAGAGGAGCTGCCTCTCTCCAAAGATGGACTAGAGCCTGTCCTAGCTGCACGTCCTCAAAAAAATGGAATTGCCATTGGAGCTTATCCTGACAACTTCTACTTGATTATTTGGAGATCATCCCTGTAGTAGTTTTGTTGCATTCATTCACATGTGTTTTTTGGTCTCCTTTCCGTAACATTTCACCCAATAAATAGGATAACATACAAGCTTTTAATGATTTTTTTGATTAATTGGTGAAAAATGCATGACATAAACTCTCTTCTCCTGAGAACTGACTCATACTGTATCTTTGCTGGGATGGGGATGTCTCCAGTCCTGTATGGAGACTTTGCTGCTTTGCTTTGACTAGTAGCCAAACATGAGATTTAAATATATTTTATAATAAGATAAGATAGGACTTTATTGAGGACTTTCATGATGACATGGTGAAGCAGTTCTGGTGGTGAATTATTGTATATTGTGTCCACAGAGTGTTGTAGTTGTGAGCAGCTGAATGAGTGCAGCGGGACCCCCCCTTCCACTGCAGGCGGGGACCGCATTCAGGCTTTGTGTACGGATTCCAGGCAACCAGCTCTGTCGTCTGCAGCCAGGAACACAAAGGCACTTGTCCTCCACAGCTGATGTGTAACAGGATGGCACGCTGTGGGAACATGCTTGCAGAGAGTTGTGAAGTCCAGTTTAATTGGACAAGTCGAGTTTGTTTGAGTCGACATAGTTTTCTAACTGGACATTTCATTGGAATGGACTGATGGACAGTACTGATTCATTTACAGTCGAATATGACACATGGATCAGGCCTGTGATTGAATTCTTCCGACACTACTCTTTACATTGTTGAGAGATAATTATTCAGTAGTTCTAAGTTTTTATCTTTTGAAGCTTGTGCAGTTTGTGCTTTGACTGTTTGAGTCTCCCATGATACATCACTCTCGGCCGCCAGAGTTCCAGATATCTGGGTTATTTTGCTAGTGAGCATCTATTAACTTATTGGTATACATTGCACTTGTTCTTTTTTTTTACTTAAACTTATCAATGTATGCCAGTTTTCACAGTGGACAGTTCAGCTTGGGTTGTGTTATCCCTCTTTCCTCTTTACCCAGCATGCTCGGATAAAGGACTCCTACAAAGTGCTTTATATCCTGAGACAAGGCCCTCCTCTAGTCAGAAATAAAAGAAAACGTACACACAAAATGGTTAAAGTCTGCGCCATAAATCCAAATGAAACAATGAAGCTAGAGGCACAAAGCAAAAAGTGAAGTGAAGAAACTAATATTTATGATTTGACCTATTTAGGAGCTGATCAAAGTAGGTCAAGGCTGCGAGGTTGCGGTGCAGGCATGCAGACTCTTTTCTAGCTGTATAGGGGCTATGTGCGAAAATGTGTTTTGTGGGGGCTGTTTGCCAAGCCTTTATATAAAATACATACACTCTTTTAAAACGTAGAAATGTATGTCATCAATTATCCAAACAGACGATGACAAAATGACTTTGAAGTTGTGGGGCGCTGTAGTCTTTGTATGAAGTGCTCTGTTGGTGTGTTATAACTATCTCTATTTTATCCACTTGCCTCATACTCAATAACTGCTGGGTCATCTTTACTTAATGTGCTGACACCCCACATTTAGTCCAAGGACCTCTGGACTAATCTCCTTAAACCTTAAGTGCTTAAAAGGCACTTAATTAGCTCCTATTTGTGATTCTCCGTTGGCTTTTTGCATGAATGAATCACCTAAGGTTAACTTGTGGCACACGTAGCGGCAGGTCAAATTGATTGCGTGTGCTGAGAAATTACTTTGCCAAACGAGGGCTCATTGTCGCAGCCTTAACTAACAATCTTGCTTCATAAAGAGAGACTCTTTCTGATTAATTGGTTATTGGACTCATTTTGGCTTCCACCTTGTAAAACTAACCCGGACTATTAGCGCTCGACTCTCTAATACAATATCGTGTCTCATTTCACAACCCCGAGACGTTTTGGGGATGTAGAGAGTAGTGATAGTGGAAGAAATAAATGCTGTGCTTTTAGACATACCTCTGACATTTCTAGATGCTTCTGGGTGATGGTTACTTTCATTGAAAGCACACATTTCAAATTAGAGACCTGTAAGTTTTGCGTTTTATTTTCTTTGTGCAGGTGAATGGAAAGGACCTGTCCAAAGCCACCCATGACCAGGCTGTCGACGCCTTCTGCACAGCCAAGGACCCCATCATGGTGCAAGTTCTGCGCAGGACCCCACACCCCAAACTGCTCAGCCCCACTTCAGACACCCAGCTTTCAGACACCAGCACCCAGACAGACATTACCCTACAGCACCTCTTGGCCCTCACCCAGCTGCCTGCCCCTGCACCAGGCATGGCTGCTCTAGACAACTACCTGCTGCCCGAAGGGTAAGTACTGTACCAGTTTTCAACGGTATGCTGTACATACTCTTTAAGCAGGCCTTATTTGATGTTTCTTCATTCCAAATAGTTATTTCCTGAATAGAACATTCTGTCAAACCCAGAGTACTGGCCTTGGTTAATTGAGAAATCCATCCCTGCAGCTCAACCTTTGAACATGTGCAGAGGTCATGTCTGGAGCCTTTAGGTGTCCAGACTTATCAAAATGGTGCTTCTTCTGTTCTGCTGCTTTGCCTTCAGTGATATGCCTAGAGCTGGAGTGAAAAAGTAATGCGTTTTGCTCTGGGAGCAGCATTCGTCCTAATGAATAAATGCAGTTTCTGTAATTGATTCTTGAGTCAAGTTAATAAGACAGGATGTTAATTTGTGATTAGCCTTGAGGTCGGAGACGAATTATCAAGTTAGTCCCCTTCTCTCATTGAAATGACGTAAGCCTTGGGCAAATCAATCTACACATTGGCAAATGCATTAGTAAATTGTATATTTTCATTCTCATTTAATATAATTGGCATCTGTTTGTGCAGACATCCCGCTGGACATGCCTACTTTGATCCCAATGAATTCCTGGAGGGGATTCAGCAAGACATTGAACGTGAGGATATGGAGTATGAGGTAAACACTTTATTCTGCCATTTGTTGTAAAACCAACATATGAATTGTAAATTATCGAGCGTCGGTTCAGTATTTGAGTGTGACTGTTTGAAACCTCATTTGAGCTCATGATTTCATAATTCTCTGAGGAAGACGGTTTGTATATACACAAACATATTTGTTCTATACCTACTCCAATCATGTTACAGCAAGAAGAGTAACTAGTAAAACATTTTATAATTAAACACATTTCTTTGCAAAACCCATATTCTGGAATATATATCTGTATGTGTCCACTACTGATATAGATTGCGCTCTGTCAGTGCCTGCGCACATGCTGTGGTACAGAGAAGGCAGACTCGGGTCACCAGTGAGCTGCAGCAGATGTGCTGCGCTCACACCATTTCTCTCCAGTGACACGACTCTCATAACTCCTGGATAATTACCCCGCACTGATACCACAGCCACAGTGATGGATTTAACACACACCAAACAATGTCTGGATGAGTCCCAGATGAGGCAGGGGTTTGGAGACTGCCAGGAGTCCACTGTGCCGTCTCGGTGACCTCCCTCAACCCCAACCCCCTGACAGCCCCCTACTGTTTGATATTAATAACATCCATAGGGTAATGTGCGAGGGGAGGGCAGGGGTACAGAGCAGAGCATGGCCTGAAGACATACACAAGGATAAGACTGTTGTTGCCACAGTTTTCATTTTCACTAATGGGATAATAGAGAGCATGAAATCCAGTCACTGGCAAGTGTACTCTTTCACACACAGATAAGGGCATGTCATCAAGGGAATACATAAAACATAACATTTCTTAACTTGATTAATTGGTTTTCTTATCAAACAATTACAGATTTACTGCTAACCCTCGGCATAACCACTGTCCAATAGTTTTAGGCTATTTTTTCAATTCTAGAACCCCATATGCGTTGGCTGACATTCCAACTCCACTAAATTTGTGAAAGAACATTGTTAGATGCTCAAAGCAGCTTTTCTGTCTGATCCCTCGAAGTATTTCATTCATTATTTTTGGCCGTTTCGGTGGTTTAACCTCTTCCGGTCCACTCTTGTCTTGTATCTAGAACCTGTATCACGAAGATTACAGCTTTTGACAGATGACAAACGGCCATCTGTCTGTCTGCGAGCCGGTGCAACATCACTCATTTAGGAAGTGAGGAAGCCAAAAGCCCGCCCGCGTTCAGTTCGGACATTCATTACAGTGACAAATTGCGTGTGGTTGCTCTGTGATCTTGTGAGGAAAACATAGCACCTGTTTGAGTCTGTTCTCTTTGCGTGTGTGTGTCTCCAGGAAGTGGATTTGTATCGAGCGAACATCCAAGACAAGCTGGGCCTGACCATTTGCTACAGGACTGATGATGAAGATGAGGCTGGCATCTACATAAGTGAAGTATGTACATGCGGTCACTGTCTTTAGGTCTATGTAACACAATTTGAATAGCAGAAATGGATTTTTCATTAGTTTAATTCATTTTACTTTACTTTCAACACCTACATTGCCGTCTATGCTAGCACCCACACTGAAAGAACTTACCTTTAATTGTTTTGATTGTAGATTGATCCCAATAGCATTGCTGCAAAAGATGGCCGCATCAGAGAAGGAGATAAAATTATTCAGGTTGGTGTTCTCTCTTGCGTTGGGTCATTGAAAATTTGACTGTAAAGAAATGTAGGCAACATTTGTTTCCGCTTTGTTTGTAGATCAATGGAGTCGAGATCCAAAATCGGGAAGATGCAGTGGCACTACTGACCAGTGAGGGCAACCAGAATGTCTCTCTGCTTGTGGTTCGGCCAGAAATACAGGTAATTCATTTGTCATTTGAATTATAATTCATGGTCATGATGCAAACAATTTTCTTTGGTATTGCACTATTCAAAACACAATATATAGTACACCATTTTGTTTCACTGCCTGCCAAGTCAAATTTGCATATGCAATCTAGCTCCTTTTACTATTATTCTAATAGATCGTTGTTGTTCTGTTTATGTGTGCCAAAGGCTATACAATGTGAGTGCACAGTGCAATTTGCTGTTGCACATCAGCAAACATGTTTATTTATTGTCCTATTGTATACATTCCTTGTTTTTGCTCAAAGGTGTAATAATACATTTCACATCCCTTGTTATTTGATTCAGCAATATTGGGCATACTTTAACATACAATAAGAATATAGTGCATTAAAAATTTAACCATTAATAACGTGGCACTGAGTTTATCTATTTTCACAAAAAAACACACAAAATAACAGAAAATATTATAACATTTAATCTCTGTCTCCTTATTTGATTTTAGTTGAATTTACCCGAGATTAATCTTTCTCGACACCTTTCTTTTCAAAGTTTTCTGACTGAAAGTTCAAAGTTACTGTGAGCTTAATGAAGCGTTTCCTCCTCTGTCTCAGCTGGATGAAGGCTGGATGGATGATGACCGGAACGACTTCCTGGATGACCTCCACATGGATATGCTGGAGCAGCAGCACCACCAGGCCATGCAGTTCACTGCCAACATGCTGCAGCAGGTACGAGCCCAAAGTCTTCACTGGCTACAACAAATCCTTTCAGTCCAAGGCTACAATTTCCCAAAGTTAAAATTCATAATATGTTCATTGATGTCAGTCTGTGTGCGGTTAATTGTTGCAGTAGGTTCTGTCACTAACCAAATGTCTTCATCTACCGAACTCAAAACTCACTGCGGGGATATCTATACTAAGCTATACCAAGCGCTGTAAATGGAGAGTACAGCATTTGGCAATTCTCTTCAGAAAATATTTTAAAAATTAATTGAATTTGGTTGGAGCTAATATATTTTTAACAGTTTGGATGTCTGAATATAATAACGTGCTGAATTAGTCAAATCTTTTCTTATTTGTTGTGCCTATAGAAGAAGCACGAGGAAGATGGCGGAACCACAGACACGGCCACCCTGCTCTCAAACCATCATGAGAAAGACAGTGGAGTTGGGCGCACAGACGAAAGCACGAGAAACGACGAGAGCTCTGAGCAAGAAAACCTGGGTGACGACCACACCACGGCCTCGAACACACTGGGCAGCTGCCGTAAGCTCACGTTCAGCCAGGACACGCTCGGCAGCAGTGACCTACCGTTCGGAGAGTCTTTCATATCTGCTGACTACGCCGACACTGACTTCCTGGGCATCCCCGCTGACGATTGTGAGCGCTTCAGGGAGCTGCTGGAGCTCAAGTGTCAGATGGGACTGGGGGTAGAAGGGGTTTACTGCCAAGGGGCCACTGGGCAGAATGGGGAGTGCGTTGACAAAGAGTTGGAGATCCTGAATGAAGAGCTGCGTACCATAGAGCTGGAGTGCTTGAATATCGTCAGGGCTCACAAGATGCAACAGCTGAAAGAGCAATGTCGCGAGTCTTGGATGCTCCACGACAGCGGCTTCCGGAATTACAACACCAGCATTGATGCCCGCCGCCATGAACTATCTGACATCACTGAGCTGCCAGAAAAGTCCGATAAGGACAGTTCCAGTGCCTACAACACAGGGGAGAGCTGCCGTAGCACACCGCTAACACTAGAGCTATCCCCAGATAACTCCCTTCGCAGAGAAACCCAGGAGGTGGCTGCAGCAGAACCTTGTGCCAGCGCTTCTGACCGTGGACTAAAGCCGCTCCTATCTCCTGTCATAGAAGCTGGAGGACCAAGTTGCAGCAAAGCAAAGGAACAAGATGTTGCTGTGCAACCCGAACCCAAAGAGAGGAGGTCTGCTCGTGCATTACCCCACTCCCCATACAAGCATGCCCACATCCCGGCTCATGCACAGCACTACCAGAGCTACATGCAGCTCATCCAACAGAAATCTGCTGTAGAGTATGCCCAGAGTCAGATGAGCCTTGTCAGCATGTGCCATGACCCCATTAGCCCCAGCGACCTGGACCCTAAGATGGAGTGGAAGGTCAAAATCCGCAGTGACGGCACTCGCTACATCACCAAGCGCCCCGTGCGGGACAAGCTACTGCGAGAGCGTGCCCTCCGGATCCACGAAGAGCGCAGTGGTATGACCACAGACGATGATGCAATCAGTGAGCTGAAGATGGGCCGCTACTGGAGCAAAGAGGAGAGAAAACAGCACGCTGTTCGTGCCAAAGAGCAGAGGCAGCGACGCGAGTTCATGAAGCAGAGTCGCGCTGATTGTCTCAAAGAGATGTCTGCCGCTGAAGACAAGAAGGAGCCAAACATCATCCAACTCAGCCACAAAAAGATGATGAAAAAGAGGAATAAGAAAATCTTTGACAACTGGATGACCATCCAAGAACTGCTGACCCATGGAACCAAGTCACCCGATGGGACAAGGGTGTACAATTCGCTCCTGTCTGTCACCACAGTCTGAGAGCTGGCCTAAAGCAGCACCTGGACTGGCATGTACATAGGACACTATCATTTGGGGTAGAAAATCCTGCCTCGTTCAATGTGGCAATATTTGTACATAGAAACAAAAAAAGTCTTTTTGGATGGACATATTCTACTGGGTTAGGGAACGGACAGTTCTTAAAGTGATGATTGGACTCGTAATCAGTCAGTAGGGTCATTTGAGTCAAGTAATTTCAATAATATTTTTCCAATTTTGTGCTTGTTCTTTTCAAAAGGACACTTTGTTTAACTCTTGTAAAGGTTTTGATAGTGTATAAACCGTGTGCCAACATAAAATAGCATTTACATAATTGACATGTTTGTACAATGTATCTTTGTCAGTATGTTACTGTTATTAATACTTTTATGGAAACAATGTTATTTTCTTGCAAGGTAGAATGTATAAACCTTTTAAAGACAACTTTGTAAATTGTTTTGTCACAAATCTAATTTCAGCTAAATTTTTCAGTGTAATTGCTGTTTCTGCCAAAGTGGACAATACCAGCAACTCATCAGCCCAAACCTAACAATGTCTTTGTACAGACAACTGATGTTTCTCACAATCTTGTAATGTTCTGTTAAGGCACAAACAGCATACTTTATTAGTCTTAGGGGTTTGTTTATCCAACAGAATGTAACAAGCCTTTAGTTACCCACACATTTGACGTCTTGTAAAATGAGAGAAATAATAAATTATTGTTTTATATATGATAAACTTTTACACACTAGTGAAAAAGTGTCTTTTGTGTCAGATGGTGAGATAGAGACGGACGGATTAATCGCTCAAAAGTCAGTTGTATTTGAAGGTAAAAAGGTGCAAATTCTCAGTTATCTAGGTGGTTAATTCTATCTTTTAAAACAACAATTTCGCTATAGCCATTATTTAATATAAGGCTTTTTTAGAGAATTCGATGCATACAGTACTTGTACTGTTCTGCTCCAGGCTCCTTCACTGCAACGTTCAGCAGGTGTGAAACTACTAGGTCTACAGATTGTACTGTGGTACAAACACAAAACGTGCTGACGTAAGAATTATCTTCCATGAATCTATGGGAAAACTTTCAAAAATGGTTGCATTTTCCAAAAGTTTCAAAATATTGCAATAGGGTTTTTGGAATGATAAAGAGACCAGTCTGATACAAATCTCTCTGGGACCAGAGAGATTTCTCTGAAAAAGATTCTGAAAATCTCAGTTGGAATTTCCTGGTCAAAGAAAAAAGTAGAAAGAAACAATATCCCACAATTTTTTTGTGGGATATTTTATGTTTTCTGTTTTGTGTTTGTGTTGATCTGCATAGTTCCACTCAATAGATCAACTTTCGGAAGAAATAATTGGATGTCATCAAAAAAATATATACAACGTAGGATAATTCGGGAACGACTACTGGAATCAACCAATTTTTTATCCACCAGGCTATTGGGAAGCTGAACTGCCTCCCTTCCCTGCCCTGCCTGTGCTTCCACCCCTCACCCACCACCCCCCGCCCCACACCAAGGACTTGAGAGAAATTAACATTTTGATTCATATGAATTGACAATAAAAACTTTTGTTATTATTTCAAACAAGGAATGAAAAGACTACAATATCATAACACCAGCTCAATATATGTCTATATATCTCTCTCTATATATGTATTAAAAACAAAATCAATATTGCGTCGTCAGTGCTGTGCCTTTGAGCCCAAAGGCTGAGAACAGAGTTTGGGAAAGGCCTTCCCAATTTTCCATCTCAGGAATGTTGCCTATTTTGAGTGGTAAACACACATGAATGTCTTCATTTGACCCTGGCCCTGGTCTTGTTGTCTCAAAGGCTCTTATAGGTTGTGTTCTGTTTATGACCCGCTGAAGCCATAACTCAAACGAGGCTGGTTCCTCCCACAGAGCCCCTCTTCCATTCTCCGGCCTGGCTTCTTGGGTCACATCTCCAGAACCTCCATGGCTCCCACTCCAAAGATTTATTGGTTGTTGGCTAATTCGTCCATTTAACACATTCCAAATGATGGGCTGCTGGGGTAAGAAGGATGGCAGCACAAGGAATGCGCTTTTCCCTCACAAAGTGTTGAACGGATCATATATAACCTATAATGGAGTACTAAAAGCTGTCAAAAAAAAATCAGATAACACAAAATTGTAATAAATCTCTCTCTCATTCTGTGAGGAGCCTTTAATTACGGTTAGAATTAAATCAGGACATCCCTGGACTACACTTTGTGACCAACTGGAGCAATAATTTCTTGACTACAAAATATATATTTTTTAAATGCATTCATTTGTGTATCCATTTATTAATAACCTCCTGATAAATCACATAGTAATCACACAGAGTTCAAATTCATCTTGTCAGGCTGCAGGGTTGTATTTACCCCATGAGCCTGCCCTCTAGTGGACATGCGTATAACTGTCGTTTTGAATCAGAATCAGAATAGATTTTATTTGCCATTGTTTGAAAACAGGTCCGTGCAACATAAAACATATAACACAGAATTTCGATAAAATCAAGCTATAAAACTTTAAACTATAAGGCTTTAGGGGGCATGCATAAGGAATATTAATAAATAAGATACAAAATAAAAAGTAAAATATGGTAAAATGAGTGACGTTTCGGGGTCTTAGTCTGGTCTGATGAAGGGCTAAGACCCCGAAACGTCACTCTGGTGTGAGCAAATAAACTGGTGAGCATTGTTCAGTTGTGCGGATCTTTTTTCCTCTTTTCAATGTATTTGTTGTGCACATTACATAACACAATGTGGTTCACAATATAAAGCAACAACAAAAGCACAGGAAGTAATTCAAAGTCAAATAAATAAACATTAATGATAATTGTAAGAGCAATGAGTATATTGAAACAGTCACATAAATTATATATCATTTGAAGGCTTCAACGAATTAAAAGTTAGATTTTCAGGCAGCTGATTCCAGCGTCTGTTTGTTGCTTTATTTGTCATGATACTTAACAATACTGAACCACAAAATGTGTCCTCTGCTTTTAACCCACTGCTCGACGCCACTGGACGACCCGTAGGGAGCAGTGGGCAGCGGCAGTGCATGTAAGCATTTATAAACTATTAATAAAACTTTAAAGTCAATCCTTTGCGACACAGGGAGCCAATGAAGGGCTCTATGTACATTTTATGGACTGTCAGCCTTCTTAATAATCAATATAAAGGCCAGGATGCAAGTTCAGGCGTTTATCCCCATTTTGCTTTGGCAGTTAATCAGTCAGCCTGGTTTATAGTACATCACACTCTCCTAATATGTCTCGGCCACTGCAGGCAGTGAGTGGGTGAGTAACTCTGGTCTGTTGCCCATTTAGCTGCAAATACAGATCTTATGTGACAAAAAGCCCATGGTAGGGGTGAGAGACCAGGCTACAGCCGCATGAATCTTCCCACAGCGGCCATTGACATCATAGCATGTTCTCACAAGCAACATTTCAAACGTATGTCTCCTCAACTAAAGGAAAATCAATGCAGTCTAAGTGGCCATCTCACATGCGTCCATTTCTTTAATTCAGACTCTGGGTCAAGCTTAGATAGTGTCTGGAGTGAGTGAAATGTTATGAAGCTCAAAAGATTGATTCTGAAAAACCACAAATTAGGATGTTTTGTTCTGTTGAAGTGCACAAGTATGGGACCATGGTTACCGTCAGATTGTGGGCTTCAGGTTGCCAGTATCTGTGTAAACGCCCTCCTTTTGATACTGTGGTGTCTATCTAGTATTTCAATTGCCCCCAGTAAGTGAATGATTGATGTGTCTGTGACTATCTGGATATTTCCCAGTGAAAACACCATCTCAGGTCCAGGTGGCTGAGACTTGAAACCCCGACCCTGAAAAAGGTGGCTCCTTGTTTGACCCAATTACTTCATGATGCAAAGTTATGTTCCAGGAGTACACTAAAACAAGTCAGTTGCATGTTGGTAATCACAGCCAGGCTTTTCATCTTTTTGTAAATGAAGTCACGATCACTGAAGCAGAATTATTTCAAGTAGGGATGCACGGTATGTGTCTTTACTTAAAACCTGGCAACCAGTCAGATAATGGACATCCCTGCATAAGGAAACATTTATATTATCAGACGTGATATGTTTATTCATTTATGGCCATGATTGCATTGTGTTAATTAGTAAGCTACAAACCAGAATAGAAGTGATTCGGTTGAGTACAGTTTTTCCTGTGTGGCCTGTAGCCTCCATTATTCCCACCTACAGAGAGCCTTTTGAGGAGCATTACCGCCACACACGCAATCCATATAATTGCACCTTTATTAGCCTCCTATTTACACTTTTTACAACCAGTCACAGAGCCCTCCAATGCTATTAGACTGAACGGCTGTAGATCAGCAGGTGGTAATGGTTCTTGATGGATTGTATGTATAAAGTTTTTGACCAAACAACAAACGTTTTTCTCATCAAGCTTTTGAGAAAATGTTCAAAGACTGTGGTGAGCTACTTGGAAAGGGGTATAAATACTGGTGCAACCACAGTTTGGTCAGAGACTCCAGATCTAAAGTCTATCGCAAATCTATTGGTCAAGTTTAACACGTTTATTAGACCAGTGATTCTCAACCTTTTAAGTCACAACCCTCACAGGGCACCTTTTTGAGTCAAAATTGAAAACACGCCCTCCGTAGATCTGGCAACCCACTAAAATCAGCTTGTACCATGGCTCAACTTATACAGCTTCTCTACCTTCATCAGGCCCAAAGCTCTTTACAGCAAGGAACGAATCACCCATCCACTCTCTCAGTCATGGATGCAATGTACACAGACACTGGAGGCAAGGTGGGTGAAGTGTCTTGCCCAAGGACACAATGACAGTGGGCACCCGCAGGAGCCGGGATCCGAACCCCCGACCTTCAGACCATGAGACGACCCGCTCACACATCACAAAACTGATGGGTCAGCAATGAAAACATAGAAACAAAACTAGATATTAAAAAACATTTACTTGAAATAATGTGTAAATGTTTAAACGACTAACCCCTCAACACAACCCCCCTCTGTGTAGCTGCTGAGTCTATCAAAGCGCTGTGATGATAGAGCTCAGGCAGATAAGTGAACCCTCTCACTGTGTTATGGTGCACTCGCGGCTCGCCGGATACCGCCCACACGTCGAGCGCCAAGCTGCCTCTGCCTTTCTCTCACAACATCACAGCATATCGCTTCACTTCACACTGTCGCCTCTCTGCCAAGCCGCCCGTCTGAAGTCTGTCGGCAGGTTTCTTGCTGTGGAATCACAATTTTCATGAAGGAGTCGACGTAAATTCTTTCTATCCTCCACAATGTTCTGCTTGGCTGTATCTAATTGTGGTCTCACCTGAGGGGGGGTCAGTAACAAAGTCAATTTAAGTCGGGTTTGGGAGGATCTGTACTTTATTTGAGTCATATTTGTTGAGAATTAAAAGCTCTACTACATTGGAAAGATAAATGTAATAAGCTACTTTCGATGCCTACATTTCTATAAAGGCTTTAAAGTAAAAAGCAAAAAAACCTGTCTTTTCACCCATGAGGCACACTTCACAGCGGAGGCACAGTCAGTGACTCACCACAAAGTGTTGTGCCTGTTGTGTTGTTGAACAGGTAGGAAACACAGCTGTTGTTTACAAAGGTTAGTTTATGCAAGAAAAAAACAGGTACCCCGGCTTTAAGGCTACTTTTTACAGCAAATAGACAACTTAGAAACGTTCACTTCAACGCAAAAAGTAATCTTGACATAAATAAAGATTGTCTTGAAATAAGCACCTTTGTCCTTGATTTGAGAATCTCCATCCATCCATTTTCTTCGACTTTTTCGTTGCCGGGTCGTGCACCAGCCCCTAAGGCTCCTCCTGCAGGTGGTGGGTCCACAGAAGGACGGCCTCATGGTTCTAGCCGGGCCTGTTGGTCTCTCATAAGGGGCTTCTGAACCGCTCTTTGTCTGACCCGTCACCTAGGTCCTGTTTGCCCTGGGAGACCCTACCAGGCAAGGCCGTGGGAACCCAGGGTGCTGAGGGCGCTGCAGCACCCCCTGGTGGGTAGTTTTCAAACTGCAGGCAATATTAATAAATAGGAAATATGCACAGAAACATAGTTTTTGGGGTACATTTTTTTCCTCAGCACCCCCTAACTAAAATGTCTTCCCACGGCTCTGCTACCAGGGGCACGACGCCTCCGACAACAGAGCTCCCAGGATCATTCGGGCGCTCAAACCCCTCCACCACGTTAAGGTGGCGGTTCCAGGAGGGGATTTGATTTGAGAGTCTAATTTCAAGAAATTTGTCCATGGGGCAAGATATTTATACTTAAATATAAGATAAAAGAAATCGCCGCACTCAAAACTAGATGAAGTACTTATTTCAAGAAAAAGAAAGGTTACTTTTTGCAGTGTTAAAATATTGTTCGACTGTGCAACATTTACTTTTATTGGAGTAATACTTGACCAGTAGTATTTACTTTTACTCAAATAGCTAATGAAATCAAGTACTTTGACCACCACAGGGCCTCACCCATGCTGTGTTGACCACCGATCTCTAAAGGTTTGTTATTAGATGAGTGATTTGTTTTGATGATGAGAGTCTCCCTGAACTAACTCGATCAATCCTCTGCTCATCCAGGCTGCATCTTGAACTCATATGCCCATGAATCCACACTAAAAGTGGACTTCATGTTGCAGCCATACTGGGTGTGGTGGCACCTGGAATGGCCAGCCCAATCCCTGAGAGGCCCATGCCACCCCTCTAGCTCTGGAAGCTGCTCTTATTTACCGGGATGTTGCTTCATCTTCCTCCCGCCATGACAGCGGAGACATATTTGAGTGGAGGTGACGCCAGTGGTTTTTAAAGAGGCGTGATGAATGTGCACAGCAGCCCACACTGAGGAGCAGACAACCGAGTGTGACTGGCATTTAGACAGGGAAAACAACACCGTTAAGTTATGTGGCTTGTCACTCATTTTATAGAAAACACAGAGTAAACCCAGGGTTCATTTTGGGGACAGTGAGGCATCCATTGGAAAGAGATCACTTGGCCTTTCTTGGGGAAGCGTGTTGAATGTGTCACACTCTGCTCACACAGGGGGGGGACCACTGAGAATCAGGCCGTCTGAGAAACTAAACAGCCCCCCCTGTTGGACATCAAAGAGATTGCGTGATCTCAGGGAGTGGGGCTCTGAACTGTGAACTCCAGCTTACTTAGATAGGTTTAGGTTTACAGTTTTAGGTGTAATTGAACTTAAAAAACAAAACAAAAAAACAAACAAGTATCCGTAGTTCAGATTAAGCTAAAACAATAGTTAGCTCTAAGCAAGACATATTTTATAGTAGAGGCAATTTGAGTGCAGAAATGATTAGAGCAAGTCAAATCATGAAGATATCTGGACTTGGTACATAAATTATACAATATAATTGAGCACTTTTTTGATCAATCAATCAAGGATGTTGCCTGAGCCTTTAAAGCCTTTTCATGAGGGGATCTGGACACTTCTGACATTTATCCCATCCTCCATATCATGAGTTCTTTTAAATCTTTTGGAAAAGCTCGCTCAAAAAGGAGATGACCTTCATTTGTTATGTGACGCTGCTGACCAGTCACATCTCACAGCCTGTCTCTAGAGGCTGCTGATGACGCCTGAAACTGCGTAGAAGACTGTAATTCAATTGGAAACGATTTTCCTGGCACACCTGCTTTACCAGATTATTTTTTTTTTTTACAATACACGTTCATCATGGTCTGTTGTGAGGCTAGGGGTTAATTTAAAATTCAATTGGAGTCAAGCTTTGGAAAATACTTTATACCCGCCATATTTCCTTCTCAAGAAATGACTGCACAAAGTCTGACTTTAGGTATGGGTGAATTTCCCAACATAACGAACAGGACAGAGACAGAAACGTGCCAGTGAGATTGGGTGATATGGATTCAGGAGTTCATGTTTACCTCACTGCATGTACAAAAACACAATTGAAAGGAATTTAATGTATTGCATGTAATTAGCCTTTATATTTGTGTTGTTCAATCTACTGCAAAATCTTTAGTATTCAGAGAGGTCCATTACAACTAGTTCTATCAAATCCAATAAGTAACACAATGAACCCTAGGTATGTGGTGCGACGCTCTTCAAACACAAGACTGAGGATTAGGGCGGGCCTATTTTGTGCACGACATAAAATAATAATACATGTATTACTACAAAAAACATGGTTACCAGTTGAAGTATGAATGCAAGGTGATTTGTGCCAAATAAATCTGTGTAAATATTGCAATTAAGTTATAGCTCAAACCATATAAAAAAAAAAAGGAAAAAATGTTTAAGAAGTCTCGCCTGTTCTACCAAAACATGCCTTGTAGTCACAATGGGAAAAATATGTCCATCAGCCTGGAGTTGAAGGCCCAGTGTTGTAAATTACTTTTTGAGGTAAACACATTACTGATCATAATTACTTAAAGGAACAGGCCACAGTTTTTGCACACCGAGATATGTTCTTACTTTAGCTTAGGCGAGTTGATGCGTACCCGTCTGGTCTTCACGCTTGCCCTCAGTCATGCAAACAGAGCACAGACGGTGTTAGCAAAAGCCTCTCCTCCTCTCCTTATGGGGCCAAACGGGGGTGAAGTTAGAAGCCACCAAGCTCTTCCACGTTTTCCCTATTCAAATACGGTAACCTGCGTAATAATACCTTAGGAGCACAACCACTTTACTGTCAAAGTGCACCTGGTATTACGCCGTACAACACAAAATCGTGTAACCATATTTAAATAGGGAAAACGTGGAAGCGCTTTGGTGGCTTCTAACTTCACCCCGGTTTGGCCGCATAGAGGAGAGCAGATAGTTCAGGATAAAAATACTTTCAAATACAAGTACTGAAAGTATTGCCCTACTTGACAAAGTATTGATCCTTGGTATTGCAGCCAAAAGAATTGCGATATTTTGTCCCAGCCCTATTGTCAATACAGAATTATGACAGAATTGAAATTTACATGATCCAATATGGAAATGGGGACTGTAAAAAATAAAGATCCAGGGGCAACAGAAAAGACAACTAAACGAGACTACAAAAAAACCCACTGCCACACATAAAAATGTTAACATTTATTGCTGTTCCTGAATACCGCATTTAAAGCAAAAGCATTCAGAGTATACACAGAAATTATACAATTATATATGGTTTCACAAAGGCAGTGAACACATACTGTATTACAATCTACAAAATTCTACTTTACAGAAATTTAAAATTCTAAATATCAAAAAGGTACAGCTGCAAAAACAGGTGTCGAACTGGAACCAGAAACAGCTCTCAAATGTCTGTCAGTGAACAACATGGTGACATCACGATACAAAGAAAGCGAAAGTCATCTTTGTACTTACAGCTGGTTTTGAAAACTACGAGACAAAATAACCCAACAGAACAAATTGTTGAAATTATTGTATAAATTATTGTGGTTTTCTGCATTCAAAATAGAGATTGTTTTTTTCTTTACAAAGGACGCCTCGACAAGACAGCAGTCATAGTAATGTTAAATGGGGTTGGTAGTGTATAAGCAGTGTGTTCTACTGTTCTAATACTTGTATAACTGAAATGTGTTAGCTCAAAGGTAGTTTATAAATAAAAGAGCGGCTGGTGGCTAGGTTCTAAGAGTGGGACTAAAACCCAGGTCAAAATAAATAACCAGAGCACCACTGCATTCTTCCGTCCAAACCACACTATTTAACAAAAGAGGGAAAACATGGCCATGACACCTCTTGGGGGAAACTTGAGTAAAAACACATGGTAAGATTAATAAAAAAAATTCCAGTTTAAAAAAGAAATAAAAATCAAACGTCAAATGATAATGGATGTGTACGCCCATGTCAATGCTATGTAGCCATTTTGGAGGAGTGTCCGAGAGTGGGAGGAGGCGTTGTGTTTCCAAGTGCAGTTGTCCTCTGATCAGACAGTCAGGCTGGACCGCAGGACAAGCTGGTTTAGGGTCACTCATGGCGGCCGGTGGCCTTCAGTCTAGTCCTGCTCCATGGGCTCTTCAGTGGTCCCAGTGTTGGAGGTGGCGCTCTCCATGGCTGTGTCTGTGGGGGCTTCAGTGGTGCTGCTGGAGGGGGTGCGGGTCACGTCTTCTTCCTGGGCTGCCTCTGTGCTTTCCTCTATGCTACAGCTGCTCGCACTGCTGCTACTGCTGCTGCTGCTGCTAACTGGGTCACTGCAGCTCTCCTCACTGTCGCGGCTCGTCTCGGGGCTCTCCAGGACACCGGCGGGGGCCTGCTGCTCTGTTTGGTCCATGTCGCTGCCCTCGTCCTGGGAGCCGCATGGTACCTCCCGCTCAGCCGCGTCTGCATCCTGCTCTTGACCCACCGCGCACGTCTCCGACTGAGTGCTGCTGGACGGTTCTGGAAAAGGGGAAAACGCACAGAAAAGAACAGCTATGTCAAAAGATGAATACTGCATATTGAAGTTGTATTGTCTAATGAGAAGTTGCCTCGGATTAGACAGGTGTCTTTATAAGATTACATAAACACTGGGTAAGAGCACCAGGCTGTTGTGTCTTTGAAGACGCAAGTCACAGTTTGTGTGCCCTGTTGCATTTTAATATGGAAAGATTAACAGATCTTTCCAAAGTAGCAAGAAGCATACCGAGACCACCTGTTCATTCTGGCCAGGGCCCGCTGTGCTTGCACCTGCTCCAGGGAAGCGTCAGTTCAATATAAACCAACTTAATTGGTGTGAAACACAACGCAAACTGAACAGTTGTCAGATTTTCTTTGATCTTTGGTGAGATTTCTCCAAGTATGAAGCCTCAGAAAGCTGTGAACAGTTCTGTGAAATTATTTTCAGCTCCAATTTCCCGTAGAACAGCAAGAATGGTAGCCTGGCGAGCTGGCCTCTCCCACTTGCTGCTCAATAGAGGAATGTCTGAGTTTGCTCGTAGCCAATCATTACCCACCATGTTTTGTATCACTAATGTAAATTTGTATCCCTCAAATACAGAAGACTGAAGACTCTCAAACCGTGTTTCCTTCAGAATGAACACTTTAACTTCTCCCTGTAACATAATAGTTAAGTAATTTGCCTGGTGATTTGGCAGAAGGTGCCAATTTACAGTGCGATATTTCTTGTTAAATTTTCGCACACAATAAGCCGCCATGTTGGGCGGACCATGCGTTTCTGATTGTGTACTTTATCAATCACACCCTTCAGAGATAACATAACACTGACCACCAACCTTTTAAAGAATTTAAACGCCTGTAGTCTAGCTGGCCAGGCTATGAGAATGGTACCTTGGTCCTCTGTGGTGACACTTGAGGCTTCTTTGTCTTTGTTGCGGTCTTCCTTTTCCTCATCGTCTTGAACCACAGCTTCAGCTTCTTTAGAGAGACATGAGCCATGTGACATTCGCAATGCATCCAACTCCGTCTCCTCCTCTTCATCCTCCTCGTCATCATCATCCTCTTCATCTTTGCTGAATTTCAATCTCTTAACTTCCTGTTGCTCTGCCTCCATTTCCTCATCTATGTGCGGGTGTTTGGTCTTTACTGAGCCCCCGGGAGGTCCGTCCGACCCTGAAACATCACTGAACACAAGCAACAAGACTGGTTGAGACCACTGTGCACAACAAAAAGAAAACAAGGGTTCAGGGCAGAGATCACTAACCCGCTTTCTGTCTCTTCTCCTTGCTCTATGAGGTCTTTATTGTCTGTGCTGTCTGGCAGACCATTAGCTGCTAGTGAATGGGCAAGAGACACCTTTGGTCGACTCAGTGGTCGGGGGGTTCCCGGACCATTTACTTTCCTGCAAGAATTGAAAAGACAAAGCGTTGACGTCATGCCAAATCATTATGTTCTTGTTCAGTGTCACAAATGAAAAATTACTTTCAAATCTATCTTACATGTAATTTGATCTACTAAGAATTACTATAATGCTCAACCAAAAGCAAGTTAGTGCTACAAAGAACTAGTTAATATTAGCAGAGGTCGACATGATTTTTTTTTAAAGGACAATGCTTGAGGATTTTGATTGACCGATGCAGATATGCACCCCCGATTTTTAATGTCTATAATCCAGTGTATGATGCTTCTAAACTGTAAAATGCTGCTATTTCAGGGGCATAGATCTGATTTATTCTAATCTCTTATGGTTCCAAAAATTATAAGCAAAAGTGTGCAACATCAAATGTATAAAATACGATTTCAAGTATCCGAGGTGTACAAACTTGTTTTTTTTCACCTCGATGTCTCACAGCTCCTATGGGGCCTAGGAAGTTGTGGGGAGGCTCATTGTATGGCTCTATTGTAAAATACCCATATATCATCCCGATATATTGGTCAACCTCTAATTATTTGTAATTATGCTAATATTATAATCTAGAAAAACAACAAGGAAAGGTTAGCTCTCAGACTAAGTTAAAACCATATTCAAATCCATTCAAACATATTTACTAATAAAGCACCTTGTATAACAAAGCACTATTCAATATTAGAAGCTGAAAGAAAGTAGGTTTAAACACAATTTAAAAAGGTTTTTGAGCTTTAGATGTGGAATTAATGTTTTAGCATCAACGCTGTCAAAACTATGTCCAAAAAAGCACCAAAAAACATTTATAAGAAAAACGTTCAATAAAAGTGTTCACTTAGAGTCTAAGTCTTAGACTAATTCGAAGATTGACAGTTTGTTCCCAACCTCTCTGTAAAAGCAGACGTGTTCCCAGGAAGCATTACTCCATTCATTCGATTGACCGTGCCGCAGCCATTTTTCCTGTAGCAATAAATCACAGTTACACTGTATATGTCAACACAAGAAAAGCATAAATATGTTAAAGTGCCATAATATTGACACACTTACTCGGACGTTGGATGAATACAGCTTACTACCATTACGTTCTAAATGGACACAGGATTTTAAAATGGTGAAATAGTAAGGTGAAACTATATTTAACAACTCTAGAGAATCATCTAGTAAACACTTCACCTTTTCGACACCTCGAAGAAACTTGTCTGTTCCTGTGTAGTTTCTTTTGGGTTCTGTAAGCAACTCACACAAACGCTGGATCGTAAATGGAATTCTACAATGAAAAGTAACAATTATGTATTTTAGTTTTAATTGTGGAATCAAATTTCATAAATCGCTCATGTTGAATTTGGAAAGTTTAAGAAGATGTTTTGAAAAATACTCACCCGTTGTATCCAGTCACAATTTTTAAAATTCTCTCCTTCATGTCTTCAAATGGAATTGACTCCACATTTGCATTGGCAGGGAGTCTCTGCTCAGGCGCCGATTCTCTGAAGTCATCCATTACCTTCTCCAATTTAAATAGGAAATAATTCTTGAATTGAGGCCACTGGACCCTAAAAATAAAGAAAAAAAAGTTAGTTTAAAGTGACACTCTCAGCAACATGGTAATTAGAAACACACACATTTTTAATTTGTATGTAATGAACTTGAGATTGACAAGTGACGTCATATTTTGAAGATATAGTACATGACAAATCTTTGTACTTGGTTGAGGGAACTTACATGGTCTCCCCTGTCTTGGCGATGTGGCATAGAAATTGTTCAAGGACAGGACATGTTTCCTTTTTAGACTTTTTATCAAAGTCTGGGGAGAAAATATAAACAATTAGTGTTCAAATTATTCTAGACAGATTTGGAATCTTTCAACAGTCCTCTTGATTGACCAATTTAGTTATTATTCTTGATGTACGGCTTTGAACATGTATTACAAGGGCAGCACACCAACTTCCAAATAATCTCAGCAGCTGACAAGACAACCGGACAATTCGTGCTTTGGCTTCATATGGGTACAGGCTAACTCTGGATAGCACAAGTGTAGCTTCATTGCTAAGCTAAGCATTTGGAAACCTTGTGTTTATATAACCCGGCGTACTTGAATTAAGAGACAATCGGCGACGCCTTACAAACAATACCCCGAAACCCGCTGCCATTGAGGAATTGCTGTCAGGCTGCAAATATGCAGAATGCCACTCGTATTTGTTTTTTCGTCGGGGCTAATATGTTGATCAAATGGCTAAACATTTCCGTGAGACAGCCGAGTACACTAGCCTGTCTTGGCTATCCCTTAGCAAATTAAGCTAGCAATTCATATACCCCTTCTCACAATCACATCAAAGTAGTGGAAGTGAACACGCACCACGTGATACTGATGAACATTAATATTTAGAATGAAAACAGTAATGACCTCTGAGCGCCTCTTGAAGCGAATCAATTTCCATCACGTCGTTTCCCGTTGTCAATGTACTGATGTGAAAGGCAGACTAGCGGCTAACTGTTGCTGCGGCTAATGCTACCCTCGCTCACTCAGAGGAGAGGGGGGAGGGGAGGTTTTATACGGCGTCATGACGTCACTGCACGTACGCCGGCCGGCAAAGTGCGGTGCAGAGCTGTGGTGCAGACTGCAGATGTGGTCTTCATAAATGTAGTGGTAAGTAGGTACTAGTCTATCCGATCCATTCATTGTCATTGTTATTTAAAAAAAAACGAAAAAAAAAAACATGTTCTTTTGCTGTGTGTGGCTCACCCCTTCTAAGACATGACTGTAACTTAACCGGGAGTGGGTACGTCTCCAGCGCGTCTCCATGGAAATGTTGACTAAAGTCAGCAGAATTTGAGATTTAGTCTAGGTTGTCATCCAAATCCATTCTTTGATTACCCACGAAAGTAATAGCATGTTCTGTGTTGAGCTGGTCATAGAAGCATGTGTTGTACTGATGGTAACATTATAGCCCAAAATGTTATGCAGTGTTCCTTTAACTTACCAATGACTTTTAATTTTAGCATAAGCAGCTTGTCTGATGTTTGTTTTATCGGCATACTACACTAGCGGTTTTCAATATGATATACTGTGTGACCAAGCAACATAGATCTAAACCAGAAAAACACCAAACTTAAATGCATTACTAAAGCATACATGTATTTATGCAGCTGAGGTGGCTAAAGCATCGAGATAAATGTATTTATTTTAATTAATAAAAGTCTAAAATTGCAGATGACCCTTAGTGTCACCTGAAAAAACCCAAGTACCACAAGTGATTCAGATACCACAGATTTAGAACTACGCTGACCTAGAGTGAATACAGTAGGAAGTAGTTTACATCTAAAAGGACGACACAACACTGAACCATGTAAAAAAAAAAAGTTAAAAGTCAAGGCTTACAAACTGTACTTTGTGCATTGTTTTATTCAAAAATGAATTAACTTTAGTTTCATTCCATTTGTTTGTACAGGAAATTTTATCATTCCACAAACATTTCATTTCACAGACAGAACTATTTACCTCCAGTTTACAAATAGTTTTTTTTTAGATGACATGAATGTTCATAGGACACACAATCATCTGCTTGCACTGTTGGTTTCGGTTCACTTAAAAAGGCCTGTGAAACATTTGTCCCGGTGCAATTCTAAAAGTGCATTTTTACATTCAGTATGTTATAGACGAAATTACTGTCTGCGCTGAGTTTAATACTGACACATGGCATCTCACCAAGAACGTTAGATTGAATTAATCACAGGTTTTCATTTACACCGTTTTAAAACAGCTTCATTCTGTAAGTGTGGCTTATGGACAAAAATATTTTTTAGATAGCATAGTATTGTTTCTTGTGTCTACAGAAATATCTCAAACATAATTAATGTTCATTAACAAACCCAGCTACTGAGTTTTTGATGGATAACTATGGATTGTTTGATTACAACAGTAAAATATTGTAAAAAGTAAAAGTATGACAACCAAATTGAGTTAAAAACAGATCTGCTTGCTGCATATCAGCGACACGGTGACTGAGCAGTTAGCACTCTTGCCTCACAGCAAAAAGGTTCCGGGTTTGAATCCCGGACCGTGCGGGCCTTTCTGTGTGGGTCGTAGATGAAGGTTCTTCTTGAGTCACCTTCTGTACTCTGTAGTGGCCATCGCCAAAATCTCCTACACTTCAATTACAGAGTACCTAAGATGACTCAAGAACCTTCATCTGCGATAAACAACTACGATTGAGAGCCTGTTTGGAGTTTGCCTCTTTCTCTCCCCGTGTCTGGATGGGTTTCCTCCAGGTACACTGGTTTCCCCCATCAACCATGAACAAAATACATGACACAATCCTCCCCCCAGGTGATTCTGACCATCTGACTGGTACCACATCTAGAGATGTTGCACTGCCGTCACCGACTGCATTGAAGGATGGGTCAAATACAGAGAACACATTTCCCCACTGTGACAATAAAGTACACATTAGCCTTATTAAATTAAGTGTCCTTCATACACAATGACATAGTTCAATGTGTTCTAAAGTGCAAGACATTTGCAATTAATATGTAATGTTTACAAAAAGAGTCAGATGATTCTGGTCCTCATTAGGATTTTGCTTTTTGCATTGTTATAGTAATTTTAATGCATTTATATTTGAATGTATGTGAAGCAATAATAAAAAATAAAACAAAAAACTATTCATTGATATGGTAAAAATAAGAACACCATTTTGCACAAACAGTCTCAAAGTATATTTCCCGTGTACCCAGACAAATGCGTGTCTTGAAATGCCATCACAGTGAGAGATGATTTAATCACTTCAAGACGTCTTTGTCATTGATGCTCAGTATGGTTAAGGATAAGATGCAACAAACAGTGGAGCTGAGAGTGTCTTTGCATTGAACATGAGTAAACATTAAATTCACTTTACAATAATTTGTTCTCATCTAGATTAAGAAAATTCAAGGTAAACCTACCAAGCAGCATCACTGACCTGCACTGTATGCTGCTGAAGGGTTAATTTCATCATTCATACAATGGTATTATATTTTAAAACCATTCCATTCAAATTCTTGCATTATTTTGCTGGCTCAACTGGAGGGCTCTAGTACAGGCTTTGGAAATGTCAACCCACAAGACAATCGTTACTGTTTTGAGGTAAAACATGGAGTCTCAGTCTCCAGAGCAGGGCTACTTGCGGGGTCGGGCGTGTCGAATCACTTTCTTCTCAAACACGGCCCTCATAGTCTTTTCTATCTGCTTCAGGAAAACTTGAGGGATTCGACCACACAAAGTGTTGACTGTGTCTAGGAACTTTGTCTGAATGGGGTAAAACAAGGACTGGAACATGTTGTCCTCAAACGGAAACTGCAATATCAGAAAAATCAAGGTAAATCAGTGTGTAACATTCTATTGCTTTTCATGCGGAAACAATGTGAGAATCTACAATAAGTAAATAAGTCAGTAAGTGAGTGAGTAAGCAAGTAAGTGAGTAAGTCAGTAAGTAAGTTAGTGCTTTAGGTGTTGGGTTAGTCCTGAGCCGCTGCGACTGAGTGCACCGCCACTGTGGGCAAACCTGACCAGCATGTTTTTGGAGGTAGGGGAAACTGCCTCTTCTGAAATGGTGCCTCCTGGGTTTGTCCCCATTTCAGTGTGTGGTGTCCCGTGTCACGTACATTGATATTGTTATCACTTTTTATTTAATTTATAGGATATGACATAGTGTCATAAAATGCCTGACACCTCCAGTTATACATTACATTTCTAGCACTAAAGATGTAAGGGAATTCTGCCTTTTCATGACTCCTACCCGGCTAGTGTTTAAGAGGCTTATCTCAGCCATGCAGCGCTCTCTGTGATTGGATAAAACACATTCTAATTTTACAAATTGACCTAGATGGATAAAAGAATGCCCTTTTTCAATCTAATACTTGGTGTGTGCTGACCTCATCAGATATTAGTTATATTGGTGATTATAATGTGTTTGCAAAAAGATTTAATCGTCAGTAGACAGCAATATCAATCAATCAATGAAATTTTATTTATAAAGCGCTTTTCATACCGAAAGGTATCATAAAGTGCTTTACAGACAGATTACATCATTTAAAATAAGACGCCCCGCATCATATATCACACACATATACATATATACATATATATATATATATATATATATATATATATATATATATATATATATATATATATCACTAGATAAATAGATGTCAGTTGAAAGCTAAGCTAAAAAGGTGGGTCTTGAGCCTGCTCTTAAATACATGAACGTTCTCTGCGGTCCTGAGCTCCTCCGGCAGGTCGTTCCAGAGGTGAGGGCCATAATATTGGAAAGACGCCTCGCCGTGAGTCTTTCTGTTGACTTTAGGAATAACTAGGAGACCCCTGCCGGAGGAGCGAAGGGGCCGTGAAGATTCATAAGGTAAAAGCAGTTCTGAAAGATAAGAAAAACCAAGACCATTAAGACATTAAAAAAACATTAAAATAACTTTAAAATTAAAAACTTTTCTTTACAAAAAAATCATCATTGGATTAGGAGCAGGCATTTTTGTTTTGTTAAAGGATCGCTTTCTCAACCTCTGATTCACATTTGCAACAGTATAATGTTGTCATGATATAAACAGGGTTAGGCAGCATACATACTCACATCACGGATTGCATCGTAAACAACTTTGAAGGCCGGCTGCTTGTCATCATGATACACTCCGCGGTTTCCATGCAGGATGGACACACCCTCCTCTTCAGCACCTTTGCAGTTGCTCCCATACATGCAGTGGTCAGGCCTGTAATTCCACTGGCAGGGGAAGATGTACAGACACTCTGCCAAGTGAAAAAATAAACCACAGCACAAACATGAAAGAATCCAGATGCATTTAATTTTCACTCAGCTTAGTCAAGGCAGTGACAGGTTTTGGACTTTTAAAAGCAGTTACTTCAGAAAACGCCGTGGTGATGTTCGTAATTGTTTTGAAATTGAGGGGAACATTTTTCAATTTTGTTTAATGCCCATTACTAAAAATACAGAAATGAAGAGCACACTGGTTTAAAATAGGTCAGAATGCCTACATTTTCCTCTAGAGATGGAAGGAAGCTCTAAGCCCTGTCATCAAAAACAAACACTTCACTTGACTGTGCTTTCAAGCAAACAGTGATGCTGCCAGCCCTGAAGAGTTCTAAGCACTTAATATGCACATCTGGCCTGTGCAGCTGGCTGCTGTTCCAGTCTGCTGTTCGCCTACAGTCACTTTCATTTACCACATTTATTCATAAAAAAATAACATTTTGGGATATTCAGAATTGAGCAAAAATGCTGTGGTCTCCCAAACACATTCCGGTGATTTCTTTACGAGCACTTAAGTGTTTAATTAATATACATTTAAAAGTACATATTTTTCATATTTGATACAATATTAGTGTTACTCAAGCGCAGCCCGCTTGAGTAACACTAGAATCCAGTGAGAGTTAGACAAACACAGGAAGAGCTATGAGTCGCTCCGCAGCCCTTTTAAAACTGTACATTTGGCCTCACTTTGGCATTTACAGCAAAGACAGAGATTTGGATTATTACGAGAGGCACCAGCTGTGTGCATATGTTGCCGAGTGTGTCGCCGCTGGGATTTATCTTTGTAGCATTTTATTACGGGATTAAACGAAGCCGAGGGGAAACTAAATACAGCATGCTCATGTTAAACCTGTGTCTCGCCACTGCAGTACTACGACACAAGTTTAAAAAGAGCCTGCTGTATTTGGTTTACCCTCTGCTTCGTTTGTGTGCTACTGCTAACAAAAAGATTTCGAAGAGATGAGCGCTATTGTCACGGTGATGCCCGTGTTGTCATTATGTCCCTGATCTACGCGTGACACCCGCTGTGGAGTAGATAAGATTTTAAATGCCCCGTCTGAGTTATTGTATATTTTAAGGGATGAAACCCATAATAGTTATTACTGATCGCTAAGGACTCCCAACTATAGCAATACTAGACAACGTGCATCCCCAGTAATTGGTTTCATTACTAGGTTTCCCAGAAATCTGTTTTCCGTTCAAAGTTACATAATCACCATACAACACACAGTCACAAGCACATTAGTGAAAAGCATTTATATCATAAGATAGATAGATCAAATGTATTTGATACAAATCTAATGAAGGTGGACTAGTTTACTGAATAGTTGTTTCCAAAAATCGCAATAATCGTCTAATATCGGGATATATTGTATCGTATCGTGACCCTTGTATCGGGATACGCATCGTCTGAGCCTAGGCGATACACACACCCCTAATGCTATGACACCTGCAGGGGCGCTTATGGCCTCTAGGGTGCACGAATGACTTAGTACTGCTTTAACTCAAATCTAAAAGCTTACAACCTATAGGCCAGAGTAACACATTTGAAAGCTAACAAAAAAGCAAGAAAAACGTGATGAAAACACAACCAAAAAAGACAAAAACGTGACGACCATAACGAGAAAATAATATAATTAGTATTTATCAGGGCTGGGGCGATACACTTTTATCTCGAGCTAATACGTACCACAATACTGAGGATACGATACGCCTGCGATACAAAATATCCCAGTGGACAAAGTATTAAATGTATGATTTTTCATTTTAACCTCTTACCCCCCACTTTAACCAAGCACATTACAGTTATTATCCGAGTATCTAGGCATTACCTAAATCTAAAAGCTACTTGAAAAGAGCGTTCTTTTTTAGCTTTATCCAGCTAAGATAGATCATACAATTATGATTACAGCAAAAGAAAAACATTTAAAAGGTACCCAAGCCAGCCCCACTTTTGAATATATTTTTTTCCATCTTCGCTGTTTTTACATTCCACCCCGAACAGAATGGCTTTATAGGATTAAAGGAGGGTGTACCTAGGTTGTAATGGAAAATGATGTTGAGGAGGTCCTGATCGCCCCAGGTGATGTGGTTCTTGTACTTCTGGTAGAGTGGATGTAGAAGGTCTTCCCACGACAAGCCGCTGGGAATCATACTGTTCTGAAATACAAATACAAATAATCATGTTCACTCACAGACGGCTCCAGCAAAGCCTTTTTTTTTTCATAAACACATCATCAAAGCAGACCCAATTTACATTTTGCTCTCCCAGTCGCAAACGGCTGGCAGCATTAAGAGAGCAGCTAAATTGAGTTCTGAGGGCAGAGGTCTGTGCTGCCAGTGTGGTAATCAGAGCACTTCAATCACAGCCCACTCGTAGCACTCAGCCGGAGACTCTAGCTGAAAGGAAAACTTAAACGACTGCTTCTGATCAGGGTGAAGAAATGTGACAGAATTTAAGTCTTATTTCTGCTGGCATAACAAGGTAAGGGTTGGTTGTATTGTCAGTGCATATTGGGGGCAACGTGTCTAGAAGTACTTTGTTAAAGCTTTGGTCTGTCGAAACCACAGAACTTACGTACTTCTAAAGCATTTTAATTGGAACACACAAAACTTACAACCCACGAAACTGGTGCCTCTCACTTTGTCATAGAGCGGCAAACATTAATTTGATTGACTACCGGTAATTTACTAATGAAAGAAGAAGAAACATAATGAATCATTTTAGAATAATTAGAATTTGACTTCATTTTCATACAACTGCACACAGAGTTTCAACACGTCATGAGCTGGGAAGTGGGTTTTTCTTGCAACCAAAAGTCATTTACTCACTGGCGAAAAGCTTCTTTAGTCAAACACCACAGAAAACAGTCACAGACTAGACCTCAAGTAAACATTTCTACTAAAATCTCTGAACAATAATGCAGTTATTGCCTTACTTTGAACAATGTGCCGCGGATACGAGTGAGGTTCATGAGCATCACTCCAGAGTTGACCCCTGTGACCCCGTAGAAAGGATGACGCGCAAAGCGGCTGTACCATCCGATCTTGGGGACCTCGTGCTCCGGGGCCATGGCGGCAAGTTGGGAGCTGTTGAAGGCTTTAAAGAAACTCCAGATGTCGTCCATGGGCCGCAGGAACAGCACATCTGTGTCCACGTACAGCAGCGAGTCCACATCTTTCAGAATGACCTATGTGCGGAAAGAATGAAGAGGACACACGGAAAACTGTTAGCATGCGACAGACTGAGTACTATGTTTATACGGCAGCATTTTATTTAGATAGCTCCAAACATACAAACTGATCTGGTTGGTTTCTACTTAACTTAATTATTATTACTTTTTTACATTGGACCTTTCTTGTTGCACATACTGTATACTGTAGTACTTTGACTGAAGCTGAAAAAGCGGGAGAAATGTCTTGCCCAAGCACCAAAAAAGACTCAATTTAATTTGTCCCAATTTACCAAAATAAAGGAAAGATAAAACAAGAAAATAAAACTACCATGACATTTATTACAACATGCTTCGAATTCGAGGAAATAAGACAAAGGCTGTAGTAATGAACTACAAACTGTATGACAGGGGAGTGAAGATAAGAGTGATCTGTGGAAGGACATCTTAAAGATTCCGTTACAGGCGCGACTGAAAACACTGACTCAGCTAAGAACAAAAAAGATAAGTTCAAGATGAGATCATTACTTTCAGAGCAGACTGCTGGGTCAAGCTGTCGTGGAATAGCAGACGGAGGAGGCGATAAGGAATGAGTTTACACTTTTCAGCTACTTAAAATCTGCTACAACATTGCAACCAACACTTAAAATAAAAATATGATCACAGGAGAAAAGCAGTCAGTAACTATGCGGTTTACTTTGTAAAAAAAACAAAACATCACAAACATTAGCCTGGTGAGCCAGAATGATGTTCTCATTGTATTAAGTAAAGAGAAAGACAGTCTGGTACTTCACAGAGGTTTATTTTCCAATACGCACTCTCATTGAGACAATCACAGTGCGCAGGGCATGGTTTGTACAGCAAAATCAGCAGCACAGAACATGAAAATCAAACCATTCAACAAAGTGGTAGCATTGGATTTAGGTTTTGCTGTGAGATTTTGTTTTTGAAGGACAAGACCTCAAGTGGCTATGGTGGCATTTACTCTGGACGGTTAGAGCCAATATACGATTTTAACACATAAGGACTGGAGTTTCCTCTTCATACTTAACCATCTTACCGTAAATATTTGAAGATGGTGTTCCAACATTTTCAGAACAAAAGAAATCTAAAATGTGACTTAGTACCTAGTGGAAGCTTATGGGGAGCTACTTGGAAAGAGCTGGAGGGCCACTCCTAGCTCCCGAGCTAAAGGGGGATACCTACTCTAAAAGCTTTTCTTTTTAAAGACAGAGATCAGGTTGCACATCACATTTCTTAGATTGATTTACTCTGCCATTTGTAGTGGACTACAGATGGAAATTAGCATGGTGCTAAATCTGGTAACAGCACATTGTCCTTCAAATAAATAAATACAATTACATGAATTTGTGTAGGTCACTAGTTACGGGGCTGATGCAGGTATCAGAAGGCTTACTTGGAGTAAATCTAAATAACTTGTGGGACAAATAAAGCATTTCACGTAAACGCAGGTGCTCCTCGCTTGTTAATATGTGAAATGTGCCATCGGCCTTTTAGCATGTTTGTGTTACTTAGAGCAGGAGAATAGCATTTAAACAGCTTCTGTACTTTCACTTTAAGTACCTAATAAAGCAATTGTAGAGAATGAACATTTATTTGGTTGCAGCAAGAGACACCATGGACCCTTCGAGCTGCACTATGCTGATTACATGGTCAGTGAGTTGGCTGATATTTCAATGAACAGCAGCTTTAAAAAAAAAAAAAAAATCAATAAAAATCAATAACCAGGCACAGGCCTTCTTAATAGAATTAGTGGATTCAATCTCTGGAGATTTGTTAACTAAGCACTGCAGAGAAGGTGTGAAATCATCAATAATTGCCCGAGTAATTATAAGCAGTAAAACAATAGTGTGAATAAAGAGATGACAAGTGGATTAATTGCATTTTGCATGAGCAGTGATACTGCCAGTGATCATCTGTGGGCTCTTACCGGTAAAAAAAGCCTTTGTGCAGCACACGGCTTGAACAGCTTCTTCCACTCCTCTGCGTCACCCACTGAGAAGGTGATGGGGTAGATGGTGTATTGGAACTTTGCAGCAACAGAGCGAGGCCATTGCTTTAGCTGTGAATGCAAAGGCAAACATGTTACAATCAAAGCTGAAGAAATGCGACCCCGATGAGACATATATAATATATTTATATTCATCATTAGCATGCACAAAAAAATTTGCATCCCCAGAGTGTTCTTAACAGCTGATGTAACAAGTACATTTCTCCATCATGAGATCAATAAAGTTCTATCCTATCTTATCTTATCTTATCCTATCCTATGTAATCTAGGTCATCTGCAGTTCTGAGCTTCATTAATCTTAATCTGAGACAATTTATAATGCATATAATTTAGGTGTTTTTTTCCTTTTTAAGTCAAGTTTATTTACAAAGCCCTTTTTTTTGTTTACAAAGCGTCTTTCTTTTTTTCCAAGATTCACAGCTACACTACTTTGCTGATGCTGTATTTCCACAGAGGAGTTACATATTTGTAGACTATCTAATCTGCAAGACAATATTGCATTTTTAGTCCTATATATCATTTAAAAATTATTGACTATTGCACAGCAGATGTTTTTTGCTCAAACAAAATGTCTTGCAACAGATAAAGATAATCCATCTAAGATGTGTTAAGTGACTAATAAAAACACAGTAAAAAACAATGAAGTCATGCTGTACAGTGTCATTTGTCCAAACTCGCACAGCTGTTCCTTTTAATACAACCTCCTATTGAACTATAGGCTCTATCAGTTTGACATTTGATCCCGGAAAGTGCCAATATGATTGGCAGATATTTTGCATAAAGAAGAATAGAACAGAAGATCCAAATCACAGCTTCAGCATTAAGAGAACGTCTCCTTGAAAGGTACACAGCATACAGTACAGCATGTTCCAGGGCAGCTGGAGTTGCTGGCTGCCACATGGGATCTTTCCACATATGGGAATCATTCACTTGTAAATTAGTGGTTTAAAAAGCATTTTCATGCAATACTGCAATAGTTTTTAAAATACGCATGCATGAAAGTGCTCCAACTTACATGTAGTCCGCCGAATGCTTTTAGTTTTTATGCTTTCTGCAACTGTGAAGCACTTTGAATTGCCTTGTGTATGAATTGTGCTCTACAAATAAACTTGCCTTGCCTTACTGTAATAGTTGACAAATAAAGGAAGGAGGTGGAATTTCTGTTGAGAAATAGGCATAGAAACTAGGATGAAATGCCATTTGTTGACCATTTTTAATGGTAATTACATTTTCATATTCCAGATTAACTTTTCGCAAGCATGTTTGGATACAGTAACAGTTCAGCACAAGGTAATGAGTACAAACTGGTATACATTGGATTTTTGCATTTTCAAACTGGAGTTGCCATAATGACTACGATGATAATAATCGACTGCAAGTTATAGGAGTGGTGTAACTAATCAGAATGATAGCAGGCGCTGCTGCAGAGGTGACTTTGAAGTGGGGAGCGGTGCTGGGGCAAAGCAGGGTGTCTGAGTGATATATTACGCCCCTGCTTCGAGATAAAAGGGTTATGTGTCTGTACTACCGGGAGTCACGGGGGGAGTTAAAACTGCTCTGATCTTGTCATCTACTACACAGCAAGGCAGAGCTGTTTAACATGCACAACACAAAATCTGAAATCACAGGAACTGAAAAGAACACACATCTGCCGCTTGGGAAAACACTACATGCCTGACAGGGGAAATCACTCACTCCAAAGCTTTACCCACTGACAGGATCTTACCCTCTCTTCAAACTGCGGGGCCAAGGGGTCTTCTGCAAATATGTGAAACTTGATCTTCTTCAGGCTGAAAAGGATGGCTGATTTAACCATGGTAAGGGTTTCGTCCAGACGATTCCCACAGGCCACCACAGCCAGGTGCATGCCCTCCTCCACTCTGCCCCGCTTGGCCGCAGGTCTTCCCACATTGCTCTGTTGTTTGCTAGAAATACCACAGGGATACAAAGAGGAGCAATGAAATGACATGCGCATGTTGAATCAACATGGTTTCTTCACTTTAAAGGGGAACACACATAAAACAACAAAAAGGAAGTAAATCTATGTAACATTTTGCCTGCATTAATCCACACTAAGCCATTTTAAATGAGCGTCAAGTACAGTTGTACTGCATTTTGATCATGGTAAATGGACTCAGCTTATATAGAGCTTATGCACTTTTATCAGAATGTAGTTCATGAATGATAAAATGCCTAAGCTTAAGTAAGACGGGACTGCACACAATTAATCTCAATTTGAATGGCTGCGATGAGCAAATCACACTGCAATTATTTAGAAAGCACAATTTGCAAACTCAAACTGTATTTTAGACCTATATGTTCTATAATCCTTATTCTTTACTTCAAATCCAGCAAGGTAATACTTTCACTATTTTAATATGGAGATAACCACTAAAATCAAATGCTGCGCACCCAATAATAAGCACATTAACGCTAGGTTTTAGTAAGGTGGAGGAGTATTGCAGTAGTTTTTATAGCTTTTAATGGGTCAAGGCCATGGGGGGTACACTGTTGATCCGACTGTCTCCTTCATAATTCATCATCAACAAATGGGACGAGACAAAATTAACTTGTTTTGAAAATACAAAATACCAGTAACCATGGCCTAATTTCTCAAAAAACACAAAACAAATTACTGTAGGCCTATTCCATTTCACAGGTACAGAATACTACAAAAATAACGCAATTTTCCAATCCGAACCTATAATTGTATACTCGGTACACCTCATGACATTTCTATAATATAGAAAGATATATAGATGCAGTGGTGAAGAATAAGCTGATCACAGTTTCAGGGTTCATGACTTCAAATTGGATTGTTACTTACCTTTCATTGCAATTAAACCAATAACAGACATTTGGGATGATAAATAAATAATGCATCCAGCGAGTTGTTTCAGACCTGTCTAAGATGGTTTTAAGACATTATGGGAACCAAACGGCGAGCGTGGATGTGAGATGGGCCTGATGACAGTTCAGTATGAGCTTGCATTAACAGACCGACAGCACCAGCTGCCGCAGCTGCAAATCCCACATGACTCGTCTCAGCCAGGGCAAGGTGAACGCCTCTTGGCCAAGAGACGTTCGCCACAAAATTGATTCCACCTGTTGTAGTCTCCAAACAAGAGACTACATGGCCTATTCAAGCTTTTCATTTGCTATGCATTGGATGTTTAGCGTGTGCTTGTTACCGGGAGCATAATAGAGCAATAAAAGAAGAAGGAGGAAGATCAGAAGGTGGAGGGGGAGAAGGAGTTTAGATCTGGGTTGGACTACTCGATATTTGACTATATTTCATCATAATATTCATGGTTTTAATTGATGATACCTATTGATTCCTATACCATGTTTGGCAATTCCAGAACATATGCTGATACGTTTAGTATAATGGTTCAGAGGTCAGTAATCAATTATGTACAATATTCCGATTTAACAACCTGACAATAAAAACGTACACAAACCTGCCAATAACTGAACTCACATCAAAATAAGACGCAAAATGAACCACTCTCTTATGCATTACCAGAACACCTACAAATGTCAAAGTGCATGTTTTGCAAGTATGATACTGTATTACAACATATACAACAACAACTAAGATTGATAGTATGTATCACAATATCTATGTATCGCACCCCTAATAATGTTCTCATAATATTTAATACAATTCAGTATGTTCCATATTACAGGAGTGAAAATGACTTGACATGTTGTTCTGTCACTGAGAAAATCTTGTCCAGGAAACCCAATGTCTCAGGCGTGCACATTGATTAACAACACTGTGAAGGCGATATGCAGGATGTTTACCGCACACCCACCTGTGACCAAATGCATCAATTCTCAAAGGCCAGCAGAAATTGAAACCCTTTCTCACACCTGTCAACAACACGCACTGGCTTGTCACTTCATGCCTGCTCCACACAAAGCTATTTCAATTTCCCTGACAATCCCAGTGGTCACTCACAAGTGCAGAGACATCGAAATACGAATGGTTCATTATTTTGCAGTTTGGTCTCTCAGCTGCAAAATCAATGTATGATACGATGTTTTGTTAATTGATAGTCGGGATTATTGTCCAAAAAATCTGGATTATAAATCCAAAAACCTCCGGAAGCATTATTCCCTGGAATGGAGTTTTTGTCTGATGCGCAGAGCCATTGTTAGGTTAAAACCCTCAGTAGGGTAACATTTGCACAATGGCAGAGCTTGAAACTAAAGCCAACACCATTTCCTTTTCTGACACACAGAGCTGCTTCTTAAGAACACGCTCAAACTAACCACTGGAACAGACTAATGGAGCAAGAATAATAAGCAAAATGTGAACAGATAAACTTTTGTTCAGAGAAAAACAATCTCTTGCAAATGTCAAACTGTTTTCATCTCTAGATTCAGAAAGCAGGGAGTGGTTTAAGTGATGACAATGTCAAAATGTCAGAACTGGAAAATGCAAAGTATATTGTTTTAATCCCTGCTATAAGAGTAACCCAACGACATGAATATATGACTGTATGTGTATGTGATGATGAGTATGTGATTACAGTTTATGTGAGTAGCAAGAAAGTCTAATCCTTAATGACAGGGCGGGACAGTAAATTGCAATTTGAATCAAATGAAAATCACATTATTGCAATCAGCAAGCGTCTCAACAAATGGATGAAACAGGATGGATGCATATTGCATTGGCTAATATTGAGCTCAAACTAAAGTATTTTCATGTTGCTCTAATTTTAAAAGACATTTTTGCTACTATATCCACCTCTGAAAAATGTACCGTGACATATAGGAGAGAGTGCTGAAAATTGAGAGGTGGGCTGCAGTAGCGCCGTCTCCAAGCCCGGCACCCTGTTTTTTCTGCATGGCTGAAGGACAATGATGAATCACACATTAGGATGAATGAGAAGGTGCAGAGAAATCTTGGGGGCTGCGCTCCAAAGCCTGACGTGCTGTAGGGGTGGGCGATATGACAAAAATAGAATATCAACGATTTTTGAATTATAAATTTAGGATTTCGATTTTATAATGTATATATTTTTTTATAATGACAAAATTACTTAAATTACACACTGAAGAAGAACAATACTACACTACTTTATTCAACTTTGTGATAATCAACACAGCAGTAATAGACTTGGACCTAAAGCAAACTCACTTTATAAATGAAAAATACAATACAACTCCAGATAATAAAAATTAAGTAGAAGTAAGTTAAAGAGTAAGTTTGGCAAATGCTTGTTGTTCGTGTCTGTTGCTGTTTGGCATTTTTTCTGAGACGTCTCTCTCATGACGTCGAGCTGCTGTAAATATAACGCTCTGTCGCTGTCGACCCTTTCACAATAAGAGTCTTATTAAAGCGATAACATGCAGTGACTTTTATTGTTTAACTCAAACAGGAAGAAGTTTGTCACCGAATTTACAATAATCAACTCAGACTGACGGTGTTTTTGGGGAACTTTTATATTTTCAAAGACATGGATAAACAGCGCATTTGTGAGCACGGTCCAGGATTAAAATTAAACAGATGAGAAGGATGCGGCGCCTACTGAACTGTAAGGACGAAGGACACGCTCGCTTCTTCGCACATGTGTCGCCATCTAAGCAGAGCAGTGGCGTTGCGGGGGAAAGACACTGACATAAATACCGCTGAAATAGAGACTAACCGCTGGGTTTAAAAGCTCCAGATTGAGGAGCCTGGTCGTGTATGCGACTGTAGAGGAGCGGCTCGCTGCCAAACGCTCACTGACGGTGAAAAGAGTCAACTTTGCTGAAGTGCATAAAACCGTGATAAAACGATCCCACAAATATCGTCATATCGCCCAGCCCTAACGTGCTGTTGATCAGACATTTTCCCAGAAACCCCAAAACCCAACCCTCGAGAAATTATATTATTATAGCATGCAACATAATGGCATAGCAATTTGCAAATGAAGAGTTTAATTGCAAAAATGTGTCTTGTTTTCTTTTTTTTATTAGCATTTGTTTTAGTTTTTTTGTAACTGTGCACTACATGAAAGTCAGTTTGTGAAAGTTGAGTTGGTTCGATCAAGGAGTGACAGTGACTCAATATTGTCATTGCATCAAGACACTGCTACACAAACACAAAATTATAACCATGTGTTAGCTTTTTAATAGCACCTTTTGTTTTTGTAATAGAACTCTTATTTCTCTGCATAATTAAAACAGAAATAGCTCTGTCTTGCAAAAAGTGCTTGGCGTGTGTGTTGAAACTTGGCGACAGACACGGCAATGTGTCGGCATATGGAAGCAGTCACAAAGCAGACAGAGAGAGGTGCTCAGAAGGAAAGTCACTGAACTGATTTGTGGCAGCGCAGAAAGAGAAGAGTTTTTGACTACAAAGCGACACAGTCGTTTTAAATTATGCAGGAAAGAAAAAAGCACTTTTAGAGATAATGTCAAAGGAAAATGAACATGTAAAGGCAGGAGTAAAGCAAAGGAAACACTGTCATCTTGTCACGTGCTGGACAAAAAGGAGAGTTCACTTTTTCAATGGAATACTTTGTACCAGTCTTTCTATGTTAGGACTTTCAAGTGTGAAGATCAGACATCTGGAGGAACATGGGCCACTGGATCATTCTTTTGAAAATGCTATTTAGTAAGAGACAATTCTTCCACACAGACACTGTTGGTTGCCATTGCTACGGCTTTCCATTAGAAGGATGCACAGAATTATTGTGTCCTTGTAAATTACACAACCATTTGACAGTAAAGCATTAAGTAATAATTGTGCTCCACGTTGAGGTTGGTAAAGTTAATCCCCCCTTGTCATTTTTAGATCAACAGCAGCACACAAACAATACCATTAAAATATGCTTGTAGAAAAAAGACATGTAACTCCTTTGGCAAAATGTGATTTGCAGCTCATTATCCAAGTAATACAATTTGCTCATAGATTGAAACCATATCTTCTGTTCAGCTCCTGAATATTTTGGCAGCTCTTCCACTTTCTAATCTTTGGCTTGACACCTCACTTGGTAAAAAAAATCATAATAAAAAAGCCTTGGATCTGATCCCACCTCATGTCTATGATTTTCCCTCCACAGCTTGTATATTATGACTCATTATGGACATATTTAAAAGCAAGAAGACAATCAGTCTGACATTGAACAGTCACAGACAGAATCTACTCAAGCCAGCACTTTTCACAGCCAAGTTAAACCTCAACTTACTGCTCACAGGGAGAGTCCTCTGTCATGATGCAGGGGGACATTTTTATGGCAAGACATAATGTCACAGCACAAAAGTGACGGCTTATGGTGAGAAACGCTGCTTAACTCTATCTGAAATGACACAGCAAGGATTTGTCTCCACAGCTCTGCGCATGTTGGCTTTAATGCGGCAGAACAAAGGCGTTACTACAAGTTATGCCTGGCGTAAAATGCACATGAATAACATTTTAGCACGTTTCGTAAATTTACAGTGTGTATTGAAATATAAGGTAACCAATTTTACTAGAGTTTAAAATCAAAGTTTTACAAAGAAAAAAATAAAGAAAAAATGCTAAGAAATTATTTATTGAACGATAAGTGGATATAGCAAGTATTGTGACACATTTAGGGCCTCAGCTATGGATCAATATCAGCAAGCATGTATCTAATCAACTAGCAGGTGTAAAAACATCGGCACACGGCTCATCAGAGAAACATTGTTATGCTACGCACTATTTTACTGCGAAGGTACTGGTGATTTAAACGTGTTCTCGTTGTCATTGCCTGATTTGTATGACGAATGATTTTTGGTTTGTTCTTGTTTGTGTTTACCGGTTTTCACTGGGGAACAATACTGATTCACCGCAGCCTAATCGGCGAGGTGTTAATTAGACAACGTAGGATTGTGTGCAAGATGGATGAGGGTATGAGAATAGCCTTGTACATTTAAGAGAGACGTGTCTTATCTTCCGTCTGGTGTCAATATGCAATTGGTTAAATTCATCCTTCAATCTATATCTATGATGATGATGCACACCGCTAAAACACGATAACACAACATAGACTACATAGAGGACCCAAGGATAACTTTATCATCAATAATGTTTAACAGAGACACACACAAAAAAGGCCACAGTAACACCGCATTCATTAACCAACACAAAATAAAGATTATATTGCTTGAGGGCTCTCTGATGATGAGCTCATTTAAAGTATAAACACTCTGAAAAGCTGTGCCCATCACATACGGGATTGTTTATTATTTTAGCAATATCGTACGTGCAAATGTGGCAATATCCGTGCCATTGCAGGCTATTGTATCTGCCTGGTAGATACAATACCTGGACAACTGGAACTCTTCTGTTTCCGGATGCAGGAAGTCGAGTGATGTGTTGGGGGGAAATTATAACATTAGGACAAATAAAGCGCGTTTGTTAATTAGCTTTAGACTAAAACAGGAAAGGCCAAAGCTACAGGATAGAGCACTAGATAAGTATTTAGCAAGGGTTAATTCAGGACTAAACTAATACCAAATTAGGGCCAAGCAATGCTGAAAAAGGGCTAAATGTATGAACTATAACTACAGTGGATGTAACTAAAGTTAAACAATAGTAAAACATCATGATGATTTTAAGGCTAAACCCGTAACTGCTTTTTTCAGGATATTGAAAATGTGCAATACAGCCAAAGACAGCATCCTCATAGCAGTCTGTCTCTAATGCATTTCCAATCCTTTCTTTCAGCCTCCCGTGACCCGTTCCACCCCGTCTGCCTTATCAGCAGCGAGCACATGCGCTGGAGTGTAGTTTCTGGGAGGACGCAAAGGTCCCTCTCTCCACGTAACGCCTTGATGGCTTTTATCTACCAAACACTGTCCCGAGCCTTCGGTCTAGAGTCGCCATAGAATACTTATTATTGGCTGCAAAAACAGTCGGTATCTCAGTAGCCACGTTGTATGGCATTATTGGCATCCGCAGAGAGCAGACACCAAAGGGAATGTAGACAGGAATAAAAAGGCGTAATGAAATTAGCTCATCCTTGGACAAAAAGGGCAACGATGAGGTGATGGATGACAATAAATTTGAATGCGTCGAGGTTAGACTAAAGCTGTATCAACTCATTATGATTTAAAAGCAATTATTAGATTTCCCAATATATTACATGCCTTAGTTGTTATATATGGCATATTACAATCATATCAGATGAAACTCTTATGGGTTTACAATATTTTCACATAAACATTGTTTCCATAAGGAGATTTTAAGGTAATAATTCAAAGAATACAGTGAAAATGTAGCCTGCTTTTAATTTAACAGTTAATAAACCCTTTCGTTCAACCTTTTCGCTGGTTTGACAGTGTCCTGTCTGTAATCTGTTTTGTGTAAAAAGCGTGGGCCTATCTTAAAAGTATTATGTTGTCAACAATGTATTACCATTGATGTCTAGGTGCCCTTAAAACAGCAAGTGGATGAAATCAGATCAATAAGCCTCTCGGGGTCAAACAACCAGACGTTTTTGCATGATTTATGACTGCCATGCCACGTCCCAGATGACCAATCTTTGCAAATACTAGCCCCCCCCCCCCTCTCACCTCTTTGCCTTGGCCACTTTTCTGATCGCTTTCTCCTCTTTCCGTGGCTTGGGTGGTGGTTTATTCGCCGCAAACTTGACTGCAACATCACGTCCGAGCGCGGATGGCGACGGGGAAGAGTTGAGCTTCTCTTGCTTCAACACCACAACTTGTTTCAACAGGGGCTCGTCTCCAGCGCTGCCCCCTAAGAAGTACAAAAGTAAGAAAACTCCGAGGCACACGGCGAGCACAAGCACTCTGCAGTAGATCCGCATGGCGACGGCGACTTGTTGCGGCGCTCACGTCCATGATCCAGTTGACATTTTGTTAGCGCTCCCCGCTCCTCGCCTCGCTGTGCAGATGATGATGGACCGTCCGCCGAGGACTACACGCGCCGAGGGGCGGGGCTAGAGCGCAGGCCGTAATGTCCGCAGAAAAGACGACGACTGTGTTGCTACTATGTCATAAACGCCGTGAAACTTTTTACTCTGCTTCTTATGGATACCGTATGACTTATTATTTGATTGAAAAGAAAAAGCAGTAGCAGCAAAGCTTTTAACAGACATCAAGACTGATTTCTACAGGTCGTAGCTGAAGCATGGTTGCCAACTTTGTCTTCGTAAAACATCAGACGGCATTAGTAATGTCAATAAGTGAAACGCAAAACAGTGATTTTCTCATGGTTTGTACGGAATGTCTTTAAAGGACATTTGTCTTCTCAAGAGTCTACTTCTTTTTTTTTTTTTTATGTATTTACTATGAGCTGAGCTGCTCTAAACTAAACCTAAAAAAAATGAACTAATTGGACTTCAAAATGGTTTCAAAATGATGATGATCATTATAATTATGTATTATGATCAGGACATGACGTTAGTTGAATTTAACCGATTATTGAGGTTATTGCATAGACTTAATAATGTTGGTGAATTTTAATAACCCCTACTTTTTGCTGCGCGTCCTGCCTGTGTGTTACGGTAATGAAACATGGACGCCGCATCACAGAGCCATAAGCATGGAGTTTGCAGCTCCTCGCTCTGTTTTCCCCAGTGACCAGTTTGCTTGGCGTATTTATGTCCTTCCTTTTAGGTTAATGGACGTTTCCGTTGTTTGATAACCACATTTGTTGCCGCTTGTGCAGTAACATAAGGCGGGGAAGACGTGCTGGCAATACCGTTAGCAAAATGCTACTGTAGCTGTCAACAACACGAGGAGGAAAACTCCACACACACGGACGCTGCTGTTTTCCCCTTTCATTGGACGTGAGTAAAAGTATCTCATTCAAAATCTACCATATAAAGGTGAACAACGGTATATTTGTCATTTTGACCAGGGATGTAGCCGCCTGGTTCATAACTTTTCTTTTACAGCCCGACACAACCTCACATGCTTTTGCCATGCTGCGGAAAAATCCCCTGGATTTCTGTGTCAGGACTTACTAGATGTTTACTCTGTGCAGATCTCTCTGCTGGTGTCTGGGAATAATAATTGAAAATAGTAACATTCACAGAGGCGCCCACTAGGTGGCATGCTGTAGTAAGCACTGCTTACTGAGCGGAAGGGGATTCATTCATGTGTGACCTATCTGATATGGACCCTGCGTTGTGTAGTGCTCAGTATCACACGGTGAGAGACTTGGCTGAATTTGGGACAAGGCAACGCCCGGAACCCATTTATTTCCTGACAGGGAGAATAAATAAAACGGCGTTAGCCTTTCACACATGTGCCCAACACGGCCTTTCTCTACAGACGTAGGAAACAGAGAGACCATAAATGTACATTACATACCTGACAGGGAGAATAAATAAAACGGCGTTAGCCTTTCACACATGTGCCCAACACGGCCTAAGAACATAAAAGGAGGAACAGAAAACACGTAAGTACTAAATAACAACAGGGATGACGATAAAACAACATAATAACATAAAAGACAAGATGAAACTAAATAGATGTAAATAATATTAACACGATGTCTTAGGATGTAAAGCTAGCCAACCTTTCTCTACAGACGTAGGAAACAGAGAAAGGAGGAAGAGGCGGAGCCTAGCCTATATACCGGCAAACCGGAAGTGCCAAGTGTTGGGACAGACAATCAAAATAAAAGACATACACGGCTAACATACACTGCCAGGTACGTACTAACACCGCGCCACGCAGTGGCGCACTACCTATTAATCAGGATTTTAAACAACCTTTTTCAACCTGTTACATACACCCCCCTAAAATTCTGCATAATAGGGGGCGTAAACCAAAAAGCAGAAAGAAGAGAGAAAAAAAAAAACGAACAAGAGTAACTCAAAAACCGGAATAAACCACCCCAAGGGATCACCCGGAGTAGAGCCCTACCCCGCGCGGGTTATGAAGAGTGCCGTTTACACCCCTCGTACTGCAGTGATACTCTTGAAAAAAAAAAATCTGTATTTACACTTCTTTCTCTAATTTACAGTCTTCTCAAAAGACCTTTAACAAAAAAACAACGGGGACCAAAGAAACGTACCCTCTGGAACAAAACATCTCACAAGAGAGAACACAGGACCCACAAACTGCGAAGAATCCCCTTCTATTACATTTTGCTCCTTCATCTCACAGATCAAACGAGCGGGGGGGTTAATCAATCGGCCCGCTCTAGTACGCATTGGCAACAGCTGTGTGTCTGCTACAGCGTCATGCGTCATCGCATCCGCAGGAGCTAGTTCTGAATGGCCTTCCAGAGGGGCGTGGTCACCACCACTCAGTGACAGTTGAGAAAGCGCGCCACTAGATTCTAAGCGGACAGAAGCGCTACCACACGGACCCAACGCCATGGAATCCCCGTCAGACTCAGCAAACGGATCAGACACAGTTTCCTCATCGCCTAGACCTGCTTCTACACTCTGGTAAGAACCATTTTCAGTGTTCAAAAGCCAGTTAATCGTCCTAGTCTCACTGTCCTGTGTTTCAACAGGAATTCCCGGTTCATCACCTGCTAATGAGGGGCAATTAGACGCGCACGGGCTCTCCACGTGGGATGAAAGGAAACTGACGGGGAGCAAAAGATTTCTATGTACTGTTTTGACTTTCTTAGTGTCAGGGTCTCTGATGGAATAGACATTCACGTCTGGTCTCACTGAAATAACTTCAAACACCGTCGAGACCCATTTGTCCGCAACTTTCCGCTTTCCTCTCTCTCCACGGTTTGCAAGTAAAACCTGATCACCCACGACGAGGGGCGCGCCTTTAATCTTACGATTGTAGTTTTCTGTCTGACGGGCCTGGGCTACCCTACTGTTCTGAAGGGCTATGCGCGACGCTTCAGCTAAATCACGCCTCAAAGCCGCAATAAACTCGTGGTGGTCGACGACAGGGGTACCCTCCAGCACGTGCTGAAAAACTATATCGACCGGCAGACGGGGAACTCGCCCAAACATGAGGTAGAAAGGCGCAAATCCCGTGGTCTCATGCTCCGTGCAATTGTAACAAAAAGTCAGCATCTGCAACATCTGAGGCCACCTCGCTTTCGACTGGGGGGGCAAGGCACGAATCATATTCCCCAGAGTCCTGTTGAACCGTTCTGTAATGCCATTCCCCATAGGATGGTACGGCGTCGTGTGCGATTTCTGAACCCCAGACAGTGTTAAAAGTTCTTTCATGAGACTACTTTCAAAATTTGCACCTTGGTCCGAATGTATGCGCTTTGGGAAACCATACACACAGAAGAAGTCATTCCACAATCGGCGGGCAACTTGTTTAGCCGACTGGTTCTTGCAGGGAAATGCATGTGCCATTTTTGAAAAGTGGTCAGTGACAACCAGAACATCAACGCATTTCTTGTCAGTTTGCTCAGCAGTCCAGAAATCGATGCAAACCAACTCCATCGGCTCGGAGGTTTGGATACTTTCCAAGGGCGCACGACCATGTGGTTCAGGGGTTTTACCTACGACGCATCTGAAACATTTCCTGACGTGGTTGATGACGTCTTTTTCCATCCCTATCCAGAAGAACCTTTGCCTGGCCAGAGATAGCGTCCGCGCTTGGCCCTGGTGACCCGCTGAGTCGTGGAGACCGGTGAGGACTTGTTGTTTCAACGCGCCCGGCACCACGAACTGATGGAGCGTCACATTCATTTTGTTGTCCCTCTTTGACCGGAACAACAATCCGTCTCTAACAGACAACTTCGGCCAATGTTTAAGCAGATTCTTCACCCCACCTGGCTCACGTGCGCGCTCACGATTGGAGGGTCTTTTTCGTCTTTGTACGTAATAAAAGACTCTACTCAGGGTATTGTCCTGTTCCTGCATGGACACAAGCTGGCTCAATGGAAGTGAAGGACTGTCGGTGATACACGCTAGCTGCGGGACATCAGCACATGTGACATACAATGGGCTGGCACTTCCTACACTATGGACGCTTAATACCGCTTGTACTTCGTCGAGAGACAAAGAGGGCTGTGGGGAAAGCGAATTGGCGGAGTCCCCAGACTGGTCTACACGTTGGCAGTTGTTAGTGCACCTAAACGCGTCTTGGACTCGCTGGTCCGCTAACTCACTAACTTGGGCGAGCAGGTGAGAGTATGGTTCAGACACGAGACGGTGAGCCACGCAAGACTTAACAAAAGGCTCCCTACTAAGTGCGTCAGCAACTACGTTCTTAGGGCCCGGGACATAGTTAAGATCGAAGTTGTACGCCGCTAACTTCGCCACCCACCTCTGTTCGCAAGCGTCTAGTTTGGGCTTAGTCAAAATATAAGTCAGTGGATTATTGTCAGTCCAAACAGAAAAAGTCCTTCCCTTTAACCAATGGCCAAATTTGTCGCATACAGCCCACTTAAGAGCTAAAAACTCCAAGCGGTGAGCTGGATAATTCAACTGTGCTTGGGACAAAGTTTTGCTGGCAAAAGCCACAGGTCTGGCGATCTTACTGCCAGGTGGCAATTGCGAAAGAACAGCGCCTATCCCGTCGAAAGAAGCGTCAACAGCCAGAATAAAAGGGGCATCAAAATCTGGATGAGCCAACGTCACACTGTGTATCAAATCGTATTTGAGGGTTTCGAACGCTTCCCTACAGTCGTCAGTCCAGTCAGTGGGGGTCAATCTCACTAAACCTTTCTTGAACTTAACCTTGGGAGGTCTACCCTTTTTCTCGGGAGTGGAAGGTTCTGACACGAGACTAAACAGGGGCCTAGCCTTGGCCGAACAGCCTTCAATAAAGTGGTGGTAATACAAGGCCATGCCTAAAAAGGACCTAATCTTTTTAGCACTGGGGGTTTTACCGTCTGCCTCCATGAGGTCCGTCTCTCTAATATCCCCAATGGCCTGGACTTTACTGGGGTCAGTTTTCATGCCCTCTTCGCAGACGATGTGGCCCAAAAACTTTACAGAGCGCCGGAGGAAATGACATTTCTTGGGGGAAAGCTTAAGGTTGTTAGCAGCTAACCGCGAAAATACCATCTCTAACCGCTCTAGCGCAATCTGTTCGGACGGCGCAAACACCATTAAATCGTCCAGGTAACACAACAGACTGGTAAAGTTTTTGTCACCGAAGATCGACATCATCATGCGCATGAACGTCGCGGGGCTGTTGGTTAGTCCTTGAGGCATTCTGTTATACTCGTGTAGCCCGAACGGGGAAGAGAAGGCGGTGTATCTCTTGTCGTCCTCGTGTAGCGGGACGTTGTAAAACCCCGAGGTGAGATCCATGGTGGAGAAGAACACATTGCCTCCAAGCGCCGCGAGCGCATCAGTCTGGTGGGGCAAGGGGTGTGCATCCTTAATCGTTCTTGCATTAAGCCACCGAAAGTCATTACAGATGCGTAAATCACCATTGGGTTTCACGACGAGGACGAGAGGAGACGCATACTCGCTCTGTGACTTCTTGATGATCCCGACTTCCTCCATCTCGTTCAAAGCTGTTCTCAATGTTTCGTAATGGCAAGGAGGGACACGCCTGTACGGAAGTCTGAACGGCTTGTCATCCATCAACCGGATTCTGTGTACAAAGTCTTTCGCCTCTCCGCAATCCATCTTGTGCCTTGAGAATGTGGAGTCGTATTGTCCAATCAGATTGAGTAGCTTGTTTTTCCACTCCAATGATACTTCACAAGACGTGATGTCAACTTCCGAGAGTCCCATGTCCATGAGAGTCTTATTTATCTCTTCTTCAGTTTTCAAAACCGGAATCTCCGTCGTGCGCTGGGTGTTTGACTGAACTCGTTGTGGCTCCGGTAGATCCTGTACTGACAAACTGGGCGAAACGTCCACGAGTTTGGCGTTTTTTTTCAGTACCAGTGTTTTTTCCGTGGGGTTAACAATTTTAACGGGAACCCACCCATCCCCATACAGAGTGGTGACAACCCTCCCCACCAAGATCTGCGCTGGTCTTGTTTTGGATCGAGTAGGTTCTACGATAACAGAGCTCCCTACCGCCGAAGCATCTACAGATGGTAATTTAGCCCACACTAAATGTTCAGTCAAAGGCTGCAGCGTGACACACCTTTTTAATTTTGCAGTCCCAAAATCCAAAGGCAAGGTGTCCGGACGGTGCACTGTATGGGACAATAGCGACAGCAGCTTGGGTAGCTCTTCGCCAAAAGCCCCCATCTTACTCGAGTCTATTGCTCCATTTTCGATGCGCATCATGAGCCATTTCAGGACGTTGCTCCCCAGGATCATACTGTCGGACTGGCCTGGTACTACTAGGACTGGGACAATGACTTTGATACCGTACACTAAAACAGAGAGGTCGTACAGAGCAGTAGGCATTACCGGTTGACCTCCGCAGCCCACGATGACATACTCATCCGCTCGCTTCCTGTCAATCTCCGGATAATCCTTCCTCAGCATAGAGTCAGTCTGTTCGCTAATAGTGCACGCCATAGACCCACTGTCCACTAAGGCCTTGATGATATGACCGTTGTCCAGGATAACGTCCGTGTGAAACAACGAGTCCGTCTCTGAAAGTCTTTGCAGAACTTGTACAATCGGTGTCTTGCCCAATGGCACCTTGTCACTATGCTGTACGCGGGCGGGCTCGAACTGTACTGCACTGTCCATTGTGGGAGGTGGAGAATCCCCATCTGCGCTGTCCTCCCTTACACGCAGACTGGCTAGTTTCCCTGAGGCCCAGAGGGAGAAGTATTAACGCCCCGGGGACATGCGCGGCTGGAGTGGCCCTGCGCGTGGCATCGAAAACACAGTTTATGCTTCATGCAATGCGTATACGCGGAGTGAGACACATCTTTGCAAACCGCGCATGGCATGCTGTTCAGACCGTCCGTCTTGGGATACCGTGTGTCTCGACGCGGTCTCCTAGCAACCTGGGCGCCATCTTGAGTTTGCGACAGAACCCGTTCCAACATGGCGGCGAGTTTCTCAAACATCGAGTGGTCGGTTACGTTGGCAGCGGGGGGTACCTCAGCGGCAACGTCACTTTTATTCACAATAACTGTGTTCATTACACCGTCTTTTCGGGAGCTATGTTCTAAATGGTACTCGTCCAGCACCTCCTGGACATCGCGAGCCGACCACTTATCTATAGTCTTAGACCGGAATGTGTAAGAAAGTTCTTTGTTCGGACAGTGTCTTATGAATAAACGGGTGACGTCCCCCCCAGGAATATCGGAGGATTTCCCGAGCCCTGCAAGGCAGCTAGCGGCAGTGTCCGCAGCATTGTTTAACCGTAACCAAAAATCATACGGGCCCTCGTTAGCTGTGGGGCGAATGGAGTAAAAATCAGCGAGGGGGACCGAGGAGTACAGACCGGCGCCAAAATGTTTACGTAAAAGACCGTAAATAGCTTCGGGCCCTTGTGTGGAAACCAGACCCCCATTTTTAAGTCCTAATTTTACGACATTTCTAGCTTTGCCTTTTAAATAGACAAGGACTTCCTCCGTACTGCACTCTACGGGGACATTACTTTTGCGGAGATAAACCTTCATTAAGTCCTCCCATTCATCGACGGCCAACACATTTGAACCATCCCCTCTAAACACCGGGGGCTCTTTGGCACCCTTTTCGACAAATGTGACATTTGACAGGTTTAAATTACGACTGTTCATGGAACCATAGGCCTGTGGAGGCGAATCAGGAGCCCTGGGAGACTCAGTGGGAGAACCGGACGAGTTCAACCTAGACACAATATTATCCGCCAACATATGACCCATCTGTTGCATCATGTCGCTCATCTGGTTTCCTCCCCCCACAGTTTCATCATCACCCACATGTCCCGTGCTGCACTTAGGCAGACCAAAACACATATTATTCACAACACGAGGCGTAGCTCTGCCTCGGGCAATACTACTGCCCACACCACTTAAAGGAAACGGAAGAGGGGACACCAGAACCCCGCGCCCCCTGCCGACCCTGGCAGGCGTGTGCTGCTCCTCCGATTCCATCTCGCGGCGTGAAGTAGACGCTGGTGTAGATGACGTAATTTACAGCCCCGTTGGTACGAGCGCCGAAAGCCACACGTGGCGATGGCGACCCCCAGTGGCGAGGCGACGGTGGTACAATGCACCGCAGATCCAACGTCGTCTGGACCGGTCCTAAACGGATGTCACGGCACCAATGTGACCTATCTGATATGGACCCTGCGTTGTGTAGTGCTCAGTATCACACGGTGAGAGACTTGGCTGAATTTGGGACAAGGCAACGCCCGGAACCCATTTATTTCCTGACAGGGAGAATAAATAAAACGGCGTTAGCCTTTCACACATGTGCCCAACACGGCCTTTCTCTACAGACGTAGGAAACAGAGAGACCATAAATGTACATTACATACCTGACAGGGAGAATAAATAAAACGGCGTTAGCCTTTCACACATGTGCCCAACACGGCCTAAGAACATAAAAGGAGGAACAGAAAACACGTAAGTACTAAATAACAACAGGGATGACGATAAAACAACATAATAACATAAAAGACAAGATGAAACTAAATAGATGTAAATAATATTAACACGATGTCTTAGGATGTAAAGCTAGCCAACCTTTCTCTACAGACGTAGGAAACAGAGAAAGGAGGAAGAGGCGGAGCCTAGCCTATATACCGGCAAACCGGAAGTGCCAAGTGTTGGGACAGACAATCAAAATAAAAGACATACACGGCTAACATACACTGCCAGGTACGTACTAACACCGCGCCACGCAGTGGCGCACTACCTATTAATCAGGATTTTAAACAACCTTTTTCAACCTGTTACACATGCAGCGTGGGACACCGTGCTTCTAAATCTTGTCATCAAGTACCTGACCTTGACTTTCCAAATACCACCAGGAAAGGGTCCTAAATCAGACTAAATTAGGAAACTGTTTCTAAACCAGATAAACCCTAGGCTTAAATGCATTACTAAAGCATTAGTAAAATGTATTACTAATTAAAAATTAACACATTCTAACATCACTGATAAGCCTGAGTACCACTTGAAGAAGCCCAAGTACAATTGCCACCAGGGGCACACTTTGAGAACCACTGCATTACCATGAATGTTATTATTCGTACAGGTCTGAGGAACTTCTGTGACAATGATTACCCCGGCGTTTGAGTTGATCCAAGATCCTGAATACCTCACCATCAGTATCCGTGTACCTTATACCAGGACAGCAGAGTTTGACCTCTACATAGATGGAAATGATTTTAAGTTTTTCGCCAAACCATATTTTTTGAGGTGAGTTAGACATCTGCCAGTGCCACACTCGATACACCAACCAACAATGCACTTTTTTTTCTTGGCAGGCTGAATCTTCCTGGAAGAATAGTGGAGGATGGGCGAGAAAAGGCCACATTCGAAATTGACAAGGGTAAAGTCACTTGTTGTTCAGGGGATTCAAATGATTGCTTTTGGACATATTGTTTGGAATTTGTCAAGATTTTGCCATGGATCTTTCCAAATAACAGCACCTCTTATCTCTATCGATCAACTGCCGAAATGTTCTGTTAAACATTTGGTTGACTGTTGACATTTTTGTTTGAGATCTCTATTTTCTATTTAAATCTAAAAATATGATGTGGATGTTTGTTTGTGCTTTAGGTGTATTCAAATGTAACCATGACATTGATTTAACTTGACACATTATTTCAAAATAATGTCGGGATTAAGGCTAATAGGTCTGATTACGTACTTTGATTCACAGCCGTCGATTGATCCCTGGGGTTTTGTTAGTTTGAACTTGAGTCTATCATTCAAGCTAAATTAACCCTCTGATCATGTTATTTCATCCAATTTTATGGGCCATTGGAGCCATCTGGCTTGTAATAATGATTACAGCCTACTGCTTGTAATGGCTGCCTTCAGTGACACTGGCAGGAAGCGTCTACAGACTCTTCTTTAAGTGTATGACAAGCAGATGATGAGCATGTGAGTTATTGGCATAGCACTCAGTGGTGACTCAGTGTGTCTTTGACATTCTGTTGTTCCTAATCCTCATCAGTTGTAATGAAGTTATCTTTATGAAGATGTCTGCCTTATGGACTGTGACATCTCGTTGTCGCCTGTCAGCATGGCCTCTGTCAACGCTCTTTCTAAATAAGCTTGTACCATCTGCTAATAAAGCGCTACTAATGAGTGTCCTTGTTTCATCTTATAATGGGCAATCATTAAGATGCTTCTTTCAGGCTGTCCCTTTTTAGAGGCTACCATCTTCAGAAATTACTCAGCTTTCATTGTAAACCGCTTCTTAAACACTGCTGCATTTATATTTTTATGAGGTCTCATGACAATGTACCGTCAAATTATCGCTGCAACCAAATTATTTAAATCATTTACATGTTATAGGCAAAACTTGAGCAACTTTATAGAATATGAAGGCAGCCGGCCTGGTTTCATCACCATGCTGGTGAGGTTGGCCCACAGTAATCCAACTGGACTTACACCTGGACACAATTTCGTTGTATGGTTTTGCAATGACAAATAAAGCACTTACTTACTTGTATTACATTATGCCTATCCACCTTATTCCTATGCCATAGTAAACTATGTGTTGTTGGTTCTAGGTCTCTTCACTCTCCGTGTTGCTAAGGAAACAGCCGGAGAACATTTTGAAGGTCTTCATTTGCTGACAAGTCTACTGGCCCCAAAAGGGTCCCAAACAGCAAAACCATTGGTGGAGGAAGTTGCTGTCAGTAAGGAAAATTGTATATCTATATGTTTTTTTTTTTATTTTTACTTATACATTTTTGTTGTTGGTCAGCGCTAATAGCTGCGTAGTGTGTATTTTAAAAAGCAGGCTATAGATTGTAAATGCTGTGTTTAGGTATGTAAAAATAATTTGATATTTCAAATCATCCACTCGTTTAATATGTTTGATATTTTTGTGACAGGAAGGTAGTTACTTAGTGGAAGGACATAATTGACTATAAATCTGCTATGCTATTACTTTTAACATATGAAAGCACTTTTATAATGTGGCAATTCAATGGCCATTCAACCTTATTGATTGAGAATATGCTGTAGAAAGCCAGTGTGCAATGTTAAAGTGTCACTACTAAGTTGTTATGCTTTATTTTATACATCCATCCATTATAATCCATCCTTTTATAATGGTAAAAATGTAACTCTTTTGTCTGTTTACTGCAATATGAAGGTTCCAGTGCAGATGCAGAAGACGATGAGGATGAAGAAGAGTTTGACTGGCAAATTGAGCAGCATGTTTACCAGGAAACGTCTGAAGAGCAGCTGGAGCAAATGCACACATATGGTTTTGGCAATCAGAGAGCTGGGGTGTTCACACGGCTTCAAGTATGGACATCTTTAAACTGTATTGACGTTACACAAAAGAAATGATTGACACTAATATTCTAATTTCATGTTCACAATCAGGAAGAACTTACAGATGTGATTGACATCAAAAACCCAGAGGGCACCACAGCTGCGGAGAGGAGACAGGCCCGTTTAGCGGCAGAGATGTTGGCGTTCTCTCCAGACCATTTCCTGTGAGATTAGCAGTGGTGCAATGAACACGTTTGTTCTTTGAACTTTGCATGTAGCTGTCCACTCCCTTCCACTTTTCATTTCAGAGCGGATTTATTTGAGAACGATGAAATAAAAGGACTGTTAAAGTACAAACCGTGGTGGACTAAGCTGAAGTGCTCCTCAGTCCAAGAAGAGGCTGGTGAGTCGTGTTTCATTTTAAAGCAACATTACAGTTTTGATTTACAGTGTAGCGCCTTTGGTTGATTTTAGGCCACAATTGTTCAGTTGATGATACAGGCATAACATTTGGCACAGATTTTCTCTACACGTTACATTAAAAAAAAAAAAAACATGCAAGCCACTTCAAACTCAATTTTGTTAAGAGTGGAAGAGGAGTCCAGTGGCGACCTGTGAAGCTCTGAACTCCGTGGTCAAGTGGGTTTAGGCAGATCTGAAAAATACTGGTGTTAAAACCAAATATTAACATGTTGATCCCAATTTGGGCATTTTCACTGAAGGGTGTACTCACTTTTGGTAGCACCGTTTTGACATCAATGGCTGATGTATTTTGAGTGAACATTCAAATCACACCGTTACACAAGCAGGACACACTTTTCTATTGTAGCAAAGTGTAATTTTTTCAGGGTTGTCCCATGAAAAGATTGAATGAAATATTGGCAGAATAGTTAGGGGTGTACTTACTTTTGTGAGATACTGTATCTGTTCATTACACGTCTAATATATTTTGGTTCCAGGACCCATAAACCTGTATTTTAGGACCTGCTTCAGTCTTCGTTCAGATGAGGTCAAACACACAAAAAATATTGTGAAGGATCATGAAATTTGGTACAAAATATACTGACATGATGTTGATCATTATTAAAAAGCGTGGAGTTTTTGAACATTCAATAATTACCTGTGATTTATCTGCATGTTGAAAGATCAATTTGTCATAATAATGTGCCTATAAATGGTTCCAAATGTGTTGTTCTAGACTTTGTGTCTGGTAGGCATTGACTTGTTGCAATATTCCAATTCCCAGTGGATGCATTAGTCCTTTGTCCAGTCTCTTCAGAGGAAGGTCAGAGCTCAAAGTGTTGGCTACAGAGCAGCCTGCAGGGTACATCAACAGGAAAGACTGCACGTGTCCAATAGACAATGAACAAGGTCTGAGCAGGCTTTTTGCTTTTTTATTTTTTTCTGTGCAATGGCTGCTATTACTGACAACTTGCAGCTTCTTGAACATTGTTTAACTATATCTTAATTATTTGGTCGGTCATAGTTGCGTCAGCCTCTCGCCCTCTTGAGTGGCTACTAATGGTGGACAAGACCTCAGCATTGTGGTAGTAATCTAATCCCTCTCTGTTGTGTCTCTCTAACAGGCTGTGGATTCCTACACTCCCAGTGCTTAAGCAGATGCTAGGCTCATATCCACAGCTTATGTTCCCATGTGGCTGTGGCAGACTCGAGAGGGGATTTAGATTAAACAGATAGCATTATCACAGGAGGAGCACGGCTGGCTGCGTTACCACCAGCGCACTGGTCTGATCACAGATGAGTGGCCATCAGTCAGCCTCTCGAAGGCCATTAGAGCTGATCCTGGGCACAGCATTAGGATTCCCCTGTAGCCACGACAACTCGCGCTCCGCTCATTCTGTATTCTGAGAGAGTGAGTGCCGCGTTTAGTAGCCCCGGCGCAGATAAATGGCCTGAATTAAACTTAATGGCTTGATGGACAGCTTGAGTAGCATTAGCCTCAGCTCAGCGTGAACCCTTGTCGGTCAGGGTGATTTTAGTGGTGTGTAGACAAATTTATTAAAACCAAATTTTTACTGTTTTACATTGAATGCTCTTTTTTGTTTTTCATGACCAAAAACAAAGAAGAAACTGACCCCTGCCAGTACTGGCGGCACACAGCTGTCCATGATCCCTGTTATCACAACCTGATGGGTTGCTCTCTTTACCTGCTGCACTTTGTTATGACTAACTTAAGACGGCTTTAGTTTCTGTGTGGCCTAATAACTTTTTAGATTTTAATCCATGTTAAGGAAATACCCTTGTGTGTATAGATAGCAAGGTCACTGCACACTAATTGTTTTCTAAGATAAAGATCATATTTCACCTTCACAGTGCATGTTTACTTTATGCCATTAAGCCATCTGGACCAGCAGAGAGAAGAGACGAGTCTGGCTGACACTCCAACTGGTAGATTTGGAAATTAATTTTCATCAATTGAAAACCTCGAATGTTGCTCATGACAGCTGGAATGAATAGGCTCCAGGCTGAAACACAAGACAATGGCAGTTTATGCTCACCACTGTGTGTCATTTTACACTGCTCTGCTTGTTTTGTGACATTAGCTATATTGGTTTCATTTTTCATTGTTTTGAATGGGGGAAAAACAGATGTCTTGCCAGTGAATCAATTGTGTTTCTAATGGTATATAAATCATGAATCATTCTCAAGTGAAAAAATGCAAACGGTAAATATGTTTGCTCTTTGAAACCTGAAAAACAACAGGGATTCGGATGAGCATATTCAGAACCTTTTTTTTCATCATCAGTGCATAGTGAGAGTTGTTGCTCTGCTTTTGTAATACGGCTTTGAGAGTAGTGTGTTTTCTGTGTGTATTGTGCACACCTGTCTCTGCTCCTGCCAGCTGAGGAGTCCTGCTGCACCTGCACGGTTGGAGCACTCCTGTAGAGCAGCGGAGAGCTGCAGGCTAACATTGTTCAGCAGGAATCTCTTCCTCAGCACACCGCTAGTACAGTGTGAGGTTCATATTCACCCCAGCCCGTACACTGATGATTCATGGCCCGTCAGAGGTTCAGCACTGGGACTCCCCTCATGCAGAGAAAGAGATTGCTTCGAGCTGTTTTCCAAGCTCCTGCGAGGGGAGGAAAATCAGTTGAGCTACAAGCTCTTCCTAAAAACCCTCAGCCCTCTTTTCAATACTGAATGATGCAGAGCGATTAAATGGGATTGCAGTCAGTTTGTGTCGCACCATTAGGTTTGCCACAGATCCCCATTAGGCAGATGTCTCTGTCTGAACAGTTGCTCAATTTACAGTGTTGAATTCAGGAGATTGGTGGGTGATCCCAGATATGGTAATGTGATTTGACTCGATAAAATATAAAAATTTTAATTCATCAATGATTTATGCCGGACTCTAATTTACTTTCTATTGAATGAGGCAATAACTAGTGGAGAAATTAACTTGTTGCAGCAGCTCCTAAAAAACTTAACAAAATCCAGACAGTTAAAACATGCGCAATCAAAGAAATAATAATAATTTACTAAAATAGTTACTTTGCGCAAAATCATATATATATATATATATATATATATATATATATAATCATAAAAAGTAAATTAACATTGCAAAGCACAGTAGGACCCAGAAACGGACTACATTTTCAGTAAGCAGTGATAAAGTGGCAGCAATGGTGGACTTTGCAGATATACAATTTCATTTTCTCTGCAAATTGACGATAAAACGGTTTATCTTTATGTAGATTTTATTTGTTTTTCATAATTAGATTTTGTTCATGTGTGCATTTTCTGGTATCTGAGCATTCTGCAAAGCGTTAACATGCAGCAATTTTAGTTCTGAAAATCTGCAAAGAACAAAAAAAAGTCAATAATTCACATGTCTTGAGTTGAATGTAATGTAATACCAAATAGATTCCACTCATTCATTTATATCCTTGGCATTGAATGTGTGCTGCTGTTCTTTTGCAGGTGTTTCATTCACAGATGACGAGAAGGAGCAGATGAGGAAATTCAACAACCGTTCGTACCTGCTTGACAAAAGCGCCCGTCATCAAGTATGGCTGAGCCTAGTGGACATCCTGCTGGCTTACTGCTATGAAGTGCGCTCCACCGAAGGAGAGCACAATGTGAGTGGTATCAGTGAAGAGGCAAGCCTTCCTGCGCTGCACTTAGCCCCGGATGACAAAGCCCTCTATCCCCAAATCCTTTAGTCTCCCCTTCTATTCCATTCAAAGCCTTAAGAGATTACAACAGATCCCACTGCTCAGTCCAGGCCTTTTTGTGTCACTCTGATAAAGTAACCGAACAAAAATGGTTTCCAGTTTTTGTACTTGAGAATGTCGACCTTTTCTTTTTAGAAAATCTGACTGACTGCCACAGGACATAAAACCTTTTTGAGTTAATTTTTCATTGGACCAGCATTTTTTTTTGATTCAACTATTCTATCTCTTTTGTGTGTCAAATGTGTTAGAGAGATTTGCAATATTTGTTATCAGAACAGCACAAGACCAGAAGACCTTTAAAGCCACACTGCGTACAAATTTTACCCAATACATAAAATTGAAATACAAGCATTTATTAAATTACAGATATTTTCATCATTGAAAAATACCTCATAAATGTACAAACAAACGTGTGCCTTCGCTGTGAGGCAAGACATGACTGTAACTTTACCAGGAGCGGGTACGTCTCCAGCTCGTCTCCATGGAGATGTTGTCTAAAGGCAACAGAACTTGAGATTTAAACAGGTTATGTCCTCATCCAAACCATTCTTTGATTACCCACTGCAAAAATAGTATTTTCTGCTGGTCATTGGAAGCATGTACTGATGGCAACAATATAGTTGAAAATGTTACGCAGTGTGCCTTTTACTCATTAAGAGTCGAATCAAGTCGAACATGATTTAGCACCATTGAAACAACTTTTCTGGGGCATTTGAATGAAGCACAACTTGCTTTTGGGATCTGAATCCTCTGTATTTCTTTACTGATACAGTACTACATTTTAGTTTGGACTACTCTACAACTACTTGATTATATCCACTGGATTTGTGCATTGTGATCATAGTTACGTTTGTTTTCGTCTCGACAGGTGGAGTCACCATGGACCACCCGAAAACTAAGTGGGACTCTGTGCTGGCTTGAGGTAGGCTTTTTTGGGCGGCACGGTAGCGCTGCGGTTAGTGCTCTCGCTTCACAGCTAGAAGGTCCCAGGTTCGATTCCCACCTGGACGGGGCCTTTCTGTGTGGAGTTTGCATGTTCTCCCCGTGTCTGCGTAGGTTTCCTCCGGGTACTCCGGTTTCCCCTACCACCAAAAACATGTACAATAGGCCAGGATGAATGGTGTGTGTGAATGTATGGTGGTGGTCAGAGGGACTGTTGGCGCGATGTGTGTAGTCGCGACACGCTTCTGTCAGTCTCCCCGTAGTTTACCATCACCGAGTGTGGAGTGAATGTGAATGCTCTCATGTAAAGCGCTTTGTGACCATGTCTGTGAAAGGCGCTATATAAATAAAGATCTTCTTCTTCGTTTTACATTAGATAATCTGTTCAATAGCGCACAGTGTATTGTTTTGGACTAGAGTATATCTAAAGTACTTGTTTCCGTTCAGTGATCTACTGTTTGTATTATATTACCACACCTCGCGGAGTCTTGCTACACATAAACCATTGCATTCGAAAAGCACAACATCCTTTTGCCAGCGTAGGGAAGTTTCCTCAGAGCATGAAGCCAGTTGCTGCCTGAGAAGATTTTCCACTACAGCTTACTACAGCAGGCCGGCTCCTTACAGTCCATCACTCAGCCCAGGCCACACTTCCTCATCACACCCCTCAGCTTTCACTTTCTGCACTACAATAACTTCCTCTATTTGACTGGCAGCCTGTCGGTGTGTGCCCATTTTTATTGTTAAAAATATATAGCCTTTTGTCCACATAAAATGACACTTGTATGTTTTTAACCACATGTTTCTTTTCTCCTAAAACTTGTGTAGTGCTTGCAATAGGTAGAAGCTTTATACTAAACCAGTTGACTTTTGGATTATACATATCTCTCCTCCTTCTCCAAGTCTTCGCTCCCTCCTCCCGTTTGCTGACTGTTTATTTTTTCCTCTGTCGACTGCGCTGGTGTGACTGGGCCCCCCCGCCCCCCAAAAGCCCCGCAGTAGCAGACTGTATACTCACTGCTGCTAAATAAGCCCTGGGGAGAACATGATCCCCGATGACACGCACTCGCAAGCCCGCAACACATCCTTAACAAGGCGCAAAGAAAGAGAAAATCTGTGCGTCTGTCTCCAGGCACCGGGTCCGTTAGCGCGGAGAAAGCGTGAGGCAGTGATTAAAGAGAGGCACCAATTAACAGGGCAGGCTTGTAGAGGTGTTTAAGAGTTGTGAGGGTATGTTTGCCAGCGCTATAAATGAGGAGTTGTTAGGAGTAATTAGCAGCCGCAATGCACACCAGTCCACTCAGCCAGACGTCTTGGATACACAATGTTTCATTCTGAGTTGAACATGAAGTATCTAGATTAGTAGATTGTGATCTTTGGCACGGCCCCTTTAGATCTCAGCCTGATGTCAAAGTAAATGTCGGTATGCCACTCTCTGATAACTATTAATTAACCTTTTAACCCCCACCTGAACGGACAATATTTTCTCCAGTTTGGCTTTACCCAAATCTGAAAGCTTAAAAAAACGAATTAAAATACAGATGAAAACGAGGCGGAAAACGCAAAACATGACAAAAAGGAGACGTAAAAACGCAACAAGTGACAAAAAGATGTCGTCCGGGGAAACAACAAAAATGCAATGAAAAAAGCAACAACAACAAAAAAACAGACAAAATCACGACAACATACGCGGCATTACTCTGTTGCTCTCCAGTCGAGAAGCTTTTAGATTTGGGTAAAGCCGAACTGGAGAAAATGCGCTCGGTTCAGACGGGGGTTAAGAAGCTTTAAGGCAGATTTGAACTGGCCTTTAGGTTGTCCATCGGATAACGCTGATTAAGACCTAATACTAGTTGTAGAACGCTGGAAAGAAAATATTGGAAAGTATATATATATTAGGCCCGTTTACACTGGTGGACCGTGCTTCACTGAGCTAGGTGATGTTTAGCTGAAGAAGGTTGGCAGTCACTTGTTTCGTTTGTTTACTTGTACTAAAATAAACCAAACGGCAATACTCAATAGTCCGTCATCTGTCACTTTCCAAATGCACAAAACAGACAAGATCATGTTAAATTGGCTGAATAAATAGATTTGGCTCGGCATGAATAAGAGCTTCAACAGTTTGCCCTTGTGTTTTTCAGACCTACAGCTCTCTGCCGGATGTCCTGATCTCATTTGGCCGTAGGGTTCTGTGCTTCCCTCTCTACAGACACTTTGATATGGTCTCTGCTGCCATCCGTGACACGGCTAAGATTCTACAGTTGGGTAAGTGCACAGCAGCTCATCATGACAGCTCTCAGGCAGACAGCGCAGCCACATGTCACATTATCACACTAACCTTTGACCTCAGCTGTCAGGTCATGACCCCTCAGCGTCTGCCCCGTGTTTTACACCGGAAATCTCTTTATCTGCACAGAATTAAAATGCCCATTTTCGTGTAAAGGAAGCCGCTTAGTGAAGATTAATTTCACTCCGCTGTGAGAACATGATAGCTGCTAATTAGTGTTAATTGATTTTGTCCACCCTGTGCTTTTTCTGAGCGCCGCTTTTATATGGAAATACCCCTCCTGTGAGCGCAATGGGAAGTATTCACTCTGCCGGAGTGGAAGTGCTGCAATCTGATTAGGATGAGCTAAGAGGGTTGTTTGACAGATCCCATGTTCACAGTGTTTTTTAGCAGACTAAAATACGAGCAGGCAAGTCATATTTCTGAGGCTGCTGAGCTAAGGAGAGGCCTTGCGTTTTAACCATCAGGGAGTAAAAGTGGATTAGGCAGGAACGTACCGCTGCCTTGCCTTTGGCGTCTCAAAGCCCAAAGTAATCTTTAAATCAAACGCCCGTGTGGAAAGCTGAGACTCAGCAGTGTAAACAGACTCCGGACATGTGAGGTCTGTGAGGATTTTAAAACTATAGTAGACAGACAATTAAAGAGGCTTTAAAGTCTAGATTAGTCTTCCATGTTGCATTAAGCCGATGATGAGCTGATCACCCCAGCCACCTACACTGTATAGTAGGGCTGAGACGATGCACTTTTGTCACGATTCAATACATATTGTGATTCTCAGGATCCGATACGTATTGAGATACAATAATAGAATTATTCTATCACTTTCACCCACCCCCACCTTAGGGGTGGGAGATAGACAAAAATTAATATATTTTTGCAATCCTTCAAAGAAATGTGTGCAAACTGGCAAAGAAGGTCCATTTGGTCTTTTGACTTGCTGCATCTGACCTATTATTGTATAGAATTACTAGTACATCAAGATATATAAACATTAGGGCAAGGCGATATGAACAAAAATGTATATCACGGTATGAAAAAGAAATATCAAAGCCTTTAGACAATAGGGCAAATTCATTTAAAGCTATTTCATTCTATTTATTCATCTAAATCTCTACCTTCATCTGGAAGAACATGGAAGACAAGATAAAATAATATTGCTACAATATTTGCAACTTCATCTCCATCACAGTGAAATGCTCCTGTAAGTTCACCTGCGTCAGAGCAGTTTACCTGTGTTTTATTGTCAGGAGACTGGGGATAGACCTGTGAGTATTAACGCATTTGGGACATGTGTTTGCCAGCAACACGAGTCAAATTAATTGTAGTTTTCATAGTTTAAAGGATCCAGTTTTTCCCTATTTCTCCTTTTCACGTCTCACCCGATGCACTGGGAGGCCGAGGCAGATGCACAGATACTCACACAGAAGGGAAAGAGACAGAGAGGGAGACGAGTTTGTCCTGGAACTTGCGTGAGATCAGAAGAAAACGGGTGAGCAGGATATTATTAGCCTTAACTGCGTTTGTATCGTGGTTTTATTCACCGTGTTGTTAGTTGGCGCCAGGCTAAAAGTTTGAAAAGGTAGCTAGCTAGCAAGGCAGTGCTACAACTTGTCCTGAGCCCTTTCCTCGCATTATGAGCGACTCAAGTGACAAACTTCATTCACATCATTAGATTCTTCATCTCTGTAATCGCTCCACGCTGCCATGTTGTTGTTGTGACTGTGTTGCGCGGGGGAGGGGGTGGCTGGCTCTCACCGTTACGGTAACCCACAAGGACAATGCGACAAAGTCCAAAAAAACTGGAGGTTTTGGAGGTCAGATTGTACAAATTATGAAATATTCGATATCCCAATTTTGCATATTGTCCAGACAACAATTTGGATGTTATCGTCTTAACGATATATCTCCCACCTCCTAATAAGCCTTTATTGATCTCACATCTCACACTCTCAAGGGCAACGCACACCAGAACGCAGCTCGCCACGGCACGTCCTCTGACGCGCCTCCATGTGGGATTTCAACACACACCGGAGCGCGCCACGTCATGGCACTTCAGAGGCTTTTCTCAAACCGTGCGGGTCTTTACACACGTGATTATAGACTCTTTAACTGCTTACATCATCAGTGACATCAGCTGGAGGCAGGAAGTGATGAAGAGAAATAAGATTAAACTAAAACTAGCAATTTTAAGTGTAAAACTAAAACATGTGGTCCTCTTGTTCTGACACCTTAAGCTATAACAAGAGGAATGACATTTGAGACGATAAAATAAGGTTTATCTGATATTTCCAACAACAGTTAGACATTTGTTTCTCCTTACTATGACAACAGCTACAATGGAAATAGATAGGAATCGAGCTTCCTGCCTCCAGCTAAGCCCGGGATGTTTACAAACAATTAAAGGGTCTATACATTCATCATGAATAAAAGAAGACACGTATGTCCGTGTTGTAAGAGAGAGAGAGAGCAAACCTGGCTCTTTTTTTGTAGGTCAATAGCGAATTGGCGACAGATGCGAGTTTAACATGCTTCCCCTGATGCATGAGCCCTGACGATGGTTTCTCTGTCTCCGCGGCTTCTCTCGTCCAAACAAACAAAGTTCACGGCGGTCTCCCTGTCTGTCACTGACCAGACCTGCCTCTGTGCCTCTGCAGGAGGATAAAAGCCTGTGTTTTCCTCTGCGGCTGGATTCAACAGATCTGAATCGTGGCGCGGAGTCCAGCATCGCCGCGCGTCCCTGCAACCTCGGTGTGCGTTCGCTCATAGAAAATAAAGGAGGCTCTTTTGCCGCGCGTCAAGGCGTTTCGGTGTGCGTTAGGCTTCAGAAACACTCAGGGTGTGCAGAATAGACCGGAAATGTGCAAACGATTAAACGGTAAATAATGGTATCTCATGTACAATGACTACCAAAAACTTTAAGGGGGCAAAAAGTAAAAACAGTAAAAAATTAAATAAACGGACTATAATAAAAGTCAGTAATGTCAGTATTAGTAGTGCATGTTTACAGTCATGTGTCCAAAGTTTATAAACCAAATGCCGTTTGACATTTATTGAAATGTGAAGATTGGAAAGTGCAAAATGTAACAAACTAGTGCTGTTACTGGAAAACAAAGAAGTGTATGATAGAAATGCTTCCAAACACTTGATACTTAATAAAGTACCGTACATTTCGGCCAATTAAGCACCTTACAATAAGCCGCGCCAGCTAAATGTGCGGCCAGGGCCAATTTGGCGCCCCAGGCAAGATTGAACTTTGGCCGGCCCTGTGTGCGGCCTTGTACACATACAGACCGCACTCGAATACAAGCCGCTGGTTTTCATAGTGCCGTGCATCTGCTCAGAGCGGCCCACGGCGCGGATGAGGAGGAAGAGACCTCACATCCCAGAGAAAGGTGCAGGGGCAGAGGGAGGGCGGCACTGCCGGCAGTGATGAACTGCAATCTGTGCAGAAGCAGTTATCAGATTGTTGAACAGATAAATATTTGTTTGACTGAGCGTTAGTTGTAGATGCTCATAAAGAAGTTGGGCAGTTCCCAAAAATGTGTAATGAACTACCGTAAATCCCCTGGCAGTGTAGCTTCCCAGTGTTTCTTTAAATGTTGTTTTGTCAGCTGCTCCATTTTTGGCTGTCAATTGAAGTGCCTGCAGTAGCAGTCATTCTTAGGTATTAGGAAAACAAACCAACGGCCGAGGAGAAAAAGTTACCCAGAGGTAAATATTTGAGGAGCTCTCTGACATGTGGCTACTATTGCCAAGGAGCACTTCTACCTACCTCAGAGTGGACTTGTGAGCGACCAGGAGCCTGAGGGATCTGCAGGATGGAAGTGTCCAACAGCTCCTCTGGGTCATACTGCGGTCATCATCATGTCACTGACAGATATTGCAAATATGTACAAGCTTCTGCAAATAGTTTGTCTAACTCTGTGAATATGTGCTTCTGTGGAAGTTAATCTTAATACACACGTAACCGGCATTATTACAGATAGTTACGGTACTCATTCAAAGTACCTTGGGTTTGTGTGAACCATAGTAACCTCTGTACTATGTAGAACTGCAACATTACTGTGAGATTAAGGTCCACAAACCAAGTCCTGCTGGAAGTCCCCAGAGACAGACCATATAAACACTGGGGTGATCGGGTCCTCTCGAACTACAGAACAAACTGCCCACCCCATCTCTGGCTTCACTTTGGCCTTTTTAATCCAGCCTCAAAACCAAAAAGACCGGCATACTCAGACATGCGGTGGCGTTTTATTATTGATTACCTGATTGATTGTTTATTGTGTTTATTTACACTGATAAAGACTCTCCCTGGGGTCCAATAAGGCGTACGTTTGACATTAAAATAACTCCATAGGCAAACACAGCACAGGCTTGTTTATTTATCACAGACAATTCTCTTTTCATACGTCGAAAACTAATAGTAATACAAAATAGTATATTGTTGATCAAATAAGAACCTGGTTTTGCCTTGGCTGGACATAGTTCTGTGTCACGTTTACTCTGAATCAAATGGTAAGCCGTCATGCACATTTTATATCCCTACCGTTCAGATTTACAATGCAATGAAAATAAGTTCTTTATCTGGTTTTATTGTTCTCCATAGGAAACAAAAACGATTTATTACATGTTCAGGATTTTGAAGTGAACAATTACTCTAAGGCAGATTAAAAAAACTGCTTATTGCGCGTTTTTCACTACATAAGTCATTAACACATACTTTCTTTATGGTGGGCATCAAAGCAGTGATGTCATACCCTTTTCCAAAGCAGCTCGCTGGGAGGAGAGGGTGTCGTTAAAAAGTTATATAAGGTTAATCAGGGCATGGTCATGGGGCCCGAATAAACCCACAGCAGTGATAATGATGCACACCAATTAAAACTGAACTCATTAGAATATCACGTCAAGTACATTTTATTGACTATTACACTTATTTCACGCACCTCCTGTGTCAAGACGGCAAGACTAACTACCAGAACATTATGGGGTGAATTTTTCCAATCATTTATTCTAGTTCAAAGGTGTTGTGAAATGAAGAAACATGTTGAATTTTTGTAAAATGAGTGAAGTTCAGCATTAGTGGCCAGCGTTTCTCTCTTGTGGCCCTGCACTTAAATGAGAACCAAATGTTTGTCTAAGGTTTTCCTCTCGGCAAGTGAACTGTTTATTTGGATTGGGGTTGGATTTCTCTGAACAATGCCAACCAGTGCTGGCACGATGGGGAGTTTTTGTTTCTTTAACGCTGAATGTTTGTAGCTATTTATATATTGTACATCGGTGAAGTGCTTTGCAGTATGTGAGCGGAAAGTCATTTGTCAAATGCTTTGTGTGTAGTTCCACATGTGCAGTGTTGAAAGCTAGTTAAAACACAATCCTCACTTGTCGCCAAAGTGTGAATGTCAACCATAAAACATGTCAAACAGCACCATGAGCCACACAATTCTGTTGTGTACAAGAGGGAGGAGAAGTCTCCCTATGATCATTTTACCACGATTGCTTTTACAAATATACTCTTTTCTTTTTTATTGGCCAAATCATGTTTTTTTGGTTTCAACTTTCCGGCATTACATTTCGCAATGGGCCTTTTCAAACGCTCGTGCTCTTGTTCTCGCAGATGACTTGTATTTAAACCTGCGCCTCTTCAAAAATGGTATGGATCAAATTACCGTGCGCCTCACTGGGATTTGCCTCTGATCCTCCACCTTGGCTTTTATGTATGGAACAATGAGCTCAAGGCTTTGGATGTGTGCAGTGTATGCCAGCAGCTGGAGCACATTGTCATCCTTAATACCGCTGCTCCAGTAACACTGTTTTTCCATTTGTCTGTGTCGTGTGCCCAGGGAGAGGCTGTGTCCTCAAATGCCTGCTCGATATCCACAGAGTCTTCAGAGAGAATGACCCGGCCTACATACTGAACGATCTGTACATCACAGACTACTGCATCTGGATCCAGAGGGTCAAGTAAGTTCATGCACACATGCAAGGCACACGCTTCTCACAACCCGCTCCAGGTTGCATCTGGGCATTGGAGTGGATGGAACTGAAGGAATCATTTGGTTCTGGAGCCAGGTGATTTATAGAGCTAGTAAATGGCGTAGGCTGCATGAGTGTGTATCATATGTCAGAGCGACGATCAGTGAGTTCACATGACATGAGCGCTGGTACTCATCATATCTCAGGTGGGTGGAATTACAACCCAAAGCCAAAAGTCTACATTCCTCTCCAAGGATATAGGTCGGATAGCTCTATTCACCCCAGAATTCATATTTCACAATTACTTACACATTTCAAGTGTAAGCCTGCGAGCGCATTGCTCAGTAATGAGCTCTGTTTTACTCTTGGCCAGGGTTCAACCAAGTGGTGTGCTTGTCTGGAAAAAGCCCAGTTGAAAAATGTGCGCCTGATGTTGTAGGCTCAGCGCCCAGATGCAGACACGATAAAAGGTCCGGGGAGATTTCATCCTTCTTTTTTTCCTATTTCAACATATTTGAAAGCAAAGTTGCAGTTGTTAAAAATGTGTGTGCCAATATTCACTAGCCTGCTGAGCCAGCCGCTCCTACGTTCTTTTCAAAAGGAGGAGCGTCTGCCACAATTCATTTCCACCGTTCGATTTTAGGACGGTCGCTTCACAGCCGTAGCACCTCCTGAAAAGACATTGCCACTCAATTACCCCATAACATTCAGAGCTTCTTCTATTTCTGAATTTACAGCATTTAAGCATCACCTGTTGATATGGCAGTGTCCCTTCATTCTTTTTCATTTGTACGTACTGGCATAAACCTCTGTTTGTTTTGATAAGTTCCTCTTATTTGCCTGTCACCCATGTTGATTAGAACTTGGGAAGAAGTTGACTCCTAGGTCCTAGACTCCTTTCTCTCTTTAGGATAGTGACATCTGTGTAGATTTACGCACATCATTAACAGAAGGTCCATCCTTGTCTGATGAAAAGCAGTAACATTTTGTGTTCACTGCAGTTGCCCGACACATGTTTTTTTGCATGTGTCCCTGAAGAGCATTTGACTTCTTTTGGACATGTCCACAAACCCAAAGACGCACGAATTTTTATTGGATCAAAATGTTATCACCTGCTAGTAAAGTTGTGAACAAAACAGTTTTGTATTACAGAACATTTACCCGACATGAAATGCTGGACGGGTGCTCTGTAAGGGCATGGAAGGTAAAAGTCTGTCAACTCAGTCTTTTAGCACTTGCGCTGCTCAGATTCACCTCTGCTTCCCCTCATTGTGGTTCATCCCATCAACAATGCAACCACATGTCAAGTTTGACACAGCACGCTGACTCCAACTTGGCCTTCCATCGATCAGTAAATGGATTAGCCCTTGCTCCAGAAGCACTGACTGGATTTGAGACTGAATTATTGCTTTCCTCCCTTTCAGGCTTTTTTTCCCCCCACCGTTAAGCGAGTTGTATTTTCCATCCCCTCCAAAGGTCGTGAGTGCTCTCGAGACAGTAGACTGAATATAGCAGCTTCTTCCATGACCACTTCAAACTGCCGCTGAGCGTGCTTTACTTGTTGAGGTGTGTTTGGGAAATGTTGCTGTTCGCGTTAGAGCTCAAGCCGCCATGAGATTTGCAGTTTTCACAGAGTAACCTCGGCTATCGAGACACGGCTTGTTGTGGCAGCCTCTTTGTGTTGTCTGACGGATTTGATGACAGATTGTAAAAGCTATGTTTTCTTCAGCGCCTGATATTCCCTTGTGCCGGATTTGTCATCCTCCGTTAAGTGAGTCGTCTCTGGAAGTGGCACGGTTAGATGAGATGTAATCTATACCCCCTGGTGCAGTGCTGTATCTTGTCACTGCTTGGCGCAGAAGAGCTGGGAGGCTGGCTGCGGTCTGTCACAAGTGACGCAACCATTAATGGATGCTCATTTGTTTGATTTATTTAATCTTCAATGTTGCACATATATTTCTCCTCCAGAAGTTCATAGTGAAAGCTGAGACAAGGATCTATAATTTACAACCTTGAAAAGACTTCAGTGTGATTTAATCCACATAGCAGGCTCTTCTTTCCAGCTTCCTTTTGACTGAAGTCTCTTTGCATTTACAATAAAAGTCAAGTCAACTGCTATTTAGTTATTATGTATGCACTGGTTTTGTTTTGTTCTGTTCTTGTTTTGTTTTTTTTCGTCTGGAGGGAACTCTGTTAAAACATACAACCAACCAAACATGCAAACAAGCAGAACAACTTGTGAATGGATTATACGTTGTGCTGAAAATCGCAATCCGCTCAACTTTAAAGATGCACATTGATGTCGTGTGGGTGTAGTTGCAACGGGGTGTATTAGAAAATGGAATATTCTATTCAATTGCTTACAGTTAAATTCAATTAACCTGCTTAATATGTGTGATTCAGATCCAAAAAATGTGTGCATTTGTAACACATGTGACCATGTGATGTAGATGTCTTTTTGTGAATATGGCATTCTCACATGGGGTGAGTTTTTAGCGTAGTTTATTCTAATCAGGTAGTTGTTTCTAAGTGTGTGGCTTTTGATTGATAGTTAAAAGATTTTTAATTGTTAAAATAATAATTACATTATAAATATTTGGTGAAAACTGACACTTTTTCCACGTTTTGTCAAATCTAAACGCATGCTGCTTTTGTTGAATGTATTGCACCCGGCCGGTCCTAATTATCTGCCAATTGCTGTGAGATTCTGGTGCCTCTGCAGTCCATTAGTTTCAGTGTGTGCTTGGAGGTGCTCAGATGCCAAGGCCCCCGTGGAGCTGCTGGGCGCCAAAGAATAACCTACTGCCCACTGCTTTTCCTTCCCTTTGTCTCCTCCTTTCCCCCCGTCTGCAGGAAAACGCTTGGAGAGAGGCCAGTGTAGATTCACAGCCCTGGGACTGACAAAGCGTGTAAGCCGTGTGTTATGTTACAGTGCCGCGGTTAAATCAGACAGACTTCCTTTTTACAGTGTTGCTGCCCTCAAAACCACCCACTCACCCACCCTCATTTAATTGGGTCAATTAGATTCTAACAGAAGGAAAAAAAACATGTCAGCATAAGAGAGGTACTCTGGGGGTACGTGTAAGAGTCGTGTTTCCAGATGAAGCCATTATCAGCTTGGTAAAACTGATCTATTAGGCCTCCTCCTTGTTTGTTTTGTAGGAGTGATTTGCAACAAGAAGTGTAAAGTACACATAGAGGAAATTGACAGCTGTGAATTTAGAGAACAATGTTCTGCAACGGTTCAGTGGACATGCATAGATTATTGTCAGTGGAAAGTGTGAAGTGAGCAATTGCCACAACAGGTTATTATTGAACATTTGGAGAGCAAGAAGAATGCACCTCTGAGTAGAAATCAACAAAGAAGCCTGCCAAAAATAAAGTTGTTGCCTTTTATTTCTGGAGCATGAAGGAACCATCAGGAGCTTAAACGTCCCCTCTCAGTTCATTCATCCTCAGCTTTGTAAGTATGACAATGTATATGCAGATAGAGCTACCACCCCCTCCTTTTGCACAATGTGGAGCTATAGCAACACTTCAGGATACAGGGTTACAGTGCCTCTCGAAAGTACTAATACACCTTGAACCTTTGCACATTTTGTCATCTTTACAACCATAAACATAAAGATTTTATTTTGAATGTTTTACTGTAAGTTCACACACAAGTAACAGACAACTGTGAAGTGAAAACAAAATGATACATGATTCTGTTATTATTTAAAGAAATTCCGAATGATGGATTGTTCAAATCTTGGGAAATCTTTGTATAACTTAACGCTGCTTTAAACTTCTCCACAGCTTTATCTCTGACCTCTCTGGTGAGCTCCTTGGCCTTCATGATGTTGTTTAGTGACCAATACACTCTGACCATAGCTCTGAGGCCCTCACAGAATAGCTGGAATTATACTGAGGGTAGATTACGTACAGGTGGCCTTTATGTAATGGTTAGGGCAAGGTGTGAACTTTCTGCAGTCATTAGGAATGTTATAGGCAATTTAATGCACTCAGAAAAAGGCTGTATGAATACTTGTGCACGCCACACTTTTCACTTTTCTAGTTTTTGAAAAATGACAATCATGTATCATTTTGCTTTCACTTCACAGTTGTCTGTTACTTGTGTGTGAACGTTTAGTAAAACATTCTAAATAAAATGTTTATGGTTTATGTGCAAAAGTTCAAGGTGTATTAGTACTTTCGAGAGGCGCTGTAAAGGTCAGAGAGTCCTGACCTCAACACTCTGATCTCCAACAGTTTGACACAGTTCACATTTAAGTGTCAATCAACAATAATGTGAAAATGATATACAAATTCCCTCCTTAGGATCAGTTGGGATACAATGTACATCTTCAAATTCAGTTCTCCATATCAGAGGCTGTCCACAAAGCACTGAACAGCATAACAACCTTGATAATTGTATTGTGGTTCCTTGGTCAAAAATAAGTTTGTTTTATGCCGAAGGCATGCTCTTGCAGTGTAGCTCTCTTAAAGTCCTTTTGGAAAATGCATGGTCACACAGATGTGGTATTGCTGATTTTCTTAAAGATGTTTAAAGTTCTTATTATAAGGCACTGTTTTTTTTTTTAGCAAAACTTGGCAGCTTTATATTCCTGCTTCTCAGTCACCCATATGATGAGAGAGCCAGATGCTCAGTGGAAAGGCTGTCCCTAGAACACCAGGCAGCATCGACTCGACTGTCAAGTCGTGGGTTTGAGGGGGATAATAGAAGAGCTCTATCTGATGTTAGCCTCTGCACCAAAGGAGATCCTAGGAGCCCTGCTGAGGGGAACAAAGGCACCACTGTCTCCCCGCTAACAGGGATAAGTAGTAGTACAGATTTCCTCTCAGCATGATGCCTCTCCAGCTTTCACACAACTAAAATATCTCTACATGCATCATTTTTTTTAAGGCGTCTCTTGAGTTATCAATTAATCCATGTTATGTGATTTGCATGTTAGCTAAATAAATATGTTTTTATTTTATTTTTGGTTTTCAGTATATAACTTGAAAAAAGGCTGACCTTCATCAAACTTGATGAACAAGTGTGATGAAGGTCAGAGTGACCGAAACGTTGCTGCAATAAAAGCCAAGTTAAAGAGTGAGGCAGTGTCCGGGAGCCTTTTTTCAAGTTAAGTACTCTATTCTTCTACGCACCTGTTGCCCACTCAGGTGTGCAAAGTTTCCACTTATCATGGTTTTCAGTATATTGCATCTAACTGTATGCAAGAGAAGCAAACACACGACATTCTAGAACAGGGGTGGCCAACTAGTCAAAGACCATGAGGTGAAATGTTCAACCTTGATCCTTTGAAGAGCCACAAAGGCTCCGACCATTCACGAGATCCAGGGGCGGTAGTTTAAACTGATTAAATGTAATGTGACCGTAATATTTAATCACAATAAACTATAACTTTATGCCTGAGCATTTTATTTTCAATAATTGTATTAGATTTAATGGTTTTACTCCTGACCAAGATTGAAATGAATGTATATTAAATAAACTGACATTTTGTGCTGTTCTGCTATGACTGGGACAGAATTAGATTTTTTTTTTTTTTTAATTCCTGAGTGTGTTAGTATGAGAGGCCCTGCCCACTGAGCCCCCTCCTCTGGTCCGCCCCTGGCCTGTGTGCTCAGTGTCTGCAGCTTGGTCCTGACTGGACTGTGCAGAGAACGCACTCTAGGCTGCACAAAGTTCATAAACTTTAATCAGGAGCCTCTGGAGGACGTCTGAGATTCTGTTTTATGTTGCATTTGTTACAGTTGCTGCTGATGTGACAGAAAAGTCAACGACTTTGTGTATTTCCGCGTTATGATGTCGCACTTCGCATCATATGCTTCATTAGAGCTCCGCGTTTTTCCATTTCCTAATTTTGATCTTTTTCTGTGAATATGAGGCCAAATGTCATCAAATAAAGAGTAGGCAAATCAGCAATTTGCACTCTGTTCTAGAAGGTTATCAGTCTATTATTGCGTCACTGCATCCTGTATGATCCTAAGGGCGGTTGAGGCAAACTCATGCAATGAGCAGGTAATTTTTGTGTTGTGCATTATGCCTCACGCACACATATTTTTTTTACACTGGGGTCATTAAGACACTGATTATTCACATAAGTCTAGATAAGATGTGGCTTTTTAATGGTATTAAACAATTGGCGATTAGTAGGAGCGCACTTTGTGATCTTGCCTCTCCAGACTTGGCACATTTAAGTGGGAAGTACTGGGGTGGGGAGACACTTTTTCCTTCAACCAGATCGACTCCATGGCCGGGAGAGCGGTTGTGGGGGGTGAACATGTGCATTTGTTTTGTTTTGCATTCACGCCAAGCGAGACGATCTACGCCACAGCGGACGTCTGTAGCTCTCTCACTCTCACACACATCGTATAACTCATGATGGGGTAAATCAAGTTTTTAGTTTGACCTGTGAGAGCCTAAGGCTTAAGGAAGAACACAAGGCAGCGCATTGTAAACGAAGTGAATGTCAACGGTACTCCCATCAGAGCAGTCACCTCCTCTTGTGCCGCCCTCTCACAGGTGGCGAAAGTGCAAAGCACATAGCTCCGCCACTTGTAAAAATATTCACCAGGAGCCTGCTCCCCTCCGTGCGCCAGCACAAGATCTGGCCCTTTACTTTTGTTAAAACTATAGCATCATCGGCGTTTGCCTGATCCTGTGGCAGTCCAGTACTGAACCATGTCCTCAGGATGTACTCCGGAGCCACACATAGAAACATCAGCTGCTTGTATTACACGGATTTATTAATCTGAGATTGAATCTATTCATCATATCTCTGATTGTTGAAGGTGCTGAATGAGCCGCCTTTCATTGAACGCCATGTTTGGTGAGATGAACGTCAGATTGTAAATTATCTCTACTCGCTCACACATGTACAGCCCAGTCATTCTCTTCCAAAGTCTTGGGCTGATGGAGGCGTCTTTGTCTCGCCAGAAGTTTTCCAACAACCCTGTAAAAAGCCAGCACTCCTCAGTTTAATTAAAGCAAGCCACAACAGCGGTGCAGTAATGACTGGATTGTGTACAACATTATCCCACCGCCTCCTGGACAAGAGGCTTTGTATTCACCACAGGCTGAGCTTCTCCCACCACAGAGCAAGGGAGGGGATAGAAAACAAGCAAGCTTCTCCGATGCTAACTCAATAATGACTTCCCTCGGGGGGGAAAGAGAATATGGGATAGCCTTTGAAGTGGCTCTGCAGCAGGAGGCTCCTCTGCCCCACTACTTCTACAGGGAGCATTCACATAGTTTCAGTGGGAGACATAAAACACTACCGGTACATGAGAGCTCATGTTGGGTTTTACACAGAAAACCCTTTTTTATTTTTTATTAGATTTTATTTTTTTACAGTGTTCGACCTGTGCAGGATGAGGAATTATTCTGAAGTTTGTTTGTAACTCACAAGCCAAATTAAACGAACAATAATGCAGCCTTAAAAATGTGTGCTACAAACATGTCTTGTCATCACTAGTGCAGCTTTTTAAAAGTATTTTAGTCCAAAAACAAGTGGTGTTCTGAAATGCCTTTACACAGACAAGCCACCAAATTGCCGGACTTCACGATCCAAGGAATGTGGTGGTTTGGAGAGCTCACACAACTCATCTGTTTAGTTCAGCTCTGAATCACGTGACATGGCTATTTGAGTGCATTTTTTCTGCCGGTTAGAACCTAATTATGCTTTTGATAGCTGTGATTTTCATTGTGCACTGAAGGTCTGTCAAAACGCATGGTTGAAAGGGGGTGATGGGGGCAGTATAGAAGGAGCCCGGAGGGTTGAGCAGTTTGATCCCAGCTCTGGAGTTCACACTGCTGTCATCGGGCATTATTATTTTATTGTCAATTAAGTTATTGGATAAGTTATCAATATTTTGAAGTAATTTTTAAAGCGGCATGTAAAAGTTGCGATGTTACATCATTAAACAATTGTATTTTCAAGATTTGGCAAAATGTGTCCTAAAGATGCACGTGATTAACCGATGTACCACTTGTTTAGAACGCTGCTTTGTTTTTCTTCTCTGCTTCAAATTAACGAGGTCTCCGGACTATTACTGCTTCATGACAAAACAGAGGACCTGGGGGCATCTCTGCTAAATTGCTCTGGATCTGGAAGGAAGCTGACCTTGGCGGGTACAGTTTCACATGGGGTACATTGTGATGCAGAACTGCTTAAAACATTCAAGGGATTACACTGAATAGAATCTGTTGCACCCCCAGCCTCCCTTCAAACACTTTCCCCTTTGTGTTTCAAAGATGGAATGCACCCATACATTTCATTCCTGCTATAAGATCTGTTTACACGGTCTCTAAAGGGGATCTAAATGAATACACATCCCCTACACTCTGCGTGGAGAAACACTTGACTCACCAGAACAGCGAGCTCATTAGGACCAGCCTGTAATGAGAAGCCTTCTCGGTTCCCAGCAGTGGGTTAATTGGGCCAGAGAGGGCAGCCGACGCAGTGTGAAAATGAGAATAGTTTAGCGGAAGAGTAAGCCTACCCCCCTTCACAAAACACCCACCCATGTATGCGCACCCCAAATCTCAATGGTCTTGAATGACCCTCAAGAGGTCAGCTCGTAATCACCATGGCAATTGGGGCGGCACACCCTCTCTGATCGCAATTGTTTTTGGCAGCACAGCAGCCATGAATAATGTGGGCCTCCTCCAGTTTTCTAAAGGTTTTACACAAATAGAGCCTTGGAAGGAGAACATTCATCAGCAATAAAATTATTTCTCCTTCAGCCACGGCTGTGTCCTCTTTAGCGCAACTATAAAAGTGCGGCTACAAGGCGCGTTTTTATTTAATGTGTCATTTTATATGGCTGTTTCTTTTATCTTGTAGCTTCTGTCACTTCATTGCCTTTTATGCCTTTCTCTGTGCACGCGGTTACATATTGCTACAATGTCTGCATCATTTGAAGATGATCCTTCAGACTCTTTTTATTTTAAGCTTTACATGAATCTTACGGTTTATAGTTAACACCAATTTAGAATTGCTTATTGCTGTGCAATGTTTTCTCAACTGCACCAAGGTGGTTAATGACAATACTCATTTGTCCAAATACAATGGTTTTAACAATTTAATGGTACATTAAGTACCAAGTTTTTAGAACATGAATTTGTGTCTTTCATTGGACATTGTGCATTTATGCATTGGAGACTGGTGGCCTGCAGCCCATTTCTCTTCATTTATTTATTTGAGAGGGACACATTAATACACTTTTCTGTAAGGTTAAGGTTTACTTTATTAATCACTGTATTCAACTGTATTCAATCCCTGCATTTGACCCATCCTCAATGCCGCTGAGGGGACCTGTAGTGAGTAGCCAGCGTTTGCCGGCGCTCGGGGACCCATCTTCAGAAGTGAAGCCTGGCTTTGGTCGGAAACACCTGGCTGGAGCTTTAACTGTACATGTTTTTAGTTGTAGAGAAAACTGGAGTACCCAGAGGAAACTTACAGGGAGAACATACAAACTCCACACAGAAAAGCCCCACCCGGGGATCGAACCCTTGACCTTCTAGCTGTAAAGCACGAGAGCTAACCGCTGTGCTACCGTGCTGCCCAAAATGCAGTTAGCCAAAAGGCTGAGGAGGAGTCTGTCCACTGCACCGTATCCTCCCCAGTGTCTTATCACCTCTCACAGAGGAGCAGTTGTGGGGGAGGGGGAAGTGAGCAGCACGTATCGAACACGCTCATCTGCCTACATTATTAAATATTCATATGTCCATTTTCTATTGAGTTCCCCACACTCTGCAAATGGCTATCTATTTAACATTCCGATTTGGTTAATGAGTATTAGTTTCATGGATGGTTATCCTGCGGCGAAGTCTTTGCCAGGGAGTTATCGGTCGTAATATTTTATTATACGTATTTATTACCCTATGTCAATTTTGCCCTTATGTTCACTACTATTTCACAGAGTTAATGTAAATGTAATCACAGCCAAATATTCATGCTATCTTGCAAAGGCGAGAATTCACTGGGACTTCAATGGGCCGGATCCACATATCCCTTTTTCCTGCGTTCAATAATTCACATTCATGTGTTGATTTTGCTTTGTAAAGGTGGGGATTAAAGCTGTCCAAAAGTCGAGTTGATATGTTAATAAATAATTGAATGCACTAAAAACAAAATCCTTGTCTTTGCAGGTCTAAGAAAATGACAGCTCTCGCCAATGCTTTACAAAACACTTCCTTAGAGAAAAAGGACTTGGCGCTCGAGCTTGAAGAGCTGGAGAAAGCAGCGATGCTGGTCCAAGAAGAGCAAAATTTGGCTGTGACTTCCTCCGGGAGCAGCAGCAGCGCTTCCAGTGACAGCAGCGAGTCGTCCGAGGAGGAGTCTGAATGCGAAGGGTTAGACTCTGCAAACACACACGGGGAGGGAGGCGGAGGGCGGCTACATCAGCACAGCCCTCCCCATCTCAAATCCGGCAGCTGCACCATCCCCCCGGAGAGCTTCAACACTCCTCTGACAGCCAGCAAGGAAACCGGCGCCCAGCCCGCACTCACACGCGGCGCCCGACCACTAATTCAGGAGCTGGAGGAGCTGACAATCACAGACGAGGCGCATTCCAGTCACAGCGAACAGGATTCCGTTGCAAATAAGAAGAGTGATGCTGGGAATAGTAGCACTCGGAATTTCCTTGAGCTCAGTCCGCGGAAGAATCCTCTGCTTATCGTCCGTGAAAACAGTGACGAGAATGACTGTCAATCATAGCCTCGAACATGGATTTTGAAATGACTTTATAATTTCTTTGGGGGCGGTTTCAGGACTTTTCCCCTCTTTTTTTACTTTCTGGGATTGCTGCATCGCCTGCCACCCTCTTCAAAATGATATGCTTGCCATGGAATAATTTGTCTGTATGATTTCCCGGAACCTTGCCCAGACTTGGCGACACCTTGGATGGATTAATGTTTTAATAGCAAACATTTTCATGAAGTCGTTATCTGAGTAGTATTGAAGTGAAGGCGTTTCACTTCATTCCAAGAAGCCTTTTCTTCTTTTTTTTTACGCTATTATTGTCTTTAATGAATCTATTAAATCAGCTTGTAGAGCACTGTGTAAACGACTCATTCTGTTTCATTCTTTGAGCTCAAAATTCACTTCTGCTCGTGTCGCGCATAACTTCATCTGCATAAAATGGCATAGTTTCTCAGCTCGTTGTTTGATGTGGTATCAATTATTTCTTGGCAGCTCATATCAGTTTCTGTCTAATCCTGTGCACAGATAACGAAACGAACAGTTGTAATCTCCGATATCCTCGTGTTGGCTTCGGACAATCTCTGTTGAAATGGCTTTCCAAAGAATTGACTAAACATTTGTCTTTTGTCATTCATCTGAAGTGTCTGGCAGAGCTACTTGGAGAGCCCTTCTTTTCAAATAAATAAAAGGAAAATCAGCAACCTCCCTCTTAATGCTACCGCACCGACTGAAGTGGAAAAGTCTAAACGCACCGAGAGTGATTGATTTGTCTGACATGAATAGAGGAGGAGCCGCCAACGCACAGCTCAATATCAGCTGTGACTAAGTAGGCAGGAGAGAGCAAACAGTGAGGCACACGTCAGGCAGATGGATGAGGAGCGTTAGCGTGGGGCTGTTTGTTGGAGAGATAACGGCGCCCTGGGGCTGCAGACTGCAAACTTCACGTCCAGTTCAGCTCGCGGCCTTCGCAGACAAATCGTCTCTACAGCCCAGCACTGCCTCCAAGATGTCCACTCGTCTTATCAGCACTGACCACCTTTTAGCGCTCCTCTTGTTCCTCTGTGAGATTTGTGGTTTCATTTGCCCGTCTTGGGTTTCTTAGGTAGAGCTGCTGTTGTGAATTATGTATTAGAGTTTGAAGGAGCCTGTCAGCCGAGCCCCGAGCGTCTGAGTGATGGCATGGCACTGGCAGCATGGAGTTTAAAGTGAGTGCACTGACCAAAAGTTCACCAAAACGAAAAAATAGAGATGTATAAATAAAGGACAAATAAAAATCAATTTGAGTCGATCTCGTGGACATCGTCTGACCTACTAGATTTTTTCTTAGATTTATGCTCAATCAACTTTTTATATTTCATATTATTTGTTAAATACATTTATATCTGTGTTTTGCAGATGTGTGCATATGATACCCGCATTCGCAGACACAATCTCTGGAATGGAGTCCGCATGTGGTGTATTAGTCAAAGGTTTAGTCAAATACAGGCAAGTTCAGTCTAAGTTGTCCATAATGAACAAATACAAGTAAGATGTCAGACCATATCCTTTAGGGAACATCAAAAGTGAACAAATGTGATATTCATGTCAACGATTTAGACTTTCCATGTGAATTGCTGAAATATCCATCCATTCCCCCAAAAAGAGATGAGATCACCTTTATTGATCTCACAATGGAGAAAGTCACTTGTTACATTCAGCTCTCAGAAACACTCAGGGTGTACAGAATAGACAGGAAATGTGAATTAAATAGTAAATAGAGGTATCTTATATACAATAACTACCAAAAACGTATAAACAGTGAACAATAAAATAAACATACTATAATAAAAAATAAAAATATCAGGATTAGCAGTGCAGGCTTACAGTCGAAGTGCAAGTGGTTGATAAAGTGACGCAGATAAAAGTGACGTAGATAAAGAGATTATTGCACGTAGTTTTGCAAAAGGGTTATTGCACATGTTACTTTACAGTGTTGTCGTACAGTCTTACAGCAGTGGGGATGAAGGACTTGTGGTAGCGCTCCTTCTTGCACTGAGGGTGCCTCAGTCTTCCACTGAAAGAGCTGCTCAGCTCCTCTACAGTCCCATGCAGTGGGTGGGAGGTGTTGTCCATGATGGAGGTGAGCTTGGCTAACCCTCCTGTCCCTCACCTCCTCCACAGAGTCCAGGGGGGCAGCCCAGGATGGAGCTGGCCCTCCTGACCAGCTTGTTCAGTCTGTTCTTGTCCCGCTCTGTGCTGCCTGGGGGCCCAGCACACGGCAGGGTAGTGGATAGCAGAGGCTACCACAAAGTCAGAAAAAGTCCTGAGCAGAGGCCTGCTCACTCCAAAGGATCTCAGTGTCCTCAAAAGGTGGAGGCAACTCTGGCCCTTCTTGTACAGGCACACTCCTAATGAACCTAACATTTGGGTAATGAGGACACGAGTTTAGCATTAGACCAAAGTGTGTTGGCTTCTTATTGTGGTGTATCAAGCACCAGCAGCAACTGTCCACAGAAGCCTGCGATGCATTGGTGATGATGGCGTCCCAGGATGGTAATGTTCGTAGAACAGTGTTATGAAGATGGATGATGATGTAAGTGTCACAAGCGGACACAGACTCCACACACAGCAGCCACCTGGGAGTTAGTGCCGTCATGCAATCACTGAGATGAGTTGCTCTGTGGAAGCTGTCCCATTTACAAGCCCCCTTTCCTCATTCTATGGACATGAGTCTTGGGACCAGACAGCCCCCCTTCAAGCGCCACTCTGTTCTGCCCGCTGGGGTTCCACATTGATTAAGTGACACTGTGTTATTTTGCCATTTTTCATTTTCAAGTAGCTACCAAGCCCAAGCGCACTACTAACCTCAGCAGTTCACTTCAGCAATTATTACCGCCATCCAGATGAACATTTTTCAACTGTCCAGGTGGTGTAATGAACATGGCTGATAAAATGTATGAGGGTGTGGTTAATGGGGAGCCTATGTTCTGATTTGACCTAACTTTGATTAATTACTGGTGTTACTGGTGTAGGTCCTGCCCTGTGGCCTGCCGGGAGATAAAGAACTTCACTAATGTGCCCATGAATAATGTGGACCCTGATCGCAAATGTAAGGTATGATCTCTGTATTAATTAGCATATAACATTAAAATGAATTGTGCGTGATCCTAATTAACAAGTACTTGTCTAAAATTCACACTTTTCTTGTTTAGATGCAAATGTATCATTCTCATACTTTCCAACATGAATATCTTACTAAAAGGGTGAAGGGTGAGATACTGAGAAAATCTTCCCAATTTGCCACAACAGCCAGGTTTTCAGAAAGGCTGTAGTGGTTTAGGCGCTGCTGATGTCCTGATGCTGCAAATCAATTGGTGGCACTGGGTTACAGGAGTGGAAGCTGACAGGTCAGTGTTTTATGGTTAGTAGTTAGTTATAGCTGCTTAGTCTTTAAACTCTTAACCACTTAACTGCCACTCTAGGGTTAGGGTTAAGGATTAGGGTTAGGGTTAACAATTATTTACATCCAAGTCTCAAAGCGTATTGACTGGAGAGCTTACAGTCTATATGCCAGTGTGATACCTAATTTGAAACCCAAGACCTTCTAGTTTCTAAAAATATGTGTGAGTGAAACACAACTTGCGTTACATTTGCCGTTCTTAACCCTAATTATATCCTGATTAGGGTTAACTAACCCTAACCCTGATCAGGGGAGACGGCAGTTAAGGGGTTAAATTGGCCTGCCACCAAACAAACTCATCTTAGTAATGACCCATTGTTCTAGTTCCTGCTTTCAATGGGGACAGTATGGCTGCAGCCCCCTCGCACACAGTCTCTCTTTTTCTGCTTGATTGTAATAGAAAACTCAATCTCCTCTCCATCCCTGAGAGGCAAAGTGATTCTGCTGCTTGAAAAAGATTAATAGCCCTCAAGTAGAAATGAATCAGGCGCTCTCCAGGGTCTTCGATGGCTGAATAGAAATTGTGTGTGTGTGTGAGTGTGTTTGATGCTTGAGGTCTTGCTGTGAGATAGTTGCAGGTGCAAAGGCCCCCCCATTTCAGCTCATTCATTTTGGCTTTGTTGTGCTTTCACTTGAAATGATTGGCATAACGTGTGGTAATGAGTCCATGTGACGTTTCATGGCAAGTTTCCAGCATTGGCAGATTGTCTAAACAACTCAAAATAATCACTTACTTAGCAGCAGTTATTTACGCATTTTCTTTTTTTTCTCCATGCAGCATTCTTTCATTTACCATTTTAGATGTGGGGACCTAAAACATACATTTATTTATTGAATTTTTGTATTCCTTTTTAGATAGCAACTTTCCCACAAATATAGTAGCTATTTTCCAGTTTGCGCTTGCCATTTAGCAACTGTCTTGATAAATTGCCCCTCATTGGCTTTCCCTTCCATTTTCTAGTGTTGACATTATCAACAACACTTGGTATCTCCACCACTGTCACCACCTCATTTTGTGGCAGTTTGTTGTTTATTTTTTTGATCATCTTACTTTTACCTTTTATATTACAGATTTTGGGACTTTGTATAGCAAGGCCGTGGGAACCCAGGGTGCTGAGGGCGCTGCAGCACCCCCTGGTGGATAGATTGCAAATTGCAGGCAATATTATTAAATAGGAAATATGCACAGAAAAAGCGGTTTTGGGGTAAACTTTATCCCTCAGCACCCCCTAATTAAAATTTCTTCCCACGGCTCTGTTGTATATGATTAATATCTGGGATTACTGGGCCTGTCATCAAACAAAAACGGTTACAATGTTACATGACTTCTCTATTTGTATATTTAAACCAATAACAATGTGTAGCATTAATCGTATTTTGATATCTTTCAAAACCAGCTCTATCTAAACGTATGAAAACAAACTGAATGTTGTGAACACAACCTATTCGCCTGGTTTAAGAATGTTTTAAACTCATTATCATTCACTGTTGGATGTAAGACAGTATTTGATCTTTACATACTTTGCTGAACAGAAAAGCAGGGATGATGGAGAGGAAAGTGCAAGTATAAAACAAAAAAATACTTTTTCTTTTGAAAGCTGATAATGACTTCTGTTACTTCTGTTATGACACTGTTTTTGGGATTTGCACCTTGAAGGTGCTTTCATATTAAATTACACAGACACAGTGTCAAAAAGTAATTTGGCGCATCCTGCCATCTTCAGCAAATGTATGCACTGCAGAAGAGCTGAACAAATAACTAGTCTATGTGATGCTCATGTTAAATGTTAATGCTCATTAGAGTAGATTTGACATTCTAACGTCATGGGAGTCATTTGAACACACAGAAGCACATGGGAGAAGACATAGGGTTCTGGTCTTACACTGGTAAACACATTTTGATATAACTGCTTACACATAACAGTCTGAGCTACCACATACAGTATAATCCACTTTCCAGAGCATTATTTGTTATTCTAGCAAAAAACTGTCAAACATAATTCATATTTGAATGGGAGACAGTGCAGGAGGGACCTTGTAAGTGTTTAGGGAGTAGCTCTTTCTGCAGAATTGAAGTGGAAAGAGCAGTCCAAATAAAGTGGATAAACCTCAATCTGGGCGGATGTCAACATGTGGTCAGAGTTATCACTTCCCCATCAAACTGTCAGCATTCATCTGTGATAAGTGCTTAACAGAGCCAAAGAGATCAGGGCTTTTAGAGAAGCACAGAAGTAGCATATCAGTGGTATTTCTGGTCAATGGATCAAAGCACGTTTCTGAGTCAAACTCACCATCTATGTTCAAGCAGTGCTATTCATGTTTGTGCATGTATTCATAAACTCTTAAATCCAAAAACGAATGTTGCAACCAAGAATACATCTGAGTATAAAATGGTATAATATGTTTCTTACTTTTACTTGCTTAGGACGTACTGTAATTGTAGGATTATTGCACACAGACTGTCTGCATGGCATTGTATAGATCTGCCTGATCTGTAACAAAGTTTCTCCACCACCATCCCAAGACATCGCCTATAGCTTTTGTATTGAACACCAAGATGAAGAGACTTTGGAATATTCTTACACTTACAAAAACTGCTCAATGATTGTATTTTACAATTCCCAGAGTCTTAATATGATCTCTTTCACACTCTGTCAGCTGCTCCTCTCCTCCCCCTGCACACACACACACACTATCCTGTGCTATCCTCTGCCTCTGGGACGTGTGTAATCAGAGCTCCACATGTGTCCCAGCGCCGGCCCGTCAGCCTAACACAGATGGGCCACCCGCCGACTGTGGCCCTCCGCTCAGCTCCGCGGCTCTGGAGGTGTCGATTACATGTGCGCGGTGCGGCGGCGTGCCTCCCGGCTGACACGCAGCATCAACACAAGGCCACGCTGCAGGCTGGAGGTAACTGGAGACAATGGGAGACGGTGAGAAAGCCTTGAGGGGACCTAAATCACAGTCAGAAGCAAGACAATGCATACTTTTGCTTTCATGAGTCTCATATTTGTAGCACGTGCTCTCAATGGAATAGGCAGGAGGCTAATGATCATCAGAAGGGAAGGGAATTTTGAGGGAAGAAGATGAGCGGAGTTTGTCGCAATGCTTCTTTAATTCAAGGCATAAACAAGATACGCTTTTCAGTTTCATGATGAGAAATTGGTATTTCTTTAAACATAATGCAGTTGTGACTTGTGGTAATCATGTAGCAAAATGTTGGCTGACGATAAGATACATTCTGTGAGGCTGGAGCTGTTTAGGACTCTTGTTCGGTTCAGCTCGCTCTTTGACTTGGCTTATCTACTGTAGCTGCAAGCTGTGGGATTCATGAGAAGGAGCAATATATACTGAATTTATACACATAGGTTTAAGTCAGTAAAACAGCTCTGCAAAATGAAAGTCCCGGCAAGAATTCATATGGGAAAAATAGCCTTATCAGAGCCAAAAAAAAGAGGCACTGATATTGTTTGCAGACGAGAAATTGCTTCTTCGAAGTAAGCTTTGCACTTTGGGAGATGAGCCACTTGTGTAACTGTTGATAAGACGTGGAATCCATTTACCTGAACAAAAAGGCAGTTGACCCTGGACCTGCTTAAACACTTATCCAGCACTAGGGCTCTGGTGCAGAATACATGTAGGCTGTGGACTTCACCCTGTTAGATTTGATCACGATATGGCATTTTCTCTCCCTTTCACTCTTTTGTTTTTCCGCATATTTAGTCATACAACAATATTGTAATGTAATACACAGTGATTTGTAAAATGAGCACATTTGAAGCTAAATACCCATCCCATTGAAAAGATGACTCGATGAGATTTCATAATGTCTTTTTAGGGGTATTCTGGCTCCGGCCGGGAACCTATTTTATTGGTTTTAGTGGTATGGTAAAGCACATGAGGAAACCTACGCAGACACAGGGAGAACATGCACACCACACCCAGTGAGATGTTTATTTGCCATTTGAAGTGTAAAACCACATTGGAAAAGAAAAGCTCAAAATGCTCTGTCACACATTTACACACAAAACAGTTACAACAAGTAAGGCCCCGCTCCTCATTGAAAAAGATGGAACTTGATCGTTCTTTATTGTTCAGTTACAGCAGCTCTTACATACTGTAACGGCCTCCAGGCTCCCTCCTTTTTGTATATTTGTTTGTGTGGCTTAAACTTGTGTTTTTCAAAAGCAAAAATAAAAAATGTGGGCAAAATATTGTATGACCGCAATAAAAGTACAGTGCAAACAGAAGATATATTAACAATTGCAATGACAGGTGCTGAATTTTACACGAAAAACCAAATGGAACAACCTGGAATGTCATGATGAACATTTTTACAGTCACTGGGGTTGGATGGTAAAACCCCTGCTCAAAGACTGTCCCCTCCCCCACCACATGATCCTATCCCACTCTGATCTGTCCAACTCAAAATCAATAGAGCGCCCACCCAGGCTATAGTGGTGTGTGCGCCCGTCAGGAGCCTCCAGCCGGCGCACATCTGTGGGCTGTTAGCGTCAATGGTGGATTTACTAGTGTTGGAAAAACCACAAACGCTCATTCACGCTCACACTAGCACGAGCAGACAGGGGTGAGGTGAGGACAAGCGCGTCAGTCCGCCCCGAGTCTTATCTGGTCACCACTCAAAGCACACAAGAGGTGATTATGCTCTGTTACAGTCAAATTGAGAGATCGCGATGGCATTAGTTCATTATTAATGAAGCCTAAACATGTACAGTAGGTTAATCCTGCAGAACATGAGCCTATAGCTCAAGATCTGGAGATGGGTCTCCAGGGTACACTATAAAGTCGCACACTCCTTTACAGGTTGCTGAAGCACCACCAAAGGATGGGTCAAAGTGAACACATTTCTCATTTGGGAGCAGTGAGAGTAAAATGTGTTGTAATCTTCACCACTGTGAGTAAATCTGAAAGTCTATTTTTATGCGCACCAATAGAAAAAAATATAAGAAAAGTCTAATTATTTCGTGCGTCTGTTACAGTACATAATTAAAAAACATAAATCTGTATTAACGCTCTAATTATACTACTTTTGGATGATACCTTTTACATGTAGGTAATTATTTGGCTACTCTTCTGTTCTAAACAATCATTGCTTTGTCTCTAAAATCTTGTGCAAAATCATCATTGTGTTCGAGAGGCTCTGACTGACGGCACACAGCTCAACTAAACAGGAGCTGAGCGGTGGGGTCTGCCAGACATGACGGCTCTCGGCAGGGGTGAGGAGACAGCCGTGAGCGGAGACAAGAGTATGGAGACATGGACAGCAACATACAGAACCGCCACAAGTGCCAACAAACAACATCATTTCACAGACAGGCAGCCTGGCAGCCTGCCCGTCTGGACCATACTGGGAGAATGTGAGTCTAATGGAAAACAGGCACGCAGATCACAACTTCCTCACGAAACCAGCAGCTTCCCCTCACCTTTGAACTCACACTCTGGGTTTATTTAATGTGAAAGAGCGGTTCAGATGAGAGAGACCAACAAGGCCTTTTTACGTTTTTACAGATTGGTGCTGAGCCTAGTGCTGAGCCTGAAGGAGTGTCGTGGGACTGCCTCCCATGGTGTCAACAGTATTTGAGGAAAGACACGCACATCCACATCTCTACACCAGTGCGCTGGATCCTAAAAAACAAAACAGTACACTGAAAAAAACGATAGATCGGCACAAATGTGATTTGACTCCCATGGACCCACCACCTGCAGAAGGGGCTGCTAAGGTCTGCTCATGCGACTGTAACACATCCATGGGGCTGGTAACATGTGATCCAGGCAAAGAAGATGTACGGATGTCAGGTTGTCACATTCCTTCCTGAATAAATCTTTCAGTTGCTTTTGTAGTGATTTAATTGATTTGTCGTTGAGATAAGCACATTAAAAGGTTCAAAAGACAACATTGCCGCAGTTTTCATCAGCCTCTTAGCAACATTGCCTCTCATTGTTTTTCCATATTGCTAATTTTGTTTCACTCTGCTCTCATCGCTCTGAGCATTTCAAGTGTTCTAATTTCCCCAAACCTTAAAATACGACATAGGAATTATGCGAGGAGACTGCCAATAATTCCATAGTTCCTCACAGCTAAACTGGGTTCTGCTTGGGCACCTTTCACTGAGGGAACTGACGTAAACTGGCTTCTAACCTTGTGTGACTAGAAACGTATTCTTCTATGAGATGACTGTGTACTTATCATGTTATCATCATTATTTTCCTCTTTCTATTGAATTGTATAAACCTGGTGAAGATTGATGACAGTATCATGTTTGGCCTTTGCCCACCCTTCAGCCGGCTGTAATCTCCTCATTTAGTGGAGGTCACACGCTGCATCTCTCCTCCTCCTCCTCATCATCCTCATCATCCGCTCCTACATGCAAGGATCATTTGCGGTCATAACATTGTGAGAGGCGCTGTCATGTGAGCCACAGCGCACCATTTGGAGTCAAGCAGCTGTGGCAGATCAACCCCCTTACACAGTCCACTGCTCTGCTCTGTCCAATGGAGCCGGTGTTTGCGCAGTGGAAACCAGCCTGTGGGAGCCTTTTCATGTGCATCCAATGTAACTGGAACTCTACAACAAACAAAACAAAACAGAACAGACAACAAGACAGGGTGAATTCTGCTCAGTTTGCAGAATATAAAGGGTTTTGTTATGTCAAAGCAAGCCAGACACGACTGCGCTTCGTTATGCGAGAATGGAATATGAGCCGATGTCCAGGTGATAGAACAATGGTGTCCTATACGAGATCAAGCGCACACAATAATATAAAATAATATATGTAGGTGCTTACTCTGGTAAACATATATCTAACTCATATCAATAGAGAGTTGGAATAACATTTGAGAAGAAAGTTCAGTCATTCTTCTAAAGCTTGATGAGAACTTTTAAAGGAATAGGCCACCGTTTTTACATACTGAGATATGTTCTTACCTTAGCTTAGACGAGTTCATGTGTACCTGTTTGGTCTTTGTGCGTGCGCTCAGTCACGCAAATGCATGGCTTAAAGTTTTCCGGCACCGTGCCGGAAATCCGGCGTAAGTAAAAAAAAAAAAAGAAGGAAAAAAAATCACCTTTATTTATTTTTTAAATATATAAATAAATTATGATTGCTGTCATTTGAAAAAGGTTCAAGTGTGTTCTACCAATTGTATGAAAGGATTGCGTGTGTATAGCGCAACAAAACACAGAAAATCAGGAGTAGACTGGCGCGGGACTTTTGGCCAAGGTTGTGTTGTGAGCGCGCTCGTGTGCGCTGCACGCGCGGTGTTTGAGTCCGCCAGGGCAACAGCACCAAAACTACACGAAACACGTTTTCCAGCGGAATGGAGCGCAACTTTTTGAAAACTGGGGAAAATATCGCCGTAGTTGACGAGGGAGTTAAAAATGAATGGCGCTGGTCGTGGATGGAGGAAAAGGGCCGAGATGATAAACCTTTTGGCAGCTGGTGCAGAAACTTGAGAGAAGCCGGTGCTAGCTTCTGCGTACTGTGCTCCAGGAAGCTAATCTATGCTACAAGTGGCAAGAAAGTGTTTCATCGCCACGAACTAGACAGTCGTCACATTGCAGCTGTCCGTTCTCTACCTCACACAACTACGCTACCAGGAGCCACTAGTGATGGGTCGGTCGCGAACGAGTCGGTTAAGTGAACGATGAGAGCCACAAGTGAGCCATTTATTTTTTATTTTTAAAGATTGCATGTTTATCAAGCTCTACATGCACTGCTCTCTGCTAAATTAGAGACGAATAGAGAAGGGCAAAGACTAAAAGAAAAAGAGAGTAAGAGAACTAAAATGTGTTCGGGGAGAGAGGCAGAGGGATACTGTAGATAAAACATCTGCAGCTGCTGCCCGTCCACAAGGAACAAACCTGCTGTTTACATAAAATCTAGATCTCTACAAACTTAAACGAATCCATACATGTAGTCGGTACATCTCTAGCTTTTAGCCACTCCTTATTTGAGAAAGATCCGCCTCATATTTTCGGTTTTATGGTTAGATAAAGTTACGCTGGGTTTGTGGAGTGAAAAATAAACAGTGCGATCACGCGCGGATGGCGATACGTCGTAATGTCGACATTTTCCACATGTGTATGAGCGCGTTACAAAAGCAACTAAAGCAGAAGTACAACAGGAGTCCAGGTTAAAGTCTGGACTTCAGTGATGTCTGAAGTCTGTATTCCTCTCTCAGCGCGAGGCTCGAGCAGCTCCAGACTGAGCAGGACCAGGGGCTGACACAGGCAGCAGAGGGACTGGGGAGACGCTGTGGGAGAAACACTAAGGATTTTGACTGTAAATTAAAAAAAAAGTGTACATATATGTACCAGCCTTAAAAGTGTGTGTGTTGCTATAATAAACAATGCCTCCACCACCTGGAAAAGTCAACTTTGATTCCTGAAGACAAAACACCACTATATGCCAATATCACTTCATTATAGCAATGGAAAAGAAATATTATTCTGTTCTTTTTACTTTCTTTCTTAATTATAGTTGTTTTGTGCAGGGAGTAGTCGAAAAGCTCAGTTAACAAGCCATGAATCAAAACCTCTCCTACATTTAAGCTGTATTATGTAAAACAAAGAAGAGCCATTTGGGAGCCAAAAGAGCTCTTTTTGGTGAACCGGTCCAAATGATCCGGTTCACCAAAAAGAGCTGAAAATCCCATCACTAGGAGCGAACACTACCAGTGAGACCCCTACTTCAATGACTGACCGCGTCTGATGTCTAGTTTGGATGCTTAATCAGTTTACACATTTATAAAATATTAGTAATAACATCAATAATAATGAAAAAAAGAAAATGGTATATTCACTTACTGTGATGTGGTATGTTTTTTTGTTTTTTACATTATCACACAAATCCAAACTAGGGGTACTTGCAGAAAGGTCTTGGCAAGGTGAGGCTTTACATTTAAGTAACAATTCAATAGTCAGATGATGTATTTATTGCCAACAACTGATGTTTATAATAAACATCAGTTGTTGGCATTAAATAGATATAAATTATATGTATGAGCGTATAAAGGCGCTTATAAAAAACGCTTATTAGTGATCATTCTATGATTCATAGAAGTTCAGGCTCAGGAATTTTTTCAACTTTAACCCATGCAAATGTTGTTAGCGTTTAGCCTCTCCCAGCAACGGTATAGCTGGGAGAGGCTAAAGGGTACTATTATGTAAGGCGTAATAATACCTTAGGAGCACTTCGACATCCGCGCAGTAAAGTCGGAAGTGCTCCTACCTTTGCTGGGAGAGGCTAAACGCTAACAACATTTGCGTGACTGAGCGCACGCACCAAGACCAGACAGGTACTCATCATCGACTCGTATCTCAGTATGCAAAAACGGTGGCCTATTCCTTTAAAGTCCACTACACACTCACTCATCAGTTTGGCCAAGAGCGACAAGTTTGAAGTATGCAAACCCTCCCATGAATGATGAATGGTCCTAATGCGAAGGGAGGTAGCTCTGAGTTTGTTTAATTGTCAGGTGTAAAGGAGCCTGTGTCATGGGAGCCTCGCCATTTTTGTGCTTATACCTCTTTTCTTATTTGTTCAGGAACGCCTACCTGCCGCTCCTCCACCTGCTTGCCTACTTATCTGCCTGCGTATCAACCAACAAATACTCACCTGTCTGCTACTTACCTTGTCCAACTGGTCCTCTGGTCTTCACATCAAAACATACCTGTAAAATCAATCAATTATTAATCCTTCTCGGTTTTGTGTTCTGCTCTCGTGTTCCATCTAGAAATGTGACAGCCTGTTATTACTTATCGTACCAACCATTGTGTCATGTGTCTCCTCCCATTACATTTGAGCGTGAGATTTTTCCCAGAACTGAAAGAGAACTTGAACCTAGTCACAACACAACACAGACTCCTCTCTTTGTGTTTACTATCAGGCCAACTTTGTTCTAACTTTGTATTCCTGCACATTTTATAATGAATAATGGACAGTGTTGGGGGTAACGTTTTACAAAAGTAACGAGTTACAAAAATATATTACTTTTTTAAGTAACTATGGAATATAACATGTTAACAAGTGTATTTAAATGTGTGAACAAAAAAACAAAAAAACTTGCTTAAAATAATGGATACTGGTGTATAAGATGTACAGTTGTGTGTAGCTAACGTGGTCAAACAAATGGGGGAAAGACAAGAAAAAGGAAATCTTTGACTGCAGTTTTGCTCTGTGGCATTATTACAATTCTCGGTTTATATTTTGCCAAAATTGACTCAAAAGTAGGGTTACTCAACTACATGTTTGAAACAGTAATGTGTAATACAAACATATTACATTTTTATAGCTGTAACTACTAATACGGAATATATTACAGTTTTAAAGTAACTTGCCCAGCACTGATAATGGACGTATAATGGGTGTATAATTTAATTTCCCAGACTTTCCATACGTAGTGTTTCTTTCTCGTACACCAAAAGCATCATTTCCCCCTTTCTGTTATGCATTTACCAATTCGGCAGTACTATTTGAGGTCGAATATTAGTTGGAGTTTTGAAATCCATAAACTGTTTTACGCACTGTGAGGCTTAGCAAAATATTGTCATTGTGCTGAATCCAGCTTATAAAAACCTGATTTTACCGCAGCACATAAGCACCATGCATCTTCCCCCAAATTCCATAAGGACAGATAAGAACAAGCTGCCTGCGAGAGAGAGAGATTAGAGCGGAGAAACCCACAGCGCCTGGAACATCCTGTATTGATTTGTGTTGCCGCTCGCTTGGTTAATGATGTTGCTTTTATTTACATGCTTGTTTAACTATGTGTGAAGCGCTATCAGCAGCCTCTTAATTAAATCAAATGTGCGAAGCCCTCATGGCACGCTCTCATCTCCCTCTCCTCCCTCTGGCAGACAGCAAAGGCCAAACCACCACCTCGGGCCAAAGGGAAGCAGGTATATTAACAAGTCAATGAGAGGTGCATGTGTGTATCATTTCACTGTGAGCACATGTGACCTTTACTAATGATGTCACTCAAAGCTGCAGGTGCCGGTTCTCAAATGTGCTCCCTGGGGGGGCGGCGTGTGTTTAACGCTACAACAGCGAGCTCTGAAAAGGAGATCTGTAGACATAAAAAGAGAGCACTATTGGAGCGTTATTGGCATGACCTGGAAACCAATAAAGAAAAATGGGACCGAGGCAGATCAAAGTGAGGAAAATGTATTATACCTTACTCTCTTTTTTCAAAATAAAATTGGTTATTGAAATGTTAAATGAACAATTACCGGTAAGTGTGAGAGGGGATTATAGTAAATGGGGCTTAAGTCACTCCCTTAAAGGAGAAAGTATGGGTCAAACAGCTTATTTGTGTAGAAACTTTAATCAGGGAGAGTAACCCTAGAACATACTTTCAACTACTAGACGTGGTGTGTACTCAGTTTATGTTTTCGTTTCATTTAAGTCTTTCAACCCTTAAAGACCCAATTATTGATTTGATCTTGATCTTGGCCTGGTGCCCTGATGAAGACCTGAACAAGGTCAAAACGTGTTGGTGCCAAGTCCTGGCGACGTGTAAACAGGCAGCGACCTCCCTCTCTCGTTACAGCTGCATGTTTTTGACTTTTTCTGTGAGCTGCGTCTGTGGTTTCTGTGTTCCGCATTATTTTACTGGATACTTTTGTACAGTGCCTTGCAAAAGTACTAATACACCTTGAACCTTTGCACATTTTGTCATGTTTACAACCATAAACATAAAGATTTTATTTTGAATTTTTTACTGAACGTTCACACACAAGTAACAGACAACTGTGAAGTGAACGCAAAATGATACATGATTCTGTTTTTTTTTTTTAAATAGAAAAGTGAAAAGTGGGGCGTGCATAAGTATCTAGAGACTGACATTTTAGCCCATTCCTCTTTACAAAACAACTCAAGCTCTGTCAAATTAGAAGGAGAGCGTTTGTGAACAACAGAATCATGTATAATTTTGCTTTCACTTCACAGTTGTCTGTTACTTGTGTGTGAACTTTCAGTAAAAAATTCAAAATAAATAAAGGTGTATTAAAAGTACTTTCGAGAGGCACTGTACATCTTTGCCGTGTTTTTGTGGGGATCGGTGTTTTTTTTATTGCAGAGTCCATAATGGTCCTGAAGAAAGCAGCTTTTAAAAGTAAACAGCTATAGGTTATCAGCTAAACCCATTTGAGAGTTATCCGGGCGAGACTCACAGCTAAGCCACACATGCCTTCCATTGTTCTGGCTAATAGTCGTTCACTGGCAAATAAAACAGATTAACTGCTAAGCTCTTCCCAGAAGATGGTGAAAGACTGTTGTAGAGCGGAGGGAGCAGCGCAGGAGGAAGAGGAAGGAGGAGGAGGTGGGGCTGACCAGTGCAGGACACCATGCTCTGAGACTGCACCCTAAACATGTGCAGGAGGATAATCCTCAAACTAAGTAATCCTAACCAAGATCCTAACTGAACATTTGGAGATGGTCCCACAGTGGTCATCTCTGTGCTTCTAACAGGTCGCCCTGGAGCTATACACAATGGTGTCTCTAAAACATTTTTGGAGGCTCATCTGATGCTTTGTCACTGCATTGTTTGTTGTCCGTATACACAAACATGTTTTGATTTGCGGGCGCTTGTGTGTGAGCTCAGATGTTTTTTCTCTCTCTCCCACCAGCTGGCCAACTCCAGCTCACTCATCGCTGCAAGAGGGAGAGCGGGGGAGGGGCAGTACTTGCACAGTGAGAGAGAGAGGGAGGGAAGCAAGTGCGCCCGACTCGTGATAGATCACTCTCCAGCTCGCCCCCCTCTCACTGCTCTGCCAGAAAATTACCCTCATTGTGTCTATAGACCTCGAGCTGGAGTTCTGTTGGTTTTTAGAGTTGTGCATGGCTCTGTGGTTGGCAGTAGGAGTCTTAACGGTGAAAGAAAAGTAATTAAAAAAGCAATTTATTCTCTTCCTGTTCCATCACGCTGGCTTCTACCTTCTTCTGAAGTCTCCTATTGAAGGCTATTTAAGACCATCATCTCACATACTCTATCTTCATTTTCAGGTCTATAGGCTTTCATCCACCTGCTGATTCACACTGCCCATCCCTGTCCAATATGCAGAGATGGTTGTGACCATAAGGTATATCAAAACTTTAAGTAAGGGTAAAATATTACATCCAAGCATGGTTTCTATTTCCATATTACATCACATGTCAGGTAGTCAAAAGTCGTAACCCGAAGGCCGCTCATGCAATCGTTGCTTAAATTCCCCCTCATTGGAAGCCAAGGGTATCTGAAATGGAGTGTGAAGACTGCATCAAGGTCGTTTGCTCCACCCCACAGGATAGTGATGGATGTCTTATGTGATTGCTCCATTAAGTTGTCCTAGTTATAAAGAAGACTGCCTCAAGTTGTGTGACGCATTATTGCTTTATGAACGGATGTCTACAGTGGATTTCTCCTTTTTTTTTTTTGCCTGAGCTCTCAGTCATACAGGGGTTCTCCATCATAGGCTCTCATTTACATAGTTGATTAGCGGAGACAAGAATTCTCCAGAATCTTTAGAGTCGTTTTTTCATACTTTTCACGTCTACTTGAGTAATATTACAATGAAGTATCAGTATTCTTACTTGGGTACAAATAATTGTTACTTTTTCCACTGTGAGTAAATGTTTAAGCTGCAAAAGCTTCATTTTGATCAAGAAAATAGATTGTCTTGTGCACATTGTTCTTTAGAATTATTTTGTTTTTCTGTGTGTTCTGCCATTCTTTGGAATGATCACAATTCCCACATTATTTTATGTTTTGTTCCACTCATTTTATGCCGCAATTGGAAATAAATCACTCAAACAGTCAACACTCGAGTAATTGTTTGGGTCATTACTTTTTACTTGTACCTGAGTAAAATTATTTCAAAGTAACCTCCCTCTTACTTGAGTAAATATATTGGCGATTCTACCCACCTCTGAGCAAAACCCTGCAGATGATGGATGACTTAAGAACTTTTGTTTGGGATGGAGAGCTTACAGAAGCAAGGACATAACTGGAGATATGTGTTCACGTTCTCCATAGCATCACATTTGTCTTTGCAACAAAAGAAAAGGTATTTGCTACACAATGATAGGGTAAGGAATGTTTCTACAACCCAGAGAGTCACAAAGATGCAGCATTGTTTTGTTATGAGTAAGTTGGTAATTATACAAAACAGGTGCAGTAAAGTAGAATCAAGCATTTCCTCTGAGGAGGTCATTGGTTAGAAACCTGCTTTGGCGTACATTGTTATAGTTCTCTGCCGACTCGACTCTCCATTGGTTCAGGAAAGTCTGCCAATGCACTGACAGGCAAATGTGCACCAATAAACGGATTGAATAAATACATAATTTTGGACGGACAAGAAAAAACCGAGGGGGTTATGAGAGAATTCTAATAACAGAAAACGCAGAGGTGATGCACACAGAGTTACGAGGAAGCAGAGTGGAGATACTGCAAAAGTGATCCGGTCAGAGGGACTGAACTAAAACATATCGATCGCTGTATGGACGGGAGACCATCTGTCGACAGACTAATCCACCAAATTGACTTGCATCTCACAGGCTCTAAACAGCTGGATTCAGTCACACAAAGCCATAAACATGCTCCGCTCAGCCCGGACCATGCCCCTGCGCTGGTGATTTATCCCCCTGTATTGCATGTGTGCACTTGTGGGAATTACTCCACACTGACGTCAGACATGGAGAGACCGACCACTTGTACCGTATAGTGTGTCATGAAGCATTCAGGCATTCAGGCTATAGAATGAGAAGTAAAAGTGCAGCCTAATTGAGGCCTGTGTATTGCAGAGGTAAGTGGGAAGCATAACTTAAATAATTTGAATTATACAGTCAGCAATTTGTGAAAAGTTCTGTAACAAATGAACCATTTATTTAGGTGGTTAGTTAGTGCCATACTACCCAAATGAGCGTAAATGAGATTTGCCTCAAGTGATACATTACATATACGTAACTTTAGAAGGTATAAACCATCTGCAGTTATGTGAATTATTGCAGAATAAACATCTACGTGGGCGACGGTGGCGCAGATGGTAGAGTGGGTCGTCTCATGATCGGAAGGTCGGGGGTTCGAATCCCGCCTCCTGAAGGTGCATGCTGTCGTTGTGTCCTTGGGCAAGACACTTCACCCACCTTGCCTCCAGTGTCTGTGTACATTGGTGTATGAATGGGTGAGAGGTTCCTTGCTGTAAAGCGCTTTGAGTGCCTAATGTAGGTGGAAAAGTGCTATATAAGTTGAGACCATTTACCATCTACACTAGTAAATGGAGCATTCCTATAGATTCTAATGACATCATTAAGTAGACAATGTAAGTAAGTGCTTTATTTGTCATTGTACTTAATAGTGTTCAGGTGTTAGTCCTGAGCCGCTGCCACTGTGGGCCGACCTGACCAGCCTGTTTTTGGAGGTAGGGGAAACCGTAGCACCCGGAGGAACCTGGCTGGCTGCCTTCAGTGGTCCTCTGATCCTCTCAAATGGTGCAGCGTCTCCTGGTTTGTCCCTGTTTCAGAGCGTGGTGTCCTGCACTGGTCAGCTCCACCTCCTCCTTCCTCTTTCTCCTGCGCAGCTCCCTCCGCGCCACAGCAATCTTTCACCATATTCTGGGAAGAGTTTAGCAGTTAATCTGTTTTATTCTCCAGTGAACGTCCTTCAGCCAGAACAATAGAAGGCATGTGTGGCTTAGCTGTGAGTCTCACCCGGATACCTCCTCGTGTGTCCCTTCCTTGTTTCCTCTAGCTCCACTAGTGATGCCTCCACTGTGCACTTGGTGCGTCTTCAGTGTCTCACAGGCAGAAATGTGTAGGTATCAAATGGGTTTAGCTGATCAGCGAGCTGTTAGAGCCGCTTTCTTCAGGACCATTATGGACTCTCTGCTGTAAAACAAATCCACCCCTCCCGCCGTGCTGACTTTGCTGAGATGGAGGTTAATGCATTTAAATTGCTTTTTTTAAACATACAAGCAACATAGCCAACGACAACACAAGTTATCTAGATATAATATACTAATAATTTACACATGGGGTCACTTGTTGCCCTCCATCTCATTATTCCGCCTCTCATTGCCTGCAAGCTTCTCTCTTGCCAAACTCATCTGTCGCAGCCTGGAGCTCAGAGAAAATTCGTGTTATATTCTCCCCCAGTCGTGTCCATCTGCGTCAGTCAGGGGTCTAGCTGTCACGTTTTTAATCAACTGCCATGTCGCCGACAACTTCGGCGCTATGTTGGGGAGTTAACAAAGCGTGAGATTGGGCTGTGCCGCTTTGCGCTGCACATTCTCAGCTTGCACGGCCTTTTGTTGCGCTGCCCTTTGCCGCGGCTGCCCCAGATCCATTGAAACCCTCCATGGTTGCTGAGTGAGCCTAAAGATTTTGGTCTCAAAGGCTGGAGCTTGTGGGATAATCTACCTTTGCTTGTGCAGCCCACCACCCCTCCCTCCGGGCTTTTCTGCACGTCTGCCCCGTCAAAAACTCCACTTCACTGCCTCTCAAGCAAATAGAGCATCTTACTAGATTTAAGACATTACACACACTACTATATATACATATACAGTGCTTATAGGTGGGCCGGTACGCGAGGGTAAAAATAGCCCTTGAGCGTTCCGCCTTTAGCTGCTCCTTCATAATGCACGCTTCCTATTTCAATGATTTCAACCCACCGTGAGCAGAGACTACATTACCCATACACCCTTGAGTTGTATCAGTTGTATCGCTGTATCCGCTCGGTTAAAATACAATGACACAAACAACACTTGACTATGCTCTCCTTGCGACCGGGACCGAGTAAAAGAACGTGGTCAGCCCTATGTCTTCCCTGGTACCTATGTTCCCCCACTTCTATCGATTAAGATTAGGCACCAGCCCACTATCCTTAGTGGCTAGGGCAGGGTCAGGGTTAAGCTGCTTGATATATATGACATTTCACTCTCATGACTTGTGATTGGTTGAAGTACCAACTCACCTACGAAAGAAAAAAAAATCGCACCCGGGAAACATAGGACCCGGGGAACATAGGACCCGGGGAACATAGGTATGCACCCAAAAGAACAAGGTCAGAATCAGTGGACGTGTTGGCTGACCCCACCTGTGGTTAGGTTATAATTGATTAATATATATATATATATATATATATATATATATATATATATTTCATTTTAACCTATTTTTATTTATTTTTTCCCAAGATCTTTTCACCGTCAACATGTAGGTTAAAATAAGGTGGATCACATCATGCAGAGTCTATATACATTTTGAGCAATAAATGAAAAATAAATAAAATACTTTGTGACTCAAAATGGGTGAGATAACATACTATAATTCATTTAAATTGAATAAACTTTTGAGTAAACTTTTTACATTGCAGCTTATCAGCTTAGTGGAGGCAGCGTGTGGTTTCCGGGCAACCCGTGGGAGCTGTGTGCAGCCTCTGCAAACAGGAACATGCATGAAGACATTCCATTCGCCTAAGGAAACGCTGTCCTCAACCCTCTCTCCCACCACTACTCCCCCCTCGTCTTTCCCCAAATCCCCATGAGTGGCATCCCCACTTCCCTCACACAAACCGCAGACCTCCGCTGGGGCCTGACCACTAAGCAGTAACTGCCCAGTGGCAAACATAGTGGACAGAGAAGAATACACAGTGGTTTGATAACCTCATCATTTATTCAGTTGTTTCTGTCCTTTCTTTATAGTCTTTAAAGCGGTTTTGGTGGAATAAAGGGTGTAACGTGGTTCCATTTAAGCATCATCTTGTCCTTATTGGGAACCAGGAGAGTGACAAAAGTCAAACTTTCTGAAAGCACATATGGATTAGAATGGATGTATTGTACCAGTACAGCTGTGTGAAATGTTGTGGCTTAAACAATACCTCTGTGTGGGGGGAGAATGAGAGACAGTAGAACAACATTGAATGAGTTATGCATGAGACAGGAGTGTGGACAGTTTATTCATGAGCTGCTGCCGGTTAACTTAGTCAATCCATGAAACAGACCAAAGATTAACTGGCTCAAGAAATCCTCCAAATCCTGCCTTGGTTTTGAAGGGGACTTTCACCGCATTAAATTATTATGGAAGAGCGTCGCCGATGTGTGCCTCAGGTGAAGTTGGTCTCATCAGTTTGCATTTATTCATTACAAACCAGCACAATTGATTTCGTTTACACGCCTTTTTCTTGTAGGAATTTTGTTCTAGGGAATGTTATGTAAAGTATTGAATGCAGCCGTATTTATTTATTTTATTTTATTTTTCAATACTAATTCATTCCTTCTTTTTTGAGGCCAGGGCAGGAGCATCACGCACACATGCTTTACCCTAAATACCAGCTGCTATATAAGCTCAAGGGGGAGGTACAGGGTGCCTCTGCGCAGACACAACCAGTTTAAACATTCTGTTTAAGTGAAACTGTTACAGGACCAGAAGGGATGACCTGGAGTGTGGGATACATGTGTGTCCGTGTGGGAGTGGAGAGGGATCAAAGACAGCAGAAGAAATCGGCACCGTGCAAACATATACACATTGAAATCCTTTATGTGTACTTTATATCTCTTCTTTTTACTGTAAAGTCAAGTCAAGACCCGGCTCTGGCGATTATGATTACAATTGTAATTTACATACAAATAGGGCCCGATGTAGTATCATATTTCTGGTACTGACTCTTCTGTGACACTACAATATGCTCTGGGGAAATAATGGAGGAAAGCAGAAGTATGTGAAAAAAAGCGTAAATTCAACAAAAAACGAGACTGCCTATTTTCTTTGCTATAGAGAAAGGAATGTCGGAGAAAACTGTTTCCTATGCATTTGATAGTTCTGTTGGAACCCAAGACATGACGCATGAATACAGAACTCAAGCCACTTAACAAGCAAACACATCAAAATGCAGAGACCAAACAGCCTCAGGAGACGAGGCGACGGCGAGGAGTGCAGAGAGATTTGTCTGGTAAAAAGGCAATAGAGACAGCCTGGCAGACACGCAATCTGGAACCCATCCACCTGCACAAAAGTGACTTATGATTAATCATCTCTCACTCAAGTCCCTCGCTGCAATCCCCAATCAATATGCCAGCGCTTATGAATGAGGTTGTCAAGCATTTACAGGCATCATTTGGGAGTCTCGCTCTCCAAAGTGGATTTCTTTGAGTCCATGCTCGCGCGCTGCTTCCCTCCCGCGCCTACTAATTACACCGGTTATTTTTGCCCCCACAGTGACGCTGCTGTCTTTGTCATCACGGACATGTAACGCTCCTGCTCCTCCACATGAAGTTAGTCGTGACCACACGCCCCCATTACACATGGAGCTGTTCTCCCGGTTCCTAATATTCAGCTTCCACTGCAGAACATCCGTAAGATATGAGTGCTTTTTATCCCCCTCTTTCTCCAAATAGACACACAATATCCCTTCGAGCACTCTCTCATGTTTGCTTTTCAACTGAAGTGCTCACATTGGATTTTCAATACGTGTACAGTGGAGGAAGCTCTTGACCTTTTTTCCACATTTTTGTTGTGTTTTGGTAGTTTTTTTGCTTTTCTTTTTGCATTTTTATCCTCGTTTTCGTTGCTATATTGACATTTTTTTTTCAAGCTTTTAGATTTGGGTAAAGCCAAACTGGAGAAAATGTGCTCGGTTCAGGCGGGGGTTAAGAGGTTTACAGGCGTTTGATCTCTGATTTGTGTAAAGGGATTTCTCAAAATCATCTTGCGCCTGACATTGCCTATACCCTTGGTCTAAAACCACAAAAAGAGCAAAGGACTTAACGCCATGTTACCAACTTTAATCAGACAGCACTGTAGCTCAGCTTACCTCCGGAGTCAATGTACTATGTATCCCAGCTCACAGCAGTGCATGTTGTTGTTGTTGTTGTGTCTTTGGGCAAGACACTTCACCTTGCTTCACCTCTATAGCTGTTATGGTTTAAGGATTCCTTAATGTAAAGCGCTCCGAGCAGCCAAGGAAGGTATAAGCACTATATTACTGTGACCACCTAATGAGGGTTTTGTCATTCAGGCCAACATATTGATCCTGAATGTGAACTTGTGACCAAAGGGGTTGGTTGTTTGCTGTGTGAGTTTATTGCATGTTCCCCCATCAACCCCCAAAAGCTGCATTTGCTGCTGATCTCAAGAGAAATTCCTGGATAAGACAACAAACGCTCACCCAGAATACAACCCCAAACCTTCTTTACAAAAGAAATTTTCCACCTTGTTTTCTCCTCACACTCAATATACCAATGTTTTCATTCAGATAATCCTCCATTTGGCTTCAGTGTAATAATCATCTCTCCAAACTCTTCCTGTGTTATTTCTCCAAACATCACACTCTGTATTCATGCCATGTCCCTGCACTCCCTTCCCTGTCTACAATCTAGCACTCATGCAGCCTCAACTTACTGGCATTCTGAGCTGCTATCACTTCAGACGTGTTGCTTGGAATGATGGCAGCAGTCAGCTTTAGTCTGAGCAGCTTTAACGTGATTTGCACTTCCTTTTAGTCTGCCAGAATGAACAGAACCGATCATGTTTCCCCATGATGCAACTTTTTGAATCCTCACACCTCCAATGAATTATAAATGAGGACGAGCTGTTTATTTTACAGACCTTTAGGAATAAGTTTAGCGCCTTGCTCAGGGGTGTAGATGAGTAATCTGGAAGCAAATGTGTTTGAATACAGCCCCAGTATCTCTTATAAAGGTTTACCTAGCTGAATACATTTTTGCACTCTTTTCGCGCCGATCGATGAATACTAATGAGCTTGCCTTACTTTACACTGGCTATTATGCAACAGGTTCAACACCGTAAAGTGAAAGAACACATTTTCTCCTGAAATTATTTGGCCATATAGCAAGGCCTGATGCTGTTTTAACATGAGACACATTTATCGGTATAGGCCATCACGATCAGGCTCAATTAGAGTCTCTTGCTGTGACCTAAGCAGGGGTAATGGCTTTGGGGGGCACGGGATTATCAAGCTAAACAAACTGGGATTCACAACGGGGACCTGAGCCGAGGGGAGCTCCTAATGAGCCAGTATGATTCAAGCTCAGGCTCCCCCACAGAGCACTGGGTGCATGTGAGCCACATGGACGGTCATCGCTCAAACAGACAGTACTACACAGCTTGTCAATGTCACCAATAATGTTCAATTCAATTTAGTTTCAATTCAATTCAGTCAGCTTTATTGGTAATTCTACAACATGCAAACACAAAATAGAGGGCCTCCAGATGGAAGGGGACAGTTCAGCTTTACTAGAGTCTGGTGGATGAAGCTGTCAGTCATTATCAAGACTCCTATGTAATGCAAACCTTTCTGAAATTGTATCTTTTTCATTCTTTATTTGATCAGCAATGCCACCATAATGAAGTGATAGGCCAATGAAAGTTTAAAATCTTATTCAATCAAATGTTTTGGCTTTAACTTATAGGAATGGCACGGGGAGTCCCAAAAACCTTGGCAGTTTTAACGACACCTCTCCTCGTGGTTTTCTAGTTTGGAAAGAGCAATGCATTACATCAATAGGCTGAGATCTTCCAAGTGTATCCTCTAGCATTAGACAGGTGCAACAGTTTCTCAAGTTCATCGTCAGTCCCACTTCTCTTCTCATATCTTCTACACATAAGCCAGCAAATAGAAGACCAGTCTTAATTAATAATTTGATAAGACTATATAGTTATAACATAGTTAGCCTGTATAATTATTTTTGATCGCAAGTCTGTCAACTGATGCTGCTTTAGTCTGGGTTTCTGCTTTATTGGTGACCATTTAGCGTCACAGGATATTGCAACAGCGCACTCTTTCTGAGAAGGTATCGGTCGGGTGATGAGGTTTGTCAAACACTTCTTGCAAATATTAAAATAGCAACCACATATCCTTCTAGACTTTTAAACCGACACGCGCTGTGATTGGCGAGCGCCTGGCACGTGGGCCAGTGCAGTCAGTCGCTGTGCCTGAAGCCAGCGCTGAGTGGAGCCTGTCTGCCAACAGCTTCAGCAGCGGCTCGATCTGGATCCTACTATATTCACTGACAATTACAGGAGGGCCCCTTTTCTCCGTATTCCAGAGGACTAGTCTTCACCATGGGCGACAAAAAGAGCCCTACCAGGTAAACGGGCCCTTTGTCGTCGTTTGTCGTGTGTTTTGGCTGTTATTGAGTCGGTATATGGATACGCTCCGCTCACATAGCGCTTTTCATTCGCTCTACCACAGCTAAGCTAGAATAGTGCAGTCACTATGGCGGCTTCTCGCTCCCTACAGCCAGTCACTTCACAGACAAAGGGAAATGTTTCCGAGGATACGCCTGGCATTCTCTGAAACGCTCTTCCGTCTCCGTGAAGCCTTTTGGAGAACCATTGTCGAATTGGACACCGTCTGATATTGGTTTAGTTAGCCGACATGCTAAGCTTCGATGCCGAAAATTTTAGCACCGCTCTGCCTGGCTAGCCTTAGCAGGCGATACAATCGGACGGTGTGGACTGTCGCCCGCTTCTCCGCTGTGCGTGAGGATTTATTGACCAGGGAACTGTACTTTCCTGGACGCATTTCTTTTCAGCAGACCGATGACAACACCGATACACACTGTAGCAAAGCAACTGGTCTTCTTTTACACAGCGGCTTCTGTATCAATCTAATCCGCGTTAATTGATGGTGAGTGGTATTGAAAACTTGACCTTAACATCTGTCTCATTTCTTCAGGCCAAAACGACAAGCCAAGCAGGCGCTGGATGACGGATACTGGGACTGTAGCGTGTGCACCTTCAGAAACACAGCCGAGGCTTTTAAATGCAGCATCTGCGATGTGAGGAAGGGCACATCCACAAGGTAAACTGCCTCTCTCCCTCCATCTATCCTCTGCCTCCCCCGTCTCTCATCTGAGCGTCTCCTCCGTCTCCTCTCCCCCTTGGCTGAATGACTGACTGGACCGACTTGGCTCGGTTGTTGTTGCTGCAGCAGCGTCGCATCCCAATTTATGACAACTTTGATCGACAGCCTGTTTGTTTTGGGGCTGAGTGAAAAGGGACTTGTTGATGGACGCTCCAGCCTCTCCTGCTGTCGTGTGGGTTCGCCTGAGTTTGCCAGCTTACGCGACTGGCATTTTGTTTGCTCTCTTACGCTTTCGTCAAGGTGGGCTGGCTGCCTCACTATCCAGAGGAGAAGAAGAGGAGCGTGGGGAGGGAGGGGGCGGGGTAGAGGGACTGCACTTTATATGTCTGCACAGCTCCAGTGCATGAGCAGAGCAACAGTTTTATTGTGTTCCCATGAAGTCAGCCTGGGTGAAGGCGTATGCACTGCTCAAAGCCGGGGGAGAGCGGTGCGCTAAACGCGTGCACTTGAAGTTACAGTAACTTAAATACTTGGGATGTATTGGCATTTTAGTTGTTCACTCTCATTGGAGGAATACCGTGCTTTTTCTATCCATGCATCTAACTGGCTAGGGCGACCGGGGGACGGAGGCAGCAGTCTGAGCAGCTCCTTATACAACTTTTCATGTCAGGTCGTAACACTGCACGTCTGTTTAATGTTCATGATCTAGTTCTGTGTGTTATGAATGCCATTCCTCCTATTTGTTAATCATCAATCATCTGACAAGCTCACCTAGTTCCCTGTGCTGTTAACTTTGGAAATTCATCTACACCACCTGTTCTCAAACTTTGCCGAGTAACACCCCATAAAATATTTGACCTTTCAAGTGCCAACAGCCCAGGCCTAGTTCAAGATCAGAACAGAAATGTGTCTAAAATCGATCTATATTGGGCTAAATTAAACCATGCCAGATAAACTCCTACCGTGCGTTACTAAGGCATAAATGAAATGCTCTTTATAAAAACTGCTCTGCACTAAACCCACATTTATTGGAAGCGGCTCCCGTGTCTCAAAACGCAGTCGGTTAGTCAGCAGAAAGCCGCCTCTTATGGGAAACCGATGAAGTGGCTGTTAATATCGCGGCGGGATTCCCTTTCGTTCTGTCTGTCGCCGCCCCCTCCTCGCTCTCCTGTCTTCTGTTCTGGGGAATGTTTGTGCCGATAAAGTCGCGCGGCATCTGTATGTCATCCGCTGTGTGACGAGATGGAGAGATGAATGAGTCACTTGTGGCTTCGGCGTGGAGTCCCCTCGCACTCTAACCTTTCCCCGCTGAGATTCTCTTCACGGTGTCTTGCGCCGACACCTTCGCTCCACCACAGGGGAGACTGTACTCCGCCAGTGTGTTGTTTACATGTAGTGTACAGCGCAGTTGAAGCCGTGCCCTTGAGTGATGCTCTTTTGATGTGGCCTCGGTGAGAGCGGAGAGAGAACGAGCGAGAAAATAAAACTTGGTGGCGGTTTATAATAAGGCACACCAAGGCGAGGTTGCGCTGATGATGTTCAAGCATGGCAACAGCATAGCAACAGAAGCCAAACGAGTGTCGGAGAAGTTATTTGCGTTGACACCGTCAGGTGCATGCACATACGTTCTATAGAGCATTTACAAGTTAATCATGAACTCATAATGGACTTGTAATGGACTGATTATGACCTGAGTCTTTACAGGCCATTATAAATTCATGACTAACTTGGGTTTGTAAAGCCTCGGTAAGCTTGCAGATACTCTTAAACTGATGTGCCGAGTTTGTAAATGCTTTATAGGTTTTTATAAAATGTTGCCTAAAACAGGAGTACGTTTCTTTTGACACGAGCAACAAGGCGGCTCTCTCTAGACCTTTTTATTTCATGGTCATTGTCAAGATAACATTGCATTTAAAACTCTCATTCTTTATCAATAGACATAGAAAAGCATAGTGCAACTTACTGTGGACTTCAAAGTAAAATGGGAAAAAAGCAGCGGATGTAGAGATTTTACTGATAAAATCCAAATGTCTACTTTATTACATTGTTGAATATTAGATTTCTCATCTGCTCTTAAAGTTTTTGTATTGTTACTTTCATGATCTTTTCCCTCTGGCCAACAGACTATAGTGGAAATTGTGTATTATTTGCGCAAAGCCTGCCTCTGACTAGCCAGACCTTTTTAACGTTGAATCATCAAGCTTTTTGTCAGTGGAAATCAAAGAAAACACATTTCCAATAACATTGCTTGTTTGCGATTGCCCTGACAGTTGAGCGCCTGAACGAGTGGGAGCATTCTTAATTGTCAGGTTCCCCTCCCCCCTCCGCGAGCCGCTCCTCTCGTAGGAGCAGAGCGGCGGGGGAAAGCATGGTGCGGCACATGCATTCGACCACGTAGCTTTGGCGACAGCCCTGCCGCCTCTGTTTGGTGAAGTGTAGCGCGTGACATCAGCGCAGAGGCTGTCATGTGGTTCTGTTTGATCCGAGTAGTTAACCTTTGATTAATGTGATTGTTTAGTCCGGGACTGCCTCTTATTCTAATGAGTACTAATTAGCTGTCTGTGCCGCGCTGTTTGATGTATTTCATTTAGGAGTAAGGGACACGGCGACGTCCTCCCAGCTAAATGAATCACACTTAGTGCATCGTGCAGCGGGTTCGTCTCCCGTCTTTCATCTCGCCCTGTAGTTTCAATGGGCACAGGCTCCGGGAAATGTGCGTTCGCTAATTACTCCTCTTCAGTCCACACTTTGAAGTTCGATTTGGATCACTCTTGTTGTGGAGTTTTTGACGGTCGCTCGGTTCATGATTGCGACCCTTTTATAAACTCCTTTTAACAAACGTTCTCAATGTTCAGGGCTTAGTTTCGATGTTTGCAGGTGTATCAGGGCAAAGGGCAACTTGTGCATTCCGTAATCACCTCTGATTATGTCAATGACCCTCACCGTAGGAATTACTATGTCTTTCACAACCTGTCATGGGTTCACTTTTGCAGCTCTTTGTAAAGATGGCTCCACAAAACTTTTTTTTCTGCTACTTCTACAGTGCCTCTCGAAAGTACTAATACACTTTGACATTTTGCACCATAAACATAAAGATTTTATGTTACACACAAGTAACGGACAACTGTGAAGTGAAAGCAAAATGATACATGATTGTTATTTTTCAAAAAATAGAAAACCAAAAAGTGCACAAGTATTCATACAGCATGAAATAATACTTTGTGGAACCCCCTTTGCTGCAATAACAGCAGCAAGTCTTCTGGGGTATGACTACAAGATTTGCACATCTAGAGACTGACATTTTAGCCCATTCCTCTTTACAAAACAACTCAAGCTCTGTCAAATTAGAAGGAGAGCGTTTGTGAACAGCAGTTTTCAGGTCTTTCCACAGATTTTCAATAGGATTTGGTAGCTGTGTCCTCCATATGACTTCTAGCAAACTTCAAATGGGATTTCTTATGGCCTCCTTTCTTCTTGCCACTCGACCCATGAAGGCCAGATTTGTGTAGAGTACGACTTACAGTTGTCCCATGTACAGATTCCCCCAGCTCAGCGGCAGTACGTCGCAGCTCTTCCAGAGTTATCTTGGGGCACTTGGTTGCATTTCTGACCAGTGCTCTCCTTGTTCGGTCTGTTAGTTTAGGTGGACGCCCGTGTCTTGGTAAGTTCACAGTGGTGCTATACTCTTTCCATTTCCGAATGATGGATTGAACAGTGCTCCGTGAGATGTTCAAATCTTGGGAAATCTTTGTATAACTTAATGCTGCTTTAAACTTCTCCATAACTTTATCCCTGACCTCTCTGGGCTCTTTGGCCTTCATGATGTTGCTTAGTGACCAATACACTCTGACCATAGCTCTGAGGCCCTCAAAGAACAGCTGGAATTATACTGAGAGTAGATAACACACAGGTGACCTCTATTTAATGGTTAGTGCAAAGTCATTAGGAATGTTACAAAGGCAATTTAATGCACTCAGAAAAGGCTGTATGAATACTTATGCACGCTACACTTTTCACTTTTCTATTTTTTGAAAAATAACATCATGCATCATTTTGCTTTCACTCCACAGTTGTCATTTACTTGTGTGTGAACTTTCAGTAAACGATTAAAATTTGTTTATGGTTGTAAACATTACAAAATGTGCAAAAGTTCAAGGTGTATTAGTACTTTCGAATACACCTTGTATTCGAAAGGTGTATTTGAATGAAACAATTTATTGGTACTTTTGTCCAGCACCATCATTACTGAATAAGCTGCAACCTCGTCATGTTGTGCGCTGTTGTAGAGAAAAGTTATTATGTATTTTGTAGCAAGATTTAGAGCCCTTTTGCCCTTTTTTTTTTTGGAGTAAGTATAGTGATTATATTTGCGATTAATGTTTGAGATACCTATGCACATTTTAAACATATAAGATCTGCTAAACTAAGCCAAATCTACAGGTGTCCACAGTGACCACATCCTCACACTTTCTTTTGCATAAAATACAAAAGCCACAGTGAACTTCCTACGCCTGGGTGATATAGTGATATGGAAAATAAGTTGTTTCCATTCTTTTCCCTGACGGTGATCTTTTTTTATATTAAAACCAATTTAATATATATGCATAAGGTGGTAATGGTGTAAGAAGTTTACAGCAGTAACTGGCCTGTTTTCGGGTAATATGTTTGTATTTACTGGGCTTATCCACTGGCACAAAAATGAACGTCTTCTCTGTCAGCGCGTTCAGATATTACTACTCATATTCCAAAACATGTGGTTGATACTGGCCGGGTGAAAAGACTTTCAGCCAAAAGTTGAATAAGGCAGGTTTGTGGATCCAGTCACTGCTAGATAATAATCAGGTTCAACATTTGTGCATTTTCTGTTTTGAGATTTCCTCCAAAAGCTGTGTCTCTCCCACAGAGTACTGGCACCTGCCGTCCATCTGAGACTAGCACGTCATCAAAATCTAGAATATGAACGCAACCCGTTCCTGCTCTGAGTGATAAACCCTCTCGTCGCTACACTTGGCACGGTGCCTGCGTTTTCCAGTGAATCATTCTATTGCTAAACCAGTTGACCATTATTTCAGTAAGTCGTCATTTGGCGAAAGGATGATTTCCAGTCCTGTTTTTGCTCCTCCAAACACACGCTGCTGCTGCCACAGAATTGCCTGGTCGACCTGACAATTAAAAAGCGTCATGTCGATGAATAACATTTGCGATTGTCATTGCACATCCCTGTTTCTTACCACGGTATATGCCAATGTTCGCCCCTGTGAAGTGAACTCCACATGCTAATAACAAGCTTGTAAGAAGCATGTGAAGTGAACTCCACATGCTAATAACAAGCTTGTAAGACGCTTCTTCACCGTCCAATTAAGTGTCAAGCAGCAGTGTATGTGGATGCCCTGAGGACGCCGTGCTAAATCATATTCCCTGCGTTGGAATGCAGTATCATTTTCATCATCGCTCCTGCGGCTGGGGCTGTATTAATCTTGCATGTAAACCGTCCTCCCGAACAACAATCAAAGACTACTGGTGTGAAGCCGCCGCACTCTTTCTGAGCAGACATCAGGTCTTGGCAGTGGAGGCTGTTGAAAATAACGGCTTATAGACTGTGGTGGTGCCTTTACGCCTGAAAGCTCCATAAGGAAGTCATTTTTGGACAGCATTACAGCTATTCATTCCAACCTCCGCCGTCTCCAGCTGCACAAGTGGCAATCAGCCGCTATAGTTCAGTAATGTGGTCCCATTGCGCTTATTGGCTTTACTCTTCCCGCACTGATTATTTCAATTTCTACAGGTGGTTACGTAAGTCCCATGTGCATGATGTGATGCTAGGGATTCATTGTGTAGCTCTTGCGTGAAGTGCAGGTAGAGACATTCACCAAATTGCGGAAGCCAGGAGACGAGATCATCATCAAGTTTCTGGCATATGTCTTGCAGCCTTAACCACTAGGCTATGGTTCAGTCAGGGGCCGGCGCTCTAGGTGAGTGTCTGACATAGCTGCGATTTGTGCAAATGAAGGTGAGAATGTTTTTAATGAGGTTGCAGCCCCGGCCATGCCATCAGCATGCAGAGAGGCCCCCTGTCCGCCCCTGCAGTCCGATGAACCGCGTGACCCATTCTGTAGCTCGCTGAGGTAACACGATACGCACGGAGGCTAAATCGAGACTGGGGGTTGCTCTGACTCTTGAGCAAGAAAACATGCTGCTTTTTGCACCTGACCTTGGAGATAATCTTCATTTACATGTCCAAGCCTTCAGCAGAGGCGGCATTCAGAACCTGCTCCTGTGGTAATTGGAGCAGGCTACTAGACTTTACCATCTCCCGGGCGTCGGTGATCATATTTAAATCTTTCTGGCCTCTGAACCTGATGCCAGTGTGAGCACAACAGTGTGAATTTGCTTTGTTGCGGCCGTTCAGGGCTCTGAAAAAGAAAAGGGGAGAAAAAAACATTAGCAGAGCACTAAAGGTGATTGATGGAGAGAGTCGAAGGAAGTTCTGAGGTACCTCTGTCTTATCTGCTCTGTTCCTCTGCTGTCAACCATAGATAGAAGAGTGCCCATCTGTTCTTTATAAAACATGATGAAGATCCATTTCAGTGGTTCGTTGGTCAGCCAAATTCCTGCTGCTTTGGCAGCACAGCAGCACATTAATCTGATACCACATACATCCTATAGACGGTGCTTTCAATTCAACTTTATTCCGGACTCATGGTCCATTAGAAATAAGTAAAAAGGCATTTCAAAAAGACAATCACGCCAGTGTCTCCACTAGTCATGTGTCATCCCATTTTTCTGTATATTAGTGAGGGACACTATTATTTCAGACTTGTCAGGTTGACGTATAAAGCGGTGCGTCAAAGTATGTAGTACGGCTTGTAAAATATTCACTCTGGCATTGCCAAACATTTTTGTGGCACTTGACCATCTTGGCTTTTTCATAAAAACACGCTAAGCATCATTATCGGCAGCCTGCACATTCTGGCTTTGTTAGAGGTGTGTCGTGTATGATGAAGTACAGTATGCTTTAAATAAAGCCAGCTTTACATTCTGTAACAGCCAAACGTCCAAGTACGAGCCTGAGCTCAGAACACTCTGCATTGTCTATTAACGTCCTCATCATCTGACACATCCTCAGTGAAGATGTGGCCAATATGCTTCAGTTTGTGAACAACGTGCAGCATCATTTTACAGACAAAACATTGTACATGTAATGTCCTTATCATCCTTGGCTTTAGAATCATAACCATACTCTTAGTAGTGTTGTTTTTGTACTTGATGCCATGCTCCAAACCATGGGCTGAACAGATATTGAGTAGCAGCTGACAGCTGTAGACCAGCCGTACATGGAGTTAACGCGACTAAATCATCTGCATGCAAATGATGATTTAGAACATTACCTCCAGCGACACAGCCAGTGTTACCGTGTTAGTGTTTAATCGGCAGTTCATCTAAATACAGGTTCCCTGTCTGACCCCATTTGTAACTTTAAAGAAGACGGATACACTGTTCCACCATTTGATCTGTACTGTTTGCTGCCGTACCAGTCTGGTAAAAACACACAACATGTAACTTCACCGATACCTCTTTAGGGCCGTGGTAAAAATAGAAACTGGAGCAATCATCCTGTTTCTGCCTCATGGCTCTTTCGCGCATTGCTTTCAGTTTAAATGAATAAGAAGATCAGTAGATGATCATAGTAATTATGTTAACGAAACTCAAAGATATGTGAAAATTGTTGGCATGTAGCTGATCCTGTTATTCTTCACTTGAGCCTATAATTTGATAAAGGCGTCTGTCGTGTCAAGTCCCAACACGCAGAGGACTGTCCGACTACAGCCCGTTGCTAATGATGCTCAGAGAACTACATGAAGTGATGTGGTTAAATCGATTTGATTTAAAAATGGAGTTGGTAGGTCAAATCGATTCATATTTTTTTTTTTTTGTTAGATTTTCTTTTTTTTTTTAGGTCTCTGCCCTCTGCTTAGAGGAATAAGGTCCTGCTTTACAAATGTGCCTCAATTACCTCAGGATTGTTGTTGTTTTATTAGCTCAACCCAAATACAGTATAAATAATTTGGATGTTTAACAATCTTTGTTGCATAGTGACTTTTTAGTTACAGAAAGGGTTTGCCTTTGCAATTTTGTTTGTTGGTTCACTTTAATAAAATACAACAACTATATATTGATAGTTCGCAGTTATTTTGTTTTAAATGGGGGGGGGGGGGGTGGTTTCAAATCGTAAATCGAGTTTATTTAAAAAATAAATAACAACTCTAGTCTGTTATTCATTGATCCAGTTGGAGTCAAGCCCAAGTCGTCAGTTTGCAAATCCGAACTTTGAATGTTCAAGTCCGAGCCCAGTTTTCTAGTCCTCTCAGAGGATCCGCCTATAAATTCTGGTTACATTTAACTACTTATTAAGTCAAAACCGTAATTTTAAAGCTTGTGGTTGTTGAGTTTTTTCCGCCCCCTAAGCGTCAAAGATCAGTGAGTACTAAGGACTTGAAAGCTAAGTCCATCAAGTCAAAATGACTGAGTTGAGTCCTGGACATTACGAGCCACAACTCGGAGTGTAGGACTAGAGTACTGCATCTCTGGTGTGGTCCCAAATGCGGCATCAATGTTCTTACAAAAAACACAAGTACTGTTTCTTTTTAAACCCATCATAACCTGCCGGTGTGGTTGTGTGATGGAATAGCATCATTATAATCTGCATTTGTTGTAAGGAAAATGGGATAATCAAGGAATTACATAACTGGGACATGTCAGCTCTCACTTTGTCTGCCCTCCACAGCTGATCCCCTTCTTGTTCTTTTGCTTATCCAGCATTATCTGCATCTGTTGGAACACATGGAGCGCCGACAGCCAGCCCTAATCGCTACATGTTAATTGTCGGATTAAAAAGTTCTTAATAACTTCATGGGATTTGTCAGTGTGTGAATGATTTCATACGGCAGCGTATTTGGCAATCGGACAGAATGCTGGAACGTGGAGCGCCAGTTAAGCAATTCCCCTCCCGCTAAACGTGAGACCGTGAGCAAGCAGGAGGAGGAGAAGTCATCTGAGGACAAGATGTGAAGTGCGCTGGCTCTTGCAGAGACTGAAAGGGCAAAAGAGGGCACAGACTTTAGCTGCGATGGAGGCATGCTCACTCAGCCACCGGTCTCCTGGGGCCGACGCAGAGCACGTTATCACCCGGCGAAGAGACAACCAGCACGGACCCACAAGCACAATCACCTGTGCGCTGCAAAAAAACACCCTCATGTGACAGTTTTTCTCTAGATGGTAGGGTATGCCCCAATGTGCCAATGCTTTTGATCCTGTGTAAAGTAAAGCAAATTGAGGTATTTAAAAGCTGCATTCCCTTACATTTTGGCACACTTGAGAGAACCAGAGTGTAACCTAATCACTTTGTCCTGCTAGTTTCAGGTTTTTCACTTTGAGTTTGTTTGCCCGCTGTTCACTTTGTCGAACACAATAGCCCGCTGTGCAGGAGTGTATTTTAGCGAGGGCAGGTGATTTGTAAAGCAAATTGGAAGTTTTGTTTGTCTACCCTTAAGCAAGCGGGAAAGATGAAAGGATAGGAAAGAATAAGGTGTACGAGCATGTGGGATAACCTGTTTGGAAGACGACGTTGTTATGGCACTACATCTTGACAATGTGAAAGTAGATGTCACAGTAAAAGCTGCCGCACAAAACCGATTTGCTTGTTCTTTCTGCAGGTAACTTGAGCTACTACTGATGGATTGGAGCTGGACGTCGGTAGCTACACTGATTTGACTAAGATATTCTAGCATAAATTAGATAATCGTAGGCTTTACTTGACATGAAACCACAGGCGGTAGAGTAAAAGTTGTTAGAGGCATGGTTCTGTTGGTAATGAACTTCAGTGAACCTTTAATCAGTCTTGACATGTAAAGTCTCTTGATGCCCCCTCAGCTCATTGTCACTGAAGGGTTAAAGTGGAGGGTAATGACGGCACCATTAAGTCCTTAAGATGAGGGGAAGAGTGCCTCAGGTGACCGCTTCAATGAACCGATAAGTGCTGCTTCCGGCCACGCTCTGGGTTCTATCACACAGAGCTGGCTTTGCACAATAAACACATTCATTTGACTTATAAATCACTGATTGTGATTTCTTTATTGACTGAAGTGTATAAATGATGAAAACGCTACAGTGTCTGGCTGAAAGTCCAGTCTTCTCATATTGCAGCGCGTAGGGAATGGCAGGGCAGAGATTGTCCGCCACTCTCGGCAGTGAGCCCAGTGCCTCAGAGCGAGACTGAGAGGCCATCTCATGTCGGATCTCTCATCATGCCCGTGTCAACACATGTCATACATCAACACTGGAGCCACAGCGGAGAGACGAGGACAAGCTAAAGCCCCACGGCACTCTCACATGTCGCATCTAAGAGGAGCGTGAAGCTGTGAAAGTCTCACGCTGCCTTTCTCAATAGCGCTGTTCTGCTGAGCTTCTATAATCGATATCACAGAGCACAAAGGACCCGTCTTTACAACATGTGGACCAGAACCCCGTGCTGCTAACCGCTCCAGACTGTTGATGTAGAATAATACACTCCTCAGCTGTGCGCCGCTGCCTTCGCTGCCTCCTCCAGGCAGGAAATAATGGCTTGTCCTCTTCGCGGCACTTCAAATAAAAGAGCTGTGTTAATGAGGGCTTTCCTGAGTCTCCCTCTCTCTATCATGCACTCCATCCCGCCTCTTCATTACTCTGTGTCCACACAAAGTGCTCAGACTCTGTTTTTTTGGGCTCGTCTCTGTTTGTGCTCGCTGCCGTTAGTCCAGAGGCCGACGGTGCTCCGGAGCAGACTGCAGCAGGTGGCGTGTCTCCAGCGCCAGTGCACCACTTTAACTGCGGGTGTCAACCTCAGTGAATTAGACACAATGATAGTCATTTGAGGACTTCCTGCGGAGGGAAAACTCTGCCCCCCTCTTCCCCTTCCCCGGGCGGCCCACTCGAGGGCAGCTGTCAGTCATGGTCTATTGTAGTGCAGAGGGGGCTAATACGGCATACGCCTCCCTCGCTGTGGGGAAACAAGCTCGACAGCGCTCTTCTACACACGGCATTTTCAATCCCCAGGAATTTATTGGCAACAGTGGGAGGCGGAGACAATTAGGCTTCACTCCTGATAAGACTCCCCCGACGGTTTCAACTCGCTGTGGGTGCACATCAGAGACAATGTGTGATTTGGATGTTTGCCAGCTCATTTTGGCGAGTTTCATTCTTCTAAACAAAGGGGAATTTCAAGATTACAATGTGATGTTATTTTGCACGGTTTAGTTTCTTTTCAAAATGTTTTATTCACAGTTTAACTCCATAAACGGCACCACTGTTTGTTTACGTTTTATGGTTTCATATTGTTTTAAGTGTTATCTTGGCGGCTGTATAAATTGGTTGTTGGCTTAATATGGTTTGCATTGGCGAGATAAAATCAAAGCATTTCCACTGGCAACATCCTAGAATCTCCATTTTTTTTTGGCAGCTCAATTTCGCCGAAGCTTAAAGTGTCACCTGAAAGCTTGAATTTACAATCCTACTGTCTGCTTGTACTAGATTAAAGGAAATGAAAGGTCAATATGGTGATAATTGTTTTTAAATAGGAACAGGAGCTACTTTTGACTCAACAGTTTGAATGTTATTGGGTTAGAGTTTTATTACTGTCTGGTGAGTAGTGGGTCTCAGTATTGAACGAATGATAAAAGTGGTGCAGCCCTGACTGACAGCCCCCGACCGGCATGTCATATTGTGTGGCCAGTGGATAAGTAATGGGGCATGGAGAGACGTGTCCGTGTCATGCCAGCAGCTCGTGGCTGACTTACAGCTGGCACTGAATCACTTCTAAACTACGCGGGACACTACAGAGGCCAGAGCGTCTGCCAACACCGATTTGACTCTAACTGGGCTGCAGCTCTGCTCCTGGCGTCACGGAGCGCCGCGTACATCAATCCATCCATCAAACATCAGCGCTGTACGGCCTAATGGTTCCCACTGCCAAACAGAGTGATTACTGCTCCTGCGGAGGGTGTCCTCTCGCACACTGTTGGCCATAGATCTAAGTAATTCTGACAAATGTGTTTTCAGGACACAGGTCTGATATGCTGCACTATTGGCACGGCTAATGGCCTTATAACACGGATAAGGTATCTGTCTTGTCACAACTGATGCGCTCTCTTAATCAATATGAATTTATGCAGAGCCATCCATTCCCCCCAGCCGACAGCAGCAGCAGAGCCACCACGACCTCATGTTACAGGCGATGCCAGTGTCCACCTCTTTGCCTTTTATCATCTCAGGACATTTCCACTCGATTCGGCCTCCCGACCGCCTTGTCTTCGGGTTCTGCTGCTGAAGGAGAAACGCGTGCTTTTAAAGTAGACGGATCGTGCAGAGGCTCTTTTGTTCCACTTTAGTGATATTTTACAGATTATAATTTGAAATAACATCCATGCAGTAATGACATGCTACTCCTGGTGTGTTTTTGATGAGGATACTACCAAACAGCACGGTTAAAGGCTCAGTCAAGTATAGTAGCACATTTTGCATGTTATGGTGCTTTTAAAGTGACTCTCAGGGTTGTCATCTTCAGGTGATTGTGAACAGGGCCATTCACTTTTGTACAGACCACTGCTGCTCTCAGGGTTATGCTAAGGAGGAAGTCCCACCACACGTGACGTCCCATGAGATCGGAGAGTAGCTACTGCACTCTAGGGACTGGCTGCGCTGTGTTTAACATTAAATCTGCATCACAGCTCACTCTTTTATTTATGAGCTCCTGCCGCTGATCAGGTCTGGGCAATAAGATTGAGTCCTTACTTTGGCCGCTCTCCCTCCACATGCCACCGCAAAGTTTCTCAACAGCCCTTTTTCAATTCCAGCACAGCTCCAGCTCATCAGCATTCAGCTCAGCAGTTGTATTGATTTGTGTGTAGCACGACCATTACGACATGATGCTCCATTGATTGGCTTCTGATCGGCTGAAAGCGCTCGCCAAAGCCCCCCACAGCCCGCCACATCCTCTCACTCTCAAACCACAGAATATGACTCTATCAGTTTCTGACGTAAAGGAGCAAAAAGCAGAAGTGAGAGTCTGCGCTGAATAAAAATTGCCTCTCAGTTACAGTAAAACATGCTCAAAGACTATAAAATGGTAAATTAAATCTGTGAGGTTAACCACTCGGATGTGTGTCAAAACCTCTGCCTCATCATCCGAGCTGCCCTGTCGGGTTCTACCTGTATGCTGCTCTGGGAAAGGATCGGCACATAAATCTGCTGGTGCACCACTGTTGGTCACGTGCATATTTGGAAACAAAAGCAGTATTGCATCTCTTTGGCAGAGTCATGTCTGCACAAGTTCCAAAAGCCACATTAGTTTTGGACTGAAGGTGTTTTATCGATGTACTCAGTCAAGTTTCCAAGCCTTGACTTTAACCTTTTAGTCTTGACATTCTCTACCAGTAGGTCAAGTTCACTCGAGTCATAAACTTTGCCGACACGGCCCTTGTGAGTCATTGCAGGGAATTCTGTTCGTGTTGTTTCCGTGTCCTCTGAGAAACCGGCTGATACCCAGTGAACGAGCGAGAAGCACACCTTACTTTTGGGTGAACTTTGATTTGATGTTTATTAGACATTTATAAGAAAACCACCCCAATCCCTCAAGAGTTTTGAATTTGCCTCCAGGATTTATAATGTTATTAGCCGTCTCTTTTTCCTAAGCTTCTAATGGCTGTGGCAGAAAAAGCCTCTGCACAACAACATGAGGGTTAATGCGTACCAGCCCTGTCCGTGTTGTAGTTGAGGTGAAATATAATGAAACGCCTCCCTCTCTGCAGCACTGGCGCTCGGCTCTGTTGTCGTCGTACACTCAGAGGAAACCTCTCTCTGGCAGCGCTGACTTTGGGAGCTCTTTTCTGCACGTGGCCCTGTTTTCCTCATGTTCACGTGGAAAGCCCTGGTGAGCTCGCGTAGAGCTCTGCCAGGCTGTTTGTCTGCTCTGGCCTCTTCCCCGCTGCCGTGTTTGTTGCCGGCTCACTCCGTGCGGCCCGGCGCTGGCCTGTGATTACGCTGGAGCTCGCTGCACTGTGGCTTCGTCGAGTTGGATTGTTGGAATACCCCGTTCCCCCGAGCTGTGGGGCCTTTCCACACTCTCCGCCAGCTGCTCTCTGTGACGCAGCATCTGTTTGTGCCCGACTGGAGTAGACCTTAAATAAGAAACCAGCAGAGGTTCACCTGTTACTGTCTGTGAACATGTGCTTCAAAACCTTTGTGAAATTACAATGGGGGGAAAATAACTAAAATAAATGCATTACAAGAGTTTACTTTAAGTGCACATAGATTTATGAAAATGCTGCTTTGATCACATTTTATTGACGTTTTCAAATCTTGCTTATTCTGTGTTGCACTTTTGAATTACTTTGTCTTTCAAATGTGCTCCATCTATTGATTTAAAACACTTTGTCATTGTTAATTGGAATCCATTGCTGGCACATAGAACACACTTCCTTGTTACACACAGTACCTGCACACAATGTTCCTTTTTTTTTTAGCACCAAATTATTAAAGCACTGACTTTACTCTCTGGTCAAAAGTGCTCTTTGTTCCAAAAAGTGTGAAAATTTTATTATTACTTTATACTTTTATTATTCTTACAGATCACACGCTCAACACTGTTCGGCACTGATGTGTGAAATATGAAACTACAATTGTAAATTAAAGATGTGTGCACTTTTTTTGCATCGAGTGCCCTGTGAATGATTGACATTTTCTAAAGAGCGAAAAAATGCCCCCTGCTTTGACAAAGAGTTTAATGCGCATGGCACGGATCTAAAATCCTGAGGATAGATTGAGAATAGTTTGAGTTCTCCCCAAGCCACTTTCAAATATCCATTACAAATGTAGGAGGTCTGTTGAAAGATTTTGAAAGATTCTGGGGGGAAAAAAAATCTAATTGCGGTTCCTTTGAAGCATGTTCAGGTGAATTTGTACTTGTGAGAAACCAAAATAAAGCCAATGCGAAAATGCCACTCATTTTTGTTTGCAGAGGAAATCGTGTTGCCGATCTAAATGGTGCTATCGCGATCATTCGAATGGTGATTTTGATAGTGATTGCTCTTGCACCCCTCTTGGTACTGGTTTTTGCTTGTCCAAGGGCGCCTCTGTGTTTGACAAACGCTTCCAGCCTGGCCATAATCAGGTTAGAAAACGTGTTACAAACGTCCTACATCGTGATCCTGCACATTCATTTTATTACGGCCCCTAATGAGATTACGGCAGTCAGAAGTCCCCCACCGGCCCGCAGCAGCCTGCAGGTCCTCTCACCTCTTGTAAACCCGCGACGCTAATCCGTGCTCCGTTCCCCTACAGGAAACCACGGATCAACTCACAATTGGTGGCTCAGCAGGTGGCCCAGCAGTTCCCCATGCCTCCGCCGGCCAAGAAGGAGCGGAGGGAACGGGGCGAGCGGTTTGACAAGGAGCGGCCCGAGGGCGAAGGGGAGCGGCGTCCCGAGCTGGAGCGTCCTGAGCTGGAGCGTCCCGAGACGGTGAGGGCTGAGACGGACTCCACCACCGACAAAGAGAGCAGTGACAAGGAGCAGCCCCTCCAAGAGAAACCCGACAGAGAGAAGGACATTACCCCGGCGATTACCAAGAAGCCCGGCAGTAAAAAGACCAGGTTAGTGACTGCTATTCAGCCAATATTAAGGACAAACTACCATTGAAGCTGCAGACTATACCAAACTATACCATACCAAACTATACCATACCAACAGTCATTCTTGGCAAAAGCTGAGAACCACAGCCCTAAAACGAGATAAAACTCGCAAGAACATAAGCGCTTTATCTTATAATAACGATTTTCATTGAGTGAGTCACTTTGTGTTATAAGTTATTTTACTGCTGAGCTGTTGACATACGACAGTTTGAAGAACGCTCGTCAAAAATCAATACCCAGATACTAATCGATATTTAAACTAGTATCCAAGTAGTTACTCATTTGTAAAGGTCGATACTTTTCTGTCTTTCATAAATTGGACTTTGCCTGAAAAGTCTTTGAATGGTTTAACAGAAATAGTACGAATAAATGGCCTCTATCATACACTTCTCATTACACGTGATGCACATGGTAAAGGACTATTATGTGACTGTATCGTAAAACAATATATTTAGTAGTTCACTCCTGTATGTTTGCTCCTCACAGGCCCAAAACGGACAACCACCAGAGCCCGCCCAGCGACAAACAGAGTATACAGTCTGGGAAGTCCGTGACCAAGACCAACAAGAATTCACACATCTGCAGGTAAAAAAACAAACAAACACTTGAGCCAAAGCCTGAAGGAAGGCCAACGAATGTTTTGTTAAAATTTGCATGCACGGCTTGTCTCTGCTTTCCACGTCAAACTATGATCAGTAAAAGTAAGATGATGTTTATAGTCATGATTTTCTCACCACACTGTGCAGAAGTGCAGGTTAATGGGGTTAACAGTTCAGAGCAATAGCGAGCACACAGAGTGAGGTGTGATGAAAGAACCAGGCTGAAGAGGATGCTGATCATTTACTGTGCTGACGTGAAAAGACTCTCAAAGTTATTATTCAATAGACTCCTCTGATGAATGTTATTGAGTGTATTAAAGCACAGTTTCATTTCACACTGCCCCTCCGTGTTGCCATGTGGTGTGTGGGCTCCTTAGTGCTTCTGAAATGCGTTTAGGTTCAAGTTCAGCCTCATCACTTGTACGTGTAGTGTAATGTTCACGAAGCACCAGTTTGGAATAACATATTAACCCCTTTGTTAGGATTAATGAGGGCTTTTGTTGTAAATGGCCAAAACAACTGTAGTGAAGTAACACCTGAATGAAGAGAACACAAACATGGATAAGTGGAGTGGGGCAGTTGTTGGTGTAATGTGTGATTACAGCTGTGGCAATGGGCTTCAGGAGGGTAAGTAAGAAAAAGTGTCGAGGACTGCATCGGGAATATCAGTAACGGCGGCCATTTAAATCTTAATTCGTCCCTGACTGAAACCCCAGTTTGAGTTCACTTCGTCTCACCTAGTTTCACTGTGTCTGTTCCGCAAGTGACTTCTGAGTAACTCATTTGGGGCTGGTGGGAAACCTCAAACGATTCCACAAATGCTCTTTTACACTGAACTCCCACTCTCACTTTGTAACCACTTGATGTGTCAGTGAGCCAGCCGTTTAGAGTAAGCGCCCCCACAGAGCTGGCAGCCTCCTGCTTGTTGTTGCTGAGAAGCACATATTGCGCTCGACATCACCACTCGATGCGCTCTCACCAAATCTGGAAAAAAAAGGTCGCGAGACAAGTGCACTGTCGAAATAAGTGAAAACATCCTGTTATAGGCTGAGCTTGTGGAAACGCGCTGTGTATTTTGGCAAGTGTATATTCTCTAAATGCAACTCTGTTAAGCCACTGCGTTTCTGTAGAGATTTAAATATTGTTGACTTGACAGGGTTGATCAGGGTTAGGATGCTTCCTTCTTCAGAAGCTTCTTCCCGCTCTTATTAAAAATCAGCCTCACATTTTGACTACAAGACTGGGAAGCTTCTGAAGATGGAAGCGAAACTTAAATCAACCCAGTCCAGTCGACAATGTTTGAATCTACAGCCTATACAGCTATTTGGAACTGGAGTTTTGGAGCTTTTTAAAAAACCTTTCCCATAAGAATCTAAAGTGTTGCCTTCCTTGTAAGTTCTCTGGCGTCTAACCTTTGTGCTCTTGCATCTGTCACGTCAGGCCTAAGCTGAAGAACATCGACCGGAGCACAGCGCAGCAGCTGGCCATCACCGTGGGCAACGTCACAGTCATCATCACAGACTTTAAGGAGAAGACGCGCTCCTCCTCCACCTCCTCCTCCACCATCACGTCCAGCGCCGCCTCCGAACAGCAGCACCCGAGCTCCGGCTCCGAGAGCATGGACAAGGGCTCGTCACGCGCCTCCACGCCCAAAGGCGAGCTGTCGGTGGGGCACGACGAATCCTTCTGAAGGCCCCTCCCCTACGCCCCGCCCACTCCTCCCTTGTTTCTTTGCGTTTCTGGACAGTACGGATCCCACTGGGGAACACATTCACTTGCCTCTACTCCACCACTTCCTGTCTGGACGCAGCGAGGAATTGTGGTTTTAAGGAGAGACAAACGCAAAAGGATTACCCCCGTTTTCTACCCCCATCCTGCAGTAGCACCCAGACATTTGTACGTCCTTGTTTTATATTTGTATGTGAATGTCAGGCCAAGTTTTCTTTTTTTTTTTTCTTTTTTTTGTAAAGAATTCTCCGCTGGGCACAATAACAACCCTCATTATAAACTCTTATAATTTCCTTATTTATTACCCGTCGCACCTGTATACTTTGATATTCTCTTTTTCTTGACGCTTTGCCGTGTAGCGCTGCCAAACCGACCGTCCTTCAGTGTTTTCGCGATGGTGAAAGGGACACGTCCACATTGGTGCTAGATAACACTGTGAAGAGGCTTTGGAGTCGCAGCTTTCGACGAAACGCAACGGGGGGTTGACTCGCTCTCCCGGGACAGCAGAGACTTAGAGCTGTTTGTTTGCGTGTGGAAGTCGCCGGACCTTTTCAACTCTAGCAGCCGTTATACACACTCTCCCGTCTTTTAATTGTACAGTGTCGGCTGTTGTGAATAACACTAAAGCTGTCCCATGTTTTCTGCATTCCCCGATCTCACCTCCCCCCCTCCGGGTGCTCGGCGTTTGTGTTCTGATCGAAGAATGGTTCCATGCAGTTCCACTCTGGTGAAAACCTGAACTGTAAAATAGACCCGTCGTGTCCAAACTCGTGTGGATTACTTTTTTTAAATATTATCTTTTTGGTGGTCCTTGAGAATCCGCTCTCAGCATCCTTCGATACAGGCGCAGACCGACGACTCGATGGACTTTTTGTTTTCTGTGTTTTGCTTAATTTAAGACTCCTGTCATTGAAGGCAAAAACAATGTCATAGATAGCGTGCGATTTTTTTTCCTTCTTTCTTTCTTTCTTTCTTTTCTTTTTTCTTTTTAGGGCAGCAAGACTTATTTAAGGATTTTAATTCACTTGTCATCTTAGCTGATCCCACCTAATTTCCTTTTACTGTATGAAATTGTATAAAGAATAAATGTGTATATGATATCTTTTATTTATTGAAGGACCAAAGGTATTTCGTAATGACATGATGCATAGACAGATGAATAACAATTTGAAATGCAATTATCTGTGAGATGAATATCCATTTAATAAAGACTAATATAATCCATGTAAACGGCGTTCTTCTTGTCCTCTCATCACTGTAGAAGACCGATCTTGATACAAGCCCTGGCCATACCGAGACCTTAAGAATGCATTCCCAAAAGACTTGTATGCATCGGCCAAGAGACACAACCTTCTGCTCTAAAAACTATATGTAATTAAATGTTATTATGTAAGAGAACCGATGTTCGAAGTGAGGAAAGGCAATGTGAAGCATTTTGGAATTTCTACTGAAAATCCTTACCCCTTTCTAATGCAATCTGTGCGTGGCCCGAGGAGCCGCCATTCTCTACTCCTGCCTTATCACTTACTCCAACACCTAACGGCTCTTTTATTATTGTTATTATTACTGACAAAATGGTCATTTGCTGAGTATATGAATTATTGCTTGTAAATAGAATTTTAAAAATGGTGCAAACACTATGAAAAAATTGCATTTGGAGCTGAACTCTTTTTTTGTTTGTTTTCCTTTTCCCACGCAAGCAGTTCTGTTCTTGTGTGCGACCAGTAACCTTAATTTACTGTGTAAAGATGGTTACATTTTTTAGCTTTGTTTGTCAGAGACCCAAATATAGAATGCTTGTTTACTGACTGTATAATCTTTACTGTGAATTTCCAACTAAGTGTATTATACAAACTCATTTCTTCCTATAACACTGTCTTGTACGATGCTTTTGAAGTTATTACTCGGTTTAAAAGAAAACACAAAAAAAAGTTGTAGGGAAGGTAAAATAAACCCATCTTTTGTTTTAATCAAGTTTTCATTTGATTTGTTATTTTTTTAATGACTACCCGATGTGTCTTGGTTTCCTGTGTGAAATGGTCACTTTCTGGTGTGGAAATGTGTGCAGCATTTTCGGCAGACCCACCGCTTCTTGTCCTGCTTCTGGTGTTGAAATACGACATGTTTTTTGGGCATGTGCACGACTTTGCGCTTATAGGCTATCCTGATCATTTTCCTTCGCTTCAACTAGAAATGTCTATTTATGAATTTTGCTTGTAGTTTTTCACAAATAAATCTGTCAAAGTTATGTATATCCCTGCTGCATCGTGTCTTCTCTTTATGGTCTGAGTTCACAAGATACTAAAGACTTGAAACATTGAAACTGTCTTGCATCCAGTGTCTGTGTAGTAGCAGTAGCAGAAATTAAGACTTCAATTGAATTAGAGAAACTTTCATTTCCGCTTGTAATAATGCATTTAATTTAGGGGTTTTCTGGTTTCAGACATGGTTTACACACAGTTCAGTTTTTTTGAAAACTAAAAGAGGAAGCCACGTGAATTAAAATGTTATTGGTGGTCCAAACTCATTCCTAACATATTGGTAGCATCCATAATTCGTCACTGGGACAAGTTCACTGGCAAATTTCGCAATGTGCAGGGTCACTTTTTAGGGTCACCTTCACAATACCGCTAGAAAAATAGCCTGATAGTTCATGACATTGATGCAAATGTTTTATAATCAGATGCACAGTGTTTTTCCCACAAACGTTTGAGTTTACAATATAGGAGGACAAAACAAATGTCACTCAATTTCTTTGAATAAAATCGGGTATAGTGCCTTCAAGTCTTTTTTGTTGTTGTCATTGTTGTTGTCATTTTTAGATCTAATTACGTCCAAATTTGAAAGGCAAATCTTGTCGCAAAAAAAAAAAAGTGCATTTCCTTCACAATTTGTAGGCCTGGCAGTTCGAGGATAGTCAGGAAAGGTTGTGCACTTCCTGTTGGGCTTATGTCTACAGTAATTGTAGAAAAAGAGGTTGTAGTAACAATTATAGATTTGTAGTACTTCCTCCAGTCGTTATTTACAGACATATCCGGGGCGGGCAGTTCTCAGATGACAGAATGTGGCGTGGAATGGTCCGGTTATTGATCGAGGAGGGGAGTGTGCAGTGGGTTCGGAGCAGAGGGAGCGTGCACGGAGCAGCGGTGCATGACACGAGCTCGGCCTGCTATCGACAACAGATTTCAATCATGTGTTCCCCCTGAGGGCGCTTACTGAGCTGCTGATGCCCAGCTGAAGACCAAGGGCCAATAGTAGAGGGCCCTCCGTCCCCTCTCATCATCTTTAAGCCTACTCCTGCAGAGGTATTCAGTGTTGCACTACATCGCTAATACAAAATCATATTTCCTTTCCAAACCACAGAGTCTTCACCCAATGCGGATGTGACACTTCCTGTCGCACTTTCACTTCACCTTTGCCTATTTTTACCATTACGCTGCAGTAGAGATGAACAGAAAGCAAAACAACTGTTCAAAAAGAAAACCTGTGCAATCGTATTTATTAATTATGTGCACGGAGAACTCTTTGCATGTGAATACCACACAATACCAGACAATATTTTTAAATACTTCAACATGTTTGTCCATGATATGACTCAATCTTAATCATAATAAATGGAGAAATGGCCACACATACTATCCGGGAATGTAGGATCCGGTTCGAAGGACCAATATTCGGGATCGTAGGATTGTATAAACGGATTTTCTGGATTCTTCATCCACTCAACACCTTTATGAAGTGAGACACATGCAGGGCAGTTTAGAAGTTTCAATCTGTTACAAGGTCTGGTGATCTGAAAAGTAACATGGAGCTGATTACTATGAGTAACTACATAACTGTTCACCTAAATCACATTACTTAAAGTTGCTTAGCATAGATATCAATAAATAAACCCAGAAACTAATAACTAACTAAATATCATCTGAAACTATTCAAAAGATATTAATTCTGTCAAATATATACTTTTAACCCACCTCTGTCACAGATGCCAGACATTAGCAAATGCCCAACTATTTATCTGCTGTTACCTAGCAACCATAAACTCCCCCCACCTGGTCAACTATAATAGAGAATTTATGACACATACAAACACAGTTATGTTCAATTCTCAATCTTTTCTTCCAAAGCCTTCAACACGTGGGCCGAACCGATGCTAGCCAAACACAACCAAGTGCATCATTGGGCCACAAAATGAAGGGACATTTTTGTAAGGCTGATGCTTAAAGGTTTATGAGACAGCCTTTGTTGTGAAGGCTTTTGACTGTGGCTCTTAGAGGGAGCATAGAGTACCATGAATAAGGCCCATCCCGGCGTGTTCCCATAATATGCTCTTAAATTGTGTAATTGCGTTAAGCCCCAGGTCTGACTGCTCTTAAGATTTTACAGCTCAACACTGCAGAAACATATTGTGGCACAGAGCCCGAGCAGTTACACTTACTATTGTTACTTTTACTTTATTATTACATTTGGCTTAAGGGTTCAAGACAAATGACAATGACCGCGAGTAACAAAAATCTATCAACATAACATAAGGGCTGAGAGCTTGTTGATATTTAGGCTATTACTGAAAATGCCCCGTAACATTTTGTGTTAACTACTCACTAGCGTTGTAAAGCATTGTTAAAGACTATTTATGACACATTTACAAAACATTCCTAAGAATGTCTAAGCACATCGAATGCATCAACAAAAGAAGAAGAAAAACATGAAAAGGGAAATGTTGAATAAACATCCATTTATATTTATTCCTAAATAACAGGGAACGCTTTGTTCATCTTTAATTAATAAGTTATTTACAATGGCCAAACAACTGCTTTGCTAATGCTTGTGGTTACTATAAAGTAAAACCAGATGTTTAAACAAAATAGTGAGGCATAAGATCAACACATCTTGCATTTGATAAAAGAAAAAAATAAATAATCCTGACTGCAGAGACTACTGTGAACTGATTTATATGCTCTAACTCCTCCATAAATCTTTCCTGTGTAATTATCTATCACGCTAAGCGGAGTGTTTGTGTGGTCGTTGTTGAGAGTCATTCCAGAGCGGAGCAGGTGGCACACATGGTTATGAATATGATAAAGTCGTGTCAGTGCGGCCCACAGACAGCGGCGAGGCGCTCCAGCATGAGTTATCATTACTCACCACACGAGAAAAGAACTGTGATCAATAAACCCCGTCTGCTCTCCTCTTCTGTCTGCCGCAGAGAGGGATTTTCAGCACAGCACGCCAGCATCACATCTCCCAATAAACTCGCTGTGATAAAGGCTTTATGTGGCAGCGGAGGCAGGCGCACGGCTCCCGAAGAGAAGCAGTCGATCTTTGTGGAAGAACCCAGACCCCTTTACTCTAGTTTGACTGCAAGAGTTTAATTACAGCTGCCGCCTAAAGCCGCAATGTTACATAAACAAATTCATCTCCCGATATTACTAAATCTCATTTATCACCATAGGGTCCTAATGATTCTGCTGCATGACTTCATGGATCACAAATGTTCTCACAGACCTCCATGGAAATGTCAAGCAGTAGCAGCTCTACCCTTTTTTGCTTTTTTTTTGTAGGCTATTTTGTTCAGAATCATCTCCATCTCCGCATTAGAAGAGTTTTATTGAACATGAATCATGTTTGGTGCTCAAATCCTGGCGGAAAACAATGAATCAACGGTATGAAATACATGGGCGTGTTGAATGAATATGAGGATGAGGTCCGAGGCGCCCCATGGACCATGAGCCTCGAGGAGCAGAGCAGAGATGAGGCCTAGGTGGAGGAGGGGCGGAGGAGGGTCGCAGCACGCTCTGAAATGGGCGATGCAGTGAACTAGAGGGCTTAAGAGAGGAACCCTGGGAGATGATTGGTTGAAGCAGGAACGTGATTAAGCACAATACTGTGTCTCTCCCCACAAATCCTTCTTCATTAACTATTGGAAAACTGAAAATACCATCAAAACAACTCAATTGTTTAGTTTGGGAAAGGCTCACGACCCACTGAAAATGGATTGGCAACCCACTCTTGGGTCCCGACCCACCAGTTGAGAACCACCGTTCTGTCAACAACATCATAGTACAGCATGGGCAGTCCTTACAGTATTATAATGTGTGAAATTCTCATATTATATAGACTTCCTCATAGGACGTAATCTTAGTGTATCTTTAATGGACTCCGCCTTGTCTTATGAACAGTATCTCCTGCCCTGTGCGTCTGGTCCTATAGCTCTCACACACATGTGCACACGAGAGCCGAGCGCATGTATTTCAGAGTGATGACTTGCTTCAGTATGCGAGCTCGGGGCCTTGATAATGAGCATGCTTAAGGATAGTGTTAACATGAGCAGCGCTGCACTAAATTATTGATGATGCCCGCTGGGAGCCGGGAGAGACTTGTAAAGCAGCTCCCCACTCCGGTCAAAGGGCCTGATGCTGTGTGCAATGTGTCACTGCTTACCCTCAGGCCCTAGAGGCTCTTTGACGCCTCTTACATCATATTTACACCCATTCAGGGACTGCTCAGGGCTATGTTTAGAGTCATCACAAGCCACACATGAATCAGTGCTGTAAACAGGATTTAGATAGTGGTGGGATAAAAGAATTTTTTCTGACTTGATTAAGTGCCACATGTGTAAGATGTCTTGTAAATAATTCATAACCTATTCGAGGACCTAGATTTAAGGTTAACACGTTCAAATTGTAATGTTAATGTATTCACAAAACATTTGCAATGATGTGAAAGTTCATTATGCTTACATTGATTTTGTTTAGTTTTTATATTTTTAAGTCAGTTATCTTATAAAGCAGAAGCAGCCCTTCACTTTAAAGTGTATAATGGCACATTAGACACCATTTTTGCTAAAACATAGTTAACAGGATTTAGCATTTAAGATTTTGCTAAAGATTGTACCCAGTTTTCTTTAGATTTTTGTGACGTTTATCACTTCCTTATTGGACACCGACAGGAAGTGACATAGAAGAAGGTAAACTATTTTAAACTGTTGCCGTGCAACCATGTTAAGACAACGTGAAATGAGTGAGTTAAACGGCCATGTCACTTCCTGTCAGCGGCTTAAAAATGTAAATGTTCTGCCCACCATTTTTTTCATTAAAATTATTGCTTCACTGAAATATATAATAAATAAAATGATAATTATGCAACTGATGAACTTACAACTCCTTCTAAATAAGTCATATTTTCAAAAGCAAGACCTGTCTGTCATGCACTTTAAAGGGACTATATGGAGTTTAAAAATGTTAAAATTATGTATTTTCCTCCCCATACATGCTCCAGCAATGTCCTAATGTGTAGAAGGAGCCCAGACCTATTGTTATGATTTGGCTTGTGTGCTGTCCCCCTCCCCTTGTTGTTTTTTCTTTTGCAGCAGAGCAGTGTGTGGCATGGGCGTGGCTGACTCCTCCTGGTGACTGAGACTAGACACCTGCACATATTACCTAATCAACCACAGTAGAAATATCTAGATGTCTCAGCACCACACTGCCAGATTATTCCGTCCTGTTCTGTAGTTCTTCTCTGCACCTGGATTTGTTGAAAGAGATTTTGTTTCGCACCTCAAGATTCCATCCGCCTAGATCCTTCCGATGTCCTTCTCCAGTCGGCCAGCTCCCTGCCTCACCTGCCTGCCACCATTGCCTGCCTCCGAGTTTTGTTGAATAAACTAGTAAAGTTGCTTCCTGGGAAGTCTCTGCTTTGGGGTCCTATAGTTTAGCGCAACAGAATTATCTGGCCACCATGGACCCCGCAGAAGCTGAGAATATCAAGCAATTCCTTGCGGAGACCGAAAGGTTTAAACGAGCCATTCCTTCACAAGGAGTTCTGGTTGGACAGCATGGAGTCGCCCTTCAAGAGATCATGGCCTCTCTCCAGAATCTCACCACGGGAATGAATCAGCTCGGCGGCCATCTGAACGACATTGCTAGTCAACTCTCCTCGCTAAGATCTCCAGACCCTGGCCATGCATCAGATTCAGCTGTCCAGGCTCCAGCACCCACTGGTCCCCAGACATCCCAGCCCCGTGAGCCGTTCATACCCACACCTGGCAGGTACTCCGGAGAGATTGGGATGTGAAAGCAGTTCATTCATCAATGTATGTTAGTTTTTGATCAGCAGCCACTCACCTACTCATCTGAGAGGTCGAAAGTAGCCTTTATAATGAGTCTGCTTTCTGGGAAGGCGTCCGCTTGGGCTGTGGCTTTATCAAACAGTGACTCCCTAGTTTGTAACACACTCAATTCGTTTACATCTGAATTGCTAAAAGTGTTCGATCACCCACTACAGGCTATGGAGGCTTGTAGTCGTTTGCTTTCCTTGCGTCAGGGCTCTGGTTCAGTTTCTGCCTTTTCCGTTGATTTCCGTATTTTAACTATAGAGTGTGGGCTGGATGACAAAGCACTTCAAGGAATTTATTATCGTGGTTTGAGTGAGGAGGTGAAGGACGAGCTGGCAGCCCGAGATGAGACGGCCAACCTTGAGGCCCTTATTTCACTCTCCATCAGACTTGATAACCGCCTTCGTGAGAGACGCAGGGAAAGAGCGGTTAAGTCAAGGAACTTTATCCCGACCTTCCAGCCCAGGGCTACTCATCTGCAGGAGCTTCCAGCCCCTTCACCGCAGGTGCTGCGTACTTCAGAGGAGCCTATGCAGCTTGGGAGAATCACCCTCACCCAGGAGGAGCGTCAGCAACGTTTTAGAGAGGGACTCTGCCTCTACTGTGGCCAGGCCGGCCACATCCTGCGCTTCTGTCCCAAGAGACCAAAAGACCAGGCTCATGTTTTATTGCCTTAATGTTTGTTACAGCCCTATGAGGCAACTCCTGTTGTGATATTGGGCTATACAAAACCATTGATTGATTGATTGATCAGCATCTGGGGGGGAGGTGCTGGTGAGCCATATGTCTGTTGATCCCTCCTCCGAGCGTATTTAACTCAAAGGTATTGTGTCATTTAACACCATTTAATTTCCTATTCAAGCGTTAGTAGACTCTGGTGCGGATGTGAATTTCATTGACTCCCAGTTGGTTTCCCAGGCCGATTTTCCTACAGTACTTCTCCAGTGAATACAGTTTTGACCTTAGACGGTAGAGTGTTAGCCAGAGTGACTCACCGAACTGTTCCAGTGTCCCTGCTAGTTTCTGGTAATCATCACGAGTTAATATCCCTGTATATCGTTCCATCACCGTCAGCCCCACTGGTGTTGGGCCTCCCATGGCTTAAACTCCATAATCCACACATTGACTGGTCTACCCAAACCATAGATAATTGGAGCTTGTTCTGCCATCTCATTGATTACATGCTGCAGTTCCTCACCCAGCTCTTGTACTCTCTCTCCTCCCAAGTCCATAGATCAGTTTTTAGTGCCACCTGAGTATAATGACCTTAAGGAGGTTTTTTCTAAGGACCGTGCATCATCCCTGCCTCCACACAGACCTTACGACTGTCAAATTGATCTGATTCCTGGTGCCTCGTTACCCTTAAGCAAGCTGTATAATCTTTCCATACCAGAAAGGGAGGTAATGGAGACTTGTATATCCGAGAGTTTGGCTGCAGGACTCATTTGCCCCTCCTCATCCTCCGTGGGGGCCGGGTTTTTCTTTGTGGACAAGAAGGACAAGACCTTACGACTGTGCATCGACTATAGGGGCTTGAATGACATTACTGTAAAGAACAAATACCCCCTTCCACTTATTGATTCTGCTTTCAACTCCCTTAGTCATGCTACGGTGTTCACCAAGCTAGATCTCCGTAATGCCTATCATTTAGTCAGGGTCAAGGAAGGAGATGAGTGGAAGACGACGTTTAACACCCCTCTTGGACATTTTGAATATTTAGTTATGCCATTTGGATTGACTAATGCTCCTGCTGTTTTTCAGTGCCTTATTAATGACATTTTGCGTGACATGTTGAATAGATTCGTGTTTTATTTGGACGATATTGTGATACTTTCAAGAAACCTGGAAGAGCATGTCAAACAGGTCAGAATGGTTCTGCGGCGGCTCCTCGAATAGACTTTTTGTTAAAGCCGAAGTGCGATTTTCATGTTTTCTCAGTCAGTTTTCTGGGATTTGTGGTGGAGAAAGGGCAAATGAAGTCGGACCCCGCCAAGATAAAAGGCCCACACCTACAACCAGAAAGGAACTCCAAAGATTCCTGGGTTTTGCAAACTTTTATCGGCGGTTCATTCGCAACTATAGTACAGTTGCCTCGCCACTCACCAAACTTACCTCAGGCAAGGAAATTTGTTCTTGGTCCCCGGGAGCCGATGCTGCTTTTGTCCGGTTAAAACACCTATTTTGTTCTGCTCCTGTGTTAAGACATCCGGATCCCTCAGCTCAGTTCGTGGTGGAAGTGGACGCCTCGGAGGCTGGAGTGGGTGCGGTACTCTCACAGTGGTCAGGCTCCGATCTGAAGCTGCACCCCTGCGCCTTCTCTCGACAACTCACCCCTGCAGAGAGGAATTATGACGTGGGGAATCGTGAGCTCTTGGCCGTGGTCATGGCGTTCAAGGAGTGGAGACACTGGCTGGAGGATGCCTCTCAACCTTTTCTGGTATGGTCGGATCACAAGAATTTGTCCTACCTCCGTGTGGCGTGAGCAGTGATAGATTACTGGAAATCCAACAATGCCACCCTGGGAGATGGCCCCGGGACCAGAGTGTTAGCTTCTTATTTTATCCAGGACAACAGGAGAGGAGGGTTTTCATTACAAAAAGGTTATTTTATTTATAGAATACAAAACTTTAAAATAGGCCTAGAGATATTTTAAGAACACTAAAGGTTACACAATGCACCTTTAAGTTTTTACATATACATACTGCTCCTTTAAACGAGTTAAGCACAGGACCTTCAAACCATAAACAAAGAAACAAATTGGGAAATAAGGCAAGCGTTACAACAAAAACAAAAGGCAACACAAAGCACATCAAACCATGCAACAGCAAAACAAAACACAACCCAAAAGGAATACATCACACAAAAGGAAAATTAGCAAATTAAATGGGTCAGTCTTTGCTTTGGGGTCCTATAGTTTAGCGCAACACCTATTCACCACAACTGCCTCTAAAATCCTACATTGTCACTCAAAAAGGTGTCGTCATGCACAAGCAAAATAGACCTGAGGTGGCAGGAGTGAGTATAAAAATGACCAACTTTCATCTAGTCCATTTAAGTCTGATACTACAACTAGTTTGACAATACTGGTTTTAATATCTGACAAAAGGAACTCTCACCTTACTTTCATTATTTGGCTGCACAGTGGTTAGCCCTTGTGCTTCTCAGCTAGAAGGTCCCGGGTCTAATCCCTGTGCCGGACGGGGCCTTTCTGTGCGTTTGCATGTGCTAGTCGTGTCGGTCTACTCCGGTTTCCCCACCACTAAAAACATGTGCAATAGGTGAATACTCCAGCCAGGCGATACTGACCATCAGCCTGGCTCCACATCTGGAGATGGGTCCCCGGGCGCAGCACTGCAGTCAACCACTGTTCCTGACCGGTCGCCCCAGGGGCATCGACAGATGGGTCAAATGCAGAGGACAAATTTCCCTACAGGGACACTAAAGTACATCTTAACTTGATCCTAGCCCCAACCAGGGCCTTGTCAATGCTGATGCAGGACTCCAAATGTCAATGCTCTCCATTCAGGAGGTTCTTGGCTTTCAAATGAAGAAAAACACATAATGAAACTTGTGCTTGCTCATATGCATCTTAAGGCAAGCCAATTGTACCTATGTTTTTTTTTTTTCATAAAATGTGAGATACAAATGCCTAGACAAAAAACATCTTCTTTTAGTAGGATATCAGTCTTTATCATTGAAATAAACATAGGACTAAATAAAGGGGTGGAGTACTGAATCCACTATAGGTCCATTGCATGCCACACATGAATCAACGGTGCAAACAGAATAGAGATTATACCAGTCCTTATCCTCTCAGCCCCGTGTAATACGCTAATGCTGTTGTGTGTGTATTTTTTTCATCGCTTTCCAAATGCGCTCTCTCCTCTCAGTTAATGGGGCCGTATTACTTTATCATTTAGGCTAATTACTGCAGAACAAATGGCGTCTTGCTGCCTGTCAGCCGACTCCACGGTGTAATCACTCCTGACCTACTTGCTGAACTCCCTGTTTTAACTGTGAATTGTATATTGCCAGCTCTTTTAATTATTAATAGGACCAAACTGTGTGGGATGCACAGTGCATTTAATCTGGGCCTCTAATAACCAGTCTGCAGCAGTGTGTGCAGTGGGGCATGGGGTTAAGTAGAGGCGCCGCGAAAAGTTGAAGTCATTACATGTTGAGTTCAAAAGGTAAGATTAGTAACATAACAAATACTAAGTGCATAGTCCGATTATCATTAGCCTGCAGGGGAACTGAGTGAATACACACACACACACACCATACAGTAGATTGCTCTGAGGATCTGGATCATTTCAATTGAAGTTAATACAAAAATGATTCTGCTATATTCAAGACACTGGAATGTGCCGCAGAGAGTGCTGTGTGCATTTAGTTTGACTTTATTTAGTTAGGCCCAGTTCAAGGTTCTGTGATCTATGTTCTTTCGAAGTTTGAGTCCAAAAAGTAGCAAATAAATATTAAAAGCAAACCAATGGCCTTGGATAATGCTTCAAGCTTTCCTCACCAGATATCACAGCATAAATACGTTGCTTTCCATGACCCACCAGGACAATAGCATGGAATCACACTCCACCAAGTCTAAAAATGGGACTAAAATAGTCCTAAAGTATAACAAAACGACATGAGCACCACCAGAAGAAGCCCAAGTAGTGGACCTACTACTTATCGTAACAATTTGCCAAACATCTCTCCCTGCTTCTTCACACATTTCAAGCTTGTTAGGAAAGAGCTAGCCTGGTCTTACCATACCCCCGTACTCATTTCGTACAGATGGTCTGGAACTTCACAGTTGAGCTCCGTTTCCAGGTGGGAGGGATGAACTCCTTTGAAACGGATTGGATCTGTTTTCAAACTACAACCAGCAAATCCGGTGCAAATGCGTAACATCACCTACAACACCCGCCTCTTCTGCTCGCTGAATGGAAGGTTGGACCCAGACGTACATAGGGAAAAGATAATTGAAGGCCAGGCTAGGAAATAGCAAACCTCCGTGTGAAAAAAGACTCCTTTAACGTACAGGATGTCATGGGAGCAGTCTCTAAACAGTAAAGCTGTCATGATGCAACTTTAAAATGTCAATCTTAATGTTAAAATCCTCCCACCATCTTGTAAGTGATTATTGCATGACTCATTTGGGCCCTAATGTACTCCTGGCCTGATTGATTGTCTTCCCTGAGCACCCAATTGCCACTCGCACTCTAAATGCGCAACTTTGACTGAACAGATTGGCCCTAATCCAGCACACAGTTTGGGAGCTTTCCAAACTAAACCTGCTGCTCTCAGCCAAACACCTAATGAGCAAACCAGGGAGCAGGAAGTGGCCTGATGTCAACTCGTTCATTCACACAACCCTCATTCATGTCTTTGCCAAATTGTGTAAGATTGTCAACCAGCCATTCCCCCACCTCAACCATCCCCTGATTGAGTTTGTTTTAGTGTGTAATCAGTTTTTATGATCCTTTTTTGTGGGGCTAGGGAGTGGTCGACAAAGTTACTACAATCCCCCCAGCCTTCCGACAGAGATGACTAAAGTCTTCATTGTGTGGAGTTGGAATTGCTCAAATTGTACAGCTTGTGCACCAGATGTTAAAGAGGCTTTGAAGGAGTAGCTTTACAAGACAAACAAGAGTTTATTTGATCAAACAGTCGGTCTCTGGAGAAGCCCATCCCAGCTTCAACTCCACCAAAACAGACTCTGAACACTGCTCTTTGACATAATCTTCACCTGTCGCAAAACAAGAAAGGGAGACGTATGCAGCCAAAGTGAAAGTAGCTTTTGCAGAATTGTGCTTTTCTTTTCTTATTTATTTACATTTTTTTGAACTGAATCTTCATGAAGAACATTGCATGTGTAGGTGTTGCAAATATGACACTATGAAGCTGGTGAGATTTAATACCTGATAGAAGTTTAAACTTAATGAGTTGGAGTCAATAATATATATATATGATTATAAAGTTGGGGTGTATAGCCTTGACAAAAGAAAGACACACACACAATGTGTTTTGGACCTGGTGTGGGTTAAACCCATAGGTGCCCCTAATTATTGTGGGACTCCATGCAGCAGGTAGACAGCCTTGTGCACAGGGTGCATAATGAGACAGTGAGGCAGTATTTGGAAAGCACTTGTCTGGATTCGCAGGCGTGGGTGGTGAGAATGGGGCGTACGGGATCATATAACCAGCCTGTTGAAGATGTCATTACCTACACAAGGCCAATGAGTGGTGCCAAACGGAGAGTGCCCTGCTGCCAACTGGCGCTGCCTCCTGCTCCTCTCCTGCCCGCGGAGAACTGCTGCAGACACAGAGTCAAGAGCCCAGGAACCCTTTATCTCGTCTGCATAACACGCCAGCACTCTGACACTTCTCTACATGGAAACAACGAGATCTTAAATTAATCTAATCATTCCATAACATTTGAATATTCCTGCTTCACTTTGTGTGTGGCACCAGTGACTCATAGGTCAGCATTAGTAAACAATCCCTGGTTAACTGTGAACAAAAGTCTGAGTAAATTAGCCTCCACTGATTCATATGTCATTTTTGTTAGATTCTGAGGGACAAAAATAGCCCTCACCTGAACACACCTCCCCAGTCTGCAGCGGGACAACTGTGATGGAGCTGCCTGTTGACTTGAAGATAGAAATTGCTTCATAAATTTCATCAGCAGTGGGACTCGCCTCCATAATGACTGTAGGATTTCTATGAATGTGAAAACAGGCTGCTCCCCCAACACAAGCGATTGGCTCCCAGTGTCCGGCAGGACCATCACAAAGGAGTCTGTATTATTGACCGTATTCATTACGTATTGATCCTAAGCATGTAGTGTGAAATTAAGCAATATTGACGATTCAATTATGAATACACTGAGTCCATATACAAAGGGTATTTGAATCATGAACCTCTGAGACCCTTTATGGAGATATTTCAGATAGCCGTATGAACCTTAGTTATGAGGGAGCTAAAATATATCACTTTGACCCATCACCTGACCTTAATAGATTCTCAATGTTCAACGTTTTGTATGAAATTTTCCTCAAGGCTGTATTGTCTCTGTGGTGCTCAAGTAACAGGTGCCAGGTTTTTTGTACCACGCTCTGGTCTGGGATTTCTTCATAGGAACGCACCTCTGGGCAGCACAGATTTAGGTTGTGAAAACTCTACACTGGGGTCCAACTCTCCAACTATATGACTTTTACCTAAGATAAGATATTCTTAAGTCAAAACTTGCAAAAATGGCTTTGTTTAGTTTGCATGCGTACACTATGTGTCCAAAGGTCAGGCATTTCAGGTGAAGCAAAACCTCTTATCGTCCGCCTTAACCGAGTTCATTTTCTCCAGTTCAGCTTTACCCAAATCTAAAAGCTTCCTGACTGGAGAGCAACAGTGTAATGCCTCACTTGTAAGCTAAGAACTACACGTTTTTGTCACATCTTTGAAGCTGTATTTGTCATGTTTTTTGTATTTTTTCCCCATTTGTTTTTGTCATTTTTTTGTTGCTTTCTTTGTCACTTTTTCATCACTTTTTTGTTGCGTTTTCGTCCTTGTTATTTTGGCGCTTTTCCAGATGCTTTTAGATTTGCATAAAACCAAACTGGAGAAAATGTGCTTGTTAAGAGGTTAAATCATTATGAATTCACAACACATATGCAGTATGTTTTGGATAAACATTCAAGAAAGATGTGAGTGTACTTAAATATAAATATATATATACTATATATATATAAATAGATATAGTTTTTGGCCATTCACCTGGAGAGGAAAAAAAAAAAAAACACACACAAAAAAGTAGATAATCAAATCAGGAGAACGCCAGAGAGCTTGTTCTTTCGCGGGCCTACGCCGCCATCTTGTGGTCAATCGTCACCTCCAAACGTGTCAGTTCCAGTCTACTTCTGAGTGCGCATAAGTGTGAGAGGGGCTGCGGTGTGTGTCGGCCCCTGTCTGAATGTCAGAAGTCCGTTTTGACAGCGGCCCGTCCCCGGTCCATTAGAGCACTGATAGAGTTGTCAGCGGTGGGGGGGTGAGTGATGATGTGATGGGATCAGCGGTGACACCCAGTGGTAATGTCTGCCTCATCCTGAAGCCTGTTCATCCTCCGCATCTTCTCCCCCGTTTAATCTGATATGACAAGCTCCTGGGGCTCACGACCTCTCAATAGCACTTACACTCCCTCCGCTTTTTGAGACTACAATAACTGTAACTGCAGTGAGATTTTTGAGTAGCAGAAGTTGCAAATTGTTTTTTCTTTTTTAAATTATTATTATATGTTTTTTTTCCTTCTTCTTATATTCAATGCTTTCTCGGTTGCAGCCACTAAAGGGCACGTCTGCTGTGTTCTCCTCGCGCTCGTTGCAGACACTCTCGGATACAGAGCAGATGTCTAATTGCTGTGTTAATTATCAAGATGAGGTTCTTGTGAATGCGTCGACAGCCCTCTGGCACTAAACTGAGTCTGCCTCAGATGGAGCCACACTTTTGAATGTCTCCAAATGGCCCTGCTGTACTGTATTAACGATCCACCGTCCGTTATTAGGTCCCTGCTTGCCAGACTGTGAGTAAACAATGGATTTTCTTTTCAAAATAGTGCAGTCTGATTATTAAATGCCTGTTTCTACATGAACGTTGACTTCAGGTTCAATGGACTTTATTTAGTTTTGTCACCCCCGCAGACCGAAAGAAGAGGCACGTGACAGGAAGGACTTAAACATTATGGTAAATTGATCTCACTACTGCTTGGACAGAGGCTGAGGGTTAGAAGGCAGGCTTGGTAAAGTTGAATTGAAGGTTATGTGCAGCGTGTCACAGACCTGCAAAAAAAATTCATACTTGCTTTTCATTAACACCTTTTCTATTACGCATTGTTTTGTTATAAAGCATATTGACATCTTTGAAGGAATTTAGATTAAAGGCGTCCTATAAAGTGTGCCCTTTGCTTTTGTATCACAGCTCTATTGGTTGTTTTCAGGTTTCCATTAACTGCATTACACTTTCACAAGTCGTATCTAAAAAGAAAAGGTATGAATTACAAAAATGATCATTAATATCAGTCACTGGGTCCAAGACCAAACATTTCCTCAAAAACAAAATAATGTTAGCTCTGTATAATATTATAGGCCTTTAGGACGCTGTGACGTCACCTGCAACCCAGCAATACAACTTTCTGAAGAGGTTGAGCACAAAAGCCGGCATAGATCAAGCTTTTCCTCCCATCTGTGCAAATCCCTTAAATGTAATATATTAAAACAGAATATACATTTTTACCTCAAGGCTTTTCTTATATTACAATGAATGTGTTTGACATTTCGGATACTTTGAAGGACCACTTTTTGCCACCTTCACAAGAATCACATTTTACATGGATGTCTTTAAATAAATTCTCTTTGATCACGAGACAAAGGAGAATTCTAAATTTAGCTCTCGCAGCTCTCGGCAGTTGCTCAAACGGGTGTCTCCTTTGAGCGGAGGGATATTTATAGGAGAGCCATGTGAATAATTGATTTGGAAGTTCAGGGAAGTGTGTGCGTTGCATCACAGCAGCACAAAGGAGGGCCCTGATGGAGTTATTGGAGCGTATGTTTTTTTTTTTTGTCAAAGACCCAGGCGAGAGTGCACAGCTGTTTGCGGCACGTGGTGGTTCCTTTCATTCCTCATTCTCCTCCTTATGTGAAAGAGCTAACCATCAAAGTCACTGTACAGAAGGGTATGTTAATTTGACCACGTTATTACACACGTTTGAACTCCGCCACATGCCCTTTGAGTGATTAGAGGAGGAGGGAATATAATAGTAATTGTAAGATTCACATCATCTGCTACTTTAGAACAGAGTGTGGTCTGTTGCTGACCTGCCTCTTACCAGCCAACCTGTAAACCTGGAAGCACTGAGCTTGAGGTTATTGTGTAGGAGCTCATCGATCTCTAGCAGCCATTCCCAAAGTCCGGGACATTCCACACCGAGGAGTGTCGGGCCAGCCGTGGGGGCGTTTTGGATGAGCTACAGAACCGCCTTCGTGGGGGTGGCAGTACATTTTCACCAACCAATCAAAGAGGGTTTGAAAAAAAAGTAATTTCCTCTACTTGACTTCCGTCAAAGCAAAGGTCAAAGTAAAAGTACAAGTGCCGAAAGCAGCATACGGTGATAGCTCCACGCATGGTCGCGATCGCGATATGGCCGTAAGTATTTCTTGATTTTACTCTGTTGAATTTCTTTCCATTGTACTAAAATGTAAGACAAACACAATGGTAACTTTGTTATTTGATTATTCATCGATTTGAATAATGAAGATCCTCGGATCCAGGAGGAACAATGCGGTTTTCGTCCTGGTCTTGGAACACTGGACCAGCTCTATACCCTTCATCGGGTGCTCGAGGGTTTGTGGGAGTTCGCCCAACCAGTCCACATGTGCTTTGTGGACCTGGAGAAAGCGTTCGACCGTGTCCCTCGTGGTGCCCTGTGGGGGGTGCTCCGGGAGTATGGGGTTCGGGGGCCCTCTGCTAAGGGCTGTCCGTTCCCTGTATGACCGTAGCAGGAGCTTGGTTCGCATCGCCGGCAGTAAGTCAGACCTGTTCCCGGTGCGTGTTGGTCTCCGCCAGGGCTGCCCTTTGTCACCGGTTCTGTTCATTACCTATATGGACAGAATTTCAAGGCGCAGCCAGGGGCCGGAGGGTGTCCGGTTTGGGAACCTCAGAATCTCATCTCTGCTATTTGCAGATGATGTTGTTCTGTTGGCTTCATCAAATCAGGACCTCCAGCGCGCACTGGGGTGGTTTGCAGCCGAGTGAAGCGGCCGGGATGAGGATCAGCACCTCCAAATCTGAGGCCATGGTTCTCCACTGGAAAAAGGTGGTTTCCCCGCTTCAGGTCGGTGGGGAGTCCTTGCCCCAAGTGGAGGAGTTCAAGTATCTCGGGGTCATGTTCACGAGTGAGGGACGGATGGAGCGTGAGATCGATAGACGGATCGGTGCGGCGTCAGCAGTGATGCGGTCGCTGTATCGGACTGTTGTGGTGAAGAGGGAGCTGAGTCTGAGGCAAAGCTCTCGATTTACCGATCGATCTACGTTCCCACCCTCACCTATGGTCATGAGATTTGGGTAATGACCGAACGGACAAGATCGCGAATACAAGCGGCCGAAATGAGTTTCCTTCGCAGGGTGGCTGGGCACACCCTTCGAGATCGGGTGAGGAGCTCAGTTACCCGGGAGGAGCTCGGAGTCGAGTCGCTACTCCTCCACGTCGAAAGGAGCCAGCTGAGGTGGCTAGGGCATCTGTTCCGGATTCCTCCTGGTCGCCTCCCTCGGGAGGTGTTCCAGGCATGTCCTATTGGGAGGCCTCGTGGAAGGCCCAGGACACGCTGGTGGGACTATGTCTCCGAGCTGGCCTGGTGTCGTCTCGGGGTCCCCCCAGAACAGCTGGAGGAGGTGTGTGTGGATCGGGAAGTCTGGGCATCTCTGCTGAGACTGCTGCCCCCGCGACCCGGCCCCGGATAAAGCGGAAGAAAATGGACGGATGGATGGATGGATGGACGATTAAAAAGTAGATGAATAGCGCTGGCGAGGCCAACGGTTAGCTATGTTAGCTAACGGTAACGAACTACTATATTAAGATTGTTTCAACATTAAAAATCATCCGAAGAAAAGTGTCGATATTTATGCAGTCTATGGTTGTTTGGGGCATCCAAATACAATTTACAATGAGAATTAAATGGTGACCGTTTTGATGTTGACACGTTTGATTTGTCTCTAGTGAATACTGTAAAAAAAGTTTTTATTAGTGGTCAAAGGCATTAAAATGCACCGACCCAACCTGCATATTACTGCACTGCCCTTTCTGTATCAATTATAAGGGGAATTTTGCGAAGTTGGAGACGCACCTTCAAAGCCACCTCAAGACGGTTACGGAGATATTATTTATTTGCGTGGCAAGAATTATTTCTCTTGATGATTAGACGATAATATTGTGCACCTGTCAAAAATTTGACAAATCCTTGTTTTCTCCTAGACCATTATGTTCTCTATGTATGTTTTAATATTTTCATCTAAACACAAAATTTTTCGTGACACTATCCAGTAGATGCCACTGAGTGGATTTGATAAAGAATGAGTGCCTTATTTTTCTTATACTAAAATATATCTGCTCCTTAAAGAAAAATTGCTACATTGATTATAATATATTACCTCATAACCTATATGTAATGTTTGCAGTGTTCCTTTACTGTATTCCCCCCCCCCCCCCCCACTTTGTCCCCTTAAAATAATAAGTTCTGAGCAGTTCTGAGATATTCAGGTTTAAATGTTTGCTCATAAAAACAACCTCAAACATGCCTCAAAATCATCAAAACTTTGATATAGTGAACTGAATGGGTGCAGGAACAAGAATGTGACAATAACTCAATTTCAACAACAGTGTCAGATAGAATGTAATAATTCTAAGAAGACAACATATAAGCATTTTCTAACTAACTAATAATTAAAAGAAAAAAACATGAAAACTTTAACACAAGCACTTTAAAGTTAACCTTAAACCCTACTGAACAACTGCCGTAATTGTATCTGCAAATTCAAGACGCCCAGTAAAAATGTGGACTGAAAAAGTCAAAATCATAAATCATAAAATATTTTGATAAAATACTTTCAGTTTTCATATGCACGGGTAAAAAAGAGCTGTTTTCAGCCTAGATTTGAACATTGTCAGAGTTGGGGCCTGTTTCACATCCTCATGAAGACTGTTCCAGATTTTAGCTGCATGAAACTGAAACGCAGCTTCACCGTGTTTATTATTGACTCTGGGAACCACCAGGAGACCCCTCCCTGAAGTTCTCAGGGCACGAGATGGTTCATACGGCTCTAACATGTCAGAGATGTACTTTGGTGCTAAACCATGAAAAGACTTGTACACAAGCAGAGCTGTTTTAAATTCTATTCTCTGAGTGACAGGAAGCCACTGCAGAGACCAGAGCACTGGACTAATATGGTCGTATTTCCTGGTTCTTGTCAGGACTCGAGCAGCAGCGTTCTGGATGTACTGCCGCTCTAACAGCTGGTTTAGAAAGGCCAGTGAGCAGCCGTTACAGTAGTCTAACCTGCTGGAGACAAATGCATGGATGAGTCTCTCTAAGTCTGGTTTTGACACTATTCCTCTGATCTTAGAGGGGGTGGTTCAGCTGTGGTTCTGGGATGGACCACAGCTGTGCCCCTATGTCTTCATACTCATCCATTCACATCATTCTAATGAAGAGGATATGGTAATGAAGCATCTGCTGCCTAAAGGCAAGCGCACCCTCTCTCTCACTCTCTCATTCTCCACACTCTACTGCCCTCAAGGTGAAATCAGCTCTCTTTCCATGCATGCACAACTACCAGCACACAGAAACCATATCCACAGTATGCTCCCCGACTCTGCGTCAAGCAATTCACACGTGATGATTTTTCATGCCAGAGAGAGCTGTGGCAACAACAAAACAACGAGGCACATTGCACAATTTGGAGTTTTGAAAATGAATGTAGGGAAACAGAAGTGCTATATTTTTGACACCATGAAAAACTGTCAGCCAGACAAATTAGTGATGCAAAATACCTTATGGGCCATTGTTAGCGTTTGTTAGATGGAGAGGCTATAGCAGGCATGGGAGAGCTAGGGAAAGAGAATTACGGATATCAAATACAAGATATATATTTTGTACATAACTCAAATAAATAAATAAATAATAACAATAATAATTAAACTCAAATTAAAATTATATTGAGGATGGTAATGACAGCTGGGAAGTAGCAAGATCTCGGTGTATAATAAGTATTAATGCTGTTAATGCATTACACTATGTAGGGCTTTCATAATACATTATACATGGAAAAAATAACTAAACTATAACATTTGACTCCTGATTGATTTGTTGCATACATACAGACATACATACATGCATAGATACATTCAAGCTATGTGACAGATTTGATGTACAAACAGGAAACAACATCCGGTTCCATTCATGTACAGTATAGTCAATAGATCCTATGTAGTGAATAGGCCTGGGAGCTATAATTGTGCGGATCCTTTTTCTTTCATGTATTGTATTACTCCAGCCACAGAACTGAAAAACAAGAATGATGGTTAAAGGGAACAAAACAGGTTGTGTCCTTTTAACATCAATCCACAATATTAACAAGGTGCACAATCATTAACATAAAATGTGCATACCGTGAGGATTAATGTACCTTTTTTAAAACAAAATCAGGACCCTGGGGGATGGGTGAACCTCATTTGTGACATTCTTGTTATTGTCATTAGCATTCTTTCACTATTCATCCTAGGCTCAATTAGCCATGTTGATGTCTCCAGCACACACCTCCGGCAGGTGAAGTGGTTCTATTAGGAGTGACGCACCGCGCTGGCTCATTGCCCACACTAAGTTGCTCTAAAGGTGGAGACATTGTGGCACTTTTATAAAAGAAAGTCCTTGACAGAACCTTGAAGAAACAGCAGCAAGTGGAGTCGCCTTGCGTTTTCAATATGCATTTATGAGATAAAGGTCATTCTATTGGCAAGTGTGAGAGATATTATTTTTCTAATTTCAATAAATAAAAACATAAAATGAATGTCTATGCTAAATTACCAACAAATATAACTGCTGAGATATTTTAAGATATTGGTATTGGTGAGCCATGTGCACAAGTAAAAAGGAAACACGGCTGACGTCCAGAAAAAAAAAAAAAAAAATCTACAAGGACATCAGATGTTGCAGCCTTGTTTGCAACACCAATGTACCATTTTGAAAGAAACTGGACAACCAATGTAACAATAGCTTTCTAGCACCCGTGTTCGTGACATTCGCTCAGAGCAGGAAGGTCTTGGGATTGATTGCTGAGTACGTATGTGTATTCTAAGTATGGACTTCCTGGTTTGAGTTGACATGTTCTTTTGTCTGGATGGGATTATTCATGATACTTTCCCTCATTAACCTAAAACATACACTATAGACACAACAATTCTCCAGCAAGGTATAGTCCTGATCTGCAAATGGGCCAGCTGCTCCTGACAGGCTTCCATTGATGGGTCACATTCACAGGACAATGAATCCTTACAGACACATAAAGTGTAGATCATGTGTTTAACAACTGCAACATAATGAAGTATGAAGTAATACAGTGTAAATCATGAGGCCTAAACCACTATCTGTGGAAAAATATAGAGACAACTGCAATTCCACCTTGAACGTATCATTTAGACTCCCCTTAAAAAAAAAGATGTACATTTTGTGGAAATGGTTTATCTACATAATATGAAATATCTTCTATTGACCTCTTTAATTGTAGGTTTATTGTGTTTTATCTTAAATTGGTAAGATACATTGTCTGGACAATAGAGACGCTAATAGTTCACTGTCAGATCACTGATGACACAAATATAAATTAGCCACAATTGTGGATGCATGGAAAATCTATACAGACAAGTGCAGGTGCAGGATGTTCCTCTCTCTTGAGAAACTATGAAAACTACTTTTGCCTGTTGCTTGGTATGTTATGCCCAAGATCTGAGTGCTGCAGACATCCAAATGAAAAATCTCACACAACATATATTTCATGGTTTATCTTATTTGTCAACCAATTCAGACTGGCATTGTTGGTAACCTTTAAATTGTTTCACAGCTAAAGGTTACATTTTTCACCACCTCCAACCCTCGTGTTGCCTCATTTCCAATCCCTTTACAACATTTCACTGTGATGTCTCTTTGACATTATGCCATGTTATGTCTATGGATCCCTGTCAGACAAGATAAATGCTATTCTCATCCAATCCATTTTTAGCCCATTGCATCTGTAGCTTAAAGCGCAGAAACTAAAATAAAACCTGTCACAACTTTTGCTTTGTGCACCGCTGTTTGTCTCACTGTGTACTGCTCACTGTCATACTGGTACAGCTGCTGTGCCCTCAGGTGTCTGCCCCGCTGACTGCGTCGCATTCTGATATCAGGCCGGCCCATGAAGCTGTGAGTGTGAGCAGTGGGACAGAGTTTGCCTTCAGAGCGTCTTTGATCCCCTTGCACAGCCACAGTCATGGATGCTGCTATGTGGAGTGGGTACCGGGGCTTTCACCGCTAACACGCTTATCTGCTTTGATGCTTCAGGGAAAAGGAGAATTACTGAACACATATGTGGACATGCAATGTGTTAAAATACAATAATAACTTTACACAATGAATATTTAACTTAATGATCACTACCAGTGTCGAAAACATGAACGTGCGATCATTTATAAAAAAAATTAAATGAGACATATTTTGTCACTGTGCATTTTTATGTTCATTTAGCTTTATTTTAGTCCACATGCAAAGGTCAGCAAAAGTTTACAAGACTTTTGAAGGGATACATGATGTTTGTGCAGTTTGTTTTTGCATGGTGCTCTATGAAAAAAATCCACCCTATGCCAGAGAGATTGTCTGCAGCTGTACCATGGAGTGACCACTAATTGAAACGGCATCGTTCTTGCTGAATACTCATAAAGTCTGCTATGAGTCATAAATGCATTGATCATATAATTATTATGGGCTTCTACACGGTTTCCTTTATACCATACCAATCTGATCATGACATGTGAGTAGTTCATAACAACAACAAAAAGGTAACCTAAGCCTTTTCTTTGTGCATTGATGGCATTGGATCTGATGGAGTCAGAGCCAACACCAGAGAGAAAAGAGAGTTTCAAGTCCACCAATGTCTTCCATTTCGTTTGATTTTAATTCAAACATTTTAAAGTAAAAACATTCAGAAGCCCCTTATGACAGACCAACAGGCCCGGTTAGAACCATGAGGCCGTCCTTCTGTGGACCCACCACCTGCAGGAGGAGCCATAGGGGCTGGTGCAATGTGATTTGGGCAACTCCAACAGCTGCCCCCACGACCCGGCAACGGACAAGTGGAAGAAAATGGATGGATAGATGGCATTTTAAAATAGTTTTCAGCACGTTCAGCTCATTGTCAACATTCTTTATTTTGAAATAAACATTAATTATGCAACAATAAACAAACACATTCATTATCCCATTATTATTAATTATTGATTTCCAAGAGCACATTTGCCACAGCCTTGTGTTACAAAATCGCATAGCAAAAGGTTTTAAAGTAAATACGCACTTCAAGCCTGATCAAGACAATCATTATTGTACACTAAACTTTGGATCCTTGAAAAAAGCATTCATAAAAGTTTATTTTATTCTTTGGATCCACAGCTCATCCCTGTGTCCTTCAGTTTGTGCACATCCAGTCCTCAGGTTTAAGTAGACTGCCAAGGACAGCTTCACTCGCTTTAGCAGCAGTTTGTTAAGGAGGTCAACTGAAGGACATGTACCATAGTACCAACGTTTTTGACAATGCTATATTTATCAACTTTTCATTCAATGATACAGTAATACAGTTTAAAATGGCTCTTTATTTTTAAATTGGTTGGTCTATTTGGTAGGGACAGTGCATGTCAATGTTAATGAACACACCACATGGGATTGTAGCTATGGGCTAATTTGCATTTGTTCAGTCATTCACACTCTCATTCATCCTGGCCTATTGTACATGTTTTTAGTAGTAGGGGAAACTGGAGTGCCCGTAGGAAACCTAGGCAGACACAGGAAGAACATGCAAACTCCACACAGAAAGGCCCCATCCAGGTGGGAATTGAACCTGGGACCTTCTAGCCACGAGGCACGAGCGCTAACCGGTGCAGCGGGCTGAGAACCCATCGGGCCAGGGCCTCTTTCATTCCAGAGGCTGTTGCTTAGATGAACGCTCCCATGTTGCTCAGCGAGGAAGCTGCAGCACTTAGATCAGTGTCTGATGTTATGCTGATTGGCTCTCAGCTGCTCAGAGCCGGACTGATATATCGGGCTGTATGATCTTTGTTTACATACGATTGTTGTTTTACTGTGTCATGTGTAAACATCTGCTGCATCATAATTTCCTTCGGGACAATAATAATAAAGTTGAACCTTGAACCTGAAGACATGAACTTCTGTATGATCATCAACTAAATAAATGTTCAGCGACAGCTGTTGAAAGTATTTTTTGACTGAAACACACATGTTAAAGGTTGAACAAAACTATCTGGAGTAATATTTATTTTTCTGTTTCCTTATACCTCACATCCATTGAGTAGCCAGGATTCATGTAAGATACTCTGCATGTAAATCTGTTACCCTGAACTTCATGTAACAATAGGGCTGTTGTATGGTATCGAGAAAAGGTTTAGGTACTACTGGTATTAAAACAATTAGAGACCAAGTTTGGATGCCCTTTTGGGTCCAGGGACAACATTAAAGAAAGCTTGAGGTGAAAGAAAGCATTTTGATTGTTTCAGCTCAAATAACTGATATAAATAAAAAATAATGTATTTTAAATAGTCTTTTATGGAATAAATAAACATTATTGTTCTGTTTTCAGACAAGTATTTTAATATGGGTATCGGTATCATAAAACAAGTATCATTAAAATGTCAGTGTCGAAAGAAATGATACAAAATGTAACAGTACCCACTACCCAGCCCTTTGTAACAGTAAATGTGAAAATACAATATCACAGTGGTGTGGACATGCCCGGTGTTACTTCTGAAAGATTATCCATAGAGTAAACTAATAAAAGTTTGAACGACGTTTAGGCTGTGACTCAGTTGCCACTGTCAGTTTGCACAGATCGAATGTCAATCTAAAATGTTCATGCCACATCCTGTCAACAACTATTTTCCATTTGAAATTTACAGAGAGGAACAGTATATGAAGAACAGGCTATTTTGCATGAGGATGTTGACAAAACAAAAGAGAAATTGTTAAGAAAGCCTTAGAGAAGGTTGTTATGTAAATTTGCACAGCAGAAGCAGACATCAGCCCACTCAGCCTCCAGCTACCTACACTGCCCCGCCACAGGATACAAAAAGATTATTTTAATTGAATTGATATCCTTCTCCTCACCCAGTCAAATTCTCTCCATCGGGTGACTTCCAGCCTCTACCTACTGGTTTCTGCAAACTCCAACCAAAAAGCCTTTTACGATGAAGCTTTGTGTCGATGAAGCAAGGTCAGAGTATTGAAAGATAATGTCCCTGCATCAGGACATTAGATCAACCATGTCCGTTTGTGTGTTGATATACTGATACAACTGCTCTATTCCATACTCTTACTTACTTTGTGACTGTGTGAATGTGGAGTGTCTTTGTATGGAAACAATCAAAAGTGTGGCCTTGGTTTGTGAATGGGCACAATGACGCAGGATGCACAGGGAGCATGGAGGTGAGTGCTGTGGCATAGACTTTGGCTGAAAGTGTGTCTTGGTCTTTTTGATTTCGTGCTGGTGTGAGTGAGTCACTGTGGGTTTATAAGCCTTGGACAGCCCTCCACACTGGCGTTTCGAGGCTACTAGTCTTTGGAGCACATCACTCAACATTGGAGGCGGGCATCGGCAGCAGCATCTTCAGCACTCGCCATGGAGCGTCCCACAGTGCCGGCACGCCTCACTATTATGAGGTCCTTCATACTGCTCCTCCTCTCACTGCTACTGGTGTCCCATGGATCATCAGCAGTTATTACAGGGGTAAGTGGTGCTCTGTAGGGGATATGGCTGCCTCCGGGGACAGTGAACCCAACCCTGTTAGGTGGAAATAGTAGCTTACATTTAACAAATCAAATATATATACAACTATATACAGAATATATATATTTATTCATATTTTTTCTTCTAAATAATAATCATTATTTTCCATGCACATCATTGTCATTGTGTTTGTCAATCAGATTTTTGTCTCTTTACGAAACAAACAGCCCTTCACCGCAGCGACAAGCTGCCATGACATTTCATCCGTATCTTCACCTTCTTTTGCTGACAAAAAGAAAAGATAAAATGATCTGAAGAAGGCAAATATCTACCCAATGGAATTTTTAGAAATACTCTAAAACATATGTTAAGGAATGAGAATAAACCTTGATGCAGTTATAATGACTATTACAGGTGTTGATATAATTGTTAACATGCCTGAAAAATATGTACACTGATGCATGTCTTCATATAGTTTATTATAGTTGATAATGCTGACTACTTTTAGAAACTATACCAGATTGTAATCATGGCATGATGTAGATGTAAAATCTGGGGAGGATTACTGTTTTTATTTTAACAATTTTTATTATGTATGTTATAACATATTCCTTATTTCCTTATCAAGTTTAGCCATTTGAGTGTGTATTTCACAATACAGCACTAAAATGACTGCAGCTCTATTTAAAATGCCAAATAATGCCAATGTGCAGATTTGTGCTGCGTTTGTTCTTGACGCCTTGCTGTGTATTATTATAGCTCAGGTTGAACATTGTCTTGTGTGTCTCAGGCTTGTGAGAAGGACTCTCAATGTGGAGGGGGCATGTGCTGTGCAGTGAGTCTGTGGATCCGCAGTCTCCGTATGTGCACACCTATGGGCCGGGAAGGAGACAACTGTCACCCCATGAGCCACAAAGTGAGAAACTAGAGTCAAACACAGTACATTTGTTTTCAGTCCATCATCACATTTATACATGTTTGGTATTTTGTCTTGCAGATTCCATATGTAGGTAAAAGACTCCACCACACCTGTCCCTGTCTGCCCAACCTGGTGTGCATCACTATAGAGGAAGGGAAATCCAAATGCCTGCAGCCATATGGTTACCCGGACTACTACCTCTGACCATAAAACTATTACAAGCCATTTGAAATGTTTTGATAAAGTAAAATTATTACTTGCAAATGCAGTACATGAGTACATGGATACATCAATATGAACAATAAATTCTATATCTCAATGACATTATTTTCCCTAATACAAATATGTTTGGTTGATTTGAAGTTTGGTATCAAAAAGACAACTGTTATATTGGAAACCGTAACTCTGACCTTCTTTCCAAAAGATGAAAAAAAATAAAATAATGTTACCTTGAAATATTCAATAAATATTTTTTTCAGAACATGTTAAATTGAATCTGTTGAACAGCAGAGGTGACGGTGCAGGGATGTTTCATTGCACTGTGTGACCTTAACGAAATTGAAAATCCAAATTTGGAGGCACTTCCTATTGATTCATTCAGTGAATCGACAGGAAACAGATGCTTTGTGCCATGGGTGGCTATTCTAGCTTTAGGTTGATTTTTCTGAATACCCTCAAATTTATTTGGCCTTGTGCATCTGAAGACTCCGGCTCCGGCTGTCACCTGAAACATCCTGTTCTTGTTCAATGCATAAGCACTAGTTCTGCCTCTCAAGTCTTTCCTAGCTCATATGTTCTCTTTATCCCATCTCAATTGCAATGCCATTAGTTTCTGACTGACACAATGGATCAACCATATTAACTAACATGTAAAGAAAGAATAAGGGGTGAGCGCTCGCTAGATCACCTCTTGACGTAAGGAAACACAGATGCTCATCGAGATCTGTGGGCCAGAGAATCTTGCATAAAGAAGGATCGAGGCACTCCGTATTCCTATGGTAGTTTTATTTAAAAAACGCCAACACGTTTCGACTCTACTGAGTCTTCATGGGCACATATTGACTAACATTTTGTTCTCCGTGAAACAATATCAAACAACTCACTCACTGCTCAGTTTTAAGGTTTCTGATGTCCTATAAAGGGGCCCCACTTGTCAAATGTGTGATTATAAATCCCATGAGTCGACTTTGTAATTTTCCTTTGCTGTTATATTTGGCACTATATCATAAGGTTACTGTAAAGCTGGAGCCATAGGCCTTTAAATTATGTTTTATTTAGGCCTTATCTTCAAACTAAACATATGATGCTGATAAATCACTGCCAGCAGGCAAGATTGTTCTCTGTCATCCGTCCCTTGCACTTTGGAACTGCAATGGGGAGAGACCAAAAGCATTTTAATTGCCATTTAATTTCAAGGGCAAACATGTCTTTTGTCACCTTCACCACGCGAGGAAACACAGGACACTGAAAGCATAAATCACTGTCAGCATGTGTGATTCACGCCGTTTGTACAGAGCCCAAAGCTATAATGAGATGTGGCCAGTGAAATGCAGGGCGTGCCATCAATCTTAGCTCCACATAGTGCCAACCCTGGTCCTCCTCAGGCTTCTGTGGGACACCGGTCAATGAAAAAAGCAAAAACAACTTCTTTCAACAAAGTCTTATCTTTTTGTTTGGAGAAAATAAACGAATGAATAAATAAATACGTTAACTACTATTCCTAGTACTATCAATAATAGGTATAATATTAATTAAAAAAATAATTAAAGCCACAGGCAGAAATAAAGGCCCTCACCCCCCTTACAATCGCGAGGCGCATGCAGACAGGAGCTTTCAGCTGAAGCTCCCACCTCTATAACCTTTTACCCCACACAGTGTCTGCACTACTTTTCAAATACTCACACATTTAGAATAGAATAGAATATTTCATTATGACAGTGGGCTCGCCAACCCTTCTCATTTCAATTAAAGTAGAAAACCCACCTGTTTCCCCATAATATTCTCAGGAAAAAAATTTACATTTGGAAATACAGTAGCTTTACATCCAACCTGTGTTTGTTCACTGCACTTAAAAAAAATAAAAAATGACAAAAAATGAAAACAAAAATTACTTGAAAACTTTTGCTTTTTGATTCATGTGATGAAATGTTCTCAACCTGGTCCTTAAAATAGCCTTTCAAAAGAAAACCAGAGAAGATGTCAATAGTTTGATGGGTGTGGTCGTCTTCCTGTTTTTTTTTTTTTTATCACACATTCACAGTTGCGGGGGGGGGGGGGGGGGGGATGGGCCACACACAGCCCTTCTAATAAAGGAAGATAGCAATATGTTGTATTTGGCTTTTTTGATCAGTATGGCATGAAACATCAGTATTCATTGACTCATCTGAAATCAAATGGTTCAGCTCCCATTCAATGTGCACAAGGCGCCGTTGAGCTTTTTTCTCTCGCTAATTTTATATATATATATATATATATTTTTTTCAAACTGATTGCTTTGTCAAATAAAATCAACATTGGGCTCAAGGCTACTGCATTTTATCCTGACTTAATAATAAATAACAATAAAAGCTATATAGGCTAGATATAATTCTAATCCATACAAACACATTTTCTATTACATTTTTTAAGACAAAACCTTTGGGGCTGTGCCAGTGAGCCATTTTTTATTTATTTATTGTTAGAGGCTAAATTTACAGCTCGTGAATCTGCACATTTCAATCCAACGATATTGGTAAAATATTGACTATATTTACCTTAATAAGATTAAGTTTACATTGCTTACACAACCTGCTGTGTAAGTCCCATAAGATATAAGAAAATGTAACCTTTCATTTCAGGCAAGGTTGTTGTACATTATTATAAAGAAATTCAGTGCAAACATGTTAACATGTAGGTGACTTAATGTAATAAAAGAAAATCCACATCCATAAAGAATAATGCTCTGGACCATATATGGTTGGTATTTCAACTCCACATAATAATGCAACGTTATTAAAGTTCCAACTTAAGTAACACACTGTTTACACAAAGTAAGATGATGTGAAGTATTTTTCTCTCACCACCATCATCAACATCACCATCACCATCACTATCATCATCATCCTCATCATAATCCTAATCATCATCAACATGATCAGGGAAAGTGAATGTATCTCTAGCCCTAGCATGTATTGTAAGAGTATGAAAAGTGCCACTGGCCTTAGGACTATACAAATGTAACTCAAATCAAATATGTTTTGAATCATCAACCATTAGCAGTGAAAAACAATAAACCGTTTTATTAATTTATTTCAGTTTGTGGTTTATTTTGTCAGAAATACAAACAATGCAAACATTTTAAAGCACCATTTACATTTCCAAGGTTGCATTAGTCATGCAACTTTGGACTCTGCTGGCCATTTATTGGATTCAATCCTTTTTAAGCAGGACAGATTAAAAATTACACAAAATAACATTTCAATTAAATTAACTTACTATAATACTGGATAGAAACAAATTATTGTCTGTCAAGAAGAGGACATGGCACATGCTGTACTTTACATATAATTAAAACTGAATAAAGAGACATGTTGCTCTTCTCAAGTCAGAGTTATCCTTAAGGGGACATGTGGGTTACACAAAAACGGCACTGGGTTTCAGCCAAATGAGCTAAAACAGCACGTTGACAGGACAGGACATGAGAGATAACAGCAGCTTTTGACTTGACCCCATAACGCCGAGGACAGAACAACGTATGCAGCAGTCAGACTATCAGCTGTGCGCAGATGCATTTGTATTAAATAAGATGAAAACAGACAGGTCTGGGTTGACTACGATAGTGCATTATGTAAGATAAATAATAATTTGTAAAGTATTGCGTGTTGAATCTTTTCTGAACAATTACAAGGACCTTTAGTTTATAAATGAGAGCAGGGAAGAATTCAATTCACAAATATTTGATGTTACTGACATTCTGTATTATATAACCTATAAAACAATAGACCCACATACTGGTCCTACCCCATCTGAGACCTGGTGTATGCTGTTGTAGTACGTGTCGCTGTGCCATGTCCTACTCTTGGACTGTCAGGAGGTGCATGCATAACCTTATCCTTCATATCACTAAGACAGACTCAATTGTGAGCTCAAAGCTGTTCAAATAATATAAATGTACAGTAATAAATAAACAAAATTGAATCACCAAAACCTCAGTCAGTCTGTATGAACAAGTTGTGTGTACATTCTGGAGCAGAAGTCATTTGAATAAAAAAAGAAAAGAAAAAAGCTCTTCACAGTGGTGTTAGCTTTCTCCCCATATAGATTGGGTAACCCATTGTAAACCAATAATTGCATCATACCTGTTTACAGTCTTTGGGGGGGTCAGTTATCACAAACAGAAAACTCACAAAAGCCTAAGTTTGTGCCTGGTAATAGAACAATAGTTAACTTCAACTGTGCATCAATGTGTTGTCTGTAAACGTTACATTGACCCCCTAAAAAAGACAAATCTTTACAGACTGGATTGGCTTTGGCAGGTGTGCCTCAAATGGCATAATATGGCTCCATGGGGGTCTGTGAGGCCAGGCAGCAGGGGAGGCAGGCTCGGAGTGCCCTCCGCAGTTCTCTATTGAACAGAAAGCTGACAATGGGGGTGGCCCCAGCCTGAGCAAAGCTCATCCACACTGCTGCTGTAAGGTACAGAGGGGGCACTGATGCACCCTTGACAAATATCCTCAGGAAACAGGCACTAATGTAGGGCGCCCACAAAAACAGGAACGTCAATGTTATCATGTAGTACATCCTGCTAATACGCTTCTCCATCTTGAATTCATCCAGTACCAAAAGTCTCCTGTTTGCCTGGTGCGTGGCCTGTCTGATGCCCACCAGAGTGGGCGGCGTGGGGCCACGACCAAACCCTGCTATCCAGTTGGCCGCGGCCTGGCCTGTGGCCCCTGGGCCGTGGAAGGTCCAGTTCTGGCTGATGGCCGGAACCAGCTGGGCCGGCTTCATTTTGCGGTGGTCATAAACGAAACAGAGCATCTTCACATATACCACATGAGTGGTGCCCACGATGACAGCGAGCATCAGCATGAAACCCAGTGTGTCATTGGCCTTTAGGTAGCGGTGCTCAAACGTGCACTGCTCCTCCTCGCGGATAAACTTATATGTGCCCACATCAAATACTGGAGGAAAAGCCATTGCCACAGAAAGCGTCCATACCATGCAAATGACAGCCACACACGTGCACAGGTTCATGCGTTTAGAGTAAAAACGGTGGTGCGCAATGGCCATATAACGGGTTACGCTGACGCAGAACAGGAGAAAGGCGATATGAAAACAGAAAAGCACCGAGGCAAATGCCACGAGCTTACAGCTGAGCCCCGTGTAGGGCCACGAACCGCTGCTGCCGATGGAGGCCATGACGAAGGGGAAGCACATGATGGAGCGCAGTACGTCAGCCACACACAGGTCTAGTAGGAAATAGTATGGAGCCCGGTGCAGCGAGCTGTCCTTCAGAAGCAATGCGCACAGGGATGTGTTGCCCAGGAGGCTCACGGCCGTGATGAGACCGAGGGAGGCCAGTTTGACAGCAGATGCGGAAGATGCATAGCTCTGTAACGAGGCACTGCTCTCCGCGAACTCGCTTAAATTTGCCATCGATGCAACCACACAGGGAGTATTCCCAAATACCCAACTGCCGAACACCGACGACCGCAATGACGTTCAACAGTATTTCCATTAACGCGCGCCCATTGTGAGTTAAAATCAACTAAATGCATTCAGCATTTCTTGCGTTTCTTCTTATCCTTCATCTCACTTGTGTCCAAACCGAATAGCCGCGCTGCCGTGTGTCCAATCCTCCCGTGAACCTGTCGTATTCGCCACCATCGGCTCCGCATATAAGACGCTCACAAAACACATTTCACTTCCCACCCGGGTGCGCTCCTCGGGTCAATCGAAAACGGTCAGCGTAGCGGAGGACAATCATAACTGCGCTTTCCGATCCCAGCGCTGCGATGACGGAGTCCAGAAAGACAAACATGTTTGCACAAAGGCAGAGCCGCGCGGAGGCGGCAGCTCGCAGAGGTGGCGGCGGCTTAAAGTCTGGCATATGCGACGCACGTCCGCTCTTTGAGCAGGACAGGGATCAGCCGCAGACAGATGTTCCTCTCCTCACTCTGGATGTCTCACACGGAGCACAACATCCGCAGGGTTTATTTTGACAAAAGCGGCAGTCACGGGTTGGGCAGGTTTGCAATTTACGAAAACAGACTGCACTTTCGCGAATGCTGCTTGATTTAACAATTCTCTATAATTATACGCTATAGGCCACTTTAATTGTAGTAGGGTATAACTGCAGCTGTGACTTGTGTAAACACTCTCCTTTACTCAATGTGACATTGTGAGTCAACAAGGAATTTCAGCCCATCCACTCCTTCAAATTATATTGTTTTGGGATTGAAATACACTTTTACGCGTGGCATTGTTCAACTTTGATTAACATGTATCTATAAACACCTGTCACACAAGGATCTGTCTTTACACAGTTTACACCAATCATAAAACATGCTGCTAAAAAAACCTCCGATGACAGCTGAGTGCACGCGGACTCCTTCCTTGAGAGATTAACGTGACAGGCATGTTTAACTTGACAGACATGGCCCACTGACTCTATAAGTGGATGAGTTGATCCAGGTAGTGCTTTTAATCCCGGTCCTTCTGTTCAGACGCGGGGCAGGACGGTGAACCTCAGACGCCCTCAACGTGTCTGCACTGCTGAGAGGACAGGTCATACGAGGACAACCGGTCCCATCCGCCGGTGCGATGGAGGGAAGCACGGGCTCTGAGATAACATTTGTTTGAATGATTATAGCGCTAAATGAAAGTGGGGTTGAATGAAGCTCCTGCTAAAAGCTTAGGCAGCCTGACGCGTCCTAAATGACAGTGTTTACTGTGTTAGCTAAAGGTTAGATTTATTTAGGATTCAATGAGCGAGAACGCACAAGCTGGCGAATCAATTGCCGTGATCATAGCCTACCAGCGCCCCCTGCTGCCGCTTCAACATCTTGGTCACATGATGATAACACAAAGGATACAACAATGAAAAGAACGCCATATAATGTTTTTTATGTCATTTAAATATGATTTTTATCTGAAATTATTCATTTGGGTTAATGTGCAATTACATTCGTCCTCGTTGATTCTTAAAGTGTGTAGCATTTAAACCTCCTAGATAGTCTACCAACAGCACCGGGCCTATACAACCATTTATTGTAGACTAATATATAAGGCCTAAATTCGTTGGTCAACCTTTTGTCCAAGGAATTAAGAGACAAATCACAATCAAGTCAAGCCAAATGAATGGACGTTATAAGAACTTGCATAGGCCCAACAAAGGACACCACACTTTTTGCTCCCCATCCCGTACTTCATTTCCTGCTGGGAACGGGCGCAGAGTGATACCTCTGTCCTCCCCCCCCCCCCCCCCCCCCCCCCATCTCTGAAAACAACCAACTGCGACGGTTCTGCCCAGTGACGCGAGCACGTCATCATTGTGTAGGCGGAAAAGCGGTAGTGCGCTGGATGTGCTCACGAGCCAACCCGGTTGTTTTTATCCGCGGTGTAAAACGCAAGAATTGGCGATCTCACGGAATATCCACCATCAACACCAGTCTTCTGTAATGGCGCTCCCAGCGGGTCAGGCAGAGGTGCAGACGGACCGAGGCACCCTGGGCGGACAGACAGTTCCCACTGAAAACAACATTGACATCGACGAGAAAGAGTTGGACAACATCACAAAGAAGCACCGGGAAGACGACACGGCGCTACCGTTGCATTCTCCGTGGACATTTTGGCTGGACAGGTAAAGTTCCCCAGTGCCCTCCGAGTGTCCGGGGAGCGCGCAGTTGATGATGATGATGATGGGGGGCGAAAATGTCTTTGAAGGCCACCGCTTTTTTTCGCAGGCCTCCAGAACAAATATTAGCGCGAGAGAGAGTTCCCCTTCACCCACTTTCCCTTTGACCACCATGTCTCTGGCGACATGCAATCAGGTTCTTTACCGTAAATGTGTCGTAATACAAGGTCATTACACCTTTGGATCTGTGTTTGCTTTGCGTTTTTGGTTGTTGTTGCTTGAATCAGGCTATCCAAACTGTGCGCCCAGCAAAGGGGGCTACAAACAAACGAGTCACTGGTGAATACTCGGGTAGCCTTAAAGATCAGGCCTGCATGCAGAAGCCGAAGCATTGGCTGCATGAAATGACCACATCCATTTGCAAACAGCTGAGATTAGTCATTGTAGCTGGAGGCTAATCAAAAGACTAGTGCATGGTGGTAATGGTGGTGTTACTGCGCAGCCTCACAGAGCAGATAGTCTTCTATTTCACATCTGCAAAAACAACCAAACACACACACACACACTAAAACAACATCAAATCATGAAATTGCTCAATTGGCCAATACAAGTCGGTGTTCTATTACAATGTAATAGAACAATGTGTGTTCTATTACAATGTGTTCTATTACAATGTTAATGTTTTGGCCTATTATATATAAAATCATTATTTAAGTTGAAGCCAGTAGATCACATACCTGAGATGTGGCTGTGATGCACATTGTACAATAGTCCATTACTTAAAGTGCGATAAATATGCTTATAAACTAAAAAGTCACTGTGTAACATATCAAGTAGCATTTTTACACATCTGATTTAATGATTGTATGGTTCTAGCAACAGTTGTTTTGCTCCATGTGTTGTAGATCATTACCTGGTACAACAGCGGCAGAATGTGAGTCTAATCTGAAGAAGATCTACACAGTGCAGAGTGTTCAGGTGAGCTCTCAGGTGCTCTTAAAGCAAGCGTTTGACTTGGCTTACAGCTACGTCCCAGGATCTCTCAGGAAGTACTTCTGTAGTTGTACTCAGGCAAATGGGAGTCATTCATAAATATCTTGTTGTCAAGGACATTTGTAGAGTCACATTTGTACATAAAACATGCTTGAAAAAATTCTACTGCAAGTGGATCGTCAATGGAATTTTTTATTGTAACATTTGCAGACTGTAAATAGAAAAGTTGGTCAACAGGAGTGTTGTGAATGTCCGAGTCTTTGCCTACACCATCTCAGGCCCAAGTTATTATTTTTAACACTTTATTTTACACTACCCTTGATACATTGTATCTACCAAATTTAATATGTAATGTGCTGTAACAATGTTTAATAACTTGTACCTATGGGTTATAGACCATGGAATATGTATTTGTAGTTTGAAGGTACATAGTGTAATAAGACCCTAACTCTAACCCTATATCTTAAGGGTCTTATGTCTTCTTACATTATACCTCCAGTAATAAACACACGTTATTCCATAGTGTATGTGGTACAGCAGCGTTTTTTGCCTTTTTGAGCAAACTGCAATTTGTAGTTCCTGTATTCCACATTGTTTTTGTAAACTTTGTGACTCTGGTAATTGTAAAACCCATAGATGGATAGAGACACAGGAGGCAAGGGATCAGTTTCAATAGATTTATTTTCTCCACTTTTATGTTCTTTCCTGTTCTTTTTGCCTTTAGGGCAAGAGACATGGTTTCATCTCTGAAACAGAGGAGATGAAACAATTAGTGATCACATAAAGTTTAACATAATGGCTTAACAAAGTAACAGAAATAAGATCTGGTCTAAACATAGTCAAACTAGTCTAAATGTGGGTAAAGGAACATATGATTATTAAATGAAAATGAGCAAACTCACAGGACGCATGCTCAGCATGAAGGCAGGAAAAAAAACAGAACATACAGTGCCTTGCGAAAGTATTCGGCCCCCTTGAACTTTTCGACCTTTTGCCACATTTCAGGCTTCAAACATAAAGATATAAAACTGTAATGTTTTGTGAAGAACCAACAACAAGTGGGACACAATCATGAAGTGAAACGAAATGTATTGGATATTTCAAACATTTTTAACAAATAAACAACTGAAAAATTGGGCGTGCAAAATTATTCAGCCCCTTTACTTTCAGTGCAGCAAACTCTCTCCAGAAGTTCAGTGAGGATCTCTGAATGATCCAATGTTGACCTAAATGACTAATGATGATAAATAGAATCCACCTGTGTAAGGCTGCAGCTAACGATTATTTTTCTATCGATTAATCTATAGATTATTTTTTCGATTAATCGATTAATCTATAGATTATTTTTTCGATTAATCTATAGATTATTTTTCCTTTTACCGATTATTTTTTCATTTAAAATGAAGGGGAAAAAAATTGACGTAGGCCAGTATTTTCAAATGGCATGGCTTTTATTTAACCACATAAAATTATGGCTCAATGTGCAACTCAGTAGCCTATAAAATGTGCAAATCAAAATATTCTGGAACACTCACTGTAAACATTTGAATAAAAGTAAAAGTATTGCTTATTTGCTTTAAAATGCGCAAAATAAAAAACAAATAACCAGCACACAACAATGATTGTATGATTAAAGTTAATTGTTCGTTTGTACATAACTGTTAATGTTGTACAAAGGTAGTTTAGTTAGTTACACAACTAACACGCGCGTTTTTTACGCCTCTCAGAGCGGAACAGTGCTTTAGTTTATGAATTTACAACGCAGATACAAATAATACATTAATGTTTTTGTGTAATGAAAAATACTCACGCGGCCGATTGACTGGTTGATGGCATGAACGCTGTCGGGTGTTTTCGTTTTAAATGTTCGTGCATAGCCGTTGTGCTGCTGTGGTAGGCCATTTCCGCTCGACACAGTGTGCATAAAACAACATTATTTGGCCGTTTCTGGAAATACTCCCACACTTTTGATGACTTTTGGCGTGCCTTTTTCCCCTCGCTCGCACCGCCAGCATCGCGCGCCGCCATGATGTAAACAAACGACGCGTCGACGCACAAAAACTGCGTCGACGTATTTACGTAATCGATGACGTCGACTACGTCGACGCGTCGTTTCAGCCTTACACCTGTGTGTAAACAAGTCTCCGTATAAATGCACCTGCTCTGTGATAGTCTCAGAGGTCAGTTTAAAGCGCAGAGAGCATCATGAAGAACAAGGAACACACCAGGCAGGTCCGAGATACTGTTGTGGAGAAGTTTAAAGCCGGATTTGGATACAAAAAGATTTCCCAAGCTTTAAACATCCCAAGGAGCACTGTGCAAGCGATAATATTGAAATGGAAGGAGTATCAGACCACTGCAAAGCTACCAAGACCCGGCCGTCCCTCTAAACTTTCAGCTCATACAAGGAGAAAACTGATCAGAGATGCTGCCAAGAGGCCCATGATCACTCTGGATGAACTGCAGAAATGTACAGCTGAGGTGGGAGACTCTGCCACAAGTTTGCCACAAGCCACCTGGGAGACACACCAAACATGTGGAAGAAGGTGCTCTGGTCAGATGAAACCAAAATCGAACTTTTTGGCAACAATGCAAAACGTTATGTTTGGCGTAAAAGCATCACAGCTCATCACCCTGAACACACCATCCCCACTGTCAAACATGGTGGTGGCAGCATCATGGTTTGGGCTTTTCTTCAGCAGGGACAGGGGAGATGGTTAAAATTGATGGGAAGATGGATGGAGCCAAATACAGGACCATTCTGGAAGAAAACCTGATGGAGTCTGCAAAAGACCTGAGACTGGGACGGAGATTTGTCTTCCAACAAGACAATGATCCAAAACATAAAGCAAAATCTACAATAGAGTGGTTCACAAATAAACATATCCAGGTGTTATAATGGTCAAGTCAAAGTCCAGACCTGAATCCAATGGAGAATCTGTGGAAAGAACTGAAAACTGCTGTTCACCAACGCTGTCCGTCCAACTTCACTGAGCTCGAGCTGTTTTGCAAGGAGGAATGTGCAAAACTGATAGAGACATACCCCAAGCGACTTACAGCAGTAATCGCAGCAAAAGGTGGCGCTACAAAGTATTAACTTAAAGGGGCTGAATAATTTTGCACGCCCAATTTTTCAGTTGTTTATTTGTTAAAAATGTTTGAAATATCCAATACATTTCGTTTCACTTCATGATTGTGTCCCACTTGTTGTTGGTTCTTCACAAAACATTACAGTTTTATATCTTTATGTTTGAAGCCTGAAATGTGGCAAAAGGTCGAAAAGTTCAAGGGGGCCAAATACTTTCGCAAGGCACTGTACTAGTCCATACTAGCCATAAAGGACCCAGCTTTTTTTTTAAAGTAAACAAACAGCTAGGTTATGAGCTGAGGACATTTGAGACCTACACATTTCTTCCTCTAAAACACTGAAGAGACACCAAGAGACCCCTACACCTGCAGGAAAGTGGAGGCGTCAGAAGAGGCGCTACAGGAAACAAAAAGGGGACAAACGAGGAGAAGACGGTGAAAGACTGTTGTGGAGCAAAGGGAAGAGGAGGAGCTGACCAGTGTGGCACACCACGCTCTGAAACGGGGACAAACCCAGGAAGCGGTGCACTACTGAAGGCAGGCAGCCAGGTTCCCTCCAGGTACTCCGGTTTCCCCCGACCTCCAAAAGCATGTTGGTCAGGTTGGCCCACAATGGCGGCGCGGCTCAGTCGCAGCGGCTCAGGACTAACCCAACACCTGAATGCAATTGTGTTGTACAATTACATAATGACAAATAAAGCACATACTTACAAGTTATGACACATTCATACAAAACCCATTACTTTGTACTTAATTTAGTTAGGTACGATGCGTCAAGGTAGTGTAAAATAAAGTGTAACCTTTTTTTTAATGTCTGTTGGTTTTGCAGATGTTCTGGGGTGTATACAACAACATTCCCCCTGTGACAGCATTACCTTTGAGATGTAGCTATCACTTAATGAGAGGAGAACGGAGGCCACTCTGGTGAGGTTTCTTTTGTGTGTGTCCCATTTTCATAAAGTTATTAGTTTGGTTAACACTATTTCTTATGTCCATGTTTCTTTTTCCAGGGAGGAAGAAAGTAATGCAAAAGGAGGAGTGTGGAAGATGAAAGTGCCTAAAGAAAGCACTGTAGGTGTTTAGATTCTTATCCAACATTAACCCAGTGGTTCCCAAACTGGGGGTCCCTAGATCTTTGTCTGTTCTGAGGTTCAGGCCGTAAATAGTATTTGAGGATTGAACAGTACATTTTCCACACAGATGATTGAGAAAGGAGTACACAATTATTTGTATGTTTTGAGGCACGTTGTAGAAGGTAAATGTGTATGTGGTGATAATCGATAAGCTGTAGAAAGTAATGGTTCTTTTTGTTCCAGTTGACAGTATGGAAAGAGTTGTTACTAGCAACAATTGGGGAGCAATTTGCAGATTACTGCGCCTCAGGTGAGCCTTATTTTGGTATTTACTTTTTGCAGAACTACCAGGAATTCTAGAACCTGGAAAGAAGTGACTTCCTTTTTTTTTGTTAATTATATTCATGTTCATTTTTTCAACCTGCAACATCTCACCGGGGACATCTCTACTTTGTACAAAGTGACCCAAATTCTTATCCTTTTCATATCAGTTTGAAATACTACATATTTTTAAGTAAAAATGTAAACTGTGTCTTGGCACCTATTAACTGTAAATATTTGCTTACGAAAGAAGTGTGTTTTTTTTTCTCCAGAGGATGAGATTGTCGGCGTCAGTGTTAGTGTTCGGGATCGGGAAGATGTGGTACAAGTGTGGAATAAAGACGCTTCCCTTGCTACTGAAGCCAGTATCCTGGGAAAAGTCTACGAACTCCTGCCATTGATATCTTTTAAAGCTGTTTTTTATAAATGTAAGCATACTCACTTTTTAATATATGGAGCATATACTAGTGCAGTTTGAAAAAGACTCTAATTATCAATGCTTCTTTGACATTTCCAGCTCACATGGAACATCACGCCTTTGAGGGAGGACGCTCAAGACACTAGAGTTTAGACCACAATGCACTTTGATTTATTCGAAAGCTGAACTGTTCCCGCCTTTGACGTAAAGGCACTGTCCACATTATAGGCAAGGGTATTATTTTACATTCGTCAAAAGAAAAGTTAAACTATATTTTTATAACTTAGAATTTGTTGATGCCTTGCTTTACTAAGGATGAAAAGGACATTTTATGTTCGACCATGTTGTGGTTGACTTCTTTCTAACCTGGACATGTGGCAGTCCTGTCCTCAGCATGCTCTGTGGACCTCACTTGTTTCCTAGGATAAATCTAACTCAAATGTACCCCACTTAACCATTTCTTGTGTTAGAAGTTGCAATTCAGGTCATGGTTTGTAACTCTGTGCCAAAGCACCTTTGTTTCTGTCCTTTCATTCTTTGTAATCTTTCAGTTTGAGAGTGATTGCCCATCACTACTGCTATACCGAATGTCCTTGAGGTATGTTCTTCATCTGGTAAACTCAAATCAGGGTAACACATTTGCACATAGTTATGTTCCGGTCTCTTTCAGGGAAAGCCTATATCCCAGCACAAACCCCACCGCTCTTAAGATTCTGGACAATTTAGACTCTTGAGCTTTATACAACAGCAGAATCAATTTTAAAAGGTGCCTTCCTTTTCAGCCTGGTTGCACATATGTTGATATTTTTTTAAACTGAAAAACATTTTGGAAAGTAATATTTGTCTTTGTGTGTGCGTTTTTATTATTTCCTCATGAACGCAGAATCGAATTCTGACTAGTTTCCAACCATCAGTTGGTTCATGCGTTTCGAGTAAAACCATGACAATGATGAGCGGGAACACAACATACATCTAGAGACCAAAAAAACCAACAACCTAAAAATATCTTCCTGTATGTAACCAGGCCCGTTTAAAGCCAGCATGCATTTGATATTGTTCTCAACACATGCTAAAGGTGGTTCTCATGTCAAAGGTATCAGTGACAAAATGTTGATGCAATGAAGATTCAAGAGTTGCGTGACTGCCTGTATGACCTTACCTTGGGCAGTTTGGTTTGGTCAATCCTAAGGTTTCAGTATCCTAAACTTTGTACTTGTTTGTCTTTTGAAGATAGAAAAAGTTGCTCATGCCCATCACAATCAGTAGCAGCGCAGTTGACTCTTTGAAAAGTCTCTTTTAAAGTGGTCATTCCTGGACGACTGAGGGGCAAACACACAGTGGACTGTTCGTTGAAGTGCTGTCAGTTTGTTGACATGCTTTACACACAGTTATTTCCCTTGCTTCTTTTCCTCAAGCATAATTTATTATTTTATAACTTTGATACAGACACACATAGCATATTTATATAACTGTAGTGCATTTTTTCTAAAGGCATTCTCACTGACAATACTGTTGTCGACTGAACATTTTAAAAAGTGCCACTTATCTATGTGTTAAAAAGACCTCGGTTCAGCTGTGGGCTGCTCCTTCAAAGAATGTACCTTATGTTTTGAACCACAAGTGACAGTGACCTTGCAAATGTGTCTCTCTGTATAGGATTGAATAGTGTAATACACATTTAAATGATTTTATATTATTTACTTAGGCTACTTAAAAAAACTGTCACCTGCCCTATGCTTTGAATGTGCTGTTTGTTCCATTTCGACAGTGTAAAGTTGACCGACTGTCCTTGGGGGAATATTTTAGTAACCATGTTGACAGGGCAGTCAATAAAATGGAAATACAGTTGTTTTATGGCACATATTGTCTTTTACTGTCATTATCCAGCACCTTTGTCCTATCTTTTAATCTGGCATACCAATATACAGAAAGACTGTTGTGGCGCGGAGGGAGCTGCAAGGAGGAGCTGACCAGTGCAGGACACCACACTCTGAAACAGAGAGCGTGCACCGTTTCAGAGGATCAGAAGAGACAGCGAAAGAGGGCAGTCAGCCAGGTTTCTCCCGAGTGCTACAGTTTCCCTGACCTCCAAGGTCACACGGATCAGGTCGACCCAGTGGCAGCGCAGCTCAGCCGCAGCAGCTCAGGACTAACACCTGAACACTATTTTGTTGTACGCTTGTACAATGACAATAAAGCACTTACTTACTTAAATATCCTAGGATATAAGAAAATGCTGGCTAGAAGAGCGGCACAGTAGTACAGCGGTTAGCGCTCGTGCTTCATAGCTAGAAGGTCCCGGGTTCGATTCCCACCTGGACGGGGCCTTTCAGTGTGGAGTTTGCATGTTCTCCCCGTGTCTGCGTAGGTTTCCTCCGGGTACTCCGGTTTCCCCTACCACTAAAAACATGTACAATAGGCCAGCATGAATGAGAGTGTGTTTGAGAGTGAGCATGGGGACGACGGATGCAAATTAGCGGTGTGGCTTGTTTACATGTATCTTCATTAACATGCACTGTCCCGACTAAATAAATATAAAATAAGAGCGGAAATCAATAGTTGATTTTTGTTTTGTTTCCCTATTTGTATTCTGTCTAATTCTGTTCGGTCGTACTGTACTGTCAGTCAATTTAAATCAGTGATTGATGGCCTTATCAAGCTTATCTCCAAGCTTGACAAATAATGACAATAAAACGTTTACTGAACTGTTTCAACATTACAACCAGAGGTGGTCAGTACTGAAATAAATATACAAAATATAATTTGCACTTTTTACTGTGGATATTTTCTGCAATTAATACTTTAACTTAAGCAGCACGGTGGCACAGTGGTTAGCGCACAGCTAGAAGGTCCTGGGTTCAATTCCCCAGGCCTTTCTATGTGGAGTTTGCATGTCCCCATGTCTGTGTAGATTGTCCCCTTGTGCTCTGGTTTTCCCTTCCAATAAAACATGTACAATAGGTTTCCCTCTGGGGCCAGGACTCCCCTGGAAAGGAGATTCTTAATCTCAGTGGGTTTTTTCCTGGTCCCATACAGATCAAATAGGATAAATAAATAAATTACGTTGTACGTTGACAGCAACTGAACGACAATTCATTTTAAATGACTTGTTAAATATTCACTTTACAAAATGGCCTTGTATTGTAATTATATTTATTAGTCATTATCATTTTTGAACATTATATAAACTCTATTGTGTCTCACACAGTTCTGTCACAATGTTACCACATGATGGCACCATAACACCACTTGAAAACGTTTGGTCAGCAACATCTGCCCAGGTAAATGAAGACTGCATAGCAACGTGTCAGCTAATACAATACAATTCAATGCAAGGCAATACATTCAAAGTACTTACTGTAAATCAAGGCCGACACTCAGTCAATAATAATAATTATAACGTGCTTTGAAGACAATATTAATCACATTGTCATTTAGATTATATGGTCATGTTTCAATAATAAACACATTATAGAAGCAGGCGTATCAATGCATAGGAGCACTGAATGTAAATGAAAAACCATAGCTGAAGAATGATGGTAGAGACAGATATCTTTTCTTGTGTAGGGCCCAATGTCATGGGCTCAGAAAATAAAGTATAATGTCGATGACTGATGCTTTACAGATTAACTGTTTCAAACAGCATGATGCTCATTTAGATGCGATACTGCAATTTCAGAGGTTTATCAAAATCATCAAACCATCTCCTTGTATTTTCCATGGGAATGCCGTCTGCTGCATTCTCAGAAACAAAACAAAACAAAACAAAACCTTGACACACACTTCTGTGAACATGCGCGAGGACAGCAGGTTCAAACGTATTACCTGCATTCTTCCAACATGAGCTATTTCTCACGCTCCTCAACTTGAAGCACTGAAAACAGGGGCCCCTGGCAAATATTGTTCTCACCGTGGTAACAGTGTTACATCTTTTTTGTTTGTCCAATTCTACTTGCAACTGTTCCCCAGGAGGCCATGGCTTCAGATGGTGAAAAAAAGAAGAAACAAATATAGTTTTTGTAGAGAACCAGATTTGTACTCAAAGTAGGAAATACTTTCATAGAATGCAACAAAAGTAAAATGAAGTTAAGTAATATGTACAGCTACTTAACAATTTCCAGCATGGATTTAATTGTTTTCGTGAATATATTTTGTTACCACGAATCCAGTCTCCATAAAACAAACAAAAACAAGAGGTTAGAGATTAGTTAATCAACTAATTCACAAGTGCTAAATACGTGTGGGTGTGTAGAGAGGCTGTACCAACTTGTGACCCAAAACAGAATAGCTTTACTTCTGATCTAGTGTTTTCTGCATAAGACGGTGTATTTAAAAGGCAATGGCACCTGGTAACCAATTGCTCCCAATACATTCTGCAGGCCAGTGTCTTTGTGCTTTGCTTATCCACGTGTAGCCAGAGGGGGGCGCTGTTTACTAACAAACACACCTCCCTCAAATCCTCCGTCAAGATCACTCTCGCTCTCGGTTGCAGAAGTGATAAGCCCACGTCATTTATAACCAAGCGGGCTGTGCTTTTAGTCCTTGATCAAGGACAGAGAAATGAACTCAAAATATTTTCTCTTGAGGTTAAATTAATGTTGCTTTACAATGACCATTAGCTGGACTGCTGAGCCCAGCCTCTGATTAGGCTCGTCTTCAGAGGCAAGAGGCAGAGCTTTTAATTACATTCATAACAGTATAGTAGGTCTAGCTCTTAAGATCACTCATTTGCAGGATGCTTTTGAGATGATGAGAACCCCCCCCCCCCCCCCTTTTTTTTAATACCAAAATAATCTGTTGCAATGAAATGCAGTTTTGGAAACTTTCCGTCAGTGCAAATAAGATTGTATGAAACTAATACAATGGTAGCTTTTGAATCCTACTTATGAATTTGTGAAAAATTGGAATTGCACAAAGGTAATGCATTTGTTGGGTTGACACAAAAAGAAATGATAGGATTCAGAAAAGAAAAATATCAGTAACACAGTAGCCAATTTTGTTGCTTTTTGTTTTGTTTTAATCATTGTTTATTTATTCATAACCCTTTAAAAAACAAATAATAGCAACACTGTAAAAGTCAGCATTAGGTCCATATATTACTACTTCATTTTTTATATACACAGTAATATATGAGTAATGTGCTTAACAGAACACATTACTTGATGCAGTTTTGGTGTTCACCTAGTCCTGCTAAAAGCAAATATAGACGTTTTTTTCTGTAGTTTTATATTTGCATTTACAGACCTGTAATTATTATTTTTTTCTAGTAGTGCAATGCAATTTGTCTTTTCCTTCAGTATGCTGCAAACAGTGAGATGTGAGAAAAACGACCCATTGAGAAAAGATAAGACTTTATTGATCTCACATTAGAGGAATGTACTTTCACATTGTGCATCTAATACTATAGCTTTTTTATAAATCACTCTTGTACCTTGGTTGTTGTTGATGTGTGAGAGGAAAGGATGGGACGTCAGAAATGAGGCAATATGAGTTTCAACCACAACAACAAATTTGAAAATGTACACACACACACACACACACTCCCCCTTTCATTGTTTGTAAACAAACATGCCAAAAAGGTCGGACACAGCAACCCAAAGCAAGATTGGAGTAAGAGCTATGAAATCAACTTTTTTTTTTAAACCAAATGAGTGAAAATGATGTAAAATTATATATAGGCCAATTAAAAACAATCAAAGAGGTGATCGTTGCACAGAAACAGCCTATTGGAGATAAGGGAATGAAAGAAGAAAAATAAACACACGCAAAAAAGGGTGAAATATGAGTTCATTTCATTGTGCCTGAGTAGTAATTAGTCAGACATTTTAGCTTTTCATAGACAGCCCCCTCTCTCCTGTCACACTGCGAGCTAAAACTAATGCATATCATTACATTTCCCTGTGTAGAAAGTGAACCGCTAAGTGCTTCAAAGTGAATCGCAGGCTACTTGGGCGCGTTTGTTATAAGCTGTATTTTCGTGAAAACCTGCAAAAGCGTTGAGCAGGTGGATGTGACGTCACGCCTGGAAGATCAAAACAAAAACATCCAAACACTCGCGATTCTTCCACAGTTTCTTTTCTTTTTCTTTTTTTTCTTCTCTTCTTTCTTTTTCTCCGCGGGTAAAAAAAAAGAAAAAGAAAGAAAGACAAAATCGAATAATAAAGAAGAAGAAGAAGAAGAAGAAGACGACAGAGGCTGTACCGGAGGTTTCCACGGGACACGGACAGGAACTGTGGATGTAACTCCACGCCGGATTCCAAAAGGGTAAGCTTTACCTCTTGTAGCCTTTGTAGTGAAGTTAAGTTAGTTAGTCTCCCCCCCCCCCCCCCCCACTCCTCTGCCCCTCGAGCGGAGGAATATAGCGTGTTTACGGCCGTGATTGTTGACGCACACACGCGTCCCCCCCCCCCCTCCCACACGCGCCGCACACACACACACGAGGGGCAGTTATCTCGTAATTTTAGTCGCTACATCATCGGTACGCACGTCGGTCTCAAAACTGCTGTTAAAGCGTTCTTGATCCGGTAAGTTTCAGCATGATCACAACGCTATGCTACGTCGTAAATATAGCTACCTGCTGCTGCTGCTGTTTCCTCCTCTCCTGCTGCACGGACGCGCACTGTTTTTATTTATTTATTTTTATCTTGTTACCGCTTTACTACAAACTGCCTCAAAGACTCCCCAGCACCTGATCTTTTACGCACGCTCTTTTCTTATTTTTTTTTTTTTACACCGCTCGCCACGCGTTCATTTCTGACTGCAAGTGCGCTCCACAGCCGGAGGTGAAGCCACTAAATCAAAAGCGCTGAGTTTGATACAAAAGTTAAATTGGCCCGAGCAGGGTTTTTTTTTTTATTTTTATTTGTTGCGTGTTAGTTGTCCGCACGTGTCGGGCTGGCGGGGCAGTGTGAAAGTTGTTTGTGTGCGCGTGTGTCTGGAAGTTTCAGCGGTGAAAGTTGAAGTTGGAGCGCGGTGATTTCTGTGGCAAAGTTAGGAGGTCTTTATCCCACGTGTTGGCTGCCCCGCTGCACACTCCGTGCTCCGAGCGGTCCTAAAAGATTATCCTGCGGTGCAGAATTCTGTCGTCCATAATTGGAGATACATTTCACCAAATGCAAATAACGTAAAAACTATATATATATATATATATATATATATATATATATATATATATTTAGGGCTACCTTCGTGGTTGATGAGGGGCTGGAGTTTAGTGTCCCCATAAACTCCCTGGCCCTAGAAAGATGTAACTTTTTACAATATTCCTCAGAAGATTTTAATTTTTTTTTTCTGAATCAGGATTTTGTCATTTTCAGATGGAAAATACTAGATGCATAAGTTATAGTTTATTTTTTTTCTACAAAGTATTCCAGACTGTTGATTGGCATTGTATGGCATTACATAGCCTACCTTTTAATCAATTTAAAAAGTGAAATAGCTGCAGGTGTGACATTACAATAGGTTTAACATAGCCTAATTGTGCCCCATATGGAAAGCATGACCCCAGTCCAAATGTGTAGATATAACAATGTAATATGACACTAACAGTTTTACAGTGAATGCACAGCTGGCATCAGACGAAAAGCATGTGAATTTATCAAAGGGAAACTGCAGCTTTAACAGCCATAGCTGGCAGTGCTCCCTCCTTCTTGCTCTTTGGATTAGTCATTGTCTGAGAGAGAGAGAGAGAGAGGAAAAAAAACACACTTTTGTAGGAGAAGTAAAGTAAACAGCCTCCAACAAGTGAACCTTGACAACCCAGATTAAGGAAAACAGTGGAGATCAAACAGGCTGCTGCTGGGCTGTTGTCATGAGCTACACATTATTTGAACAAGCATTGGCCGCTCTGTGCTCACTTATGCACAAATGGACCTTTGCAAAAAGCCCAGGCAGCTTTCAGAAGCTTTCAAATTCCAAATAGAAACTTTTCTTTGCAACCTTCGCACACACGTAATGTCTTTAAGAGGTATAACACCGGGAAGAAGCATATAGTCATTTTCTTCTGGTAATTTGAATACAAAAACAAACGTTTCACAGAAAAAAAAGCAACGTTTTAGATTTTAATATCTATATTGAAATCATGACAATTATATGATATGTAATAGATAAACAAAAAGAGACAAAATATGAACTTGGATACACCTGACGCTGTAGTCCCGAAACCGATAAAAAGAAAGGTGCAGGCCCATTTGCGACAAGTGTTGTTAAAATTTGCCTGTACTATGATTGACATGGCAATCTCTACCCTATGTATACTTTCATATCGTCTTTCTGATCGTGTCAACGTAGTCTGTAGCAGGGTTAAGAAAGTAGTAAGTCAGTCATGCGTTCAGTGAGAGTGGAAGGGGCGCCTGAGTGATTTGCTCTCGGATTAGGGCTGCACAATATATCGTTTTTGTGATATTAAGAGACGCACTATCCATATCGACTATACATATACATATATTACTGAAGGCTAACACAAATACACATGGTGACTTAAAAGAAAATCACAAGTTAGATTTTCCAAATTGAGTTCTATTTTAGCCACGTTTGACTCCACTTTTAGCCATTTTTGTTTTGCTCTGGCACAATTTGATGAAAAAAAAAAAAGTCGATTGCCATCAGTGATTGCTATAGATACAGTTTTTTATTTCACTGTAATTGGATGTATTGTGTTGAAATAGTTTATTAAAAATATTACAATAATAATGTTCTTGCAATATAAAGTTATTCAAGACAGTTGCCAAATATTGCTATTTTCTCCTCATGCTGTGCATCGCTTACCTCAGACCAGGGGAGAACATTGAAACCTCTGCAGCCCAGTGATGAGAAAAAACTTCCAGTTAAATTTATTTCGTCTTTCTTTTCTTCCTTTTCATGTTTCTCTCACCCAAGTATTTTGGCTTTTGAACTGAACGTACTGAAAACTGCGCAACAATGTTTATGTTAAAATCATCAATGCCTAGTTGGTAAACCCCCCCCCCCAAAAAAAATAAATAAATAAAAAAATAAATAAATGTTAATAGTATTATATAGTCTGCATTCTGAGGTACACTGTCTGATCTTCTTATCTACTTTGAATAAAATTATAATTTTTTCTACCGTTTTTCGTTTTTGCTTTTGATTAAAACATAGTTACCGTGTGAAATGTGCGGTATAAATAAACATGCCTTCCCTCGCCTTACTTTACTTATTTGACATTTGAATACTGTAGTTTACAATTTACAAAATAAAAAATTTACAAAATAATTTTATCTGCAAATAAAAAATAGAGATGAACATATACCTTTATGGACCCATCTCAAAATCCCCTTTGAGATCATAGCTGTTTATTTGGAAACTCTCAGTCTAAAGGTCTGAGGGATTCTGCAATTTTTTTTATTTTTTTTACTCAGCCTTTGAATTCTTATGTAAGGCTTCCTTAAACCCACACAGATTTTTTTTCTTTTTTCACAAATCAGCCAGTGACAGTTGAATAAAAGGGAATTTTCTATTTTATTCTTCTGACACAAAGGAATATGAATTGAGGACTCTCATTACTACTGGTACATGAATGAACGCTACTAACTCTAAAGGGACAGCAGTTCCAGCACTTAAGTACTGTGTGCGGGAGTTTTGACTTGGAACATGCTAAAGGTGAACCCCCTTGAATGAAAACTTCACAGTGTCATCTGTCCTTAGAACCAGATTCAGATTCGAGAGCGACGGGCCGACCAGTGAACTGTCAATGACAATATACGTTTGTCTACATTTTTCTGTTTATGTTATGTATTAGGTTTTGTTGTCTCTTATACTAATGCATATGAGCATATTAATGCATATGTGCTCCAGTAATTTGTTTTTTAAAGCTGCACTGAATTACTACCGAGAAAGTCGTAGTTGAGTAAAATCTCTCAAGTGTGGCCTAAGTGTGTTTATAGCGCTCACAAACCCTCCTGCACATCCCGACTGTTCATTTAAGTGAATTAGAAGCCCGGCTAAGCCAGGGTTCATAACAATACAGTAGAGACGTGAACTAGGCGGACCGCCAATGCTAACAGTATGCTAATGTAGCCTCTGACTTCCTGGTTCGTGCTGAAGGAAAATGCACTATATTTATTTAGACACACATCAATGGGCGAGGAACGCGCTTCTCTATGGTCCTCATGGCAGAGAGCTGACATTGCTGTAGTACCACAGTGGTTGGGGGAAACTCCAAAAGACACTTTGTAAACGGCGTTCTTATGAGCATTGTGACCGTCCCTAGCACTGCTTAAAAGCCTGGCTCCAAAGAGTATTATTTTATCTTAAAATCGCTATGACCCATGTGACAACGCTGGGATTTTTAAAAAGTGGAAGCCTTTTAGGCTCGTAGCTGGTTTGCCGGCCCTGCGACTGCGGGGATTCCCGCCTTTTTGCCCTTTTAAGAAAGCGTAGGAGATTGAGCATGTTAATTTCACAGACCACTCGGGAGTCGGGACCATGAATGGGGCTGAATGGATAATCATCGCTCTCTTGTATATTATATCTGTGACACACATCAACAGCGCACATGGAAGTTTACTCTACTTTAAGAAAATCAATGGATTACCACAGTTTTCAATAATGAGCAGAACACCACCAGCAGTTCATTTTTGTGGAAACCGCCTTCTCCGATTTGTGTTTAAAAATGTTTTGAGTAAATCGCTCAAGACCCCCCTGGGATTGACCGACAGGTCTGTTGTGTTGTGAGCGAAGATAATGCTACAGCTGTGGGAAACTACTTCCTGTTTATTGCTAACTTTTTGTATTCATTTACCTCTGCTCCATTGTACTACATTTTATCGACTCACCATGCGCTAGTGTTAGGTGCTTTCTAAATGTTTTTCAAACAAGACATGCATTGTTTTTATTCTCAAAGCGAGTGTCTAACTGGAAACAACTGTTGCAAATATGCCATTTTAGCTCAACTACTTGCCGTGCACATATAGAGTATGACTGGTAATTGCCAAAACAGGTACAATTCTTCAAATCTGTTTATTTCTGCTTGTGTGTGTTTTACGTCATTCAATCAATCAATCAAAACTTTATTTATAAAGCGCTTTTCATACCGAAAGGTATCACAAAGTGCTTTACAGATTACAACATTTAAAACAATACACCCCGCATCATATATTTCTATCTATATATCTATGGCTATAACTTTAACTATAACATACATACACACATACACACATACACACACACACACACACACATACATACATACATACATACATACATACATACATACATACACACATACATACATACATACACACATACACACATACACACATAATATACAATATATCATTAGGACTAAATAAATAGATGTCAGTTAAAAGCTAAGCTAAAAAGGTGGGTCTTGAGCCTGCTCTTAAATGCATGAACGTTCTCTGCGGTCCTGAGCTCCTCCTCAGGTCGTTCCAGAGGCGAGGGCCATAATATTGGAAAGACGCCTCGCCGTGAGTCTTTCTGTTGACTTTAGGAATAACTAGGAGACCCCTGCCGGAGGAGCGAAGGGGCCGTGAAGGTTCATAAGGTAAAAGCAGTTCTGAAAGATAAGAAGGACCAAGACCATTAAGACATTTAAAAAACATTAGAAGAACTTTAAAATCAGAATCAATGCGTGACTCTGCATGTAACCCCTCCTTTAACAAACCGGTCCCAGGCATACCGCTCCAGACCTCACCGTAGAGGTGGCCTCAGAAACCCCCCAAAACCGCTCCATCCCACTACTATGAAAAGAGACACTTAGATAATATTATACGAAGGAATTATGAAATAATGGCACGGGAACTGACTTGGGCTTTTAATTTATGAAAAATTGTACAATAAAAAAAAATAATAGATGATAATATTGGACCTTTAGCACGTTAGTCTTAAAAGCCCCAAGTTTCTTAGACGAAGATGGAAAAAACACTTGTTTAAAGTGCTTCTCCATCATTATAATTGCCTAACCTTTTTAGATTTTAGATAAAGCTCTTCACCAACTTTTAGATCCGTTTGTATGGTTAGTATTAAATTATTTACACTTACAGTATGCTAGAAGAGATAGTGTTTAACAACTAACATCCAAACCAGCTTTATTTATAATGCACTTTAAAAACAACACAGTTGACCAAAGTGCAGTAGTACACACATCATCAAACACAACTAAGTGGTAACATTACACTGAACACACTGATTAGAGTTCTGCAGAAGCTTTCATTTGTTAAAACTCAACTTGTCTTTTTTTTCCTCACCCCCTGGTTATTTTACATAAACTAATTTGTCGGTTTGCAATTTCCCTTTACAAAGAAGGAGGGTTTAAAAATGGAGTCAATTAAGTAGAAAATATACAGTATGTGATGATAAACCTTTACCCCAGCAGTATGGTAAGGATATTCATTGTCCTATTTCGTTTCAGGGCATCATGAGGAGGAAGTGATGTTCGCAGCGGTGGGAAGACTCGACAGCCACAAGTGAAAGCTGATTACGACAGAGCTGTAAGTCAGTTGCGAGTCTCCGTGTTTAGGCTGCTGCTCTGGAGTTGTGCCTCCAACAAGGTCATGAACGTGCTGCTCGGCGCCCCCTGCTATTGAACAAGATATCTTTGAGCTGGTTTGGTTTATGTGTGATCTTCAGTGAACCTGTTCCAGAAGGGACGTTCGATAGTTTGATAAAGTCAAAAGTGTGGCCCGAGCAAATTCTGGGTGACATGAGTTCAAACTATACCTTATTTTCCCCAGGCCTGTAAATAGATACAGTTAAAGAGAGATGGGGCTTTTGCAATGCATTTGAATAAACTCTCATGAAAGGTAATACAAAAAAAAAAAGTTGAATGTTGATTAGATAATGCAAAACTGGGCTGGATCGGAGTGTTTTGGTGGGTGAAAAAAATGTTTTAGCAGTGCCATTTTTTTTTTTTTAATAAGCCATTTTGTCTTAGTAAAAATCACCGTTTCAAAAAGACAAATCCACAAATGTAAGTCCATCCCTGCTGCTCTTTCTGTGAGTGTGTGTGAGACAGAGAGAAAAGAAGTGGGTCATCAGAGGAGCGCAGGGACTCTATAATACTTTGGAAATTACAGCGTTGTACATGTCCACGATTTTTTGAGGTTCCTTTGGGCCTTTTATGCCTCCATCCATATTTTTCAAATGATTCTTAATGATCTTCATGGACATACAGAAAGATTCCTCTCTTTATGCTCTTGTCTAAAATGTACTGCAAACATGCTCATTATTGTATTTTCAATCATTTGCCTGTTGTTGTGATTTCGCTACAATATTCTCTCACACTTAAAGAGTAGTATCAGGATTATACTGTATTTTGGATGCCTTCATTGAGAATAGCAGACAGCTCCTGACTCACCTCGACCTAATAAGAACCATAACATGCAGAGGTCTGTTCTCTCATCACGGTTGTTGGGTGGAGAGTTTGTGCGCTTTGATCACGTCTTTCCAGCGCATCTCTCTGGCTTAGCCCTGCCGCTCGCTCTGTGATAAGCCATCAGAGCACTCCGAAGCCGGGGCTCGAGCACCGGAGACAGGAGACAGTAATGGTAGGATAGGAGTGCGGCAATGCAAATTCTGTTGACAGACTCTTTGCCTTTAAATCCAAAAGTCTGTCCTTTCACTATGATTTTACAGCAAGCCAGCCTTTCGAAGTAAACGTCCATTCTTTGGCTGCGAGATTATGTGGTTGTGTATGATTCCAGGCAGTTTGGCATAATCACCGGAGAAGTAGATCGAAGCATTAGCAAAACTGGAAGAAGAAGAAGAAGAAGAAGAAAAAAAAAGGAGCAGTCACGCGCCCAAGAGCATGTCGTGAGCGGAGATGCAGAAACTGAACCAGAGCGTTTTCAAACAATCTTGATATTGTGGTGCCGTTTGACTTCGGTTTTCACTGACTAGACTCTTTTTTTTTTTTAAACAAAACATCCTTTAAACTTCCTCTGAACAATCATAATAATTTTTTGGAGCCCATACATGAGACTGATAATGGCCGTTTTCTTTTTTGTGTCAATTGTTGGACAAAATATAATTCCTTCCATTTTGGTTTGGTTTTTGCCGCTTCTCCAAACTGGACCACTCTGGATAACAAGCTGCTGTAGGTAATTGTATATTAATATTCCCAATTCAATCTGACATAATTGCTGCGAGAAAACACTCGACCATGCCTTTAAGAACATAATTTTAAGGTCCTTCTCCCTTGTTGACTGTTTTCCCTGTCGCCAATTAAAATGCTTTTAATTAAAGGTGCATAGTAATTGCCCAAACAGGCTGTTCAATTATTGTACCCTATCCTAAATGCACTTAATGGTTACAAGTTCACTTTGAAGTCGAACGCCGTGTTTTCCTTCGGTCTGTACATAAAAACACCATTTGAAGCCCCCCCGTTATGAAAGTGTGCTCCTAATTGACGGGTTGCTGCTTGTTTAGTTGATATATATTTACCAGCCGGGTGGTAATTGGAAAGCCGTAATTACCCAGGATGCAACGCGCCGCTCGAGTCGAAGCGCAGATGAAAGAACGCAGGTTAGTGTAACATTTGTAGCGTCAGAAAAGAGCTAATTGAGACTGCTATTTTGTTGTGTGTGTGAAGCCACGGGCAACAACCTTTTTTATTTGTCTTTTTCAGCGGTGTCCCCGAGCTGTTCGTAAAAGGTTAGCGGATCTCGGGTCCCTTCCGATGATGTAGCTCTGTCGCCTATAATGGCCTTGTTAACTGAGATTCATTACCTCTTCATTCAGAGTCCCCTGGATATTAAGGCAGTGCTCGAAAGCTACTGCCACAGTGAAGTCATCTCAGTGCGGTTTGCTGAGCTATTCGTCGACGCCTGATGATTCACTTGACCTGAGGCTAAAGGCTTGGAGGCTGGGGAGAGAGGATTTGACTTTGTTTGTTGCTGACAGAGGTGGAAAGTAAAGATGCCTTGTTACTGATGTACAGTTGCATTTTGGACTAATTCTAAGGAGAAAAGTAATTTTACTTTGAGGAAGGTTCCAGGTTGTATGTTTTTATGTCATAGGGGCAACACAGACAATGCTAATTGCAGTGGGTTATCAAAAGAAATCATTTGAAAGAGATCCTAATGTTTTTAAACCTCATGTTTGGCCACCTGTAGTCAAAGCATCTCTATGCAGACAGCCTGCTGATGTCCCGCTTCCTTATGAGGAAGTTCTGAGGAGAGGCAAGCCCACTCGCTTTAAAGATGAATGTTTTTTATAGGTATTTTTCACAATAAAAATACCCATACAGAAATAAATGCCTCGTTTATAGACTGAATTATTCTTCACTGTGGGTTAAAACAGATAGCGGTTTCTCTATTATTGTTAGTGTGTTGTTGGGCCATGATATTCAAAGTGTAAAAGCGGATGTAGAAGTTATAATATTACCCGGAGTAGTGTTGTAAGAGAGAAAAAACTTGGATATGGTGTACAACATGGTGGTGCATGCATTTAGTAGTTTCCCACAATTATTGCAAAAATGAGTCATTGTTTTTACTTTAGTTACGTTTAATTCTAGTATAACATAAGAGCTTGAGTTCCAACCTTCTTACTTCTTTCACCTTTGGAGAAGATTTGTTTTATTCTCACATCATTGAAAGTTTCACCTCTGTGTTTGTGTCTGATAACTGGCGTTCCCAGAAGATCCTTGTTGTTGTTTGTCGACTCGGCATGGGCCGTGACTTGCATTTGGCCGAGCGCTCCTTGGAGGGAGTTTGTTTTTCTGCCGACTTGTGCCACTCCCAAACCACTCGCTTGGAGATGATTATTTTCACAGGACTTATTTTTTGTTGATCGTTTGAGTCAATAGATTAACACAGGCTGGAATTATGTGTTGAAGCAGATAGTAAGGCTATCCACCCGCACATGGCGTCTAGATATACTTTGTCACTGTTGTTTTTATGATTCAACAGCATCATGGTTTAGCGGAAATCCCAGCATTTATGTTATTTTGTCTTACAACACTCTGGCCTTACGGCTCTTGGGCCTAAGATATGGCTACCAATCAAAAAGCATCTCTGACCACCAACCATTTACTCATGCAACACACCACATGCACACGATGGAGTGGAAGCAGTGTCTTGCCTAAGGACACAACAGCACTTGTTGGGATCAACTGGAAACTTTCAGGTCATGAGACATTTTACACTGAAGCCTGGTCTCCTAAATGTAAGGGAGAACAGGAGCAGAGAGTGTAAAAACAAAGTCTTAGACTCCATACACAAATCCAATTCAATTTACCCAAGAATTGTGTAAAAACAGCATAATGCGTACAGACAGATATTGATCAGATGACCTAATATAAACCTACTAGTGCAATATTTACAATTTGTCTATTTACTATGAGCACAATGTGTCCATCTGCTGTGGAGACGCAGAAAAGGTTAGCATGCGTGCCAAAGTGGTAAACATTGACCAGCTGTTACTGTTATGTAAGTGAAGCTGGTGTCATAAAGAGTCTTTAGCTGCGCAGGTTGTTGTCGCTGTGCTCAGCTCCTGTTAACCATTGACTGTTTACAGTCGATGACACTTTGCAGTCAATACAGCACACATCTTGTAAAAGGTTCTGATTATACCTGATTTGAATGATCATTTGTTGGGAGTTATATATTTTTCTAAAAGCCTTTTCATGTTGTGTATTATAACCATTGCTTTTAATGTGATGGGCAATCAGTTCCTCACACAAATGTCTCGTACTGAGAGATGGGTAAATCAATCTTTTTCCGTCATACACAGAGCAGAGCTGGCCTCAGCTTTGAGTGCATTTCTGTGTACTTCACACACACAGTGTGTGCTCTGATTGAGGGGCTAATTCAGAGAATTTTAATCACTCTGACCAGCCCTCTTGCAGTGTCATCTTTTTGCAAATGCCCCATAAAATGAATAGATGAGCGGTCTCTTTTTAGAGCATAATAGCCACATTAGAATGTGAGATGGATGGCAGAGGAAAATTCTGTATCCTTTCCACTCTTTCCCTCCCTCTTACAGTGACTGATCTTTTATCAGTAGTGTCCAGGGCACAGTGAAGTGTTCAGTTGAACCTGATTTAGTCACAGGGATGGAAAAGGTGAGGATCATTTAAGTAAACTGGTAGCTGTGGCCATTTCCATTTTTACAGAAGCAGTTGAGATAAAGTATGACCATTAGATTTATGTTGGAGTTGCTTCACCTATATTGACTGTAGTATAATGCTGCTATTAGACCTAATGTATAGCTTTTTCGATGAATGGAATGATGCCATTTGGCAGAATATAGAGTTCTCTGCAAAATGTCAACAAATGTACAGACAGTTGCTCATAGTCTCGCTGATGGGCTGGAGATTTATGTGGGTGCACACCTACAGTACGACACAAGTTCTGTAAATAATTTACTCAGTGATGCCATTGCCTTCACTGCATCATAGCTTACAGTGTATGCAATATTAACGACAATGATTTATACTGTATGAACGGATAGCAAACAAACTAATACTTTAACTATATAGTCACATAAATGTATCTGTACTTTTTTAGTGTTAAAATAATCTTCCATATAAATCTTTGATTTAAGATACACCTTCGCTGGTGCAAAAATACAAATATTGTTAGGGCTGCTCTCTGAGCTCCAACCAATCAGAAGATACTACAAATACATAAATAATGTTGGATACTAATGAGGTAAACATTGTTGCCTGATCATTTATTAGGGATGTAACGATTAATAAAAAATCGATTTAAAATCGATTTAATATACGTTAAATGTGAATCGATGTAAAAAAAAAAAAAAAAAACGATTTTAAAGCCACCCTCAGCTACTCCATTTTGCGCGACCAATATAGACCGGAACATAGCTCGTTGTTTCTAACGACGTTAACTTTTTCTCAAGACAAGCTCCACACCTTCCCCGCCTCACCCCCAACACACGCCACACCATGTAAACACATACACGTGTAGGCATCGAAGCAGCAGACGCAGCTAAAGTTAGCGGCTACGAGATTAGCGTTAGCGGCTAACGCAGAGTTTATAATTTTGACAGAAGTTTACCAAAGATCGTAAACTGACAAACACCTGACCAACCTGCTCTGATTCTGCTGAAATCCTCATCAAATGTCAGTTTGTCAAATAATCTAATATCTATCTGTCATGTCTTTTTCCTCCTTATGTTTACAAAGGCTGCACCGGAGGCAGTGAGGCGTTCGAGTGTGGAAAAAACTGCACTGTAAAATGTGTTCTAAATGGTAGTATTATGTTCAAACTGCAAATAAAAAAAAGGTTTGGTAAAATAAATATAATCTCAAAATGTTTGCTTTGCTACACATCTTATTTATTCTGAAAACATGTAAATTTACAAGCACTCATGTGATTGATTATAGTTCATTTTCATGTCTTTTGTAATGTAAAGTTCTCTTACTGAGACAGTTGCAGTTTGTTACAAGGACAAAAATGCAGATGTAAAAACAAAAGAAACATTGGTATGAATGAGTCATATTCTGTTTCTTAAAAAAAAGGTAAAAAAAAAACAAATCGAAATCGGGAACTTTAAATCGGAAATCGAATCGAATCGGGGTTTGAGTGAATCGTTACATCCCTATAATTTATGCAAGGTGGAATGAGGTCTGTGATCAAATGGCTCGTTGATCTCGGTTTGATAAGATCATAGACTCAGTGGCCACAACGTATCCTCCATCTACACATTTGTAACCTCAATCAAATTTACAGTCAAATATTTAATTTTCACCTGAACGATTTTTTGCTTCTTTAAAAAAAAAATTCAGTTCTTTCTCACTTCATTCCAGTTAGTGATAAGCATTAAGTTTGTGCCTTTGATTAAGCCTTGTTTTGGCGGTTCCTACTTGGAGGCCTGCCAATTGAATTTTCTTCTTCTAACCTGCTTTCAGGGTGGGGAATTGGGCCTGGGGCGTGATCTTTTTCTTGTTATCCCAGTCATTTCACATCACGTTGACAATTAGCGATCACAACCATCCCCAAATGACACACGTAATTAAAGAGTTGGCATTATAATTACAATGCATTTATTGCCTGTTTATGCCTTTGGAGCCACTGTGACACCTGTTTGGTGTAACTGTGTTGAGGGCCGGTCACACTCTTGGCAATAAATGCGATTGGTAAACTTGTCAATAGCTGATTTAACTGCCCACTGAAACAAGGCTCCTTCAACATGATTTGGTCACAATATTACACATGCAATTTATTCTCTGCTTGTCATAGCCAGGCTCTCTGCCACAGGGCACATGCCAGCTTTAAATAAGTGGTACCCAGATGGTGTTCACTGGATGCCGACCTGGTTACTCTATTGTCCAGGGGAATGAGGGAGACAGCTACAGCAAACAATGGGTCATCGACGGGGCCTGTTGCACAGTGGCCATATTTTTACATGAGTGAATCACAAGGGTACACACAAACACAGTACGGATAAGCACAGTGAAGTATACTGTTGCAGTATACTTCAGTGGCACTGCAACAGGTGAAGTTGTAAAAAACAGGTGCTCCACAGATATGGTGGGTGAACAGAAGAGATAGTATTTTAATACAAGATCACCAACGTGCTTTGACTATTATGGAGTCTTTCTCTGTCTCTAAGCATTTTTGGTTTCTTATTAGGAGAGTCCTGAACTGTGTTGTCAAAATTCCTGAATCCAGTCACAATAAAGAAAGAATCTACATTATTTACTTACTTAGAGGCTATTTTGAATGTATTTGTCTCCATGTTTAGGTAAATCAATACATGTGTGTGATCGTGGGTGGCAATGCCTTGGCAGAGGCCTGAATCATGTATTAATTTTAGCAGCGTCCACAACTTGAAACTCTTTCTCTTAGGAAGTGTGCGAACATTGTTTAACCTCTTAACCCCCACCTGATTGGCTTTATCCAAATCCAGAAGCTAATGGGAAAACAACGTAAAAATAGATTGGAAAATGTGCCGGAAAAACACAAACAAGACAATAATAAAAAATAAAAACATTGACAAAAACATGGCTAAATAGTGATGAAAAAGCAACAAGAAGGCCACAAAAATACGACAAACAATAACACAATATAAAAAAGCGACGAAAACACATTAAGAAATGCAGTGACCACACGACATAAGTTACCATCAGTTCTGTAGGGTCAGCAGCTTTCAAATGAGGCGTTACTGTGAGCTCCAGTCAAGAAGCTTTTTGATTTGGGTAAAGCCGAACCGGAGAACATGCGCTCGGTTAGGGTGGGGGGGTAGGGGGTTATCTCGGATCTCGGTGCTGCTGCATTTGGCTTTCTTGGAGAAATGTCACTAGCGATTGCACACTGTCAACCCGGAACAACATAGACACACACAACGCACACAACACACACAACACACACAACACAGCTTATGCAAATCTGCGTACAGTGTCCCAGTATTGATAAGCCGACTTTGTGTACAAAACAATGATCCACAGATACCTTGTGTGCTCAGCGAGTTTACTCCCACACGCTATGATGAAACATTAGTTGTTGAGTTGTGACATAGTAAATCCGGGAGGGTTAGCTGTTCGCTCATATGAGACGCCAGATGTTTGAGGCGAACTTTTAGTCATTGTAGCGGGAATGGGGTCAAACAGCCAGTGGGTTAAAGGTTGAAGGAGTTAATTAGATACGAACGCGGCGACGTGTCTGTTGTGGCTGTTTGCAGCAAATGTGAGGGGGACATTTTCCCCTGATGAAAAATAAAGTCTTGTCCTGTTGTTTGGCTTTTTCTCCAAGTCACCTTGTAATTGTTTCTGTGTCATAAGCGGCTATTAGTATTGCGAGAAAATGGTAATGCTTTGAGAGACTCATCTTTCCCTGAGAATGGCTCTCGATCACACTCTCACATTCTTTTAAAAGGGAAAAGGAAGATGAATTTTGCCCATAAAGGCTGCATCACAAGGGCTTTTTATCCTAAATGGCTCTGGGGATTGTTATCTGTGGGAAGTGTGTCCTGCCTGCGTCGTGTTCAATCAAGTGTCCACTTAGCTGTGACTGGGAGTAATTGTTCCCAAGTGGGCCGCACACTGACCTGTTAATGTCTGCGCTGACCCTCTAACCTTGTCAGCACGTCTTGGGGAGGAGTTTAAATCATGTGGATCTCCTGTGTGTGTTTGCACTCGCGGGTCAAGTGGGCGTCCGGGTCGGCCCTGGAAAGACCACTCTGTTGTAATTGTCGCCGGTAGCGCGGGTCAGCGAGGGGTGGTCTCCGGGAGCAGGAATTGGGAATTGTGCGACTTAATGGGCCAGGCCATTGATCCGATACAGAACCAATGGCTGTAAGTGGTGCCGCTCCATGCTCTCCCTCAACACTGGACTCTGCTGAGGAGGGGAGGGCTGAACACAGATAAAGTGTCTTTCAACTAGGGTCACAGGTTTTTAAAGTTTTGAACGTTTTGGTGGTGTCCATATTTTGCTTTATTTCTATTTAGTAAAAAAATAAAAAATAGCGGAAGGAAGTAGTCAGTCCAAAACAGGCCATCTTGATTAATGTTTTGTTTTTTTAGTAAGTGAAAGTTGTTACTTGGCGCTAGCCCACAGTTAGCTTTGCCGGTTTGCCTGTTAGCTTCTTCTTTGTGATTCTATTAAAGGCCTTATTCCACAGGCAGGCGTATATCAGCCCAATGCCTGGTCAACCCGGTTGGCGAGCTTTTCCATAGTGGTGGTGGCCAGGGTCAAACCGGTCTGACCAGGTATAAGTTTTGGGACCGACCTCTGGCTGTGGCCATGGGGACTACGAAAAGAATTTAGTAAGGTAAACAAGTTACTTAGTTCTTCTTTAAAGGGACTAGATGATATTTAAAATGTTAGGAGCGCGTAATCAGAAGGGTCTTATCTGGGTTCAGTGGTTGGAACAGGAATGTGGACAGGTTATAGACACAGCGGCTGGTGGGGTTAGCTAGATTCCACTCCGCTGAGTTATTAGGGGCTCTGATGGCGGCTTAGAGGTTTGTTGTGTCTGCGTGGGGAGCTATAGATTCAGTGGAAGTCAGTGGGAAAGATGCGTTGAGATTTTTGTGCTTTTCATATTTTTTTCCAACTTAGTATTAATCATTCATTTATATCAGTGTATATCAACAAGGTATTGAACCAGTAAGTTTGGCTTATCCATTATGCAAAGTCGAGTCTTTTTATTTTGAAGTTTTTAACATGTTGCAATGGTGTTCCCACATGAAAAACATTGAACATGCCGCGGTACCATGTGATACTCGTGCCGGCCGAGGCAGCAGAGTGAGGGAAGCGCAGCAACAAAATGTAAGATATGTGATCAAGATGTGTTTGAAGGAAGGAAGGAAGAAGATTTTATACAAATTGAAATTAGTACTGTAAAAAGAATAGTACCCCCAAATATAAAAATACATACTTTTTTTATTTTTATAAAAAACAAGTACATTAACACACGCATCAAGCTTGATGTGACTTGATTTCAATCAAATGTGGTGTTTGACAGTTTTAAGGCCAGTGACCACAGATGCCGTGCCTGACAGAAGTTCCCACAGAAGCACCAATTAAGTGGGAGCCCAGTGTTTGCTGCGGTCTGAGACACGACACATGGGACCAAAACCAGAGTCGTCTTCTCATTTACATGATCAGTCATCTCAACTGCGTCTGCAAGTCATTAGCATCTTTCCACTTGTTTATTTAGATACAGATGAACGCCCCTAACCTCTATGTGGGCATTTGAATAAACAAACTAAGATTCAGAGGTTTTCTGCATTCAAATTTAAACCAGATTTCATTGACATCAAGCTCGTTAAGAATTTGTGTTATGAGCAAAACATAAACTCAAGAAAATTATTGTATTTTATTGTTATTTTTTCATTTGTTTAACATGTAACAAGTGCTTTTTCATAATTGGAGAAAAAGACACATTAATTCTGCCTATTGGCCATGTTTAGTTGTCAAGAGGTTTACAATTAGGATTGTCATGAACTCTAATTTCCAATTTTTTTTTTTTTTATTTTGAGGCGATTTGTGGTTTTCATTTCATTTATTTATTTATTTATTTAATATGAACATAGGAATTACATTGGCGAACCAGATGCATTGTTTATAGCACATGTGCTAATTTTCAACACCTGTCCATAGGGTCTTTTAGGTTACAAAGATAAAACACATTATTAAACAAGAAAAGGCACATTTTACACATGGGAACAACTTTGGCCCAATTTGGGCCACTGTTAGAGCTCTCTGGTAAAGATGTTAATATTAGTCTGCAGGTTCAGTGCAGTGGGGAGAGAGTTCCACAGTGTAGCCCTTCTGAAGGAGAAGCTAGACTGCCCAAACGATTTTCTCTAATTTCGAAGCACACAATCCCCGCTAACTGAGACTCTGGTGGAATGCCCGAGAGAACCCTGACGCCTCTCCATGAGGCCAGAGAACAGTGGTGACACACAGTTGTTCAGACAACTGTGTGTCAGTTTTCTGTTAATATAATTTCACTTTGATACTCAGTGTCTTCCTTGATAGCATATCAGTGAGAAATGAGTGGGAACTCGGTTCTGAATTGACATACATGTGTCACAATGGCTTGTTTGCATGAATGAAATCAAAGAGAAAACTCAAGTAATGAGTTTGTCTGCTCACGTTTTCTAACATTTTCACGTTTTTTGATGTCATTTTCAAACTTGTGGGCTCAGGGGTGCAGATCAGGTGCTTTCCCCACCTTTACCTTCCTGTTTGTAATCACATCTTTCTCCATCCTTCCGTCTCTTCTGTGGCTTTTCTGAAGCTCTCCTGGTCCCGCCCACAAGGGTACAAGCAGAATAGTGATTGGAGGAATGGAGCAGAGGCCCGTCCTGCACCAGTGATCAGGGTATGTGGCTCTCCTTTCACACTCTCATTGTCTGTTCCTTGCCTAGGCTAGTACTTGAATGAATCAGGATTGTTGAGATTTTTTTTTCATAAACACCTAATTTTCCAATCCTGAAGCAATAGCGCTATCAGTGTGATCTAAATCTTACCACTCTTATTGCACACTGAAAAGTTTTTTGAAATCACATCAGGCAATTTATTTTGAATCAAAATAAAAAGAAAGTTATTTTGTTGAACATTTAGGTGAACTTGGATTACTGTGTGGTGTATTTTTTCTTTTATTTCAAAAATGATTGTTACATTATAAATCCTAAACTGAATGCTCACTGTCAGCTACTGGCTCTCACAACTAGAAGGGTTTAAATATCTTCTGTGTGCTCGCCTGGTCCCTGCGTTCACCTCTGCCTGCCCTCTCTGCCCTGATTGGCTCAGTCCCGTGTGCGCTGTTTTCTGGCTGTGTGCCAGCCGTGCCCCCTGATCAGAAGAGAATGTGACATTTGTGCAGAGGTAATGGAATCTGCGTGCAATTAAATCTGTTTCTGCGAAGAGGAGTCTTTCTCCTGCCTGCCATCCCCAGCAGCGAGGGGGGCCTGTATCGTGATGAAGTGTCCCAGCAGGCTCCTGCCTCTACTGTCTGACTACAATCTCCAGTGTCAGGTTGTGTTTTTGACTTCACAGCAATACCTGTGGCAATTTATTACACAACATGTCATGAGGAATCCCCTAAATGTTGCACAATGATAATGTTAATTTAGGTGACTATAGGTGAATTTTTTTTGTATACATTTTGTCAATAGTGCCACAGATGACAGTCATTTGTGCTGTCATTGTTTCTCAATGACACAGATATCTTTATGTTTATGTAGAGTTGTGGTTCTCAACTTTTTTGTGCTATACCAACCGTTGGTGTTTTGCAGCACTCACAGGGCATGTTTCTGTTCAAACTACAATGAAAATATACCTCCAACAGGATTTCACCTCTGATTATTTTATCCCTCATGAGAGTCCAGAGCCCCAGGTTGAGAACCACTGATGTAGAGGATAATTTCTGCATTGCTGTCTGTTCAATACTCAATGTCTGATGTGTGGTCACTGGTTACCAGCCATAAAAGAGAGTGTTTCCTCTTCCACAGCCATAGGGACTCTCACACTATATGTTTCTAATGGACACGGCTAATAAACATTTACTGGAGCCACTGCATTCAGATGCTTTCTTGAGCTCTTCTTGTGCTTCATGGGTGGACAGAGAAAGACACTCTGTGTCTGTCTCTCATGTAATGTGAAATTGGTTTTACAAACTTTCGTCTTGATAGAGTAACTTGGTAAAATCTTGACTGGTGCCAGTATTTGTAATTTTGTTCTTTTTGTGCCTAACCAGCAAATCATCTGCCTCCATCAAACCCTGGAAAAAAAACAATGATTTGCTGGTGACACAAGCCTTCTCAGACATGCAATTCATGTTGTGTAGTTATTTAGTTTAAAGGATCTGTATCATGCTATTTTAGCCATTCCCAAGTAAAGTATAGGCATTTGTATGATATATTGTACACTACCACTACCACTATGAAGCACTAATTTTTGTGATTAAATATAAGTATTTTCTGGAGGTATTTTTCCAACCCGGAAGACAAAACGCTTGGATTCAGTTAACACCACCCCCCCTCTCCGCTCATACAACTTTAGCAGTAGTAGAAAAGTGAAGTTACTTCACATAATGCAGTTATAAGGAATTCACATGTGCAACACAGCTTCATAAATGGCTAACACACACGCTAACACGCGTTTTGACTCACCACTCTGGTCCATCGGGTGTTTTTATTACGGCACTCGCCTTGGTTATAAAAGTTAATCCACTTTGATTCTGGCCAAGGTTCACCATGCATCCATCAGTGACGGTCACAGACAAACACTATTTTGGCTGATAGTCGCTTAATCCCAGCGAGAAATTCCAACTTCTGGCGAGTGGCCTCTTCTTTAGGAAGGTTGAATAAAGTCCTGCAGCTCTCGCAGCCAAACGCGCTTTTCTCCGTGACATTATCGTTAGGTAAGAAAAAAGAACAGGTGTCCAGAGCAGGTTAGAATGAGCTCCTTCTTCACAATTTTTGGTGCCAACATGACATTTGTTCAGACGCTCAAGGGGTGCGTTTGTTTTCCCTGGCAGCGCGGACGTGTCAGACACTTCCTTTTATTTATTTATTTATTTATTTTTTTAATTTATTCTTACAACTGAAATAATGAAAAGGCTGTTTTACTTCCGTTCCACTCTGAAGACACAACGGAACAAGTCAGTCGTTTTCCAGGAGAGGGCGGAGCAGCTGCTCAGGATTCAGGAGGATCGCAGAGAACTGCGTGAATGAAGCCAGAAACCACTCTGGGGGTGTTTGTGACAAGGAAACGGCATAACAACATGGTTAAAAGCTCAAAAATCAATTTGACATGATATAGGACCTTTAAAAGATATAAAGATAAAAAGCAATGTGAAGCAGTCCCTGACAAATGCAGCAACACTATTGCGCGGCGTTCCTCCCTGCAGTTCACCTTTTTGCACCACAGTGCGATTCTGAACCAAAGACTGAGAGGAAGGAGAAAGAGCCTGCTCCATTAGCGTCATTCAAATGGTGAATGAGATCAGTCTGACAGATAGATGCGGAAAATTGTTTTAATTGTATAATTATCTGTGGTTAGCCACTTGTGCGGAAAAGTGCAGTGATGTGGTTGAAGGCCAGGGAGCACATTTTGGCCTTTATGTGCTTATTTTGTCTTGACACAGGAAATGAACAACAATCGGGGGTCCGGACGATAAAGCATAAACACATCACAGAGCCGCGGGCAGGTTGAGGCGTGTGAGCTGTGGAGGGATGTGTTCAGCCAGTGAGTGTGCTCATTCAAACTGTGCACAGTATTTCTCGGCGGGAGTCATAATGAGTAAGCACTGGTTGCTCCTGGGAAGACATTTTCTTGATGTCTACTATTAGGTGCTAAACTCTTATTACTAAATGATTATTCTGTCTAAAACTCTGTATACTACCTTGTAACTGCCAGTTGGAAGATTGTTTCTGACCTACTGCAGTACTAAGATTTGTGTCATGCGTAAAGAACAGTCGTTTCAGAATTTAGCTGGTGTCAATGGGCTACGTGAGCTTATTAGTGTAATTTCAGTCACATGCGGTTTCTCAAAACACAGAGAGATACTGTGGATTATAAGGATATCATACAGATATTTTTCAATATTTGATGACTTGTTGCAATTGTATTTAAGATGGAAACACACGGAAAAGAGCTTTAAAAATACATCAGACTTGAGTTGAGACCGGTAAATGCAGAGATTTCTCATGTTTACTTTGTGGTTTACCCCTGGATGCACTGTTGTTTTTAAACACAGGTTGTAGCAATACACAAACAACTAGTTTATTCTCTGATATCACCGTGCCTTTGAAGTTTAATGTGAAAATTGTTGCCTTGCTGTGGCTGTGTGAAGTTGACACATCGACTCTGGTGCTCTGGGAATGAGAATTACCTATAATGTTGGTTCTGTTGGTTTTTTGGTGAAGCAGTAAATGTGTTTGAGCAGATTTTATAGTAAAAACAATGTTTACCCAACACTATATGCAAAAAATCCACCTTGAATTTACAGTGGCATTCGCCACTGTATAGGTATCCATCCATCCATCCATTTTCTTCCACTTGTCCGTTGCCGGGTCGTGGGGGCAGTTGGAGCTGCCCAGGTCACATAGCACCGGCCCCCATGGCTCCTTCTGCAGGTGGTGGGTCCACGGAAGGACGGCCTCACGGTTCAAACCGGGCCTGTTGGTCTCTCCTAGGGGGCTACCAGTGTACGCAGACACTGGAGGCAATGTGGGTGAAGTGTCTTGCCCAAGGACACAACGACAATGTGCACCTTCAGGAGGCGGGATTCGAACCCCTGACCTTACGATCATGAGACGACCCGCTCTACCATCTGCCCCACCGTCGCCCCGTATAGGTATCCCTAACTTTTAATTGGCTGATTTTAAGTCTGACCAAATGCTGATGCGCATTTCACCTCAGGCCTCTCATATCAAATTAAACAATGAAAGAAATGTGGTGTCCTTTTTAAAGAAGTTTAAGAGGTATACAAATTGGCAAAAGTATTTTCATAGTTTGATTAAAACTAATGCAAAGTAGAACCTGTTAAAATGTCTCAAGACTGAGGCTTATTTTCTTCATTCAAATCTTCAAAATAGAGCTCAGTTTGTTTGAAAAAACGTGCTTGATTTGATCCTGAATTAGATATTTAGGTTGTAGTTCCTTCTGGACTCTGCAGCTCCCGGAGTATAAGCTTTAGTTGTGTGTCAGCTGTAGTCTTATGTCATGTTGTGTCGTCCTGCTGCATCTCTGTGATAATGCATGGGGGATTTACAGGTAACTTGGCAGCACCGCTCCTCCGAGGATAAGTCTCGTGCCTTTAAGTGTCTGACACAATAGTCCATAAACCAGGAGTAAGGGAGCCTCCTCCAGGATAATGTGCTAATGAAAGGTGACAGGAAGGACTCTGGAGCAGGCCGGGCCACTGGTCGGAGAACAGAATAGGAAGCAATGTGCGCCTGGGCTAAAGTGCAGTAAGAAGCAAATGAAAGCTCATATCTGCCATCTCCCCGGCCTCTGTGCACTTTCCTGTTTGGACTTGAAGGTGATTGGAGCCAAGGCGGTGACAGTTGACGGAAACGGTGTACAGGAGAGAGTATTTATTTACAGTCAGATGCAGAGATGCTTGTTCAGGATGCGGTTTCTCGCAGGATGTGCTGTTCCCTCCTCTTCCTCCTCAACACACCTCCCGCCATCTTTCTCATCTCCACCCTCGCACTCCATTCCCCAGGTTTGATCAGGAATGGGAAGTGGACCCACAAGGAGGGGCTGTCTCCTGCATTGTGTGAGAGGTTGGGTCTGGAGGCAGCCAGCAGAGAGCTCACTCAGCATGCCTTCCTGCGGGGCCCAGGGGGTGGACCCAAGTCATCACAGGTCACTGACAAGGAAAGCTGTGGGGCTGTAGAGTGGATTAAAGAATGTCTGTATAGACAATGTCATCTATAGCGACCAGCACAATAAAGGAAAACAAGAAATAAAATTGTGGTGCAAACAAAAATGGTTTTGTAGACGGTGATAAAATTAGTGGTTGACTGATATGGGTTTTTCTAAGGCTGATGCTGATTTTTTTATTGATTTTTTTTTTTTTTTATCGACATTTTTGACCAATATTTTTGGCAGATTTTTCCAAATATGAAGCTTCTAAACTTTAAACTGTGTCAGTGTTGAACTGTGACTTTACAGGGTGCTGTATTAGGGGCAAGGTGCTGATTTATTAAAAACATTCCTGATTAGTAGGTAGGCCTACTAAAGATGCACCGATCCAGGTTTTCTGCTCCCGATACCGATAATGGAATTCTCCAGTGTCAGATCAGGACAGTCTTTATTTTTCTTGCAAACGAAATGTTACTATTTATCAATTATGTCAATTAATAAAATAATGTAAACACATTACACAAGGATCACTGGACTTTTCTAGCCTGATAAACCACACCCACTTCTTTTCTGCGTGAACGAAGGTGGGTGTGGACATACACGGTAAACAAGTTGCTGATTGGCTGTGAAGGCCTGGCCGAACCAATCACGACCGTCACAGAGAATTGAAGATTACGTCACTCGCTGCGCTGCTTGTTAGTTCAATTAACATTAACATTAGCCAAAACTAATCATGGATGAAGTAGTCGAGGATTTTGCCTCCTTGTTCTCGTGAGTGGGAATACAGCTGTCGTCACGTCCACTAATGGCTAATTGGTTTATTTCACTGACAATCTGTGCGCGTTAGGCCCGCCCGTTCAAACTGCTCCACTTGCTCCGTGACCGGACTAACTTCCCTGACAGGGAATAGTATGGCCGAGCCAGGCAAGGACTTTTCTAAACTAAATTTCCTTGGATAAATGACAGGCTTTTTATTAACAACTCACAAAGTGATCTGATCATATAATGTTAGATCAGTTATTTCATCAAATAAAATACAAATACTTGGCCACTCTAGCAGTATTTTTATTGTATTTATTTACGTGATCCAATCATAGTTTCTGACCAGGCCTTGATTAGTTGCCGTTTGCATTAGCACGCTGCCGCTAGGTTTAGCATACTGCATACTATAAAAATACAAAAAAACAAACTTGTTGCTAACCAATTTTGATTGTGATGTTTCTCAGTTCCCCTGAGGCCCAGGATGTTGTGGGAGGACTCATTTTATAGCCCTGATTTAGCAATGCAAAGCAAAGGACGGGAAGTCTCTATCACTTTCGGGCCTGGAGATGTCGGATGTACAGTAAAATGACCAAATATCGGCCACGATATATCGGCTGGCCAATACATTGGTCAACCTGTAAATAAGATTCGTACTGCCAACAGGAGATATCTGAACTTACAGAGCATAATTATGTAAAGTATAATTATACATTAAATATGTTAAATAATAACTACATTTAAATAAATCAGGCCACAATGTTCTTCTTTTTTATTTATTTTTTATTTAAACAACAGGTTAAGAAACTGTAGACTGCTTTGTCCCTAATTTACAAAATACATTTTTGTTTTTGTGATATTTTCTTTGTATACCTTTTAGTGTCATTTTACCTCATACTCGTGTCATACTCAAGTCCCTAAACCAACATAAACACGTTTTGAAATGTGACAGACAGAAACTCTACTGTGCTCTCTGTTGAAGCAGGCCTTGTGTCTTTCTTACCCCGAGTCCGTCTTGTAAAGCAATAGTTGTGTCAAAGTGTGTAAATCATTGTAATTACATCGTACTTTCTTTGGCTGCAGAAAAGTCGACACCCCACCGTACACAGTCTATGATTTAGAAAAGCTGCTCATTTACAGGTGCCATTTTGTGAGATGATATACCACCCAAGTGCAAATAGATAAAGTACTTCCTGCTTTCCTGTAAATGCTATATTACAGTGGCGGGATAGTATAATATATCACAATTTATCATTTACCATAAAGTCAGCCGTGAAAACCCTCAAAACTTGAAAATGCTAATAGTTGAGCTGAAATACTGAAACTTGAAGACTCTTGAGTGTGCTTACATGCAGCGTTAGCATTTAGCCTGGCTAGACAGACACTTTCTGGAGGAGTGTCTGAATCTCCGCTCATAGAAAAGCATTTCCACGGACCAATTTTAGAACGACAAACAACATTTGTTTATTTGTACTTTTGCATCTCTCAAATATAGAATTTACTCTAAATAACAATGTTTAGTAGTTCCTCGTCTGTCGAATTGGCAGAAGCCGCTTCTAGGTCCTCTGGTAATACGCTTTACATCATATTTACTACCATATTTATTTACAGATGTACAATTAACTGACCCCCATCTGACTCTTGCATTTAAACTTGTTGATCGACTGACTAACAATGTTATATTCCCATTTATTGCCAATATATCTAGAGTTATTAGCACATTTTTGAATTTGTTTATTTTATCACGTCAAATTTCACATCATCGCAAAGGCTCCTTAAACTTGGTGTTGTTTTTCCTCTGAAATATGACGTAGATTATATCAGCACCACCAGTTTAATGAAACCTGTATTTCGCATTGCTGCTCTGCCCAGCATGGAGTGTGCTAAGGCTGCATGATGCGCCGTAGCCTAATTGATGTTTTGGAAGATGAGCTCAATTGGATGAGTCATTAGGCTTATTAACAGACTTTTATTAAATGCCCCCACCCAAATGGATGAAAAAGTGTGTTGTCGGCTATATTCCGAGTAGAAAAACAGGATGGTGAAAACGCAGATAATATATGTGTGAGATTGATCAGTGAGTAGCGACCCCATTATCTCCAGAGATGTTAATTACACTGTGCTCAGCGTGCATGTCAAAAGGCACATAATTGAAGAAGGTAAAAGATGTGCCACGTTTTATTTATGCTTTCACTTGGAGTGTACTGTATTTTTTTTCCTTTCTCTCTTTTGTCTGCTTTTTACCATTTTATTACGATATCCCACTATGATACATTTATTGTTAATATTACACTGTCAGCGATGATCATTTTGTATTTAAATGAGACATTTAAAGTGGACAAATAGTGCATCATTTTGGCTCATAAACCTGCTTTTGGGTACTTCAATACTGTTATTTTGTGCTCTATAATTGAGGTCTCGTGTGCAGCTTGGAGCGTCCTCCGCTGGCCGCAGGAGAACTTAACCATAGAAACATAATACGAGCTACCATTTTCAGCCAACAGCATGCCAACAAATAAGTTTTACAGTTTGCGTGCAGAACGACTCAAATCTGATCCAGTGATGGTTTATGAGCTTTGAAAATGCAGAGGACATTTATGTATTACACAACAAAATCCAGGAAATACAAATCAAAGTGCTTTCTGTGGTAGAAGAATCGACCAAAGTTAACATTAGTCAGGACCGCTGTTAGCCATTTTGCTGCCCTATACAGAAATGTTTTGTGGTGCCGCCACCACCAAAAAATAAATAAAGTGAGAGGAGGGTGGGTATTAAACACACTCTTGAAACTACACAAAAGATAATTGTAGAAATGGATTAAATTGTTTCATATCGTGTAATTGTTAGTGCCCCACAGAACTTTTGTTTCTCTGCGCCGCCCCTGCAGCCGAGCTGGGCTCCAGCTCCAGCACCTTCCTCACTCTCTTCGTTCATTTGCTGCTGTGAGCACAAGTTCCAGAAGACACCACCGGCTGCTAATTTTCTGACGGGAAATCTTATGTTTGCTGATAAATATATATTACATTTTGTCTGTTGAATGAACAAGGAGACTTCTCGCAAAGAGCGAGGCCTGTGAGTGAAGTCACCTCAATGCTGGCCACTATTGCACACATTGACTAATCTTTCTCATTGCTGTCATTAAATACGAGGCATTTTTTTTGGACAACTGCATTAATAAAACAGACGCACAAAAAGCTGTACAATACAATTCAGTCACAATGGCTTCAATGTGGTGGGCACTGACGCCCGACGCACAGCACGTTAGGAGCATATAGCAAGCGACAACACTGGGATCACTCAGACGGTCCATTAATTTTCTTCCATTTTATCCGGGGCCAGGTCACAGAGGCTGCAGTCTGAGCAGAGATGCCCAGACTTCCCGATCCACGCACACTTTCTCCAGCACTTCTGGGGGACATAGTCTCTCCAGCGTGTCCTTGGTCCTCCCGTGGGCCACCTCTCAATGGGACATGCCCGAAACACCTCCTCAGGGAGGCGACCAGGAGGCATCTGAAACAGTTGCCTGAGCCACCAGGTTTTTTCTGTAGTTTCTTTAGTTAAAAAAATTATCTAAAAAGTTCATTTTGCATAATTTTTATTGCGGTTTTCCATAGACACAAGACAAAACAAACTGTAAACAAAATCTTTGTATGGTCTTTTGCCTCACAATTATATGAATAAACTTCCTGTCCACAGTTTCTGAGATGTTGCGCATGTGTACTGAAGAAAACATCTTGTTTGCTTTTCACATGTTTATATTGATACCGTCAGAACTGTGTGGTTTCCTGTGGAGAACTGTGATGTCTTTGTGTTGCAATTTACAGATGCATGTGCACATGGTGTCCCTTTTATTGTGAGGTATGAACGCCCACAATTGTCATCACATCTGCGGTGTTTGCAGCTGCTGGACAATTACAGTCAGGGCAGGGTTGATTTAGTGTGGACACAAGTAAGAATGGGGACACCATGGAAAGCAGATAGCACTGGAAATATGGTGTTGCAGGTAGTTTATGAAGTTAAAAGGTTATATTATATATTTTACCCAAATTATGAACTTATGCAATGTATTAGATTTTTGAGTATTGCAATTAGGGTTATAATTTATATTTTCTAAAATAAATATTCAGCTCAAAAAGTGCATATTTTAAACCTGTCCATAAGCAATAACATTTGAGATAAGGTCATTCAAGAATTTCACACATTTCAGAACATGTTTTTTCGACACAGAGACGCGATGTTTTGTCATTTGTAAAGAATATTGCACTGCGGTGCCTAGAGATGTTTGCGGTTTTAGTGGGTTGATAATGGCAACCATTCAAAATGCGATTTCAATTGAGATTATCAGCCCATATCGATGTATTCATTAATAAAGCAAATTGCACATATCTCAGGCAAGTATTGTCCCTATGGATGCACTCTGAACTCACCAGCCCCAATGTCACTACTGTAAAACATTAATTAAATAAAATCTAATATTTCACCCCATTTTATTCACAGCGCAGCTACACCCAAAATTTCAATCACTTCAATCAAAATAAAGTTGCTTTTGTGTATTATAAAGAAAAGAATCACATTTGCCATGACATCAGCTTCACTTCTACGCTTTTACACCACTGGTCTTGTATCTAAAAGCCATTAGCATCTTTTCACTTGTTTATGTGCCCTGAGGAGACCCTGAGATGCACGTTATAGACTTGACCGGATTTAAAGTAGAGGAGTATAAAGTGTCGGTCTTGCTTTGAGCCCTTTTTCTTGCCAGAGAAAGACCTCTCTGAAGCCAGCATGCAGTATTTTGCTGTGGCAATGCTGCCTTATCTGAGCTTGAGGTCTGTACTTTAATGGGCTTTATTGATCTAAACAACATCAGGGGTTGCGGTGATGTTATTAAGGCAGAGATAACTTCTGTGTAATTCCACTCCAACAATATATTAGCCTTTTATTGGTCTAAATAACTTTGGCTTTTAGACAGTAATGCACTAGTAAGTCACAGCGGCTCTTCATGTCGGCAGGATCTTAATAAAGCATTTCCTCTGGACATCCTACTGCGGAGAGAGTGAAAAACGACAGGTTAAAAGGCATGCTGGGAAGTTTCCATGCCATCACTGAAAATGATCTCTGTTGAATACATAAATAAAGTCAGAGAAGAGGGGAAGGGTGTGGGTGGGTGTGTTAGTTTGGGGGGATGTACACTTGTGGCCCAGCCCGCTCTCATTCTCACTCATGAAGGTGCACACATGCTCAGCTTGTTGATAAAAAAAAGTCCCAGATAGTTATTAATTTAAAACCGGATCGGTGTTGTCATTACAGTCTTCTTAAGCTATATTTCAACCTCAAAAGACTCAAACAAAGTGGCATTAGAAGAGTTGTATTGGACATGGATTATGATTATGTGTAGGAGAGTCTTCTCCCCCGACTCTGGACACTGGTGGTGGTAGAGGATGAAGTCTAAGGCAGCTAGTGGACGACGACGGTAGGCCCGGTGGAGGAGGGGCGGAGGAGGGTCGCAGCACACTGTGAAAAGGGCGAGGCAGTGAAGGGGAATCCCAGGCAATGATTGATTGAAGAAGGAACATGCTGCTGCGGTGAAAGGCCGTCAACATCAAAATTACTGCGACATAAGCAGTAATGTTGATGTTTTGAAAATGTTTATTATGGTAATTTATAGAGGTCGATCGATATATCGGGCCGATATTTGGGGATTTCACAATATCGGCTATCGGCCAATCTACTGCCGACAAAAGTCGATATCTGCGGACTGAAAGACACAACTTTATCTGAATCTCCTGCTAAATAGCTCACCATTTCTCTCCATTTCTAAGATATATTTTTTATTTATTTAAAATAAGCCTTCATTGTGTATGAAAAAAGGATAATTAATGTCAGAAAATACTTACTAAAGAAAAGCCAGAGTAAATGTAATATTTCTGTGTGATCAGATGTTTAAAAAGGGCTTTGTAGTCGGCTCTACAGCAGAAATCGGAAATCAGCTGATTTGTTCTTTTATGATCTAATGTGAGCTTTTTAGTTAAATTCTGCTACTTTTTTAGTTTAGTGTGAGCTGTTGTCATCCTCGGACTAACAAAATTGCGAGTGAAACTCCAGACATCAATGCTAGCATCAAGTTAATTTACGTGATATATTTGAAAACTCACAAACTACCGTTTAGCTTTTGAGATGCTAACAACACATTTAAATGATTAGCTGAGCTAAGCACTAATCAGTGATAAAAGACCGTTTGTATTTGATAACATCAAAATCCCCACTTTCCCACATAAAACACATGAACACAAACCAACTGGGGCAATGATGTCACACCTCCAGTCCACATGAAACACGTGGGTCACGCAGCACGCTGTTAATAAAGTAATTCTTCAGAGGGCCTCAGTCCCTTCTCATTCGCTTCAAATAAATTCCAAGGGTCTCTTAACAGTAGTAACATTTCTTATGACTGTTACCTGCCTAACACATGGATTTATACAAAACAGTTTAAAGTCACCTAGCCCCTAATCTGCACGTATTTCCTCTACGCGGGTGGTAGGGATTCATCATTTGCAGCTATTTAAAGCCACACTTTTGGTAATGAATTATTTTGTCATCTCCTCTGTGATGAGATTCATCTTTAATAACTGTAACAATTATTTTATTAAAAAGGGAAGCCATGCATTATGGCTATCTCGGCAAGGTCTCGGGCTGCAAGGAATTCTCATTAAGAGCATTATGTTAGCCCGGTGTGCCTTCACGTTGGTGTCCCGCTAAAATCACATTAGATGTCAACAATGTTTGTGTTAAAAGTAAGCAGTCATATTTACTGGGGCCAGCGTTTTCATTTGGAGCCTGACACCCGGGAGATGTATTAAAAAGATACTAATGCTTTGATTTAATCACTTGCGCACACGCGCTCTTGAGAGTGTTGACTTTCAATAATACAATACACCAATGCTGTAGTTCTCAGTGGCAGATTTATTTATTTGTTTAGCTGTAAATAGCTGAATAAAGAAGGTTATGATGTAAATTATTTTGTAACTGTACAGTCAATGATTGGTGTGTGAGCTTATCAGTAATGTCTATCTCAACTTATAAACATTTTCTACAAACGAGATGGCATTTGATCCACATTTAAATATTCCAGGATCATTAGATTTCGGCAAGTATCTTTCATCTCTGTCTGTTGATCTCCTGATTGTCACCACACTGCGCCGCATTGTGTTTTGTTAATGGTTTCAGGGCCCAGGGTTTCTGCTAATGACAAGCTCGTAATTGTTTGTCGGGGCGTTAATGTGCGATTTCCTATTTCCATGTGAAGTTAGATATTAGATGAAGGAGGAGTCTCATCAGGTAGACAAAGTGCTGTCATTTGTCACCGACTAAACAAGCTCCTCTCCACATTCCTGTTGGGTTTGGCCCGAGATATAAGATCCACTTGTCTGATGTAGACTCTGCTGTATTTGGCAGCTTGTACGTGGAAGACAAAAAAAATAAAAGAAAAAGAATAATTTATGAGTGCTAAAGCTTCCAGAGATTTTGAACACGCTCGGTTGTTGTGTTTGTTGTTAGCCGACAAGTGACAACAAGAAATGTGTTAACTGTATTTCACAAAAGGCAGAAGTGAAATTAGGGTTTGGTAATCTGTTATTCTTAGGCTTGGCGAGGAGTCACTACTTCCCCAAAATCAAACTTTTTAAATGGGGAGATTATTTCTGAATTTTTAGTAGTAACTGTTATTATTATTTTTTAACTCATCAACTGCGCATTGTTTTCAAATGGAGAATCAAGGTGGTGCAGCCTCAAGAATAATACAACATTATGTGTACCCCAACTTCTGTTGTTGTAACACTAGCCATGTCGCCTGTTCTTGATTTGTTTGATTCCATATTGTGGGTCTGGGACAGCCCCTTCTCTGTAGTCGTATAGTGTGCCAAACGAGCCAAACAAAGGACAGCTTTTGTGAATTAGTGTCCAGAGACGGCAACTTATTGTGACCCCCCCCCCCCCCATATCGATTGGTTATACTCTGTCCACTTTGGAACACATGCTGCCCCTGCGTTGTTCTTATTACCTGCTGTTTAATGTTGGTATTTTTTCTTCAAGGACAAACGGTGCAGTAAAGGCAGATCCCATGTGAAGTCCCAGAGCTCTCACCAAGTGGCAGATCCCTGTTCAACGCCAGCTGTTCGCTCAGATATACCAGGCCGTGTTGAAATTCTCTTAATATAATTCTGGGGGCTCAGGAGAATAGGGCAAAACAAGCGTGCCAGCGAGGAGAAGGTTGAATTTTTCATCAGTGGGCCTCAGCTCGCTGAGTTAGTGGGCAGTGCTCTCATTCATGAGCAGATGTTCAGCGCACTTACACTCTGCAGTTAATGTGAACTTACTGGCCTCTCTGCCATTGGCTGCAAGGACGTTGGCAGCAGCCTGGCATCGGAGACTTCCCTACCAGCAAAAGGAGCAGGCCTTTCTGAGCCTCTCCTCAGCCCAGGAGCTGGATCCCGAACAGGGGAAGGCACTGACAGCCCATCCGTCTTGATGCTGACAGTGATAAATATAGCCACTGTTTGTTCTGGGATAAGCGACCGATTTGCTACTACTTTTACAAACAGTTTCAATTCCATTCAACACTGGGCCGTAGTTGCACCATGTTATTTGCATGCCGAAACCCACCAACTTAATGTTGTTGTGTAGTGTTGAATTTGTGATATGGCCACCCCATTTGAGTGCTCAAAATATCTTTGATAAAAAGCAAAAGTTGCAAAGTTATAGTTTTGTTTTTCAAGTGAATGGGGAAACAGATTATGATGCTGCAAACAGAAGGACTTCTGAAAGGTCCGTAATAGGTGACAGGAAAAGGAGAAGGCCCCTCTGGTCCACTGTGCAGTCTGTTGGTGTGAGGGCCTCCGACATCTGCACAGTCAGTCCATTCAACCAGTTTTGATGAAGCAATTCTGATCTCTAAAAGTTTCCTTCATCCAAAACATATTTGATGTAAAATGCTGTTAACTGGTCAGACATTTTACTATGGCACAGAGTTCAGCAGGCGCACTGCCAATCACTGAGTATGTGTGAAAGTCACTGCTGTAAAGTGGTCCATATGGGACTTAAACAATGGAAATGACATGCTCTTGTTTCCTCAGCACATCTCATTTTTACTTTCTAATTGGTCGTTTTCAGGTTGGCTTTATGAGAGCAAACTAATTAGTGTTTCTAAATTCAGCAGAAAAAGACAGTTGGCTTGATTGTTCTGGTTTCCTCTGTCGTGTCAGGCAACAATAAAATAAGGCTCTAATCATTTCCAATTGCACACATTTTTATAGTGCGCGCCTGAATGTCAGTGGCCCTCTTGGCATTTTGTTTGGCACGCTGAGGGAACAGGGGCTGCCCTCTCTTTGTGCTTTGTGGGAAGTTTGAACTTGGCCGATGGGGGAAAAAACAATGTGTTGTATTTTAGGTGGGGTTGTTTCTGCTTTGATTGGGAACGTCCTGCTGACAGGAGTGGTGCCCGAAGTTTACAGTAGCTGTGACATTGCTGTTACCTTTATTCAAAGTTCTCCAGCTGCAGTGAGCCCTCCGGAAACCCAGCGCAGGCTCACATGAGAGAGCAGAGCCTGCCATGTTTGAGTTGGCACTTGTTTCCCACTGGGGGAACTTTTGCTGCCTCTGCAAAAAGGCCAGTGGCCACGGCTCTGATGGGGCGACTCATAAGTCCATAGCAGGATGAGCTTTTTCCACCTCTCACCCCGTTCAGGAAACACATTTTGCTGTCTCTTTCCTCTCTGGTTGCAAAAGGAGGGAAGACGTTAAGGCGAAGGGCTATAGTGCAATAACTGAATGACAGACTGTGTCTGGGAACAGTTTCACTGTTGATTTGAGAAATGACACAAACAAGGCTGTTCTGGGCTTATGTTTTAAACAATCATGTAAATTGAATATTATTGTTTATTATAGTTTCTTTCTGTTCTGTTGCCGTCATTTTATGAATTACAAATACAGTTCATAGTGGAGTCTAAGAACTTTTTTGTCTGTGCTTTGTCCATCAGGAGACGGCATCTGTGACATCCTGAGGATCCACACACATCTCTGTGAGTACTCACGTGTCCCTCCACATGGAACAGACCCTTGGATAATTATCAGTGTAATCAAAATGCTTTGTTGAGGTTTGGACCACGATATAGTTGTTTGTTTCACTTTGTAACACATAAACTATATGCTGTGTTTATCTGATTTAACGGGACAAATATACACTTTCCACACATTGTCATTGTACACAAAATATTGAATGTTTTTTACACTGAAATATCTCTATTGCTGACACAGGTTTTTTCAGTTTGATTAAGTCCTTCCTGATGTTGATCCAAACAAACTGAGCCGGAGAGTAAAGAAAATTGCAGATCGTTTGTGCGACTCCCCTGACTTTCTTCAAAGTCATTACTCCGTGTGTGTTGTATAAACATGTCAAAAAAACAAACAATGGCTCAGACTGACAGTACTCTACAAAACAATTTCAGAGTGTTACGTATGTGGTGTAAATATAACATGGCTATCCTTCATGCAGCCGAGTCCTAGCCTTTAGCCACTGTTCATTTCATAGCCCTTGACCTTGCCCCAATGTATAGTTTACCTACTTGGATTTCTTCTGGTTTCTTATTGCAAAGGTAAACTGGGGGTTAAATGACAACTATCAAAGTTTTTCTGTAATTTAGTTATTTTTGACCTTAGGGAGTATTAGGTAGTATGGCATCAATGCTGTTTGCCATGGAGGCCCTTTATCGAGCTCCTTCACACTGAGGGCCAGATCTTGTGCTTGGTGCAAGAACAGCGAAAGCTTTAAGCGCTATGGTTATCTACCATGTGGTGCAGCTGTTGCGGGAGGGCGCCACTTATAAAAAGACAGAGGACTGAAGCGTGGTTTATTACACGCAGCACTGAGAGCAGTGCTCTGATGGCAGCCTCACATTCATTTCCTCGTGTATATCGCGCTGCCTTGTGTTCTTCCTTACGCATGATAGGCTCTCACAGGTCAAACTAAAAACGTTATTAACCCCACCGTGAGCTAAACAATGTAGGTGTCCCGAGAGAAAGGGATGTCGCCTACAGCCGCTCCCTCTGTGGTGCGGGTCGGCACTCGCTCGGCCGTAATTAGGTTAGCACGACCAAAACAGGGGCACATGTTCACCCCCCCACTCCTCCACAACCCGCCCCCTTGCCCCTTCCCGGCCGCGGAGTCTGGTTGGAGGAAAAGGCTGCTGTACACAACATCGCCATTGGTCACGAGTGTTTCTCCACCCCACGTACTTCCCACTTAAAAGCGCTAAGTCTGGAGTGGCAAGATCTGAAAGTGCGCTCCTACTAAGCGCAAAATGTTACGCTATAGTCTGCGTTTAGAAACACAAGATCAGGCCCTGAGAGGCTGACTGTGGGCAGCTCCACACTGGTGCATGTAATAAAGCCCAGCTGCTGGATGATCAAATAGTGTCTAATTAAGGCTTGAGTGTACACCCATGTGAAATTCTCTGTGGAATGCTAACAACCTGTGATATTTCCAGTGGAGTTTGGTGTGCAGTTCTCAGAGGCGGCTTTGAAGGGAGAGAGAGGGAGGAGAGGCAGCGTTCATGGGGCAACCCCACATGTTGTCCACATCCGTGTCAGATTGAGGCTAATGAAGGCCAGACTGATCGTTGGATGCAAGCCTTAAGTAAATGATCCCTTTTGGAATACATTAGTCGTGTAGTGGGGCTGTGCCTCTCTGCCAGGCCTGCTACAGTGCGTGGCTCCGAGTTTGACAAGTGACGCCACGTCTGCGGTTCATACCTGTATTTTTGTTATTACAAACACAGATTTTACCACTCATTCATTACCTTCAGATCCAAGGCAGTTTAAAACAGTTTTATTTTACATGTTTATTTAGTCCGGACAGTTGCATGTTATTGAACACACAAGATTTATGCGTTCAAATTCATGCATGTGGGCTGCTTTCAATTTATTGTACTGCACTTGCAATCACAAACACACCGTCATTCATCCTGGACCCAGAGCAGGCCCTATTGTACATGTTTTACGTGCATTTACTAATTTAGACATTTACACATTCATCCACTTCTTTGCGACATGGAAAGATTTTAATTGCTCTTCAGATTTCAGAGTTTTTCTGTAAATTGAATCTGGTTAAAACACGTTTATGCCACTTGTCCAATGTATAATCAATTATTTCATTATCCCCTTCTTTGATTGCACATTTACTTGTCTATTTTGCACAACCTTGAGTGTTTCTTGAGAGCTGATATAACTGTGAATTTCTCCATTGTGAGATCAATAAAGGCTTATCTTGAAAAACATGAAACAAAACAAAAACAACATTAAATGATTAAATGATCATGAAAAGCCTCCTTAATTCGAACGTACTTTTGTGACAGGACAAAGTGTGTGTAGTGCGGACTTGGAGCTGTCTCCTGGGAGTTTCCAGATGATTGCATTTGTAGCAGTTTGATAGTAAATGGAAAATATGAGCGTCGATGTAAATGAAGCCATCTCACTTTTCCCCACCCTCTTGAAAACAGACAGCATTTACATAACAGGCCGGGAATTGATACGCATGCAAATTTGCCACCTTTTGCAGTTTGTGTTAGGAAAGTAGTTGTGTATTTTTAAGATGACAGTTCATAAAAGTTAAACAAAATGCACTGTAAGTACTTTTACCTAAAAAAAAAAGAAGAGTTCCCACCACACCATGCAAATGACTTTTATTCGAGGCACTTTTAATATTGACTGGAAAGAACAGCATGGAGGAATGAAGCACTTGTAAATGTGCCTTCGTTAAGCTTGTGTAACATCCCATTAATAAATACCTTTCTGGCTCTTTAGTGCTGCGCTCGCCTTGCACTGAGTGGAACAATGTCATTTGGTTTTTGCTGATGGGGCATGTGTACTTCATAGATGGATGGATTGGATGGATCCAATTAGCTATGGTCATCGCTCAAAGATTTAAGCTGACAGTAAGAGTCTCACAAAGAATCTCCTTGATTTCGGTGGTTTTGCGGAATGCTGTAACCCGGGCCTTTAAAAGCCCATAAAGAGCACATTGTGAAGAATGCAGCACTGATGGACTTTTGATTTATGGTCAAGCAAATTTTCTCAATTAGACAAAGGAGAGGATTAATTGATTTTCTATCTACCATGTATAGCAATTGGAAATTCCTATGGCATTTTTATTACGCATTATATATTGAGTTTTTATGAAGGATCAAAGTCCTTGAAAATGTAGTAATTTTAGGGTTCACACAAATGCTTTGAACGCCAGATTGTTTGAATGACTGGATATGGCAAGGATATGTACATGTTATTTCCAAAGCCTTATTTGTCAGCATGGGCGAAGGTCTAAGGCGGAGTATACCCCGGTTGTGTTGCCACTCACATGTGCTATACAATCTGACAAGCAACAGATGTGTCAGGCCTGGTCCATGCGAACAGGAGGCTTGCACACATCAGACATGTTTGTGTGATGAGGCGGGGACACGGCTGCCAGACGAGCATCGCCTCTGCTACTCCCAGCTCCCTGTCTGCGAGAGGACAGGCCCCACTGACACTAAAGGCACTTTGTCGTCTGAGCTCTCGTCACATGTACACGGCGCATTCAAAGAGCGTCAGATCAGCTGCGTGACAGGTAGACTGCCAATGACACAACAGCCAGAGGGGGTGTCCTTTTCAATACACAGCGTGAGGACAAATGCTCACGCGCCAAGACAAAATAACATCAGATGGCATCATTCTGAATGCTCTTGTGTTGTCTGTCTTCATTCTGAAAAATGGTTAGCAATATGGGTTCTGTTCAGCGCTGCTAAGCTTCAGCGCGCGCACAGGGAATGGCTTGAGACAAGGACCTCGTGGTGGGTGTTACCTCAGCGCTGTCAACTTATTGTGTATGCCAATGACTGTAAGCAAAAGTGAGACTGTGTGTACTTTTTTAACAATGAAGGGCTGTGCAATTGATCAACACGGAATTGAAATCGCAATCTTAACTTTGGTCAATTGCAATAATCATCGTGGTTCTTTTGAATTGTCAGGTCCACTGCTAATCCTGTGGACTTTAGAGAAGCGCAAAGGAAACGTTTTGTGTTAAATGGTCCTGGAGTGCATTCATTTTCTGTTTGAGCTGAGGTTTATTTAAAAGGTCTATATTGTCTATGTTCATTAGTAAAAGTATTTTATTATTTAAGTTAATAACATTGAATTGAAAATCGAGATTGATCAGTATGTGGGGAAAAACAAATGATGATTATTATTATTATTATTGTTGGCCTTTTTCACACAGCTCTGTTTTAATGCCATCATTTAGTATCGTCATGTATGATTGAATGACATATATTGAATTCTTCTTTACTAGAATAAATGAATAATAAGATTGTGGACAAGTAAATTCAGTAATTTATCCTTTAGTGATCGTCATTGAACAGTTTTGAGTGAGCAACGCATGCTCGCCAGTCCAGTGCTGTCCCACATGTTTACAGGCCCCATAGCCACATGAGTGTTTGTAGCTCTTGGTGTAATTGAGCTATTTTCCGGGGGGCAGGAGTCATCCACACTAAGTTACGTCCCAACTTTCCATTAAAGCGTCAGGGGAAGTTTGACTGATGGAGATCTCTCCCAGCAACACACCACTATGTAAATATGGCTTATCATCAGTGTTGCCAATTTGTTTTAAGTGGCATAGACGTGGGAGATTCTCCAGCCTCTGACACATACTGTGTGGATTTCTGAGCACCTATTAAACATATGTAAAGAATACAGTCACAGTGATGTTGTTTTGAAGCATGCAAATATCATACTTCAACATGTACCCTGTACCCCTACATAACTGTGCGTTTAGACACATGGAAATGTGCCGGGAATATCTAGATCTAAAGCGCTCTATTTCAATATTCAAATTTTACACCAAACACTATAATGTGTTCTGACTTTGCAGATTTGCATACAACTTTGTTAGCTGCGAGCAAAGGATGATACAAGGAAGAACAGAAGTGAGATAGAGGGACAAAAGCAGGATAAAGCACACAAACAGCCTTTGTCCGGGACTTATGGCACCTGATAAATGCAGGCAATAAACGTTTGAAATTAGTCAAGCTAAATGGCGGAATACAAAAAAAATCCAAAGTGATGTTTCCCAATCGGATTCTGCCTCTTGTCTGAATCAGAATGGTACATTTCAATTCATAATAAAGTTTGGATTTTGCTTTGTTCCAAATAAGTTTATCACATCCATCATGTGTTGCATTTATTACCAACCTTGTGTTCACTGTCCAGGTCAGACCCAAACAGGCAGACTCTGAGGGGTGGAGGCAAGAGGCACACAAAGGTAGAGGATGGCAGCAGAAGGCCTGGGACACTGCCTGACAGGGTTAGTGAAGGATGAGCACTGCACGGTTTGACATTTGTAGCCAGACACATTATGACCAAGTACAATTATATTTTCACACTACCAGACCTACATCAACAAACCGCGCTGTTTTGACTGCGTTTAAATTTAGCTGGTGTTCATTTCTAGCCATGTGATTAATGATGTTTGTTGTTGCTTGATGTGAAATAGATTATTATCATGTCATTCATACCTTTAATGAACCAGATTGTTTTTTTTCTTTCACCTTTGAGGTTGAGGTTGGCCCTTTTTAGCACCTAGGCCTTGTGTGGTCTACATCTGATGTCAGATTTGTTGCCAAGCTAAGGACATAAACAATTAGAATGAAACATCAACAACATCATCAACGTCATCAACACACTGTACACAATTGTTCTCATCTAGTTTTGAGAGAGAAAGTACTGTCGACTGGGCTGACAGGCAGAGTATACAGTGTGATTGTGAGAAAACATGCTTTCTATTACCCCCATTAATGAGCTTAGTACCGTTCATTGTGTCTAGTTACTTTCAAGGTTCCTTTAGTCAGACACTAGGATTAGAGATGTTGAATTATTTTACCTTTACATGTTTTAGCAGCAGTCTGCAGGCTGTTCTCAGAAGTATCACTGGTGTGCAGTGAAATGTCACTTATCAACTGTTCTTTCTTCCAAGAAAAAAGGAGCATCAAACTGAATGCAACAAGAAGACTCACACGAACAAAGAAAAGGCAGAACAGGATCATTTACAATCGGCTATTTCGAACCACTGTGAAAGCAATAATCACGTTATGGACTGGAATAACAAATTCAAGTGCTTGATAAAAGAAGCCATCAAAATATGGAAACACAGCACTGACACCATCAATGAAGGAGCATTTCTCCTGTCCCACACCTGGGTCACCGTTCTCCAGAGATCACACGCCCTGCGGCCCGGAGGTCGCATGGAAGAAAGAACAGCTGATAAGTGACACTTCACCGTTCTGAGGAGAGACTGCAGTTTGCGGCTGAAACATGTCAAGGTAAAATAATTCTACATCTCTAATCCTAGTGTCTGACCAAATGAACCTTGAAAGTTATACTTTTTCTTACCCATTTCACTCAAATATGCCTCTGTCACTCTTTTCTTGTACCTTACAAACAATGGAGAGCTTATAAATCCTGGTATATTGATTATGAGCCTAATAAATTGATCTCGCTGGATTAGCGTGATTTAAAGCCGACATTTCGACAGCTAATCAAAATGGGTGTCGATTAATTTTACAGTACCTTGATACATTGTCTAACCCACAGGTACAAGTTATTACATATTGTTACAAAGCACATTACATTGTACTAAATTTAGTTAGGTACAATGTATCAAGGGTACTGTAAAGTGCTAGCTCAAAATGTCTTTACAGTATAAGACAAACCATCACATGCATGGCAGTTAGAAAGCTTGACCAGTACAGCGATTTGGCCCTTCAGTCCACCATCTTAACCTTGTAAATCTCTGCATCTTGGGATTCTGACTCGGTGCACAGGTTAGATGACTTTATCTCACTATAAAGAAAACAGAGGTGTCAAGTCTTTTGGTTAACGAGCATAATAACATTTAGTTTTTTTAGGTGCAATGGTTAATTTGAAGTGATTGCACTTTTTCTATTGTATTTATCCAACTTTCTTATCCTTCTCCCAGGGTGGGGAATGTTTCCAGCTTTTCTCACTCAACTATGCAGAACATTCTGTTTGTTGAATTTTTTATGCGCATATTGAATTATTGAAGTAAGATAATTTTTGATCAGATTAATATTAAGACCTAGTGAAAAATTAATGGGTGATGTTCAAAACCATGAGCTTACAAAAGTATTAATATAATCACAAACAGACATAGTGAGAGATGGCAAAGAGTCAAATGCACTTGCAAGAGTTTTTTTTTAGTGTGCCATCCCTGGAGGTGGGCTGATATGAATTATTGCACAGGTTGACTTTGTACTCCGACGCTTGGCTAATGTCATTGGCCAGTCCAGCCCTGGGGCTGACAGCGGTGTCAGGAGGAGGGGGTTACATTTGTCACCTTGTCCACATGCGACCCCGACTGCGGCCACGGGAAAACTTACAAAGATGTTTGGCTCTTAATACTGCACTGGCCTCTTCATCACCCCCGCTGATTGGCAGAGACCCACCTCACCCCCTTACGCTCGACCCAAATCCCAATTGACAATCACTTTCAAACTGTTCTTTCTCCTTTCATTTATCAATTAATTTACAATGGCAAAAATGCTTTATTTTAATAGCACCTCTCTGAAATAATCAGGCTGTTCCAATTACTATTATAATCAGCTCTTAGTGCTCAATCACAAGAACATTTTATTTGTTCATGTATTTTTATTTTGACCTTTATTTAACCAGGAAATTCCTACTGAGATTAAGAATCTCATTTCCAGAAGAGTCCTGGTCCCAGAGGGGAACCTAAGGAAGAATTTATGAGGAAAATTATTCTTTGGCTTTAGTTTAGTTTGATCTAAACAGCCATTTTTGAAAAAATGTAATACACTTTAACAATATGCCTAAAATATTTGTATATTATTATATGGATATACTGTGTGTCTAATAATAACAGATTACTTTGCTGAACATGTTAAGTGCTAGTCATACTAGCTCAAATACTCTATACCCATTAGATATGAGACACTATTCTCTGCTTTTTTTTATTACCATCCTATTGTATTCGTAAAATATGCAAATCACAGAAAATATACCATTACTGCAACAGAATGGTAGGCACATAGAAAATACAGCTCCAGTAATTATATTTTAAATGCTAATGCTGCTAAAGAATATTATAACCAAGACATCAAAGAAGCTGTATTCAGTATCTGATAGCTGGGGAGAAGCAAATGATTTCAAATATTTGATATTTAAATTATTTTCAAATGAACAGAGACATGCATGGAGCTTAGGCGAGCAGTCTCCTGGTGATCCTCCAGGCTCCTTTGTTTCCCGACTGTCTCCAGCTCATTAATGTTCCAAGCATGTGAAAGCACCAAACCAGAGCCGTAACCCATAGCAGGGTGACACCTCGGGCCCAACACACACATGTAGAGCGCAGGCGCACATAGACACAACAGAAGCGTCCCTCTTTCAGGAAGCCAGGGCCGCCGAGCTGTCCTGATTAAAATGACAATAGTCTAATTAACTCGACCTCAGTGTCAGCAGCTAAAACGGCGGATGGCCTGCCAGTTCGTGTTTGAAAAGCCTTTGTCTTCCCATCATCCAAAAATGACTTTTCTCCCTGTAAAACGCCTCAACCCCATTTGACAAGATTTGCTAATGGCAATTATTTCTCATAAGCTAATTAAATCTAGGCAATGTTATCCCTCGTTTTCCTCTCATAGAAGCACTTGTGCAAATCCTTCAGAGATTTGTTATGTGGGGTATCATATCACAAGCACCTTCGAGCAATGTTCACATTTTAGACGACTGTATGCTTTTTTTTTATAATGATGATTTACCTTCCCTCCTGGAACTGCCACCTTAACGTGGTGGAGGGGTTTGACCACCCGACTGAGCTCTGTTGTTGGGGGCTTTGTGCCCCTGGTAGGGTCTCCCATGGCAAACAGGTCCTAGGTGACGGGTCAGACAAATAGCGGTTCAGAAACCCCTTATGAGAGACCAACAGGCCCGGTTAGAACCATGAGGCCGTCCTTCTGTGGACCCACCACCTGCAGGGGGAGCCATAGGGGCTGGTGCAATGTGATTTGGGCAGCTCCAACAGCCCCCACGACCTGGCAACGGACAAGTGGAAGAAAATGGATGGATGGATGATTTACCTTATTGGCCTAGTGAGTAATATTACTCCTTTTCGTTATGGCATAATGTTTATTTGGTTTATTTGGTCAGGTTAGTGCATGTTAATAAACACACTCATGCACTCCACACCAGATTATAGCCATGGGCTCATGTGTGCACCACACTGCTGTAACAACGCAATATTATTAACACATAGTGCACTGTATGTCGGAGGTTCTTTCCCTGTTCTCCATCTGCAACAGGCCAAACTGGCTCCAAAGGAATGGAGGTCTCAAATGGAGTTAAAGGACTTGTCACATTCTCGAAGAGAACGGAAGCCATAGGAATATATATAAAAAAAGAAAAAGATTCTTGATTCCTTTGCATTATTTGATGGGCTGATCTAAAGAACAGAGACGAGAGAAAAAGGAACAACACAAACTTTAATGAGTGAAACTGCTTTTTGTTCTATTATCCTTCTACTGGTGATTAAGGTCTATGGGGAGATAATTACGTTTTAGTCTGGAGTTAATGAAACAAAAACTTCTCTCTTCTTGTGAAAAGAAGGGCAGATCTTTTGTACTGCTATCTGCAGACATCTCCCAGCCTTGACAAGGCACACAGAGAATTGGTTTTGTTTTAAGGTTGTGAGCCCCCCTGTGTTTGCTGTCAGTCTGCGGTTGATATGAGGGATCTGAGAATGGAGTCAATGGGCTCGAGCTCTGTCACACTGTTGCATAGACTGCGTGTGAACAGCAGCAATCCTGCGAAACCTCAAAGGTACAAAATAAAAACTAAAAACATGAGATGTGTACGGTTTGTACTTAATGTATTTTGTCACAGAAATATTTCACACTTTTGCCTCCCACGTTATCGTGCATTTGGTTTATTTTGCTACAGTCTTAAAATGGCATGACCCTACAGACAAAAAAGGATTACAAATGTGATTGTCCAATAAAGTGTATCCAAGTATGCCACAAAAATAGTTCACTCCCCTTGGGTCTGGCCTGCAACTGCTCATCATTTTTCCCGCAAAATTAAAACTTGTATGTCATTTCCAGTTCCTGTGTTTCTTGGTGTTGACAGAAGCATGTGCCGACCATATTCAAGTAACGGTTTTAGCTGAACATGAAAGACTACACAGATTCCTGTTCATCACACAACAACACAAAGCCATCTGTGTCAAATGACTGCAGCCCATAGGTGTTGACCACGCCATTGTCCGTCTATGCCCGGCCCGAGTGTGTCTGAAAGTGTCCTTGTGGAAGTTCACATCTGGTGTGTGACTGCGAGGGCAGAGACACCCCTCCCTCCCACAGCTCTCCGCCCTTACAACAGCACTCTCACATTTCATCATCTGCTCTCCAGCGCCAGGGTGCTCCAGCACAAGTTGGCCGCTCTGGATCCATCTGTTGTTATTATTTTCCACCAATAATTGGCTTGAACAATGGAATGTCTGTGTCCCCCGCGCCTTTGAAACTCTACACCGTGTTTATTTTCCAGAGGTCTCTCTCTGTCCCTCCCTTTCAGTCCGTTTTCTGCCTCAAGATCTTATTCCCCACTTTTCCACTTTTTCTTTTTATTATTATTTTTTGTTAATCCTACTTGACAGTTGACAACAGCAGGTTCTTACCTTACGTTGTTGCATCTATAGGACGAACTAGAAGTGTATCCTGCTGGTTAAAACATTCTGGAAAATATTTGTGATTGTTTTGAAATCTATAGTCCTTATAGTTATAGTTATAGTGCAACGCCGTTAAAGGAACAGGCCTTCGTTTTTACATACTGAGATTATGTTCTTACCTGAGCTTAGACGAGTGGATGCGTACCTGTCTGGTCTTTGTTGCATGCGCTCAGTCACGCAAAAAGATGTTGTTAGCATTTAGCCTGTTCTGGCATATTCCTATGGCCCCAAACAAGGGTGAAGTTAGAAGCGACCAAGCTCTTCCACGTTTTCCCTATTTAAATACGGTCACATGAGTAGTTGCACGATCCAAGTATAGTTCCACAAAAATTAAACATGTCGATTTTCTAAGCGGATAAAAAGGGGTACTATATTGTTAGGCGTAATGATATAGGAGCACTTCGAACGTCCGCCCAGTAATATCTTCACTAGCAGTGTTAATTTCGTAGACAAAAATGTTTAGTCAAAGTGATTGTTTTGCTGACTAAAATTAGACTAAAAAAAAACTAACTAAAACTAAAATCATCCAAACTTCTATTGACAGTCTGAAAGAGCCTCATATCATGTAAATTCACTGCCAAAGGAACAGCTCTGAGCTTTGTTCATGTGGGAGCCGCTCCATGAAGCAGAGGACCTTGATTAAATATGACTATAATAAGTATTATAAATGCAAAGTCGACTAAATTAGTCTTAAATTTAGTCGACTTAATTGACTTGCAATTTTAGTCGACTAAAACTAGACTAAATGTTAAGATCTTTTTTTGACTAAATCTCGACTAAAATTAAATTACATTTTCGTCAAAAGACTAAAACTAAATTAAAATATGTTGTCAAAATGAACACTGCTCTTAAGATATTAATACCATATTTAAATAGGGAAAACATGGAAGAGCTTGACCAGACAGGTACGCATCAACTCGTCTAAGCTCAGGTAAGAACATATCTCAGTATTTATCATTACAGAAAGACTGAAATACAAAATTGGGTGTTTGATGCATAATAAGACCCCTTAGACAACATTTTTCTTTTTTTGCGGTGGATATTGTACTGCCTAAATTACCTTTTCATTTGCTTATTGCAACCATACAAATGGCGATTTAACGGGGGATTATATGTGCAGCCCTATTGGATTGGGTGGTTAAAACAGAGGTTAATTTAAGCGGGCAGAGATACTTTGTGACTAATATAGAGTTGGGGTGCCTCCAGTGTTGTCAAAATGGAAAGTTGTTATAGTCACTGTCACGTAGCCCAGTGCATATGCAACTCCACTGCACTGATACAAAGAAAATATTTACAGAACAGACTATTATAGAAAGCTGAATGGCTTAGTTTTGCAGTCTTGCACCTTAGTTTTCCTCTTAACATTTACTTTTCCCCATTGTTTTATTTACGTAAAAAAAAAAAATCTAATGTTCCAAATTCTCAGTTTAGCGTTTTCTTGAGTCATTTTTTTAATATATAAATCCTGACGTAAACCTCTAATTGCAGCTGTATTAAGAAAAACTTGAATTAACAGATCACAAGGCCCATTGTTTAATTTTGGCACATAATCTAACGGTTACCCACACTAAAAAATGTCCTACTTAAATTAATTAAATGTGATATTTGTCATTTTAATTACAGTCTAAGTGTGTAATTACACCATAATGTTCTCACTTTATTCCTGTGTCCTTCTCCCATGTTCGTCTTGCTTCCGAAACTAAAGTATCACAGTGAGAATACAGAATGCATTTGCATCTTCCCACTGTGTTTGTGCCATTGAGGTCATTTCAGGCGATTGTGTTGCGTCTTTGTTGTATTACTGTGTTGATGTACATTTGTTGTGCGTGCTCGGGTCTAATTAAAGGAGGCCAGGACAGGTATGGCTCTCAGCAGGCAGCCGCCGTGTGCTCCCTCTCCATGTGCACAGTGTGGGTTCATGCAGAGAGGCCTCTTCCTGCATATTTAATTTAGAGCCAGGCCCGGCTGTTTGTTGTACATATTTAGAGCACAAAATGTACAACCCTTTCTTATGCATCCTTTTAACTTCAATTCATCCTTTTAACTTAACATATTTCATATAAGTATTGAAAAAAAAGTATCGCGATATATTGTGAAACGATATTTCGAGTATTTTGTGGGGTCTATCTTTTCTGCATTAAAGCTGGGCGACCTGACCCAAATCTCTTGTAGAGGGGTACGTTTCTCTTGGCTAGCTCAGAGTGTAAAGTAACAAAACGTGAAAAAAGACACTGGCATGCTGCATCTAAATATAGCAGGAGTATAGCAGGAATCTGAATCATTGCTATTTATTTCTATGGTAGTCCTCCCTGCTTTGTTTCGGCGTCTGCCAATGCTTTACACTTGTTTGAAACTAGGCCTGTCACAAACAAAATGTGAACTTTGTTATTTTGAGGCAGGAAAATATCTCGATAAACGATCATACCGAGATCTATTTCATGCCAACAATAAATTGTACTTCTAATTGTTACGAACCACATTTTAAATCACACCCAAGTTGAAACACTTTTTTTTTTACACAATTTACTTGAAAAATTTTGTCAAAAGTGAAAATTACAGTATTACGTAGAAATATACGAAACTGCAATTAAATATACAAACAATAAATATTGAGCCAAAAATTATATTGTTTAACTCTCATTTATCCAACGATTAGTTGAAATAGTAATTATCGTGACAGGCCTACTTGTAATGTGCATGAAGTAATTCGCGCAAATTGTCAGGGTGTGCGCGAGGTATTGAAACTTCACTCAAGAAGCACTGCTTCCCAATGTGTGAAAATGTGATAAATAAAACTTTGCGTTTTCAAAGCCTGCCAGGCGCAGGGTCCGCCTGGCTCCTGATGTGACGTGTCTGTGAAGGAGGAAGTGACAGTAGCCTGAGCTTATTGGAAGTTGCTCCAGTTCTGCTGAACTCGATGGTGTCGGCAAACAGCGGTATGGAAGGATTGTGTATCTGCAGAAAAGTATTCTGATCTCCATATTGTCAGCCCTGGGCCCTTACAATCTTTGACAAATTCAGCCTTGTATTTGTTCAGAAGTTTGTGTGATTACAAATTCTTGACCAGCACTTGAGTTTTGAAACCATGTTACGTCCATGAAGGCTATTGACTGGTCTGTGGAAACTCAACAGTGTTTTGAATGTAGCTGATTTAACAGTGTGAAATATTTGCTCTTGTTTGTTTTTGGTCCAGAGTGAAATTCCTCTTCCTTGGTATTAAGTAAAGCTCTGTGCGCTGTGTGTGTACTTTGTTCTTATAGCTCAGCAAAATGTGAGGGCAGGTCCGAAGAATCTGGGGGATCAGACAGGCGGACTGACATTCACCAGACACCACAGTTGTCTTTTAAGCTTAGAAAAACAACAACACGGGATTGCACCCAGAATAATGGCTGGCTGGATTGAAGTTGGGTTTAATTGGTGGGTTCTAAGTCTGTTTGTGTGTCAGAAAGTGCTGTTGTTTACTGTCTGTGTGGGTGTTACAATATAATGCCCGCATCCTGCCAATCACATCAAAAAGAAGAAGTAACAATGCTGTTTTGCCACTTTTTTCTTCTTCAAAATGCTGACTTTTTTCCCTTTACGAGACTTTAGCTCTGTTATTCATTGAGTTAAAGAAAGTGAGAGTGGTTGAACAGGAAGAGCTTTCAACACATAGATCACACAGTAAGCATTTGTTAAGAAGTGACTCATGTTTGAAATTTTCTGCGTGTTTCACAGCACAGATAGCGCCTGGTGCTAGACACGCCCTAAAAGAAAACATCAGTGACCCTGGCTGCTGATATGTGTGTCTCAACACAAACAGAACCCCGCAAAACTCCCATCCGCTCCTTGTTTGCACAATGGTCCTAACACTGAAACACCAAGCCCACCATTAGTCCCATTTTTGTATGGTTTCTGATAATAGATATCTTAGCTAATTGTTAAACGTTGCACATTTATACCATAAAATGAATTAGTCATTGATTCATCCAAACCCTCAAGTTGCTTGTGGTTGTTTTGTAGTTTGCCTGGCCTGCCAGACACTCCTTTCTGTTCAAAAGAAGAACCTGCTAAAGCCAATCATATCACGATTTTACCCACATCGGTCCAATCACGCACCAAGAGACGGAAGCCGTCACCTGTCACCACCACGCACTCTTCCAAAACATTAAAGATGACGGCCGATACACGATTCTTCTGCTCTTTCGTATGTTTTAAATCATTTTAAAATATGAAATCCATAAAACCGGTGCAAGAAACAGCGTTCGAAACGTTCCTCGTAAAAAGGATGTTTTTGGAAAGGCTTTCTGCCACTTGTTACTGCGACGTATCTAGCTTTGCTCTAATTGGTTGATGCCGTCTGTCAATCACGTCCACCGGGAAATTGTTGAGATCATGCTCCCAGACAATACGTCTTTGAAATATCTATGAAAAGGCATGTCGTTTGGCAGGCCAGGCAATCTTGTAGTATGACTCAAAATTATTACAATTTCTGTCTTGTTGAAAGGCCAAAGTCAGAACTCAAACTCTAGTACATATGGATGAATAAATAATAATTGACTAACATTGCCTCAAGTAGTTAGTAATGCAACAGTAAAGTTTTGTAAACATTTAATGTGGGTTGCAAGGCTTTTCTGACGTTCAAAGCCCAGGCCACATATAACGTAAACAGGAAAATACTACTGAGAAAACATGAATAATAATGAGCTTTGTGATTTTAAAATAGTGCTTATTTGATTAAAAACCTTTTACTTTACAAGCCTGTGTCACTGATTTCTCAAAGCGCATATATTCGCATATATTTGAGAATTGTACTTGCTTGAAACAACCCAATACTAGCTCTGGTCTGGCCCTCTTGGCAAGTTCAAAAACCCAATGTGGCCAGTGCATCAAAAACTTTGCCCATATCTGGGCTAGAAACTTACTTTTGTTTGACATGCATTTCCGCCAGCTTTGTGTTTGACACATTTGATTTACAGTTATGTACAGCCCTATAGTCTCTCCTTTTAGGTGGGAGAATCTCACAATGCAAATGCAAATACATATAATGTATGTATAGTGTGTCATTAAAATAAATATTATATTAAAATATTTCTTTATATTTTGATATACACAGCTAAACAATTTACCACAAACAAACTTCACCTATAGGCTATTTATAAATAAGATATTAATATTGTTAATTCTTATTCACGGGCTGCAAACTGTATCAATTATTTGGTAATACATAGTGCATGGCCTGAAGGGTAAAGTATAGGACTTTCCGGTACCATGGTCATACCTGCAGATCTTTGCTTTACAAATGCCCTGTAAATAGTACATTAGGCATTAGCTGGCACACTTAGGAGATAAGCTTTATTTACCTCAAAACAAAGTGATTAAAGCACCAGGGACAGAGTTCTGTGGCAGCCTGCTATTGACAGCTATTGAGTTGAGCATTAATTAATATGGTAATGATGCATGAGGGTTCATTAGCAGGCTGGCTCAGGAGTCGCTGTAGGTACAGTATTAAGCGTGCTTGGAGTAATTAATGGAATAACTTTACTTAGTGGTAAATATTCATGGGGCCCTTTTTGTGTTGCCGAGAATGAAGAGACATGAGAGCCTGTCCATTAGAGGAGCTGAAGAGCCGCTCTGCGCTCAGTGTCGCCTTTTGTTGCGATTGGGTGCATTTCATTGGAGGGGTATTAATTCATATTTGGAAGGTGCAATCTTCCAACAAAGCCAAAGCCACTGATAACATAGCCGGGACCAGACAGAGAGCACATTGTGAAGCCGTGCCCTACTCCAAAATAGGAAGTCCACTTCACAGGTTTGTGGATGGCATGAAATGAGTCTTTGTTGGCGCTTAGAAGGTGATTACCATAGTGAAAAACCCTTGTGATTGTCCATTTCCCGTTAAAACAGCCTTTTTGCATGTGTTTATCACCCCACATTTACAATGAAGCCGTTAGTATATGCATAGAGAATGGAAACATTTATTTGTCGAATCTGATTTGGAGGCGGCGATCTAACTGTCATGTTATCTCCTGCACAAATGCTTTTTCAAGGTGTACACATTTCAGAGTGCAAAGTAATGTATTCCTGCAGACATTTTGGTTTTAATAAATACATATTTTTCATTTTCAACTCATCCTGTTTGCGTTAGCCGTTAGTTGTCCAGGAGATTTGCGTGGAAGCAAAGGTTGTCACGTATCATTTGAGAAAATTCTCCAACGTCAATTCTTCTCTCCTATGAACTACTACCATTGTGTCCTCGGGCAAGGCACTTTTTCTGAACTACCTGCAGAATGGAGTTTTTGTTCTAAGTAGCCATAGTAATAGCCAGTCATTGTGTGTATATAGTAGACTATATACAACCACAAAGATATTTTTTCCAGCATCGTACACCAACGTTACCATCTCTCCATTTTAGCAACATCTTGTCAAGTTCTACTTATTTCACCTGTCTGTGAAAATGGTTGCATTGTGATTCATATTCTCTGCTTGGGGCTCTTACTGAGCCTGCACATAACCCTCCTAGGTGGGTAATTATCGCAACCGGGAGATGTTCTATTCCCTAAAATCTCCACGTGGGAGTGTGTGATGGGCTCGGCTTCCCCACCCGGTTGAAGCAGCGTGTGCTTGTTTATCCTCACCTCGCGTTCGGAGCCCCCCACTGCTCTAAATGGCAACATTACTGCCTCGGTGCTGTTTGAAATGGAGACAATTATCTGTTTAGGTATTACGAGATGGGCTTTATAATACAAGGAGAAAAGGCACACAGCTGCAATCTCAATCCTGTTCTCGCCCTTTTTTTTCCTGACGTACAAATTTTTCGTCATTAAAATGATGGAACATTTATCTAAATGGATGTTATGCATTGGGTAAACTCATTTAGCTCCCGGGGCTCTTTCAGGTGATGGGAATTAATGATGTTTAGTAGTCTGAAACTGAAAATATCTGTCATATGTCACCACTCACCATTGATTTACGGTTCCATTGATGACTTGTTAATTGAAGAGTAATGAATCACACTAATAGGCTGGTCATGTGTTGGAATGTGATTCCAATCTGATTGTTCGACTTGCATTAGAGTTTAGGGCAAGTTGAATGTTGACTCGCATTTTCAACAAGAGCGTTAAACACATAATTATTGTCCATCAAACACAGACTTTCTATCGGAGCTGCTTTGGATAAAACCAACACAACGGCTAGCCACAGTTTTGACTGCCAAATGTAAATGGCAAAAAGGACCTGAGACAAAGAGTACCCCCCCGCTTTCATATTTGGATATGCTTTAATGCCTTTATTCAAATGCACCTCAGATATTGTCCCTCAGTCACTTTTCAGTTTACCATAAAAATAAGGTTTGGTTTCTTGCTCTTTTTCTGTCCTTTTTGTGACTAGGTTGAGTGCCCAGTTTGAAGACGTGGATGCATGTCGATGAGGGAGGGCCAGGAGAAGTGTAGGAGTCCAATACGGGTGTGTTTTTTCACAGTACAACAGGAAACAATGATGACAAATTGTCTGTTGAAAAGATTGTATTATAACAATATTATCTGATATTTATGGTAAAACAAGGGCCATTAGCTTTTAGCTTTTAAAACAACGATTTTGCTCTTTGTTAATTGCAATTAAGATGTGCAATGTCAATAATGGCATATTTAGTTACTTTCAAAGGCAACAAGGGAGATCTACCTATATTTCAATGAAGGCCCTTAAAATTAATTTATCCAGACACCTTGTTCTGATGCTGCACGTGGTCAAACTCTCTTCTTAGCGCAAATTATCATGTAACTGGTTGCTAACAATTTCCTTCTTGTACCCGAAGACAAAAATGTGTGCCCTCTGCTGGCATATCATACAACTACATATGTATAGCTAAGGTTATTTTCTAGACACGTTATACCACAAAAATTCCAAATGTTAGGGCTCTATTAATAACACCATTAAATAACAAACAAACAGATATATTGATTATTATTATTGGATGTAATATACATACAATATTGAGTATAGGCTACTTCACAACTAGGAAACAAGTCCCGTTGTTGTCCACCAGGGGGCACTGGCTTGGACATTTACTCTATGGAATTTGAAAAGTTTTTGTCTTGCAAATAAAGCATCCATGCACTTAAAAAGGCCTATTGTTGGGTGCTATCAATCAATCAATCAATCAATCAATCAATCTTCATTTATAGCGCGCTTTTCATACACAGGTGCATCGCAAAGTGCTTGACATTTAAAAAGACATTAAAAACATTCTCGCCCGCCAAACCTTCCCACCCTCCCAATATATACAGTTATCACAATACACACACGTCACATCAGTGGGAGTCGTTGTGGTGACAATAGCACGGTGGAGTAGGATAGTGGAGCGTTGCCTGTGTCAGTGTATCAGAGGTGCATAGCTTTGAACAAAGGGAAGCAAACCGCGCAGGAATGCATGGAATGGATTTTAAATGAACTGACTCAAGCTTGTTCATAATCAAACTCATTGTAAAGTATGCATGCTACGTGGTCGGGTTGCATGTTGTCTGCACTTGTAAGATTGTTATAACCTCTAATGTTTGTCTCGTTGTTTCCTGCAGGGTGTGGAGGCTGCTGTGCTGCGGCTGGAACCGAAGACTGCTTTAAATAAGCAAGTCCTGAAAGAAGGTAAAGATCTGACGATGCAGTAGGCATGGGTGGCTGTGCGTGTGAATGCTGTTTAGAAAGAGCTTAAAAATTAACTGGATGCACTGTGCTCGTCTGGTTTGTGTACTATTTGGAGTGTTGGTTCAAAGAAGCATGAAGCAAGGAGGGGAGCAACAGGTGCGCAAGGTTCAGGGCACTGGTACAGTAATAAACCACCAGTCAGGGTTCTTCTTTTAGAAATATCTCCCTGACTTGTGTCATTAGTGTTTTCTTGCGAGGTTATTTGACATCTTACTTTTATTTGTTTCATTTAACAATTGCGTGTCCTGATACAATCAAATAATTCTTCTCCCAAGCTGCCATGTCGTATCCACCTACATGGCAGCTTGGGAGAAGAAATATCCCTTTAATAAAAACTTTTGAAGAACTTTTTCTTTACTTTATAAAATCATATTACAACTACAGATAATACCTCATTTTCTTTTATTGCAAATGGCTTAAGCATTCTAATGTGACATGCACATGTAGATAATCATTCTACCTGCAAATATTTTAATAATGCGAAGTCAGAATGAGTATTTCCAGTGGTCGCAGATATATAAAAGCAAAATTCAATAATGTCAATAGGTCTCAACAGCAAAACGTATACGCATCAAACCTTTAATGATATTCAAGCACTATTATCACAGAAGTCTGATTTTATTTTGCATGCATGTGGTTGTTTTAGCATAAAAGTTTTGTTATAGCGTGTCCTCCGCTCTGGCCTGAACACCAGATGGGAGATCGGCCTTCAAACCTTTCAGATGCTTGTGTAATTAATGTTAATGTGGCAAAAATCAGGCTAATTATCGGCCACGACTTTCCAATGTGATTTTGATTGCATCAGTAAAATCCCTGCGGCAGCTTATGGGATTAACATGTCTTGGTGGTTAAAGCTCTTTTAAAACGCAATAGACCTGCACAGAGCACGTGTGTCAGAGTGTGTGAGAAATGTAGCTAAAGCAAACCTATAAACATGTTCCATTATTGTCCGTGGAGAAAAAAGAAATGCTCGTCGTTAATCAATGTGAGAGTGAATAATTGTACGTTAATGTCTATCTTCACGCCAATGACTCGGTATTGTCCATTTGGTTCCCTGTCCCAGTTCTATAGCTGCTGGTTTTACTCAAAGTGCTTCCTTTTATCTACTATTTAGTTTATTTCACTGGGCCTTTCACATGCTATTCATTCGGCGCGTGGATAAACACACAGTTTTAATAACTAGAGTGTGTCACTTTTGGAATGGAGAGGTCTCCTGTTTCCGAGAATGTATTTAAACCATCAGTATCAAGAAAAATACAACGCTCGGTTTGAAGTCCAAAACATGTTTTTTTTAAGGCTTAAAATGTAATCATCTGCTTGGAGTTCATTTAAATTTCATGAGGCCATGTTAAGGCACGAGGACACATGCATCTCTTCCTTTCTTGGTTTTCTCCTTTTTTGTAAATGAGTGTTCTTTTGCTTGGTCTGAGCAGTCGCGGTTGCTTTGTTTAATCCACTTTTTATGAAAGTGTTAGGAATAAACAAGTGGATTCATGAGTTGGAGCCACAGAGAGGTCTCGTGCAGATTTATGCTCTGAGTGAAAATAGGGGCTCTGTAATAGTTCCCTTGACTGCATTTATTGCTTACTTAAAAAAAAAAAGTAATTTCTTTATATCAGAATCAAGCTGAAAATTGCCATGAAAAGTATTAGGCTTGGTAAGCTTCTAATTCTGTGGCATTTACAGGCGGCTGTGTTTCCATGCATTTATAACAGTTTGATTCTTAAGAGCTCCTTTAATCGCTTATGCTTAGCTCCGAACATAATAAACAACCGGCTGTAGCGCAAGTGCCACATGGGGGAGATTTTTCCCTGCAAAGTTAAACGCTTCTGTCACTCGTCGACTTGTGGCTGTGTTTTTCATGCACTGCTAGTAGCGTAATCTACTCCGTGAGCTCCACTGCTGTGGTTAAAAACACTGACAGGCAGAATAGATGCATGCACTGTGAAAATGAAAAATTATCATCCCTACAAAGTTGTCATAACCGAAAGCATAGCAGAAATATGAAGCCATGGCATGCTTTTCCTTTTGATTGAGTCGCAGGATGTGTTAAAGCCTTGTAAACAGCCTCACCTCTGAGGCCGTCTGCTCATATCAGATGCTCTGCTCCCATTGCCCTGTCAGTTGTAGCACAATGCTCCCTGGCACAGGGCCTGCCTCTGTATTCTCTGCCTAAACACACTACACACCCCCAACACAGTGTCACACAATGGAGCAACATCACGTCCCTCGGCTTCTCAGACACTCTGATGTTTATTATCTCCAGTCAATTGTACACATAATGTTATCAGGGATGTGTCATCTCTCGCTACTTAAAATATCCTTTTGGAGGAGATGCGCGTTTGGCAAGTTTCAATCTATTTTTCTATCAGCATCAAACAGACATGTCTTCTTTTTCCGTATTGACAGATGTATAAACTGAGCTGTGCCTTGGACAGAGAACAGCTTTGATAATGTCAGCCTCCACCAGGCACCGGTGTGACACAGCCTTTGTGTGAGATTGACTGAGGCGGCTGCAGTAAGCATATTCCATCTGTAGATGAGTTGTCTTACTGCCAGATGAGAAGAAATAACAAGTGATAAAAGTGTCAAAGCTTCTATTTTCTCTGAATTTTCACTCAGGTTCAGTTCTGACCCCCAGCTTCAGACAATGTGAAATAGGGCTAACACAAAGTCTCAACGGAGAGAGTAACTTGACCACAAAGTCATATCGAACATATTTACAAATATATTGAATAAATGTCAGGGAGTAACTGGTAACAAACTTTTAGCTTTAAAAGTTGAAAAGAAGGAACTTGGGCCTTTGTAGGAGTCACTTCACGTCATGGTAAATAGATCTCTCTGGCAGTCCTGCTCTGTTTATTTTAGAAAACAAATCCCTTTTAGGGATAAAGCACCTGGTGGGGCTATTTAATGGAATGTTTTAGCCCCACGCAAATAAACAGCTTGAGTTTTTGGTGTGAGATTATAAAGGGGGCTGCGAGGAGTTGGAGGGATCTGAGTAAAGGCAAACATTAATATACAACTTTCTTAACACGCACAAGTTTGATAAGCTATTGCAACTATTAACAATGCAGATCATCATGTGAGTTAAACCACAATCTTTTAGTGGGACGGCTGCTGTATGTGCAAGATGTGATAACAAGTAAGGTGGACTCATTTCTAAAAGTTCTATTTATTTACAATTTGCGCACTTTCTTTAGCCTTGGCTCCCTGATTGTTTTTCATCACTAAGTCTCTGTGGAAGGCTTTAAAAAAAAAAAAAAAAAACTACCTCTGGGCCACTCTGAGCACTGAAAACAAGAATGACAAACACCATTAGCTGAAAAATTTCCATCTCGTTGCAACTATGTTATTGTTTACTTTACCATACACATCCTAATATGGTTACCTCCCTGTCAAAGCGGCCTGGGCTGGAGCTGAGGGGCCCGAGCAGGGAGACTATTTCAGCTGCCACTTAGACAATAAGAAACAAATGTCATAGTCTTTCAGCGCCTTACAGTACTTGGCCCTATGCAGCGTTGGCTAAGGTTCCGATGTGATATTTATCTACCTCACAATGTACCCCCTCCTTGCATTTATTGTGTCGTCTTTTCTTTCCCCCCGTCCGTCTTTCTTTATTTGTCTGCCTCTCCCATCGATCTCTGTCCGGGTGTTGGCTATGTGCGGGGTGACTGATGAGTTTGCCGTTTGCTGTGTTAAGTTATTTATCGAGGGGGCGGGCGGGCGGTGTTCTGGTGTGACTGGTGTGCCTCTTCTGGTTCAGGCCCGGGTCACAAGCGGCAGCCATGTATGGATTGTGAACGTTGCGGCGAAGTTTGGCCATATAGTGCTCGGATGAGGTCATCTTCCACAATAATCGCGAGAGCTCCGCTGAGATGTGTTTTAGAGGAACATTAACGGTTGTGGCTTTGAGACATAAAGCTTTACATCGCTGTCTACAGAGATGAAGTCATTTCCAATTGGAATTTTTCATGGAGAAAACTTTTAAATTAGAGCGACTGATATCTATTCTGCGGTGGCACAGACTTATACAGTGCAAATTATACGGCAAACCTTTAGATTACGATATGCACCTGAATCAGGATTTTGAACTGTTTCCCTTTATTTTACCATAGCACAGGGGCGCCATCTGCTGGTGTTTTGTGTAACTACATTTGACAGGTAGGACTAATGCAGTATTTCACAGTAATACTAATACGAATACTAATTTAATAATAGCCACTGTAATCCAACTATTGCCACAAATCGCTGAGGAGGTCAAGTGCTTACCGTAGGCCAGCAGTTAGATTGTCCAGTGCTGGAAACAGGGCCGTTTCAGATGCAGGGGTTGGCTTTTCCCCAGTTGGAGGAGGATGATGGCAGCCTCACTCCAATCCTAAAATCCTCACGTTTATGATATTTGCCCAGTATTATCTGTGCCGCTGGATGAATGGGAGGACAGAGCATGTGGAATGTAGAAGGTCAGTCTGGCTGATTTACACAATACAGAGGCACAGAATCCTTGGGAAAATACTTGGGCCAGGATCAAACACACGTCATGTGATATGCTCTTAACACTGACCTTTAGATTCATGCCTTTTACTTTTTCCCATCAAAACAGCATTGGAGGGACACGATAAGGGGGAGATGCGTTCTACAGCGGGGGTTGCTTGTTAAGAGATGTTTTGTCACGGAGAAGCTATTAGAGTTTTGAGTTTGAATGGAGAAGGTGTGACACATTTTTTGCATTGTAAATCTGATTGCATTTTTGAGCAACACATTTAGATTTTGAAAATACATGTATATGAAATGCTACCAAGTACCAAACAATAGCAAATTGTTCAAAGTTGAAACACACTGCTCTCTAAATTGGCTGCCTGTGTTTGATTGTGCTTTATGACAATATTGAAGATGCATCTGTACAATCTGTTTTCATTCCAATTAACCTACTTAAGTCCCCATAAACACAGCCTAGAACAAACTCTGACGTGCGTTTCTCTTGAGTGACTTTGAGTATTCTCTGTGCCGCAAGTCAAGTGTTGTTTGTTTGTTTTGCGTAAAGTCCTGTTAACTGTATTTACTTAGGCTCTTGAAAGTGAGTTTTTTTTCCACTTGGGCACAGTTATGTTTTGCTGTTAAACTAATGGCACTGACCTTTTGTCTCGTTCCATTCTCGATACAGGCTAAAGTCTCTTTGTTGATGTTAATGAACTTTTCCAGTTGCTTGTTTACTGACTCCAAGGTCAGTTTCTGAGAAGGCAGCGGGTGTTCATGTGGACATACAGTATTTACGGCATTATGCAAGTATGGTAAATACATACGGTTGCACTGGCCAATGCAGGCTGTATCATCACTGTGTGTGCACAGGACATGCTCTGCTTGATATACATTAGGCACACTTAGAAAATGTAATGTATCATTAACATAACATGACATTTGGATGTTTTCTTCCTGTAAAGTACCAAATGATAAATTGATAGGTATACAACATATTCCTAAATCAGTCACTATATGTACCTATAAGTTTGAACAAATGTAAGAAGCAGTGTATTATTATATTATATACATTTTAACAATATGTTGTTTAACTTCAATGAAGGTACTTGAGTCATCTTCTGTACTCAGTAGTTGAAGTCTTCGAACGTTCCGACTTTTGTCCGCTGACGAAGCCTTTTGGCTGAGAGGCGAATGTTCGAAGACTTCAACTACTGAGTACAGAAGATGACTCAAGTACCTTAATTGAAGATGGACAACTCCTGTACGACTAAGAACTTACACAGACAATATGTTGTTAAACCTTTATTGTGAATAACCTTCGTATCCTTGTGTAAGCTCTAAAAATATGCTCTCAACATACGCGGAGTGGAGAAAAAGCAGCCAGAGACAGCGAAATCAAATGTGGGACCAGTGGGGGTTTTAAAAATGAATTAATGGAATGTTTCTTGGGCTCATCTTGAGGTGAAGTGTAGTGTTGAAAAATAAAATTTATGTTGCCAGCTACTAGCCGTGAAGGTGCATTTGGACTGAGTATCCTTTAATTAGAAGTGAGATATTAGCATTTCATAGGGCTTTATGCTGGTGAGGGGATCGGCCAGCCACCGCACCTTCATTAGCCGCTTCTGTGTGTAATGAGTGCCCTCATTAGCTGATGGAGTGGATTTGCCCTGACTCTTTCTTGAAACGCACATCTTTTACATACTTGCACAGAATAAGGTTTGTAAATGGATTTCTTAATGAATAAAATAAGATGCCTCTTCTCTAACATGTGGCAGCTACAGTTGATAAAGCATGGGGTACAGTGTGTAAAAAAAGTCCAAGTTATTTTAGGGGGAACATCTGTAGCTCTGCTGCCAACGATATATTTTTTCTAGTGCTCTTGCTGCTGGTGCCATGTGGTAGTGGATTTAAAAGTCTGAGCTTTGCAGAGGAGCTGAGTACTAATCATATTCTGAAGTTTGCACACTGAACAGCCGACAGACCAGTCAGAGGCAGAGCGCCGTGTATTTCATGTGATATAGAAGTCTTCCTAAGCCTTTGGCTGCCATTCCATTCTCAGAAACAGGCGTGAAGTGATTAGTATTTTATTGATGAGCTCCTCAAGTGGCAAGTGTGAGAAATTGGATCTTTGATCTCCTGGAGTTTAGGAAACCTCATCTGAGTGTGTGGAGCTGCAGGTACCACACTCTCCTCTCCAGCTTTAGGCCAGCACACAGTCCATACAGCAGACGCTCACACTCTGAGCCAGCTGTCACTGAGGACAGATCTCCCTTCTCTGCCCCAAAACACATATTTGTTTTGTATGTTTTTACTGAAAGTCTACATGATGATTACAGATGTTCATTAACAGAACTGGGTATTTGTTTTAAACTTTAACCAATCACTTTGATATGCTAATTACAGAGTAATTTAATTTGAGCCTAGTAATAATGATGCTGTTATTACGGACATAAATGATGCAGTTAAGCTGAGAGTAATCTCATTTGCATACTGTACATGCCAGTAAATTAAGCCTTTCCTGCCTGGCTTCAGCTTTAATTTTCCACTTCTTTTCACCGAGCATCCCTCATCCCTGTGCCTAATAGCAGGTCGGCTTGTTTGATGTGGAGAGCGGCTTCCTCTCACTAAATCTAGTCACAATATGTAACACATAAAGGCTCTCATTAGAACTCTAAGTGCTCTTTTAAGAAGTTGGTATTAATAAGCCAGCATGCTTTGTAGTGATGCACAAAACAGGTCTATCCCTCGCTATAATAACGCAGCTCCTCTTAATCTACATGGGAAATAAAAAATAATGACGATGTTGCTGCCAATAGTTAAAGAGAGTCTCATCAGATTGTATACAGCTATGTGTTGATCAGACATATCTTCAAAGAGCTGATTGTATTTGGATATCCCTCCTTTGAAAAAAAGATGAAGGGCATTAAGATGTGTTTTTAACAAAGATTTCCTCCCGTCAGACAAGAAGGTAATTGAAAAATATTGCCCCATTGTATGTTTAGAGCAAATAATTTAGCTGCTCTTCTTTGTACAGATGTGTTTTGAAGTCTTCATAAAAGAGACGGTGGGACACGGGCAGCCTTGATAAAAGCTCCTGTGTGTTCATTAGCAGCACCTCGTGGCGTCCGATTGTGTGATGTTTGCTGGGAGAAGGTAAACATGTTTGTCATACTGGCTGTATTTATGCTGATCAAACACCTGAGAGGCCTGCGGTGAATCTTAAGGACTTTGGCTCCACAGCTCACTGCGGCCAGCCACGCTCTTCACATCTCACAGGATCGCTGTCTGAACTTCTCTTCCTTTAAAGTTGTTGCCCGTCGTGGATTTAAAGCACCACTTTTTACCAACAAAAAAAGATTACCATTATTTTAGATTTTTATTTTTCCACAAGGGCAACACAAGAGTTGATAATCCTCACGGCACCTTTATGTATTTGGACAGACGAAGCAAAAGCCCTCGGAGGGAAGCCATGGTGTTCCCTTTAGTCAGTGTAGTGTCAAGAATGGTAACCTCTTTCAAATAATTATTCATAACAAACAAAAAAATCTCTTTAGGCACTAGGATAACACAGAATGATTACAAAAAGACAAAACTTCAGTAAACAGACATTGGTAACACTTTAGATTACAGCCCGCAAGTTCCATGTGTAGGTGCAGGAAACAAGAAAGTAATTACACATGTAAGTACAGGTAATTACACATTAAGTGCAAGGTTTAACAACGGTTTACAAAGAGTCATAATGGTTTACAATATGTAGGTGTATGTGTGACAAAGGGGTACAAGGTTAGGGCTGGTACCGTCACATTTTCTTCCATACCGGTACTTTAACGATACTTGGTTTTTGATACCTAAACAATACTAAAATATTTGTCATATAGAACCATAAAACTGATTCATATTGTTCATTTATTCTTTTACCTTCCATTGAATTTATTTTACATTGTGTCTTGTATCACTTATGTGATATGTGGATGTGAAACAACCAAGAAACTTCCTTAAACTACAAAAGTGAGGAAAAAAGCACTTTTCACATTTTTCTTGTTTCCCCCCCATATTTTTAAACGGTTTTCCCAAATGTTCCCCCCATTTTCTCCTAAATGTTTGATGACTAACTGAATCAAAACTATTTTTTTTTTCGGTACCTGCTTTCAATGCTTTTATTTTCTTCTATACCAGTACTACCTAAACCATTGTTTTCAACGGTGCCCAGCCCTATACAAGGTGTAATAAAGATGTAATAACGGTGTACACAGCGTCTCCCTTTAGATTACAGCCCGCGCTCATGTGTAGTTAGTTACACATTAGGTACGGTGTATTTGCGCTTTAGTTATTCGGTCATTTCCCCCAATTTATGAAACTATATGACACCCAAAACACATGCAACTACATGTATACCTTTATTGTACGTTATACACCTTTATTACACGTCGTATACAGTTATTTGGACACCTTTATTGCTGGGTTGCAGGTTCTAGAATGTGATGATGTCACCGGACCCAGCGGGGGGCAGGACCCAGTTTTTCCTATTAACAACATTACACTTTCACAAGTCGTAGCTCAAAAGAAAATGTGTGAATTACAAAAATGATCATTAGTATCAGTCACTGGGTCCATGATCTCTCTGTACAAGACCACAAATTTCCTCAAAAACAAAATCATTTTTCCTCCATATAATAGTATTGGCCTTTAGAATGCTGTGATGCCACCTGCAGTTAAGCCTTGCACTTTAGTGTGTATTTACCTGTACTAACATGTGTAATTACTTTCTTGTTCCCTGTACCTACACATGGAACTTGCGGGCTGTAACCTAAAGTGTTACCCAAACATTTTTCAGAAGACATTGAAAAAGTCACAAATTCTTACAGCATTTAATGTATCTCCCTGTAAATGTAATCGATCCATGGGGGACTCTCTGACGATATCTCCTCACGGCCGAACATACCTCAACACTCGCAATTGTCCTAGCCCAGCTTCGCTGCATACTTTCTCCACCACTTGGTACAATTGTCCTTTCAATAAAAATGCTCCTCCTCTCTTGCGCCATGAAGATCTCCTTTCCCGTCAACCAATTTTCATTAATTTCTTGGTCTCTAATTGTCTACATAAATTGCGGGCCGTTGCGGGTGAGAAATGTTGCCGTGTCACCCGGTGTAATCATCACCCTTATTTACCAATTCATTAAGATTCATTGATGCGGGATCGGTGAGAGGAAATGACGGCATAAATCAGGCGTCCACCGTAATGACCCTAATCAGTTGGGAATTGCACAAAATGTCACGATGAACTATGTCCTTGTATTAGTGCCACTGTACATCGTCATTGTGCTGCTTTATGGGCGCGGCGTATTCTTCTGACACGGGCTGTATTTAACAAAAGAAAGACGCTGCTAAAAGGCACAAATTCATGGAAGGTCTTTTTGGTGTTTAGCCTCTCGCCCTTTGTCTCCACTTTAACTGCTTAATGGAAGGCACAAACTCTCCTCCGCTTTAACCCTTCTCTGGGATCCCGGGGCTTTTAAAATAATGACATGCTTGGCGGGCTTAAATGACCCCACTATAGCGTCACACAAGAATTGCTCAACAGAAACAGTTGCGCTTCAGATGCCTACATGCGCTTTAGTGGAAATAATTGCCACGTTGAGTAGATCAGGGAAAACAAGTGCAATCGCCACGGCGGTATTTTCAAGTAAAGGTTAATGAAGAGACGTCTCTCCGGGCCGATATAGGACACTACATGAATGGAGGTCAGTGGAAGGACAGTTGTATTTGATAATAACTGTACTCCCAACGTAAAAGATGGATTTAGACATGTGGGTTGTTTTTTTTCTTTTTTACCTAAATCCATATAATTGGACACATTTATTCTGTTATGGGCAAAGCCATAAAGGCACAGACCATTATGAATAGATCTACCAGATTTGATGACTTACTCAACTGTAATTACTGGCCCGCGTTGGTTAAAGAACTGCAGCCTACCGCAGAAGTCGTACTGATTTAACAGAACCGAAAAGCAGGGCCAAAAATCTTCCCCGGTTAGTCATTCCACTCTGAATGAGAGCGCTCCTTAGAGATGACATACCCCCATACGACAGCTGCTCTAATAAAACTGCTCTTCTCTTTGCATAGGCGGACAGTATTAATTAGACAAGTTCGCTGAGGCCAACCGTAGTTTTCCCAGGAAAACGCATCTGACACAATTTCCCTTCACTTGAGCCTGTATACTCATGGGACTGTTATATGAGTACCAGCCCCAATGATTAGAAATAAAAGTGCAATCAGGAATGACAGACTCTTTAGGTGGTGATGGATTCTGTCAAATTTAACTAATGGACTGATTTGGATTGAGCTGTTTTGGAAAAGTTTGTAACGGGTATGGCTGCACTATTGTGTGGTGCAGTATCCATGTCGCAAGAAGCCACAAGATAATGCATAATTCTATCTGACATATCTTGAAAAAAATAAAATAAACACATTTTAGTCATGATTTTTCTAATTGAGTTCATTTTAACTCATTCCTGATTGATCTCTTTTCAAATGCTGTTTTGTCAACATTTGATAAAAAAAATATATATACACTGGTCAGCTCCGCCACCTCCTCCTTCCTCTTCTGGGAAGAGCTTAGCATTTAATCTGTTTTATTCTCTAGTGAATGTCCATTAGCCAGAAAAATAAAAGGCATGTGTGGCTTAGCTGTGAGTCTCGCCCGGATACCTCATTGTTTGTCCCTTTTTTGTTTCCTGTAGCTCCTCTTGTGACGCCTCCACTGTGCTGCAGCTGTGGGGGCTCTTTGTGCCTCTTCAGTGTTTCAGAAGAAGAAATGTGTGGGTCTAAAATGGGTTTAGCTGATAAGCTAGCTGTTTACTTTTAAACATGTGCTTTCTTCAGGACCATTATGGACTCTATGCACTAAAAAAAATCCACCAATCCCCACAAAAACACAGCAAAGACGTACAAAAGTATCCGGTAAAACAAGGTGGAACACAGAAACCACAAAAGCAGTTTGTAGAAAAAAGCAAAAAATGCAGCTGTACCGAGAGAGAGGGAGTTTTCTATTTGTTTACACGTCGCCATGACTGTCCCAATGTGAGTGTTCTGTGTTAAAATGGTTTAGTATAAATATTGCAATATTCAAGACTATATATGACCCGCCGTGGATTCCAAAGACACAAATATTGCAATATTTCGAATATTCGAAATATTGCAACATTTGTTTGTATTGTGCAGCCTAATAATGTGCCTATTAGGAGACTGGATATAGCAATCTCTTTTTGGGCCCGAACATACAGTATTAGCAGTTTTTTATTAGAGTTTTTAATGTGTCTTGACTCTACTTAACACGCATCTTAACCCTACTCTACACCACTTGTGCAACTTGAGCCAAGCAGAGTAGAGCAGATAACGTGCATCAAGCAGGGCTGTACACTTGCTCGTGGAAATGGCCAACATTTCCCTTCTCATTGCAAGTAGGGCTGGGCAATATGATGAGAAAATTGCATAAAATAAAATCGAATTGTGATCAGATCCCAGATTTGTAGAGATAGCCATATCGTGATTCACATTGTTTTTGTCTGAATGCCGCTCATGTTTCTTCTCCCACTCCTCCTGTTGGTCAGCCTTATCTGTAAGTCACAGGTAAATGTAACCAATATTAGTGAAGTGAGAACTTTCAGAAGCAGCTGGTGGATTTTGGTAACTCTTTAACGCAATAAATTAATTGATTGTTTTATCCAGACAGGTGCTAAATAGCGAGTGCAAGCTGAAAAATATAATATGCTATTTTGTGGGCAGTGTATAAACGCATTGGTATAAAATCAAAACAATGATTTAGGCTCTTATATAGACCTTTTGGGGGGCATACCGTCCACACCTTTAGGATTAGTGCGCCAAATGCTTAATATTTTCCTTGTTAAAAAAATAAATTTAAAAAAAGGTGCATTATGGTTCTTCATTGAAATACATGCATCATTTCTGTTGCCTAAATGTCGTAGTGCTATGTAGTAAAACAATACGCTTGTCTCCACATCCCACTGGGCGCTGATAGATTTAAACTATGTTTTGGGGGGCTCTGTGTGTTTGACAGCTCTAATTGGTAAGATGAGCTTGAGGGAAATACAGAGCCATTTTCTGGTGGGTCTGTGGTCAGGAGCCGAGGCCCACGTCCCCCCTCTGTTAATGGGCATGAGCCACATGTGAGCGGGATTATCAAAGTCAAATGAAGGACAGGCGCTGAGAAAATGTGTGAGCTGCGAGCCGCTCCCAAAACAGGCCCCACATCCCAGAATTACTATTCCATCCATGTACAAGCACATTTCAACTCATTAGACTTCTCTATTTACTCAGTCTCAATCGGCCCGACTTGTACTAAAAATATCGTGGCCTGCCTTACTTTGGCACATTCCGTCATTGTCTGTGCACAGCGAGCCGTTGCTCCATGGTGTTGCGCACATAGCTCCACGCAAGAAAGGCAAGCAGCTTTGTGTATTTTCTGAAATCATGGTTTGACTCTGCCTTCTACAACTGTTCCTGATTCTAATTCACCTGAGCTTGTAGCGGATAATATAATCACCTCACCCAGGATCCCATGTTGAGGTTTCCCTCTGCTTATGCTGTTGGAATACACTCACACAGTGTTAATTTCATGCTTGAGAATCCCATCATTGTCATTCCAAGGTGTCATAAATTTGTGTTTGACACCTTTTCTCAAGTTTAATACCAGCCAGCATGGGGTAAGCAGACATTTTGCTACGAACCGAAAGAAAAAGTTGTTTGTTGTGTGAACATCAATATACTGTATGAGAGCCTTTTTCTCAAAGATGTTTGTTTGTGCAATTATGAAGCTGAATTAATTAATAAACAAAAATAATAAATGGAGTTCAACTTGACCTTTTTAAATCTGAAACAGTTCCAAAGACAACTTAGCATGTTCGCGTTCCCCCAGGGGTCCCTATACCTGTGGTTGAGAAACAATACAGTCATGCTAAACAAACAAGAATTAGAAATCACCAAATCAGACATAAATAAAAAAAAGCCTGATTTAAAAAAAAATCATTGCCAAGTTTCCTAATCACTTAATTTGACAAGACAGTAATGATCCAGATGAGTTTTAAAATGTGCTAAGAAAGTCATTGTGGTGTTGCACAGATTGATGATCCATTTCACCACTGTTTGTTCTCTTCTATCAGACTTCATTGTTTCCCCTTGTTTTGAACGCCAGCACCTTGGAGCCTGTTGTTGTTTCCACAATGCCAGTTACTGAATAATTGAACTGAGTAAATGTTTAACATGTTTTTACAAGTTGCATGCTGTGGCCCTTGTGAGGACCTACTATTTGTTGGGAAAAATGCTGGGTCTCGCTTGACTAAAATGCGTTTCCATAGGAGCTTGTTTCCTCGTCCGTATTCACAACCGCGAGCAGCTGCAAACCACCGCCTTGATGTCAAACGTCAGAAGAATGGCTTTTTGTTTATGCTCGTTTGTTTATCCTAGTCGCATTTGCATCGACCTCGAGTCACTAAAGTCAGGCCCATCCCCTGCACTTGTTTACACTGCGCCTGCCCCGGGTGTCACCTAGGAAATGGGTTCATTATACCACCTGGTTAATATGAAATAGCTGCTTCTGTTTACCGTGACTATGGCAACAATCACTCATTAAACAAATAGATGCTTTTGTTTGCAGATGTGCGTGGTCTGCTTAGTCTTGACAAGTGGAGGGAAGTCTTGGTTTGCATATTATCACCATATCAGGGCAGGATTAACAGAGGTTAACTTCTAAAATGGTATGTGTGGTAAGTGCATGTTGGCACACAGGATTGCATGGTTCTTTTTATCTTGTGTTTTCCTGTTGCAGATGACGGGTAGAGAGTGTTATTTCCATATGGGTAAACCAGTAACTTTTTGTCAGTTATAAAACACACAGGTTGATTGACACAGGTTTTAAAATAATGATGGCACAATGCACTCTACAGAACTTTTGGATAGTGGCAACAAGGCTTGTAAATATTACACAAAGCTGTAGGTCATTGATAAAAAACATGGATCTCATGCATGTAAACACGCCACTCCGGATTTTAGCCACAGGTTAATTTGCATCCAGTGTCCCACACTCTCATTCGCAAACACACTCTCATTCACTTGGCCTATTGCTCATGTTTTTAGTACCCGGAGAAAACCTATGCAGGCAGGAGGGAATCGAACACGGGACCCTCTAGCTGTGCAGCACGAGCACTAACCGTTGTGCTACCGTGCCGACGTATTTTAGTCACGTGGCTGTCCCCCAGAGTTCCTCTGGCTGTTGGAGAAAGGTGGAAGCTGAACTCCTCCAGAACAGGGCGCCGTCCATATACAACCAAATATTTATTGTTCTAATGTGGGGCAATTTGAGCAAGAATTGTTTGACAGTCTCTGAGTAACATGACTTGCTTCACTCATCATGATCCTTCAGATCATTTTATGCATTTAAATGTATAGAATATAAAAATGGCAAATCACACATGAAATCCCGAACGCAATATTTGTCGCAATTATGGCTGCACATGAAGTTGTCACAGTTGGATTTGTAACTGTCAATGATGTTTTTGAATAGAAGTCCGTAGGAGCCAAGTTTCCTTCCATCAGCGAGTCCCACAGTGCACTGTTTCGGTCTCTGTTAGCGGCTGTGTTGATTTTATTTTTGAATACAGAGGAGGGTGTGGGACCACTGTTGTTGGGATGCATTCCATTTTGTGTGTCTGTTGTCAGGCTAGCGTTCCAAGAGGCAGGTTCCCAGAGTACTTTATCAGTGATGAGAGCTGCGATAATGGATTATTTACCATACAGCTTGTGTTTGTCTTTGGACTTTTCCCTAGAAGCAGCCGCCAAAATACAGCAAAACATAACAGCCTTCAAAACCTTGAGAAGAATTGTGTTGTACCTTTGCTGCGCATTGATGTGTTGTCTAGTGTGGCAACCAACCCAAACCCAAGTGAACCTCTGTCTATTGTCTCCCCATTTGTGTGTCTTTATCTCACACCCAAGAAATGTTGTGCTTTTGTTGCGCTTGTGTAAACAGGGCTGTGTGAGAACTTGGCAAATGGAAGCAGGTGGCCTCCGAGGTTCTACTGTCATGAGCATTAAAGAAAAACACAACAAGTGGAGAGGTCAGGGCACAGCTGCGCGGGCCGTCCCAGCTCCAGTCCTCTGCAGACCTGTGTAGGGGACAGGCATTGGGTTTCCAGTGAGCGGCAGGCCACAGGCTCTGCTTAACCTTCACCCTGTCTGATCAGGCGGGAGCCTCATGACGCTTGTTTGTACTGTACTCCCATATTCCAGATAGGGAAAACACAACACACTGTAAACAAATAGGATCTCTGACCTTTTTTTTTATTATTATCCACTGTTTGCTCCAAACACTTGTTTTGCAAAGCCAGCAGTTCCCTGGCTCCCAAAAAACAGGCAGGCATCTAATAATCAACAACAGCACAGCTCTGCTTGGTTGAACTGAAGCTTGTTTTGATGTCCTGAACTTTCATTTATGTGGATTCCTTCGTTTCTCTGCTATGAAAAACTGACATAAATAACACAACGATTCTCATGGCTTTCCTTTGTGTTTATTTTGCGAGGCTGCAAAGGCGCTGGTTCTAAAGTAAATACAGTCAAACAAAACTATTTTTCCCTTTTCTTCCTTATCAGGTAACCTGTCATATGAGGCACCTATTAAAGGTCTTCACTGATTCACACAGTGCTCTATGAGAGGCTTTTATTGTGCTGCTCATTATAAAAGAAGATAAATAACATGCGTAAATAATTGTATTATATGAATTATTATATGAATCAATTTATTTCTTTTTATTTTGTTTCGGTGCCTAATAGAGAGTGGTAACAGTCAGTGAAGTGTGTATCAGGAGCTGCATCTAAATAAACAGTTGCATAAACAGTTGCATGGCTCAGTCATGTGTCCGCTGCTGCTGATGTCGTCTCCGCCTCAGTGCCTCCCAGATTAACATTGTTATCAGCGGCGCCCTCTAATAAGGCTCTTTCCTATCTACTTGATATTTATGATGGATAATGCCCATTTTCCATGTTCTATATTCCTCCAATTTTTTCTCTCATGATATTGCTGCTTTGAATTATTCTGTTGCGAAATTAATGAGAAAGTAGATTTATGACGTTCATTTGTTTGTCAATTTGAAAATTAATTGGGTGTTAATTTTAGCCATCCCCTCATCAGTGCCGGTCCTAAGCGTGCATGCATTACTTTGCATATATTGGACCCTTTTTGCTCCTTTATTGTGGGTCACTAGTTTTGCATACATTAAAATAGCCCTGCAGCTCATTCTCTTGATTACTTTTGGAGATGCTATGCATTCAGGAAATTTACGCCCTTCCGATATAATCATGAAGATTTTGCATGGGATGGCTGTGCATGTATAATAGCCATTACTCTCAGTGCTTTTATGCCACATTGGAAAAAAGGCAGAGGAAAAAGGCCTTTTATTTGAAGAATAAGTGAGGTGGATAACATCAGTGCATGGTTTATTCCAAATGGCTTTTAATTTAGCGTGGTTCTAATTAGGATTCAGTATGAACAGAGGCCTCTAGATGGAGCTTTAGCTGGCCAGATCCCTCAGCTTTGCTTACTTGGGTCTTGTTTATAGAATCCCATTATGGAGGGAGGCTGTGCCAGACTGCAGGGGTGAGCTGGGTCAACATGTGTCTGGAGGGAGGGGGAGGCTCTAACACTAGCCCAGGGAGCTGCTGCAGGACCGGCCCATTCTGCTCAGACAGGCCCCTGAGTGTGGGGGCGTTATGACACACCACTGAACCCTCAGATGACTCACTCTACACCAGAGGAGATACAAACCATTTGGGTTATTGTAGTATGACTACTGAGGGCTACCATATAAGTCCTGCTTAGTAGTTGGTTATCGGGTACGAGGATGTACTTCTGTAAAGTATCCGAACTGCGCTGATACCAAGCGAAATATATGATCATAGCCATCTAGTTCAAGCTTTAATCTCTCACTGATGTCCAATATTCACCCTACCTCTGACCAATAGTCGCAGGAAGGTATTAAAGGGTACTCTTCTATGGCAGCTCATGTTTACCATCATTGTGAAATTACCAATTCAATAACGAACAGAAGAACACACACAAAAACAAGATAGACTTTTTGAATGCCATGCAATTTATTTTACTGTTTCATAATCCCAATTAGAACCACAGAAATTGTTTGTCTTCTTTCTAGATCTGCTTACAGGTTTTAAGAGCAGACGGGAAAAATACCGTCAGACCTTGTTTGTCATATAGTACAAACACAAGAGCTTTAAAAATGTAAAAATGTGTGCACTTTTACACTGAAAGAATTTTACGCATTAAACTTCTTGTAATAACATAACCAATCACAGTAATAAATCCTTTCATATCAAAGTCAAGCTGATCTAAGTATTGCCATAAAAAAATTAAATAACACCACATTGCCATTTTGAATCACTGAATCGCTGTTCCATATCATAACACTACATATACTGCGTTGTTGATGTGCTACTCCCCCCCCACCCCTTTTAACTAAAGCTATATCCTATCTCACCTACGCTCTGTAAATATCCTTAAGTGACAAGTTGTCAACCCCAATTTCCTATCTGTCACTGTGAGTGTGTGTCCCTGTAGTGTCTGCATCTTGTTTAGACCTGGTCTCTGGAGACGCTGTGCCTATGTGTTTGAGCACTATTAGCTGGTGCTGGCCTTCCCATTACAAGGCTAAAATGCTGGCCCATAAATCTGCATTTAGTTCCATTTTCACCTTCTTTCATGATGAGGCCCTGTGTTTTAAAGGCATTTATTCTGCTTCATATAAATAATTAATCAGCCAAGTTAATTTGCTTCTGGCCCACTTGGTCAGCTTCATTAACCACGCTGGAATTGGGAGGCTAGACGGCATGCACTGAAGAGGCTGGCATCACAGGCACAATAGCTGTAAATCAATTGTCTGATTGAGCAATAGAGATGCAGATATGCTACTGTGTCACCCGCCCGCTTTGGAGGTGTTTTCTCTGGTCTTTCCTTTTATGTATTTATGTATTTTTTTAATGGCAATTGGCAACCCTAGTACACTTTATTTTATGCTACCTTGATACATTGTACCTAACAAAATTTTGTACAATGTAATCTGCTTTGTAACTATCTGTAATAACTTGTATCTATGTATTACATACACAATGGAATAATGTGTATTAGTACTTTGCAGGCACATAATGTAATAAGATTAAGGTTAGGGTTTGAGTTTGGGTCTTATGTCTTATTACATTATGTACCTGCAAAGTACTAATACACATTATTCCATTGTGTATTTTACCCTTGGTACAAGTTATTACACACTGTTACAAAGCGCATTACATTATACTCAATTTGGCAAATACAATGTATCAAGGGTAGTGTAAAATAAAGTGTTACCCAATCGTTACGCCAACATTGTCTTTCAATGACCCGCACAGTTGATAAACTGCTTTCCACACTAATAAGATGTTGTATATCTAGCAAAACATGTTTTCTTTGTTTACAGTAAATATTATTGCCGACTAACACATTTAAACTGTTTACCCAGTGCGAAGGTTACGACATTTAAGGTATTTTTCCAGACCATCTGCTACTCAAAGTCCAAATTAATAACCGACGCTTTAACTTTCAACTCAGTGCGTTCAATAGGGCTCTACGGTGTTACGTCACAAATGAAGCGGAGGTGAATACAACGCTCTGGCTTCATTGAAAACAATGGGAGATTGCTGATATTTGGTGAATAATTGTCGGATTGTGATGAAATGTGATTTGAATACCATGATAACCAGCCTATTGAGGTAAAAGTTTGATATAAACAGAAATTAGACTTAATTGGTCTCGATTAATGTTTGTACAAACTGCCAAGAGGTCGCCTAGTACACGTCGCAAATCCATCATAACTTTGTGTAGAATTTCACGCATTTATGTTTCGCCTAACGGGAAATAATCATGATCTAAGTTAAACGTAATGCTGACAAGAAAATGTTTTAGAAGCTTTTAGGTAAAGTTCTGTCTAGTTTATTCAGCTTTAGATTTAGCTAAAGCAGTTTGGCCAACACATGTCATGACATTAAACATTTGAGTAACAATTTATTTTATGTTTAAAGCAACGTAAATGGTAGAATTTAGAGCCTGATGTGTCCGGCACAGTTACGTTAAACTTTAAAACATAATCCACACAATGTGTTCAGATCTGCAGATGTCGATTCTAATCATAAAACTTACTCAGTTTACAAGATTGAAGCTGTAGTTCCGACAACATGGAACATCCAACCGCACAACAGCTTTTAGGCCGGATTTACTGAGAAAAACTACATTTATCGAACACAATCTGTCACTCACAGGCAAAAACGCTGTTTAATACCGCCATTGTTTTCACCTCCACATCTGTGGCGCACTGAAAGTACCCGGATGGTAGAAGAGCCCTATAGAAAATAAAACACAGAAATAAAAAATAGTCCAACATTAAATGGTACGTTTCTAAATGTTGCTAAAGGTCCTCATAGTCATTTTTAAAGGCTGTAATTCTCTCTGTTTACACAAAGCAAAAATAGCAACGCAGCAAATATCCGCTGCCAGAACTTGTATAATTTATTTTGGAGGATGTACAACTTTACAAAATATATAATATGTATAACTGAAAGCCCTTATTTATATTGAGACCTGTGTTTTGGTGTTAATTGAGCATCCCTGAAGGATTTTCCTGTTTTCGCCTGGATGTTTCTCATGGAGATCCTTTGGCAGGCCTCACACAGTCGCCCTGTTTTCCATTTAAAAAACATTCTGCCGTGGTTCTTCTGGGAGCCTGCGAGTAAATACATCCATTTCCATAGAAAGTGTTTTGTTTTGGAGGTCCACTGTTTTCCTGGGCTTCTCTGTACTCACTCGGCCCAGGTTGGGTTCCTCTCCTAGTGCGTGCCATACCCCCACCCATTCCACATATTTCTCCCATAATGAACAACACAAACAAAAGTGAGTGCTATTTGTCAAACAGCCACGCTGTAAAAATCTAAAGCAAAAGAAGCAGTTGATTAGCCTGTGGAGAGGAGGCCCGCTGCAGCATAGATATTTGCCTCATTGGACTCAAGCAAACAAACACAAACCAGAGACCAAACCTGCAATAAACGTGAAATTGTGTGGGAAGTGTATGACATATGTTTATAGTTTGGCCCACAGTTGAAATGCGACCTCATAGTTGTGTGTTTTAACAGCTGCTTCACCGTTCTTCTTCTTGTCTGTGTTTTTTCTCTCTCCCAGGCTTTTAAGTCATGATGCAAGAATCTAGGACGGAGGCGACGAGCAATGGACAGGCCAGTCAGAATGGAGCCGTGAGTTCAGAAGGCGGATCCAGAGAAGGGCACCCTGACAGCGCACCGCAGCTAGTGGAGGTGACTTCAGCCGACCTCGTGCATCTCCAGCACCACCAGGTAGGCCCTTCACACCTGTCTGCAGTTCATTAAAGCACTTCAACTTCACGCTCAGGCACTTTCAGAGTACCGCTTAATATTTCATTACAAGTCCGGTACACCGGGTACATAAACACATTATCATTATTATTATTTATGTATATTTGGGCACTATGTTAATATTTAAACACGGGGAAGTGCTCTCTCTATGATTGTCTTTAGTTGTGGATGTGTTTATTGTAGCATGCAGCATCTGCATTCCTGTAAAATATTCATCATTCTGTTCGGACGTGTGTTAAAAGTGTAGGTGTCACAGGATGTTGTGGACAGCGAGAAAAGCAGAACGACCAATAGGATGAGGGCATCCTCCCTGACCTGTTGTAAACACAGCTCACACTCATGCTAATGTGGCACTCAGCCATGTTAGCTAGTGTGGGGCGGAGATGCGCAGGAGCTTTATTACTGAAGACGCCCTAAACAGTTTGAACATCTTGGACTTGAAGCAAACAGACAAGCTTTTCCTGTGAGTGTCAGCATTATGTGTGGCACACAACAACGTGTTTAAGGAAACAACATTGAAAAGATCAGTGTGTCTTGTGCTATCTAGGCCAATCCGACAGGATGGCTGGGCTTGATGTCACGAGCTGTTTGGTGATGATGCACAGGCTCCTTGCTGCTGTCTGTTGTCACAGCACATCCATCAGCCACAGCCACGCTCAGCCACACTGCTGCTCCCTAAAACAGGGGATTTTGGCATTTAAGCGCATATTTAATGTTTTGAGGTCTACATAAATATGTTGTTGGTAACATACTGTGTTTCTGTATAAAGTGGGCTGTGTTGCAAACTCCATCAGTTAGTCTCCGGCAGTAACACCCTGCTCCACCGTACAGCCTTTAGGCCGTGCCAAAATCCTCTCTTCATCCCACAACTCAGTTCAAAAACTCCACCACCGGACTCTCTTTTCCAGCTCAAGAGAAGCATGTCGTCAGTGAGAAAATCACAGCCATACTGAATTCATTACAGCAGTAGTCACACAAAACCATGGATAAAATTTCAATAACTGCAGGCCACAGTTGAGTAAACAGTTGCACTGAAACTTAATTCCTGTTGACTTTCCCTTCATTCCTGGCCAGGGGCACATTCGGATTCGCTCTGCAAAGACAACAGCGTTACAACTTTGATGAATGTGAGTCGGGTGGAGGGCGTGTGGAGATGTACACTCGACAATAATAAGGGTGACAGAAATCGAGCCTTTTTGCCACAGTGAAGACATTTATCCAGGCGTGGACCCTTCTTACTTCTGGTGTGTTCTCCTTGGCTTCAGGTCTACAATAAAGTTACACCTCACTTATGTTCATCTATAACTTAAGCTAATGCACGTGAATGGATAGATCATATGGTTGTCTCAAGTACACTAAAGATGAAATGTCTTTGTGTGATGTTACTAAGGTGGTTAATAGTTGACATATTACATTTGGCAGAGAGGTGAACACATTTGCTTCTCATCAAGGGGTTGTGGGTTAGATCTGCTTTTGCCTTTTATCCTGACTGTGCCCTGTCTATTAGTTGGTGGGGAACATCCAGGCCAAGTAAAAGAATGAAAGGATTTGAGAAACGCTAGAGCGTGAACCTAATTTTTGTATTTCAAACCACGCTTTCCACTCAGTATATTTTGTTCAATTTCTTTGTTTTGAACTTGGCATTGACTCGGAGTCTGGGACACATAAATTGTTGCATTTGATGAATGGCAAATGGTGCGTCTCACTCTCCGACGTTGGCTTCTGATTGGCTGCTTACCCCTGTGGTCTTTTTATTCTCCCATTAGACTAAACCAGGATTTTCACTCATGCATCATGAATCATGTTAATTGTCCCGGGGGTATTACAATCTTCACTCAATTACTCAATAACTTTTTACTTTTGTGGCATTCCACGCTCCCTCTTTTCAAGTTTTATTTGCGGCATGCACTAACACAAGCTTAACTGACGCGTTGATGTTTTTCCACTGCATTCTTTGTTCTCCTCTATACATCTGAGCTGCGCCTTCAGGTGATGCAAAAATCAATTGATAAATGCCCAAGGGAGGGCCCTGAGTGAGTGCAAACAACAAACCTGACACTGACATATCATTTATTCTTATTAGGGAACATAAGTATGAAAGACAGTGCTCATTAATAAAGATGGGGGGATGAAATAATTGTAATGTGTTTGATCATCTTGATTCTGACAGGGGAATTCATCTTGTGGGCCGGTTAGATTTGAGGGAAGTGGACCATAAGCTCGATTTAGGCATCTCTATTAGTAAGACACGAAAGAGGAGTAAAAAACCGGCCCATTTAAACAACATTGCGCCGGTTGTGAGTGAGGTGATCGGACAAAAAAAGGAAACACTTTATTTTTTTTATTTTTTTAACCAAAGTCAAGTGTATTTTACCATTTTTCCGCTGAAGTTCTACACCTTCACGTTTTCAGTTTTGTTAGAAATGTACCCCTCTTGATGTCACTTCTGAATTTGGTGTAATTCTCTTATCATACCGTGGTCCGGCGTTTAAAACCAGCTCAGATTTGTTGGGGTTTAGCGCTTAATTAATGCCTGAGATGAGTCAGAGTTCTGTCTTGGTTTAGCGTTGTTCTGTTCATCTATAGATTAGGGACGCACACTTCCATTACTTTTAAGATTTTATGCCATTATGGACACTAATAAACCTGATAACTTAATCCCTTATTTCCTGTGAAACCCGTAAAATGGAAATTTAGTCAGGACACATTTCGTCCTGGTTTTCTTTGCGAATCCTTTATATTCTTGGTATAACTTGGTACAAAACATGGTTGGAATATCCTAATGCTAACGTCTGTGTCTTTGCAGAAGTGGTGGTTTTGAGTAAAGATTGTTTTGGAGAAAGCATAAACAATAGTTGGGCAGAATGATGTTTTGCAACAGTATGTTTTGTCGTGTTTGATTCAAACAGGAAGTGGCACTGGTGAAAGCCCTGTTCAGAGATGTCAGCACTTTTTTATGATGTACCTTTAATGTCATTAGCTTTTAGTGTGCGTGTAGATGAGGATGCTTTTATTTATTGAATATATGCAGTGAAACAGCATTTTTGCAATCCACTGTTAAAGAATATGCTGCTAACTATGTTTGAGATCAACAATATTTTGTGTGGTAGAAACAAAATAAAGCTCAAATTTCCAGGGCCCCTAATACTTAGATGCAGCCTCTGGTTTATTTGCTGCATTTCTAATTATTGAAATATAGGGAATGATGATTCTCTGTGTACACTCATATTCTGTACATTGTAGAGGCACTTTGTCTTCCCTTAGAGCGTTATCACCAGCAGCTCTCAGGTATCCTCCCGTCCGCTGTTCATATTGTCACAAGAGGCCACACACACCCGACAACTTATTGGAAAATCTGGCGGAGAGGATAACATCAGTGTTATGACACTGCATATTGCCCTAAATTGCTTTATTGGTAAAATGATAGTGCTCGTCCAATTTGAATAATTTTATGGAATCCCTCACAGAACAGTTTAATTATGTTATCACACAACTGGCAACATCTGTCTTTATACCACAGCACATGACAGTTTTATTACAGGCTAGATTTCTGCGCGGTTTCTGGCAATTGATGTGTGATCTGATTAATAATCACACAGATGGAGGTGAAAATTGAACCATGATGTGCTGCTATGTCAAGAGGAAGGAAAATAATTATTAACGTAGAAATCACACCGCCTTTATATATATATATATATATATATATATATATATATATATATATATATATATATATATATATATATATATATATATATATATATATATGGCTATATATCAGGGGTGTTCAAAGTGCGGCCCGGGGGCCAAATGCGGCCCTCAGACCAAATTTTTTGGCCCTCTGCCTTCTTGCTGAATCGGTACACATCATCAGAGATGGTCCTTTTTATTTGAAATGTAATAATTCTACACAATTCTAACCTAACATCTAACATTTTATTGTGAGACAGAGCAGGCATGAAGGTTTTAAGCATACATAAAGGGGTGGGGCACAATTTAAACCTCTGCTGGTCGAAGGTTTCATGGCACTAACCACCGATCTATGGCCCTTCAATAATAATAATAATGCCTTACACTTGTAATGCGCTTTACAAGCCTGTATTACCAAGTCTCACAAAGCGCTGTCGTCATTATTCATTCACTCCATACCCGGTGGTGGTAAGCTACTTTTGTAGCCATCCATCCATCCATTTTCTTCCACTTGTCCGTTGCCGGGTCTTGGGGGCAGCTGTTGGAGCTGCCCCAATCACATTGCACCAGCCCCTATGGCTCCCCCTGCAGGTGGTGGGTCTACAGAAGGACGGCCTCACGATTCTAACCGGGCCTGTTGGTCTCAAGAGAATAAGGTGCTTCTGAACCGCTCTTTGTCTGACTTTTCATTACATAAACCTTTTGGATCATATATTACACAAACAGAAGTGACTCAGGTTTGCCATTGGTCTTACAAATGACCTCACGTATTAAAGTTATAGTTATAGTTTCATGTATTTTTTATCTTTCCAATCTTGTTTAGTCTAGGTGCAACTTTTCTTATGCTCCTGTCACCAGTGTTTTGTTAGTGGGCTTTTAGCAGGTAAACCACCTCGGCACCTCTTCTTTGTATTGTGGATGCCTGCCAGGACTCATACCCATGAACTCATCCATTTTGTTGAGTCTACCTCCAGTTGCTGCTCCTCCACTACTGGGAAGAGATGAGCCACAGGTTGTGCACTGGAGTTTAAAATAGTTGACTGCTGCTCGGCTCTACATCCTGTTTACACACTGAGCAGTGTGGGCAGCAGGACGGGGATTCCCCAGCTGTTTACAGGGAGGTGACCAGAGTTAACACATGGAAACATACAGACACCTAATGCATCATATTGTTGCTCACACAATACATATAATAACTGTTGAACTGAAGAAATGCTACAAAAACTTAAGCTACAATCAAACTGTCAGCTTTATTGCTCAAACTTCCAGTCCACATAACATAGTTTAGATCAATCTTGGGGTTTGGTATAAGAAATAAATATCCTTCATAAAACACAACAATCAACAAAGCATCTATGTTGTTCAGTGTTATAAATAACATTCATTTTGATTTTCCATAAGTATATTTCAGAAAAATAAATCCAATCCAAATCCTTTTCCACTCCACTCTTCTTCCAAAATGATCACTCATGATAGAAAAAGCTGTACTTTTGGCCACACCTCAGAGTCTGATGTGATGCAAGTGTATACTGGTATCATTAGGAGTGAAGTGGTCTTATTGTGTGGCACCCGGATGGACTTTGATGGGCTCAGTGTGTTTTTGTGTGACTCTAAACTCAGGAGCAGGTGTTGGGAGCAGCTGGCTGGAGGCAGACAGAGGACTGCTCTGCTTCGGGTCGGTATTAAAAGGCTTAGAAAGAAGCCACAGGACTAATGCATTCGGTAGTTTTTATTTAAAGCACAACAACTGTGAGCGAACCATGTCAATTATAAACCAGTCCCACTGACAATCAAGACCTTTTTAATGATCCTCATAGGAATTCATTCGATATGCATCTAGACTTAATAACAATATTCAATATATTGAGCCTCGAAAATATTGCGATAAACGATATTATTGAATACATTTTAATAATATAGAAACTAACTCTAAGGCTTAAAAATTACAATAAAGCTTTGTTTCAAAAGAGCTTCATATTAAAATATCCCACTATAACGTACAACCTACTTAGGGTGGAAAAATAAATCATTACATTAGAAAAATGTGACAAAAATGCAAATAAATGTGCAGGTGATAAATATTTAGCCCAAAAATATATAGCTGTTATTTGATGTATGCAACTAATAAACACTTTTGCTGTACTACATACTGTACTGCTATCCAACACTAAATTGTCTCTGTTATCCCGCATTAATCATGTGGAAATTATTCATTTAAGATGTAGTTTTCATCTAACATTTGTCATTCTGAAATTTCTAGGTCACAAGTTGCAAAATAATTGCAGTGCATTAGGGGTCTCATATTAACAGTCTAGAATGGGAAATAAAGCTGCCAGTTTGCATTGTATGCAGGTCGTCACTATTTCCAGCTTTACCGTTGTTTTGTCCATTGGTTGTACTGTATATGCACAGCAATGGCGGTTCTCATCACACTGTTTAATTTACACTAAAAATAAAATCAGTCCATCAATACACCCACGCACACATCTGGTTTTACTATCTATGCATTATCCTATCCTTCAATGATAGCAGGTGCTTATTATAATCAGCAAGTAGATGAGCATAATGTCTAATTGAAAGATTGTAGTAAAACGTATGCTACTGATATAATGTGTACAATTTCGTGTGAGATTTGGTTGTATTCTATTCAAATTAAATAAATATCTCAGATCCCACACAGGCAGTCAAACACAGGGGCCAATTGTGAGTCATGTTGCTCTGTTTAGTCGCACAAGTTGTGTGTTTAGCGTTGTAAATAAGTAACCGTTTTAACAGAGTCTCGAGAGATTAGAGCCGGGAAAGTACAGGCGGAGCACGACTGGCTTTAATGTCTATTGTCAACAGTGTTTGAGTAACCCTGTGCCATTGGAATGTTTACGTTCGGCTGAATTATAATGATGCCATCTTAGGAAGAGGCTATCCTTCAATTTGACCCAATTTATTAGGGATAGACTTAAAGATGCACAAATCCTCTTGGGGAAACAGTCAAGCTCTTGGCCCATTCATTTTTAATGAGAGCACTACTTAAAAAACTTCATTGAATTAATATGTATCGGTAAGTCTTTCCCATGCAGCAAAACTTCAGGGTAATTAATATTCATAGGCTGCGCTTGTTAACACCCCCAATGCAGGAGCAATGTAGATCCAATTAACAGAGAATGGACCCTAAGGATTTGGACAGATAAGGGTTAAATGAGCTATTGAAATTGAAACCAGGCCTGTCGCTTCTTTAAACACTTATTTGTTTTGGTAATGCATGTTGCAGATTAGGCTCCTTTTTGAGATGTTTATAAATATATTTTATTTTTATTTTTTAGTGTTGGTGCTTGCCTAGTCTCTTTCTATACACAGATGCATAGAGGGTATCCCCAGCGCAGGCAACCTAATGTGAAAACCTTGTCGCCGCTCTGCCTGTTATATCTTATTCATTATGGCTTGGCCTAGTAGAGGTAATAGACATGAGCGTTCATTCTTGGTGTCAGTTTAAAGGCGTGAGCCAGACTGGTTGACATGGGAACAGGGAGCCTTTAAAGGTTTAGAGACGCTAAATGCCTGTTTTCCACCTGCTGCTGTTTGTTGCTGCTAAGTAAATAGACATTTATTTCTCTTTAGAGACAGCTCTGTGGAACTGGCCCGCATGGTTTAATAATGTATTATAAATCATCAAGGATTTTTGCAATAAAACTGGCTTGTTGGTGGAAAAAAATCTAAAGAAATGTTTAAATAGTAAAGTTTGTCACTTTGTCCACCAGAAATCTACGTATATACCACATACTAATGTGCTTGTTGTACACATAAACTACGTCATACTTTTCTATCCATTAAATGCATTTTTATTTGTGTAAATAAGCAGTGCCTACACATTCATGTTTGCTCCAGCATGTTTGTGCATGTTTGTATATAATGTTTGTCTCACCCTTAATAAAACCTCAATAACATATTTTAGAACCATTCCTCAACAGCTCCCTGCAAATGATTCTAGTCAACAGATGACGACAGCGTGCATCAAATGAAATATGAAGTTCATGTTTGACAGAAGTATGTTGCTGCTTACACTGACCTTGTTATCACCACAGTTGTGTTATTTATCCCATGCTATTTTCATTTGATGGAAAAGAAAATTGGACAACCCTATTTTCCCATTGGTATTGATAAATAACCAGAGCTTGGTGATGAAATGAGCCTACATTAAAGTAAATATACAGTGACAGGCAAACAGTGTATGTCTCTCAGAGTGAATTTGATTGTTTGACGTGTCTTCACCCATCAAGTGTGTATGAGTGATTAATAACTACTCCCAGTGCGTTCAGCGGTGACATGGCCTCTATTTGAGAGAAAAATGGCCCAGGTCAGTATTCACTGGTGAATTGCTGTGTACCATTTAGAGAATGATATGCCATGATGAGATGTGGCATCATAAATAACCATGATGGCACCTCTGCATCCTGTGAACGACATGTGCCATAAATACTTATCTTGGCCACAGACAATAGTTCAGATAAATCCGTGGCAAATTTTCTCTCTTGGAAATAAAATGAACAGTACTTTAAAACGGACAATAAAAACAAGTGCCTTGTTGGGTGACTGGAGGCAGTGGAAAGCGCCTTTTCCCAGTGTGGTCTCTGATGTAGTGTTGTTATTTGCTTGTTTACAATCTCTGACATGATGTAATGGAGAGGCGCTGAGAGTACTCGCAAATGGCAAAGGAAATAAGACAGTCCTTTATGTGGGCCCCCTCCTCTCCCCCCCCCCCCCCCCCCCCTCAGACTGTTGTGTGTTTGACTGAGGGAACATGAGCCTTGAATATAAGTAAGTGTTTTTTGCATTAGGTGCTCCCCGGAGGAAGGGGGGAATATCATGTCCCTGTGTGAAATGCGAATGTGAAATCTAGCAGAAAGAAATATTTATGACCATTTTCTGCTTGATTAAAGCTGGATGACATGCCTTAGGAGATAGAGAGTGGACAACGGGCTGCAGTGCTGCTGCTGGGCAGATGTTACAGACTCTCTTGATGAGGGAGGGGGCAGCAGGCCCCCCATGTGATACCCAGCAGTGGACAGTCACACAAACGAGCCATTTGTACTGCTGCATTAGGGATGATGTGTTGCATGCTGTGCTATTATAATTACTGGTAATATTTACTATTTTCTTTTGACTTAGCCATTACAAAATGTCCTTTTGGATTATACAAAAAGCCTGTGGCAGAAGGGAATGCAATCAATACATAGAACATAGAAAGGGTAATGCAGCCCATCCATAATGCAGTATTGCTCATTGAGAGATGACACACCTTTTCTCATCAAGCACTTAAATGCCTTCTGGAAACCTATTGTTAATGTATTTTTGAGCAAATAATTAGGCATATTATCACTGCTTTATTTTTGTAGCAAGGTTGTTACCTTAATGGTTGTGTTACCATAAGGTTGTTACAATAATTGACCGACAATTTGGTGTGAAGTTGCAGTTTAAACCTTTCCCACCAGATGCTGCTACAAACCAGAAACAACCAACTTTTAGTAAAGTTAACAGAGTGTTTGCCTATTCTATTTCTATTTCTCCCTGTTGGCACGTTTATTCAGTATCACGAAGCGCCAGGAAACTGATTTGTCAGTAATACGTTTGCAACATGCTTATCTGTGTTGTTGTTCACTGGGACAGCCGCCAAACTGTAAATAATCAGTTAATTGCTATTCTTATGCTGTCGTACTAGCCTAACGACGGGCCACACCAGACAGATTTGATGGTGTTGGTGACAGGAGAATAAGCCACAGCTTAAGACGCCACAGCCACTGTATCAGAGAGAGAACCGAATTGAGAGTATGATTAATTTTTCAATTTCTCTCAGCAGATATCTAATAATTGTGCCCAAAGATAGCCAGGGGGTCTTATTAAACATTAAAATGCAAAAGAAAAGTTAGAATCAGAAAGATGGTATTTTGGATTGAATAATGTAAAATATCTGTAGGGCAACAGGGAAAGAAGCAAACTAGTCCAGGTTTATTCTTCAAATGTTTTCCAGCAGCGCCACGCTTTCCCCTAATTACTGCATTCTTATCTGCACACTCAACACTATATTTATTTTCCCCAAATGCAAATTTCTTTAACCTTTTAATACCACGTACATGTCACTAATTTTTGAAAAGCATCTTTAGATATGCAGCTGGACTCGGTCACTATTGTGTTTTTAATTGGTATGTAACCGGATAGAGTCGTTTTTTTTTTAAATTATTATTATTTTTTTATTTCATGTTCTTGATTATTCATGTGAGAATGTCTGCTGAATATGAATGCTGGCTCTTTGATCTAACAAGAGAGAATTGAGAAACAACGGCTTCTTACGGAGAAGTATGTGTTTGCCATCAGTTTGTGTTGCATTTGTCAGACATTGGGAGGCTTCCAGGAGGTTCCACCGTCCCTCGCTGCGCTGTCTCAGTCACTTTACTCACTTCTTCATATTATCATCTTCATCTCCGATAGCTGCAGCACAGGGGAGCTGCATTTGTTGATGAGATTTGGCTTGTCGGACGCCTCCTATACCCCTGAAGTATGTGCATGTACTGCTTGCCCGAGCGCCGCGGCCATCGCGGAGCTGATTGAGTGATCCCGCCTGTCATAGGACAAGATAACCACATCAGTAAATACTTCCGTATACAGGCACTGGCAGGGCAGACCTACACCCAGCAGCCAGGCATCCTTTGTCCTGTGGTATTTGGATATATGTATTAGATTACTGAGAAATATACATATATGATACAGTAAACTTACCACATGTACATTGCTGTAGATTGCAACCTTTTTACAAAAAATATATATATTTACTGTATTATTACCGTAGTTTTGTATAAACTTATGTCAACTCCCAGTTAAATTGTTGTGATCCCCTCAGAACAGCAGGAGGAGCTGTGCGTGGATAGGGGGGAATCTCTGCTCAGAGTGCTGTCTCCGCGACCAGGCCCGGATAAAGCAGAAGAAAATGGAAAGATAGAGATGGGCAGTTAGGCCTGAGCCCCTGTGACACTAGGGGACAACCTGACCAGCATGATGACACAGGGAGAACATGGAGACTCCAGACAGTAAGCCCTGCCTGGTCCAAGATTTGAACCCTGGACTTTCCACTCAGCCACCATGTCGCCCACATTGAGATTTTAAATCTTAACAATAATAATTATAATAATAATGTATTGATTTTATATAGCGCTTTTCTGAACACTCCAAGACACTTTACATTGCGTTATTCATTCACTCCATACTTGGTGGTTATTATTTTAAATCTTAATTTTTGATCAGACAGTGATGCAGGGGTTTGCACTGCTCCAGACACACCCTGCATCTGATCTGTGCAATTTTGTTGTACAAATATTTGACAAATAAACCACTTTACCTTAAGGCAGTACTAAGAAACTCATGCCCCTAGCGCAACTGCAGGTGTTGTAGCATGTTGTGGTTTTTTACTCATTAATTGTCCGTGAGTAATTTTTTTCACTCAAACTTTGCTGTAAATACTGTTTAAGTGGCGCTATCCTGCAGTTAGCTTTGCCCGTTAGCCTGTTAGCTTCTTCTTTGTGATGCTATTAGTGTGTATTGGGGCCTCCGACCCAGTGCAGGGATGTTGTTTTCTGGCTAGAAACGCCAGGGGGAGATGAAACACCCCCAATCATCCCATTAACACTTGTATTACCCCAGAGGGACTACGAAAAGGATTTATTATGGTAAACCAGTTACATAGTTCTGCTTTAAAAGTGCGTTATGCAACTTTTTATGTGGGAAAAAACAGTTGCTATTTAACCTTGTAGTGGCCCAGCGGTTGAATGAGTGGTCAGCCTTTACTTTAAATCACAGTGGCCTTTAGGAAGCTCCAGGATCAATTGTTTGGAAGGTTTTCACTACTGCCGGACCCACTCACTAGAAAACCTACAAAACAAGTGATTCTGGAGCTTTGTAGAGACCATCGTAATCAAAAGTAAAGGCACCATGCTGATCTCTCATACAGCCGCTGGGTTACTACAAGGTTAAATACGCACACTTTGGACTTTTTTTTTTTTTCACATAAAAAGTTGCATAATGCACCTTTAAAATGACAAACAACAAGTGTGTATCTGCATCCGCGTATCTCATTATTTGCAGAAGATGGATATTTCCCTTCAAAGATACCGATTTTATAACTTCTCTCACCCCCGATTAACAGCTGTACTACTTTGCCAATTGATTTGTCGGAAGATGGCGCTGTTCCTCGCTTGTCTGTGTGATTTATGAATCTATTTTATCATAAGCTGCCATGCTTGTGTAGATACAGACCAACCATGAGTTTCTCCGATTTCCAGAGTTCACGCAAACGTACTACTGTATGTTAAACACAATGGCAAGGTACCGGTGTCAGATGTTACCTTTACCTTTTAGACCGCACATATCCTTAAAATGACATTCCAGCATCATCTCCATGAATTCCCATCATATTTCATATTTAAGACTCTTGTAATGCACCGGTGTAGTGTTTCTCCAAAGGGATCCACGAGTCGAGTTACACTCCGCTTTCCTCCTCAATTTGATGAGGTCTCTCGCCGGTATCACAGAGGTAGACTCCAGTTTCACCGCGCGATCTTTTGATACTCGCCCTCTCTTCAAAACATCAACCGGCACGGAAGACGGATTGAATTAGCCATTTGTGGTGTATTTATCTCGATCTGGGAGTAATGCGCTGCTCTCTGTCTTAGCACTCAAGCTCAATGAAAACAATAAATGGTGCCCTTATCTGAAGGAGTGAAATCAAGATAGGCGGCAGAAAGCTGTGAGTTATTTGTGGTTGATTTGGAATGGAGGGACAGAGACAGGATATGGACACCCCTCTCGCGTTACCGTACAGTGGGGAAGGGGGGGACAGGGAGAGGAGAGCAGAGGTAATCTGAGCAAAGCAGTGGCTGTGATGTGAAAGTGTCAGAGATGTGCCTTTGTCCACCACTGAAGTGAATTTGGTCAAGCCTCGTGTTAAATTGAAAAGGGGCCCCGCTGGGATTCGGTGGCGAGAGGACAAGGGGGACTCGGCGCGGGCCACATCTTGGTCAATTATCGCAAACTCCTGTACTCGATCATGTGTCTGCCCCATGTCTGCCGCACAATCAAACCGGCGCACAGACCTCCACCAAGGCACACGGAAAAGGGCCCGTGTTTTTAGCGTTTAAACCGTCTTTTCCTGTTCCCTCATTTAAAAAAAATAAAATAAAAATTAAAAACACACCTGGAGCTGGTTTTGTTTGCTCATTTACTCATTCAGTTTGTCTTTCTGGAATATAGTAACTGAAGTTGACTTGAATCACATGCGTGTGTCTTTCACGTCTTGTTCTGCCCTCTCAGTTTGTTGCTCTTACTGAGACCGCATGTCCTGGCACATCCCGGCGGTGCACGGCTGGAGTGGGCCGGGTCACTTCCTGGCAGGTGCGCTGTGGGGAGCCACCAACTTACCACATGAGCAAAAACTAAACAAAAACTTTGAAGCAGGGGAAAATAAGTCACCCACCACCGCTATATATTTATACATGCATGTGTGTGCCGTTCCCCTTTAACCACCTTAACAGCTGCCTGGATTCCAAGTTGCCCCGTGTTTTAAACAGATGTTGAGGCATGGAAAAAGCAAAAAGGAAGGGAAAGCCGCTCAAGAGTCTAGCAATCAAAATAATTATCTTTATGGGTGGTTGTTTACAAAGTGTTAATGGGATACAGTGCAGACATGCTAACCAGGCTCGCTTTTATGTGTTAGAGCTAATAAATTCTTGTGTCTGTTACACACCTCTGCGAAACCACACCATTTTTAAGAAGTGCTCACGGCTTCCTCAAGTTAGAAAAGAGCATGTTCTGTACGCAGCGGTCCCTCCTCTTCCCATCCCCTCCGATGAATCATTTTAAGCTCCTCTTTGATCGACAGTCCAAGAGGTACCAGTGGTAATTTGTAGCCACAGGGTAACATTGCTGTTCTAACCTGTTCTCCTGCCAAACACTCCTTTCTAATTGAGGTCGTATGACAAAATCATAATTCATACAGCTGTGGATTTCCTTCAATCGATTCTTGTCTTGAGGTTGATTATTTATTTACTGATGAGGCGAGTCAAATTGAAAAGGCTCCTTATGTAGGCTGATCGCTAATAGAATAGCCTCATTTTGCTCCAGGGAAGTTTGTTTTTAGAGCATATTAGCCTTGCCGTATTGTCTCCCAGGAATGGTTGTTTAATTTGAATAATCACAAAAGTGTATTCTTTGGGGTTTGCGCGTCTGCAACGTCCCACGTGAATAAAGAAGTAAATGAGGAGAAGGAAAACAGGTAATTACGCTGAAGTGGCAAATGAATGACCCGCTGACCCCTAAAGCTAATTGATTTTGTTGAGGAAAAGCATCTTTATCTCTCCCCGGCTGCAATGTGTTATTGTTCGGCGTCTTTGAGTTGCGCTTTTTTCAAGATGTAATTAATTGGAATTATGAAGGAAGAGGCAAATACGGGAAAGCACGTGAGAAAAAAATGTGTTGCATTTACCGGCAGAGCAGTTCCACATCTGGTGTGATGTCACCTTTTGGCATGAGGGCAAAGACTCCAACCTTCCACTTCATCTTGTTGGATTAAAAATACTGCACTTATAGTCTTCATTTGGCAATATTAGATACGCGTGCCTAATTGTGAAGACGGTATGTTAGGTTTATGTTAAAAAAGAAAATGCATCCCAATATTTCTCTCCCAAACATCTCCGATTGGTATTTTGTATGACTTACGATGAGATGTAATTTGTATGTTCAATCTACAATGAAATTACTGTACTACGATTCTCAACTTCTCTGGGGGTACTCATTTATATTGCTGTCGATATAGATTTTGAACTAGTGGCCAGTTTGAGGATGACTGCATATGATCTAAATGAGTCATTTGATCTGCATTTTGAACAATGTCCAGTACATAGTGCAGATCACCGGTTCACGAGCACTGCTTTAGGGAATCGTACTTCCAAAAATGTGCGCGCAGCCCTCACTCAAAGAAGCAAGTCCTTGTTTCTGTGGTTGAAAGTTTCTTTATTGTGACTCATGTCCAATAAACATAGATGTGGAAAAACTTTAACTGCCTTGTGTGTGCGCCTGTGCGTTTCAGAAATAGCCACGCTTTAATAGTGCATGACCCGGGTCGGCCTCGCCAACTGGACTTTGAGTGTGCGCCAACTTCCTTCGCAACACTACTGTATATGTGTGCCAGTGTCTGGGTGATGACACGTTCTACTTTGCATGTAAATTCTTTAGTGATTCACCTCCGAGTGAACCCACCGAGAGCCATTTTGGTGCTGGCTTAAAGACAGAGGTGTGTTTTTATGACTAGGTGAGGCACGTCCTCTCCAAGGCCCCTGAGCATAGTATCCCTCAGCCCTTCCCCTTTAATCACTGTATCAAGCGCTCTCATAAACTCCATGAGCTGTATACCCACGTGTGTGTTTTTGTGCGCCATCGACGGCTTGTGTGCCCTTCCTTGTTTCGCCATTTTTAAACCTAATCAGCAAAAATAAAAGCCATTGTAAGCTAGCTCATAATAAAGGGGTGATTATTGGTAATAAATACTTTTTATACATACTTATTACAGAGGCAGTTTTCTTCTTGCGCTTAATGAGAGTAATTTGATTTGCTTGAGAGATTACAGTTTCCTAGAATTAATGCGGCAATCCCCATTCTGAGATAGAGCGAGATCTAAGATTCTTCACAGGTCGTGTGCTGCTAGATGCACCCCTCTCACATAGCGGCTAATGGAGTTGAACAGCAGTCTGTCATCCCCCTCACACCGCCCCCCATCCCAGCAGCTCTATAGCCCGCATGCCCTTGGTTCCTGCAGTGCTTGTTGTTTGGGCCACTTCTGCCACACGCGCTTTACTTTTTTAGACTATTCACGTCCGACTCTGCAACGTCTTGTCGTGAGATGATGATTTCTTGTTTAGTAAATAAAAGTAACTGTGGGACTATAGAGTTGAAATAATTGAGGATCGGACTGAAAATCGTATGTTCACAAACATATAGATATTAAACCAAGTTAGGATAAGGTAATGAAAATGTATGTGTGGAATCAGAGTTAACAACATTTGTAAGTACACAATACTGTTTTATGTCTTTACTGTATATTGTTTGCGTGTTGGTGTATGATTAAAATAATAACAAAAAATCCGTAATATAGAAAATGTTTCTTTTGCTCACATTTTCTAGAATAAATCTCTACAATCCACTATATCTCTTGGTGTAAAATAGATGCAGCTTTAGTATTTTGTGTGTGTGTGTGTGCATGTGAGTGTGTGTGTGTGTGTGTGTGTGCATGCATGTGAGTGCGTGTGTGTGTAGCCATAGTTCACAGTAAAAATGAATGTCTGCCTCAGTCTCACCCCAAAAGAGGCCACTGTTGAGAAATGAGCCTGATTTGGCAGTTCATGGGTTATTGTGTGAAATAATTCCCATGTGTGTACTAGAAAGCTGGTTACATATTGTGGGTATTTCGATGCAAATGATCCAAACTACAAACTTTCCTACTTTCCGTGCTACTCACGTGCTACTCACGTTTTTGTGCAGTTTGTGCTGAGGTTGGAGAAAAACACTGGGAATTCTGCTTCTGTCTTTTGCTCCTTTGGTCTTGTTGTTAATCCATTGGCACATTTACACAGTTTTAACATTTTTATGAATTGACTCAAGTACTGCTACGTATTGTTCACTCTTTGCACCATGAATGAGGAAAGAAAGCTACACAGTTTATGCGTTTATGCAAGAAAAAAGATAACCCGCTGACCAAACCTGCCAAAAGTGAGGCTACTTTATGTCACATCATCTGCCTAAAGGAGAGACTCCCAGAATACTTTACTGCATGGTTTGACAGGGGCTGTGTCTAGACTCTGCTGGATATTATACCTCTTTATGGTCGGAACAATCAGATTTTTTTTTCTCTTTCTTTTTCTCATCCCTTTCTTTATTCCTGGCGGCATAGGATCATATTACCCATCTTGGAATGACTTCAACAGAGACGCTCCTATTCCCTGGGAGCTGTCTCTCTCCCTGCTGCAACTCAATCCATAGCCAATTGGAGCGGCCAGTGATTTATAGAAAATCCTCTCCTTCAGAGGTACTCTCGCTGCACACATTCACACTGGGAATTCTCCGTGGACAGATCATCATGTGTTAGGGCCGAGGTCAGGACAGTTCAAGGCAGCGGAGGCAGCGTGAAATGATGCGCAGTTGTAAACCACACACTGCCTTAGTGAAGAGCCAGTGCTAATGCTGGTTTAACCCCGGCAATATGGACCCACCATATACAAATAATGTCAACTGTATAGAAAATATGCACAGATAATCAATGTTGCAAAACTGGCTAAATTTATAAAATGATACCTGAATTTACCTCAAATAACATCTGATAATGGTGACTTTTTTGCCATTTAAATGTAAAATTAGATATATTGAGAAATATTTTAGGTGAGCTGACAAAGAGGTGCAACATGACACAAAAGAAAATAATAAAAACTCTGGAAGATTAGTTCAGAAGTAACTAACTAAAGATTTAAATCATAAACCGGTCCTTTCATTTAGGTCTATTTGTGAAGTTACTCGTTGAAGCAAAATGTATGTGACAGTAAGGATTTGTTTATTTCAAATGTATGCAGTTTTGCGAGTGAAAAACTAAATAATCATATATTAAATAAATAAATGCATCAAAATTCAATAAGCCTGCCAGGAACGCCAAGACCGGGGGCTAAGGGTTAATGTTGGCTACATAAAACAAAAGCTGCAAATAACAAAATATCCCTGCTGTTTCTTTAATGAAATCAACAAAATACTTGATCTGCAGAGGCTCTCGTGTGCTCTTTGGGCAGATGTCATTACTTATCCATCTCCTCTTGACCAACAGTCTCTCTTAGCTGCAGGCGGTGTCACGCTTGTTGTCTGCTTTCCTCATTATTAGGCGGATTATTCATCTAGCTGAGTTGGTTTTGCATCAATGCTGAGTTAAATAACGCCCCGTGGTGTGGAGGCTGGACAGGGGTTAGCTCACAACAGACCATCAGTTCGGGCCCTCCAGCTCCGTGACGCTTCATGACTCTGGCAACTCTTTCAACCCTCTTCTATTTTTGCACATTTAGACAACACTGGAAAGACTCACATTTTACTATTTAAATATTTTACTATATGAAACCATTTTTATTATCGGGCTGAGATTGGCCAATGCCACTACAACTGATCTAACAAGATGGCATTTTTCTGAGCCACTATCTTTGCACTAAGGACTGGCAGATACATACCCACTCAACCCGGTCCAAAGTGTCCATATATGTACATAAATTCATTGGTCTTCATTGGTCTTTATAGACCCTGTGTCAAATGATTAGCTGAATATAGCCGAATACAGCTTACTATTAATCATTATTCGGTCTGATTTTCATGTCAATAATTGAGTGGTATGGTGGTGCCTTACTTACCTTACCTCTTACGTCTCAATAAAAACTTCCCAGGTTCAATCTCCGGGTCCGATAGGGCCTTTCAATGTGGAGTTTCCATGTGTGCCCCATACCTGCATGGGGGGGTGCTCTGTTTCCCCTGACACTAAAGCCATGTATGATAGGGTCCTCTCTAGGGCCAGGAGGAATGAGTGTTTATGAGTGTGAGCGTGGGACAGAGGTGGGTAGAGCATCCAAAAGAATCACTCAAGTCAGAGAAACGTTACTTTGAACTTACTCAAGTAAAACGATGTGACCCAAACAATTACACAAGTAAAAGAGTACTTGGAGAAACTACTACTTAAGTACTGTGAGTAAAACCGTTAGAGCAAAAAAAGTCTGATTTATTTTCAATGACGTCATAAATGGTGTGAAACAAAACATATAATCATGTAGAAATTGTGATATTTCCAAAGAAAAAAACAAAATAATAAGGTGCACGAGATGAACTGCATCTGTTTTAAAGTTCAAAATGAAGCATTTGCTGCTGAAATATTTACTCACAGTGATACTTATATCACTATATAATATAATATATAATATAAATAGTAATAGTAAAAAGTATGATAAAACTACCCTGGCATGCTTACACACATGAGTCTCATGTGTGTTCCTTTAGTGCAGTGGGGTCCAAAGTGTGGCCCGGGGGCTGAATGTGGCCCGCAGACCAATTTTTGGTGGCTCTCAAGCTTCTCGTTGAATTTGCACATATCACCAGAGATGGACGTTTTTACAGCAAATTTAATCGTTCTGCACAATTATATTATATTATTGTAAACAACAAGTGGGACACAATCATGAAGTGAAACGAAATTTATTGGATATTTCAAACATTTTTAACAAATAAACAACTGAAAAATTGAGCGTGCAAAATAATTCAGCCCCCTTAAGTTAATACTTTGTAGCACCACCTTTTGCTGCGATTACTGCTGTAAGTCGTTTGGGGTTTGTCTCTATCAGTTTTGCACATTGAGAGACTGAAATATTTGCTCATTTCTCCTTGCAAAACAGCTCGAGCTCAGTGAAGTTGGATGGACAGCGTTTGTGAACAGCAGTTTTCAGTTCTTTCCACAGATTCTCGATTGGATTCAGGTCTGGACTTTGACTTGGCCATTCTAACACCTGGATATGTTTATTTGTGAACCACTCTATTGTAGATTTTGCTTTATGTTTTGGATCATTGTCTTGTTGGAAGACAAATCTCCGTCCCAGTCTCAGGTCTTTTGCAGACTCCATCAGGTTTTCTTCCAGAATGGTCCTGTATTTGGCTCCATCCATCTTCCCATCAATTTTAACCATCTTCCCTGTCCCTGCTGAAGAAAAGCAGGCCCAAACCATGATGCTGCCACCACCATGTTTGACAGTGGGGATGGTGTGTTCAGGGTGAGGAGCTGTGTTGCTTTTACGCCAAACATAACGTTTTGCATTGTTGCCAAAAAGTTCGATTTTGGTTTCATCTGACCAGAGCACCTTCTTCCACATGTTTGGTGTGTCTCCCAGGTGGCTTGTGGCAAACTTTAAACAACACTTTTTATGGATATCTTTGAGAAATGGCTTTCTTCTTGCCACTCTTCCATAAAGGCTAGAGTTGTGCAGTATACGACTGATTGTTGTCCTATGGACAGAGTCTCCCACCTCAGCTGTACATTTCTGCAGTTCATCCAGAGTGATCATGGGCCTCTTGGCAGCATCTCTGATCAGTTTTCTCTTTGTATGAGCTGAAAGTTTAGAGGGACGGCCGGGTCTTTGTAGATTTGCAGTGGTCTGATACTCCTTCCATTTCAATATTATCGCTTGCACAGTGCTCCTTGGGCTGTTTAAAGCTTGGGAAATCTTTTTGTATCCAAATCCGGCTTGAAACTTCTCCACAACAGTATCTCGGACCTGCCTGGTGTGTTCCTTGTTCTTCGTGATGCTCTCTGCGCTTTAAACTGACCTCTGAGACTATCACAGAGCAGGTGCATTTATACGGAGACTTGTTTACACACAGGTGGATTCTATTTATCATCATTAGTCATTTAGGTCAACATTGGATCATTCAGAGATCCTCACTGAACTTCTGGAGAGAGTTTGCTGCACTGAAAGTAAAAGGGGCTGAATAATTTTGCACGCCCAATTTTTCAGTTGTAAACATTTTTTGAAATATCCAATACATTTCGTTTCACTTCATGATTGTGTCCCACTTGTTGTTGGTTCTTCACAAAAAATTACAGTTTTATATCTTTATGTTTGAAGCCTGAAATGTGGCAAAAGGTCGAAAAGTTCAAGGGGGCCGAATACTTTCGCAAGGCACTGTAGCTTCAAAAAACCTAATATTTTTCTTAGAGACAGAGCTGCATTAAGCTTAAGTCGAAATAAAGGTGTGGGAGACAGTTAAAACCTCTCTTAAATGCATCACGTTGAATGTTTCTCCGTGTTGACCCCCAGTTTGTGGCCCTCGATGAAAAAAATAGAAATAGATAAATACAACCATCCAACCAATACAGTAAACAGCTCTCATTAAAATCGTAACGCCTGGCCTCAAGTCCTTACATCAAGTCCAGTGTCTGCGTACATTGGCGTACGAATGAGCGTGTGAATGGGTGACTGGTTCCTTGATGTAATTCTTATATTACATCTTATATAGCACTTTTGGTAAAAGTGCTATATAAGATGAGACCATTTACCATTATCTGTGAATAGACACAAGATGTCAAAACTGAACTTCAATATCAACAATTGCATGACATTCATCCACTTTTATACTTCTGGAATACTCTTTTGCACTTTTCTATAGTTGTTTAAAGTTTATATTCATCTATATTCACCACAACTAAATAGGATTTAAAGGTTTTACTGGTCGTATCCCAAGTCTCGAGCGTATCAATAATGTTGAGTCCTCCGTCTATGAGACCCGGCCGGATAGCTCTTCCCATTCTAAACAATATCATTCGCGCATGATAAAACCCGCTCACAGTATTCGAGGTCTCAAGCTGGGCTTTTGGAAGCGCCCATTTTCCCAAGCACAACACTCCGCTGCTACCAAGTGATGCAACACTTCCAACAAAGATGCAATCTGGAGGAGCGCGTGGCTTCTAACAGTCCGTTTAAGCACCCTGCGCAGTCGGCATGCCTCTCTTACCACTTTATCAACTTGACGGATATTATCGGCGTATTCAGCGGCGGGCATCCTGAGGCATCATACGCGCAGAAAAAAAGAAAAAAAAAGAACAAGTAGCTAAGGTCAGGAAGACAGGGGCTGCACAGATCTGCCCATTGCATTGTTCCCACACCATTTACGCCGGCTATTTCTTTCTCTCCTTTGTATTCACTCACTCTTTCTTCCATCTGGCCGACATCTAAATGACGCCCCGAGAGTAGACGGCTCAAATTTGCTCGTGTGACCTCCCTGTTTTATTTTTTATTTTATTTTTTTTAAGTGCAGCTATAACCAAGCAATGCGGTGTCCACACAGGAGACGGTGACATGCAGCGGTGCACTGATAGACTTTCCAGTGGAGTGAATAAAATCAGCATCAGGCTAGTGGAGCTGATTACCCCCGATATGAAAACGCAGTATCTTAATGGTACATATTTTCAGCAGACAGCCCAGTTGCCTTTTCATTTTGCGCCTAATACGTCTATTCTTATGAGTCATTTACTTCTTTAATTACCTTTAGCAGCAGATGCACAATGGTGTATTAATGTGAATGATTTTTACGGCCACTTTATCATACTGAGCCTGGCGAAGTTGAAAGGCGTAATTGAGGTGGAAGAGCGGCTTGTGAGAGAGACAATATTTAGCTGACAGCTCTTCTTGTAGTCCGGGAGGCTGTTTATGAGTTTACACCACACTAAAGCTGTAATAAACACCGTCTTCATTTTATAATGGCAGGGGGCGGAAATGCCTGAGCTGAGAATGCCGTGCTTATTGAATCATCTCAGGAAGTTGTTGGGCATAATAAGACATCTGTGTATGCAGCCGATTTGCTGTTGCTCGTGTTTCCTCATGCATCTCCACAGTCAGTTTACAAGAAAATAGGATTTATTGTGTTAGCCAAAGTAAAAGGAGATTGCACAAATGTTTTAGGCTGACTGACATTGTTGAAAATCTAATGTTTCACTTTGAGTATTCAGTGTCTTTTCCCCCGTCATCCCAATGCGGTGATTTACGCGCTAAAATTTAAAGTCCATTCAACAAATCCCTCCGTAAACAAACACTCATGATGTGCCGAGAAAAATGTCATTCCTGTTTGACTTGTTTTGTTTTTTGCCTGGAGGATGTTGTCAGTGCCCAATACTGACACTGACAACCAGTTCTCTGTTTACTTTCACAGGTAAACAGAGGAAGGATATGTAGACATCACTGAAACTGATTTTTTGTGGGTAAAATCCTCAAACTTTGCTGGGTTACATGTGTGTGCCACATCCTGAAAGGTTTACCAACTGAAAAGGTTACGTTTAAAGGTTGATTGTCACTTCTGTTGTTTGTAGCAATAAATTAAACCACAAAAAGTCAATGTCATCTTCTAAAGGGGGAAATTTGCCAACTAATCAAACACATTGCCCTAATGATCCATTCCTGTCTGGAGCCGTGACAAAAATGTGCAGTCAAATGAAATGGCCTCCTCACCCGTGTGTGCAAACACACAGAAGATGTTTGCATGCATTTTAAAACGCCAAGATATTAAATGTTTGCTGCTAGCTAAAATCAATTTGCTCTGTGCCCACTTGCTGCATGTGCAACTCTGACTGCTCCTGTCATTTGCATGTGTGCTATGTCTTTGTTTGCTGCTTGTGTTCATCCCTTGGTGAGTTTGGGTGATCTGGACCAGGGTGAATAAAGGCCTTCTTTAGCCATCTGTTGTTAAGCTGCTGGCTAAGCAATGCCATGGTATCCAAACAAACGCACAGCGCACAGCAAACGGAAGCTGTCAGGCCCGCATAGCTGAGCTGACCTCTGGTGGGGCCGCGGAGAGGGGAGGGGGCGCCTCTGTACCAGGCTCAGAGCGCCCCGGCAGCACACTGGGGCAGGTTTATTCTCCCCTCTGCTCTCCTCCGTCTGTCTGCACTCGTCTGTTCAGCCTCCTCTCTTCCTTATCCACTCACACTTCATAATTTTGCTGTGACTCTTGTTTTTCTCATACACATTTAAAGTATCCATTACCTGTTGTGATCAAAGAGGAATAGAAGGGAGACTCACTCAACAAACAAAACCCCGTACTAAAACTACTGCCTATAATACGGAAAGCCCAAAGTGTAATTTTAATCCAAGTGCATGAATGAGTTACAAGTATTTATGAAAAGTTTCTCCACTACATTTGTCAACCCATGCTATTACTCCAGACCACAGCAGGACAAACGGTTTACTTAGAGTCCGATTGTGACTTCCTTTCATACATGTGTTATTTTATTGTTAAATTTAGACACTTGAAATGTTTAGTGTCGTCATAAATATTAATGGATTCGCTGAAAAGTGCAGTGAAGGTAGAGAGTGTCTAATGGCTGGAAGTACGTATAAAACATTGATTTATTTATGTATTCTACATGAATTAGTTTGGAAACCTAAACACAGACGGGAGAGTGTTGTGCTGAGGACATAAAATGTGCAAGGTTTTGCGCGTCACGGCCTGTTTTCCATATGGAGTGGCTTTTTGGAAATGGCATTAATTATATACTTACAGGGATAGCAGACTTCTCCTACTTTGCATTGCAGATAATACCACTGACGGAAGGGGAACAAAAAGGCAATTAATAAAAATAGGCATGAATCTGGAAGCTTATGTTTAAAAATCAAGCTTTCATCAAAATATATAAAATGATATGCATTTCAATTAAAACGGCTAATATTCAACGTAAATCCCATTATTATGTGTTTGCATAGTCAACAGCCCTCAAACAGTGTCCGCTATCAACCAGTTCTGCCAATCTAATTTATGTATGTAGATCAGTGCCACTATCTGTCAGTTTGCATTCACCATCCTCTCTTAGACAAATATAAAACCGTTTTCTTAAGCACAACTTTCTTTCAACTTTTTTACAGGGGACTTTATGAGGGGTTGAAAAGCCATTCAGCCTTGTTCACAAATATGATGCTTTGTAAATCTTCTTACGAGTGTCTACCTGGGATACATGAGAAGACTGAAATATGAACAACTAAACTAAGAACAAGAATCATATGCATTTCATAACATGTTTGTAGAGTACTACACTACTCGGTTAGCTGGTTTTATACATAAGAACTCTTAGAGCAGGGGCAGGCCCGGGGGCCAAATCTAGCCCTCCAGCATAGAACCTCTGGCTCCCAAGATGATTTTGAGAAATATTACATAAATCAGGGACCAAATACACAATAAAGTACTCTAAAATAAAAATTGGAATACTGTCAATATTTCCTTGCAAAACACCCCATAATGATGTCCAACACGTTCAGAAAATGGTGCTTTATGCGGGTTACAATTGTGAGGTCCAGCCATGTGTGGTCTCTTAGAGTGGTAATTTTGGTGTTTGCAGCCTTTTATATATCACAATCTGACTTGATTGCAGTGAATCTTGCAGCCCTATCTTGTATTGTGTTTTTAGGCTGGACAAAATAAAGTGAACTGTTCCCATCATGGGGCAAAGGACCTTGTGTGAGCAAAAAGAACAGCAGTGCTGATAAATGTCAGGAAGGTTAAGCCCTGCCATCAGTCAGAAAGTCAAGCAGATAACCTTGACATTTAGGCCATGAGCGTGGATGCCCGCAGAGGCCGAGGGTAGAGCCAGGGGGCCCTGTGTCGTCTGAGAGGGACTACATTAAGAGCTAACCTATTAGTGGTGTTGTTGCTCTCTGTCTCTGCTGCCTAATAAAGATGGCTGCTGAGTAAATATGCCGCGCACACTTACACACAAACCCACAGACCTCCTTCCGCCTCCGTCTCTCCGAGTGGCCGCAGGGATCCGGTTACACCTGCTCGCACATCTTCCAGCAATTAGGAGCAATCTGCTTGAAACCATTTCACGTTCAAGGTCTTCCCCAGCTGTAGCGAGGCAGACCAGACGCGCAGAGGAGTACACAGGCCTCTGTGTTGATAGGCCTGAACAAACAACTCTCCACGACTCTCCCAAGTCTGGATCCCCATGGAAACACCCCAAATGGCTACTTCTAGTAAAGTTAACCGCATTCGTCCAACACTGTTTCATTGCATTCTCTCGCTGTTTACCTGTGCAGCGTCACCAGAATCCACCTTCCGCTGAGACCCACGAGTGCTGTTGTATAATTTGTCTTGATTTAAAATTTGAACATTACTAATTCATGCATTTTATAGCATTTTGAGTAATTCATTCCTGCTTTAATATGTGTGCCTTTTTTATGCCTTATATCAGGGATCTTCAACCAGTTGCTCTGGAGGTATCTCTCCATGCTTTTCAAGTATAGCTCACATTTCTACATACGCTTCATGAGTCACATTGCAGATTCCTTTTTGCTATGAACATTGTGGAGCACAATCAGCGAACCTTTAGGTGAATGTAAATATAAAGTATGGCTACATTTATTTTGTGTTGAAATATATTGGCAAACTTTCCACAGTGAGCTCGATCAAAGTTGCATAGTTACACAAGTGCCATTGAAGAATAAAAAGCTCTCTGCCATTTTTGTTACAAAAAGTTGCTTTTGTCCAAATTTGCACCTTAGAGACTCTAATGCTTAAATCATTCAACCTAATTATCTTACTTTGGGGGTGTTTGAGTTTCCAAAACCAGTGAAATAACACATTTATTGTCAACCTTTGTGATATTGGTTTATGTAAGTTGCATGGAAAACCCAACATAAAGGCACATGTGAAACATACGTCTCAAAGGAGATTGTGGTGCAACACATTCAGCCGAGAGCAGACTTGACTGTGGTGCTGCTCTTAGCTGGGATTTGGAATACACTCGGAGCTGGCTTTAGCAGCAGGAATCCCCAAAGCCTGTAAATAATCCACATGTGCCGCCTGCACATAAAGACATCCAGTGCTTAGCAGTTCCCTTATCACAGCGTGATAGCCCGGGGACATAAGAGACGCTCCTGCCTCAATTCACTAATACGGTGTGAACGGAGATGCAGATAAAAGGCCGCTTGTTTATTGAGGAAGTTATGTTCACAGAGGGAAGACGCTCTGAACTTTGAACGCGCTTTAAATGGAGAAAATAAAAAGGGGATTGCAAATGACAAGGATACCAAATTGCACATTGGTTTAGCCTGATAAAGCCGTGTCATGGGCTGGAGGGTGTTTTCTAATCAAAAGCACCTGGAGGCTCTCTTTATGGAACACAACTCATTGGTGCGTCTGGTGCATGTAAGCGTTTATCTTGTTTTCTAACACTGTAACAAGCTTTAGTGGATGCCCGTAACAGCACCATTGTTGTGTTGCGCCGCTCTGCATGACGTAATTACACAAGTCACTCTCTTTATCAACGCACAGTGCATTACAAAGGCGTGCTCGGCTGCATTTAAATGAATAATTAATAATACATCAGTTCAATTATTACTCACTCAGCTACTTATAAGGTCCCCCCAGATTGCCGTCAGCCTTGTTTACAAGTGCAGCTACACACAGTAACAGACTGCAACAATGAGCCAGTCAAAGCGGCTTGTAGTTGTTTGTAAATAACTGGCTGTAATATAATTCCATTCATAAAACACATTGATACCATTATATTTGTGGTGGTAAAAAAACGTGGCTATTACTAAAATATTTTAAGTTGTCACATTCATTTCAAGATGCATGTTATCTAAAGCTCGACTTAACACCTGATACAAATACATTATACTTAAATTAATTCCTTTTTCACCGAAAATCAGTTCCATGTCAAAGTCAGATACTAAAAGTGTGGATCCTCTGGCCAACTACAAACACTAGAATGACTCGAGTCTGTCATCACGTTTTAGTTTACCACAAGCTGCTCTGCCTCTCGGTGTCCTGCACCTTTGAATTAGAGATCAAAGATAAATTCCAGAGGAGAAGGAGGAGGGTGCTGTGTAAGCATGGCAGTGACATCTCTAAACACAACAGCAACATTCCACTGATCCGGACACACCTAACAACATTTCTCTCACATTTGCCTAACTCATAACATAAGAAATAGCAAGCAGTGTCACCTGACCTTTCAGCTATTTTAGTGTGGCGTGCACTATTGGCTTTAAGTTAAGGTTTATTGATCCCCGTAGGGAAATTCGTCCTCTGTATTTCTCCCATTCTGCCGTTGAGGGAACCTTGGGCGGTTCGTGCTTCACAGCTCGAAGGTCCCTGGTTTGATGCCCACCTGGACGGGGCCTTTCCTCCGGGCACTCCGGTTTCCCCACCACTAAAAACATGTACAATAGGCCAGGATGAATGAGAGTGCGCATGGTGGACGACGGATGGAAATTAACCCACGGCTACATTCCGGTGTGACTTGTTTACATGCATGAGACCTCTGTATGTTCATTAACATGCACTGTCCCGACCAAATGACTGTAGGAGCAGTAGGCAGGCGCCTGGGGACCCATGTTCAGATGGAGCCAGACTCATGGTCAGAATCACGTAGCTGGAGGATTAACCTATTGTACACGTTTGTAGTGGTGGGGAAACCAGAGTACCAGGAGGAAACCTAAGCAGATACAAGGAACATGCAAATGCCACACAGAAAGGCCTTGTCCAGGTGGGAATCGAACCAGGGACCTTGGGGCTGTGGAGCACGAGCCGCTTTGTTTTAGTTTAATATAAACAAGTATTAGATAAAGCACTAATAGCATGATGTTCCTTGAGAAATGTAAAGCATTGCATTACATGCTTGTATTCAGGTAAAGGAAACACTATTTTACAGTACCCTTGATACATTGTACCTAACGAAATGTAGTACAATGTAATGTGCTCTGTAACAATGTGTAATAACTTGTACCTATGGGTCAGATACGCAATGGAATAATATGTTTTAGTAGTTTGTAGGTACATAATGTAATAAGACATAACTCTAACCCTAAGGGTCAATGTAATAGGACACAACTATTACATTATGTACCTACAAAGTACTAATACAAGCTATTCCATTGTGTATCTAACCCATAGGTAAAAGTTACAACACATTGTTACAGAGCACATTACATTGTACTAATTTAGTTAGGTACAATGTATCAAGGTACTGTAAAATAAAGTGATACCATCCATCCATCCATCTTCTTCCACTTGTCCATTGCCGGGTCGTGGGGGCAGCCGTCTGAGCTGCCCAAATCCCTTTGCACCAGCCCCTATGGCTCCTCCTGCAGGTGGTGGGTCCACAGAAGGACGGCCTCCTGGTTCTAACCGGCCTGTTGGTCTCTCATAAGGGGCTTCTTCTCTATAAAGGGATACCAGATAAGGATATAAAAAAGAGTCCAGAAATAACTTGTGGCATACTTCAAGTGCTAACCACTTTGCCAGTGTCATATTTGACATATATGTAATGTAGTATTAAAATCATTACTTCATCATTAAACTCTTGAATGTTGTTGACTGGAAACTTGTTCCTTTTCTGTCCAAACTTCTCTCATATCCTGTTGACTCAACGCACTGGGCTGTAAAGCCTGATACACACATTTCAATTAATGTGTCACTGGTTCCAGAGAAATCCAATGCATTTCTTTGTTTGTCTTTGTGTGTTCCTGGAACACCACACCCCACAGTCACAAATTTCATCATCAGGCCTTTTTATTGCATCATTTGCAAGTAATACTAAATTGCAAAATCTTGAAGTATTGTGTAGGTGTGCTAGATTAGACTTTGATAGCTGAAGATACCGGAATATTGCTGCTGTTACCTTTGGAGTCAGATTAAGTTTAATAGTTAATTTTTGAGAAATATTTTGTTCATATTTAAATGTCTGTTTTCGTAACGAGCAGAGCAAGATATCTATCTCAATAATATTGCCTTCTCATGTGGGAGTGGATCTTGTTCACTTTGTTTCTCACTACAATTTATTCACTTTCTGTATGAGTTGACATGCTGTCTCCGGGGTTCCCCTCTACAAATTTCAAAGGAGGAGACAATTACACATGCAGAATAACAAACATTGACCCAGTCAGCTAATGTATACTGCAAAAACACAATGTTCCCTTTATATAAACCTATTTAAAATGCATAACTAGGTTGGGCTCAGGGAAGTCACTCATTTAATATCTATTATTTACCGCAAAAGTGACTAGGCATTAATTTATCTCTTCTGGAAAAGTTCTGTGAAAATGTTCAGATCCTGAGTTTACAACCAAGCTTAAATCCCCTGGACATTTAATACATTATTATCATTAAGATATACAGTGCCCTCAACAAACATCCTTGGGTAATTTGTGGGGATTGTAGTTTTTGTAACTAATTCCTGCATCGCTCATTTGGTGATTCTTGTAGATGTTTGGACAACCGGAACAAACCGTAATCATGCAATGGATTATGGTTGACTATCAGTGTTAGCGGAGGGAAAAGCCAGACAAACCGCCAACTCATGACGTCAGCAGGTGGTGGGCTTGCACTTGGACGTGTTGGGCAAGAGACAAACTGTGAATATGCGTCAGTCGGAAATGAAAGAATTAAACAAATCATCACTCCAGGTATGTTTTCTGACGAGGGAACATTAGCTCCAAAAGTCCTTGTACTCGGTGGATCCTCACATAACTCATAATGCAATTCTGTCCGTTATGTTTGCCGTCCATCTGTCTCCACGTAACTATAACACATTCCATTTATTGTTACACTTTGCGCTCTCCTTGACGTATATATTGTCCTTTACGTGAGATGAGCTGCTTGGGCCCCGCACTGTTTGTTTAATTGTGGGGGCTATCGTCTGAGGAAAGTGGAAAGAATGAGGCCAGTTATTTACCCAGATGGTTTACTGGTGGAAGGTGTGGGAACCCGTCACTTTCTTTGTATTGCTGTGTGTTTTTTTGGAGACCACGAGCGCTCTCCTGTTTTGTTTGCTCTGGATGGCATGTTTGATTATTTATTGTAAGGGAGTAGCTGGAGCAATAAACATGTGACTACACTGCAGTTTGTTTTCCGTGGCAGAGGCTATGGCTTTTTACACGTTTCTGAAACAACTTGTATTTGTTCTTCTGTCAGAAAGAAAATGAAAGGAGAAGCAAGAGTTGCTTATTGAAAATGTGCAGTTATAAAGATGTTTTAAATATGTGTCGTTGTCTGCTTGTACAGTCTGTGTATAACTTTTAGCTTTAGCATATTGTCAACTAGATCAATGAAGCGTTGTGCAATTTCCTTTTTTTTGTACAAAAGCTTTAATTCCATGTATGAACATTGTACGTGTGTTCCTGTAAGTAATCAGGAGACAATTCTTAATCATGTGAACCAATCTGATTTCAGGCCCTCCAAGTGGCTCGACAGATACTCCTCCATCAACAACAGCAGCATCAGTCTCAACCAAGCGCCGGCCGTAAATCCCCCAAAGCCAACGACAAGCAGCAGCGCGCACAGGTACAGTGTGTACAGCTCGTGCATTTTGCAAGTTTTTAATGGCGTGCACTTTGTGGTTGTTGTGAGACTAAGGCAATCAAACAAACTGTCCCTTTTTACAAAGCAGCAAGCTCATAAACAGGAAGTTAAAACTTGTCACGCGCCATTTGAAGTGCTCTACTGTACAATTTGAGCTATTATGCATTATCGGTTTGTGCACTGATATTGGTGGTGCGGTTAAAACCTTTGAAACATTTTGAACCAAGCGAAAAAAGTGAAGGGTTGGTTACTGCTTAATCCTTCTTCGCACAGGAGCAAAACAAATCTGACACCCAGTTGCAGCCTTTTCAATGTTTTTTGTTGCTTTTCAAACAATTCTTTGGAAGGCATGGCGTGATACCGAAACAGTCGAGCAAAGCAATAACAAGAAAGTCCGGCTGAAGTTTGGTACACGACGCTGTCTGTCACATTAGGCAAGTGTAATAACTGTAAGTGTGATAATAATAAGGCGCTGAAGGAGATAATCATTCATTTCTGGGTTGAGCGACATGTAAAGAGGGAGACTGTGTCGCACGCTGAACAAACAAGGGTTTAAAAAAAAAAACGTTTGCTTTTTTGTGGTTGGCCTTTAATATGTAAAACAGTGGCATATCAGATACAATATTTACGTTAATTTGAGGTCGGGCGCATCAGCTGCCTCAGAGATGTATATCTTTGTTTGAACAGGGTGGGGTTGTTTGTGTCAGTCTGAAATTGCAAACGACTTCAGGGCATATTTGGTAATTAATACAGAGGCCCCGTTCTGTATGTATGTATGTATGTATAATATTTAATACCCCTACTATCCCATTGGGGCCGGTTTTAATGAGCTATTGTAGCAGCTAGGTCTAATGTCAGGTTGCGAAAAAGCCTCTTTGTTGTGCAGATGTCTTCGGAATAGCTCCAGAGGATGAAATATGACTGTGATGACCTTTCAGTTGTGTGCATATTTGTCAGGATTCAAGTAAGTTGAAAGGATCAAACTAAACCGTTTCCACAGCCTGGCAGGGAATTGTGCTGCAGAGGTCAACGGAGGGGACCGCTACGGCAGATTCCAGCGTATAGCCAGTTGTTGGTACATAGTGAAGTGTGAAACCATCTCCAACAGACAAAGACAAAATTAAAATTCTAATTTATTAATGTATACAGAGAGCTTGGCCAAGCTGTCACTCAGCTATTGAAAAGAGGAGCGGGCTCTTGCTCTGCCCCTCCCCTCTCCTGCCCGGCTCGTGTGAAGAGACGGAGCCGGAGTATCTAACTAACACCACAAATTGCCTGCCCTCTAATGTTGGATGTTTCATTTTACTGGTTTCAAAGTGCCATTACAAAGGACGCTACAGGTCTAGACAAGTGTTTGTTTGTCCCGAAATTACATATCCCGCTAATTTAACAGCCTATCAGCTCGCTGCCAGTTCATGCATAAACATCATTGTGTGGCTGGTATTACAATTCGTTTTGATGGTGAGTCTTGCTTTACAAACTAGAGGCTCATGCATTTGACAGGAAGTGACATAGTGCAGTCCTACACACGTGCATTCATCGGCACAGCACTAATTCAGCCACAGATGTGTACACCAGCCAGTGCTCACTTTGTGCCCGTGCCAGGGCCTGGTAAACCCAGAGCGTTTCATAAGCAAATCACACACTTGTCAGAGATGAGTGACTACTTCTGCATCGTCCATTGAGTGGATGTACACTGTGGGAATATAAGGAAAAGGAAAGTGCAGAAATCATGTGTAAAAAGTAGATCATGCTATACATCATGCTGACATACGATGCAATAATGTGTCCTTTCATGGGCCTTTCGTATTTACTTTCCTGCATACAAAGATTAAATTCAAAGTCTACAATTGATCAACAAATGCCATGCTTCCCTATACGCGTCTAGTTTTGATCTGAGAGGGCTGCATTTTCACACTCTCAAAACCGACGCTTTGAGGAGCCCCTTACCTCAGAGCGTGCACTATCTCCATCACTTGCCTGGGTAATGATTCTCTGGTGAGCCCCGACGAGGTCATCAAAAGACATGATCCCACAATTATGCGGCTGTGTTGTAAGCCGACACCCCATAAAAGCACCTGATCTGCCCGCGAGCCTGCATTCATCTCTGCGCGCGCTCTCCCATTAGGCACAAGAAGAGACTTTTTACTCATTTGGAGATGTGAGGGCACTTTTTCATTTTAGCCCGATTCAAGTAAAAAATAATGAAGCGCTCTATAGCGGGGGAACACGTGGATAAAAAGTGAGCACAGACGTATATCGGAGAATGAACAACTCTTGATCCGCCGGACGTGGAGCATCACCCCGTGCGACAACACCCGCCCGCTGTTTCCCCCTGGACGCCTATCTATCAGTTGTGCTGGTGACATTACATAGAAGCTCTTTAATCAGAGTGGAAACACAAACATCTGCCGCGCGAGCGTGAACGCGGGCTAAACATACTTGACTGGTCAAAAAGCCAGTAAATTACATTGACACAGTGACACAGTGACACATGTAATTAAAAGAAGCCATGCTGCTTTTACCTCGCTCGCGCGGCACCTGCAGTGGCACAAGAGTCGGCAACATCCACCCCGCTAATTACCATTATCAGTGAAATGCTCGGGTTTGTCTCATTAGTTCCATGTGCATTTAATTAGAGGAAAGCTGAAATTGGATTTAACTTATTACTTTTTCATGGATCACTTTCTTGTCATCACTTCAAATTGGATTGCAGCCCCAGGTAACTAATTATGCCAGCCGCAGGATCAGGAGTGGAGAAATAGGTAATTAGGAACAACACTGGTGGACCCTTGCTGATAGTCCAGCAGTAGCGGCGGCGGCAGCGAGGCAGGGGGAGGGGCAAATGAGGCCGGCGCGCGGTGCCGTTCTCGAGGAGCGCGGCTGGTTGAAAGACGCCGCGCCGCTCCCTCCTACGGGGGATTATGTGGCGTTCAGCTGGGTTAACATGTCGTGTCAACATGGCGTCTCTGCCATCACTTTTGTTTTTCTCTCTTCTTTAATTTTGTGTCGAGATTGGCCTCCATTATTCATGCCACCGCAGTGTGAGGTATGGCCCGCAGCCAGCTCGGCCCCGCACGCTGACTGGCACGTTGCTTCTTTTTTTTTTTTTTATCTGCGGCGCTTCTGCTTGAATTTGAAAGTGAAAATCAAACTGATCTAGAAGAGGCATGCACAGTGAGGGAGGTGCTAAATATGCTGAGGAGACAAAGTTTTCAGTGCAGTCACTTGACACAAGTGCAGACTTTTAGGACAGAATATGTTATTTCAATACGAACAAATTGTGTTGGCCTTTTAACTGTTTTCTAATTATTTTCATTGCCTAAATTACAAGAGGCTTATGCTGTCTTTTGCATAAGAGACTGGGCATTCTGAGTGGCATCATTGATAAATGTGATTTCAAAGTAAGATTCATTCCTCCAAGTTGAAATAGCGCGCTTCTTTAGGAATACAAGAAATTAATGCATTTTTCAGAAACTGTTTTCACCCTAGTCATTTGGAAGTTAAGTGTGTTGCATCTGGTCAAAGTTGAGCACAATAAAGGAGATTGTGCCTCAACTAGATCTTTTGTTTGCCAATCAGACTATTTTTAAAGTAACAGCCAACAGGGATTTCTTATCCCCCCCTTCCCTCCCTCTGCACTGTTTTCGCACCGTATTGCGCTGGCCCACAGAGGGCATCTCCCGGTCAAAAGATAATGTCTTTTCGGTTTACAGGATGAAAGCCTTTTGCCTTTTGAGTGGCCCCTCCTCCCCGCGTTTGCCGTTCCCCATCCTTCATTTGCGGTCTGCACTGAGGGAAAGCGTGAGGTGACACGATCCAGGGGCCACGTCTGAGGCCGACAGGATGCAGAGAAGCTCTCCTTTTTCCCCTTTCGACTGTTTTTTTTCTTTCTTCCTTCGCTACTAGGCCTGTGGCATTGTCCTGACACATGTACACCACAGCGAACCAATCTGTAAGTCATTAGAGCACTAGGCCAAAGCCCGTCAGCTGGAGTCGGGCCAACACTGCAGGGCCAACTGAGGCAGCGATTTTGAAGCGTCCCAACAGCGGACACGGGCATGAAGCGGGATCGCCGCGCGAGCCGTGTACGTGTGCAGGTAGTGGCCCCCTTTGCGAGGTGACCGCGAGCCAAGTCGGGATAAATGCCCCCTTTAAGCAGCTGTGAGATAAGCGTCCTCTTTGCGCAGGGGGACATCTGGACAGCGCGGTCCTTTTATTTGCTTTATAGTCTGAATATATTAAAAGTATTTCACAATGAAAAGAGATGCTGACAAGAGCAAGAGGGAGGAAAAAAAAAAAGTGTTAATATGGAGAACGAGAGAGGGAGAGGGAGAGAGGTGGCAGCCTCCCAAAACACTCCAACCAAATCAAAGCGATGCCAGTTCCTAATTGATTCACTTAACAGCTCCTTAAGCATGCCAAGATTAACCAGTCTATTAACGGTAAAATCTCTACAGGTTGTTCGCCACAAAAATGGAGGCAATCCAGTGCAGATGTGCAGAAAACCACAAAATCCCACCCATATAACTACAGCTTGTTCTTTTTTACTGTCCATGGGAATGTGTTTCTCCTTATAAACGTTACTTCTAAAATGTGTATGTTATGTTGATAGCCTGTAATTTTAGGACTAGGATGATATAAACAATGACAAAAGGCGTTCCAAACAGGGCAAGACTATGGGCTAAATCAAAAGCTGCGTTACTGTCCATCTGCTAAGCGTCGCCTCAATATCATTTTGTAGCTCACACACACGCACACACGCACACAAAAAAAAGTTTCAAAAACATACACACACAAAAAGGGAAATTGGCTTGAGTTTCTTCATTTTTCACCTCCAGGATGTTGTACTTCCCTTTTCCCTTCTCTGTCAATCTCCCAAAGTGTCTCCTGTGCTAACGCGTGCGTGATTGCTCATGGGGTGTTCAAGTCTGAAGGTGATGCTGTAATGAAACGTGGATCTGACGCCTGCTTTGCTTTGAGGTGATACAACGCGTCAGGAATGATCAACACAACACAAGCCCCTGGATCAGGCCCCGTCTCCTCGGCTGCCTGTTTCCCTTGTCATATTGTAAAAATGTATTATGTGTACTGTACAGATTAGAACCAGGTTGGGGATAATCCTGTCAGAATGAAGTCATCTGTCCCAGTACTGTGCAGTCAGGCAAGCACTCGGGGGGGGAAAGGAGTTGAGGGCAGAGGGAGGGGGGGGGTGGCGGTTTGGGGAGCCCGATGTAAGCCAGGATGTCGACGTGGAGTGACTACATCGCTGCACTGCACAGAAGCCAATTATCCACGTTTGGGATATGATTTCATTTGTTGTCTGATATTTCCCTTGGAGCAGTGATGCTGTCATATACTCACAAATGTGCCCTTTCAAACGTGCTTCACTCCCTGGCGTCTTATCATGATGTGTGATTCACTCGGACAGAAGTTGAATCCACATTCACGCTCATAATACTTTGCGTTTGATTATTATTATTTTTTTCTATAAAGTTGCGTTGCTCAACCAACAGGTTTTATGCGGCACATGTCAAAGCGCAAAACATAATATGCCGTGTGTGTTCATACCAGCGGAGCTCACTAGTAAATATGAAGATGCATGTAGCAGATGGTCATCTCACAACATTAGACCAATTGAAGTGATGAAGTACATGATTAATTCCACGCAAAAATTATTCCACTATTTAAAATCATCAATCAGTTTAAGTTGTCGCCACATGAAGTTGTTATACCAGTATTAACCGGAATGTATTTTGGCTTCATCTTTAATAACTGGGCGTTTCTTGCCAGAAGGGAAAACATACACCACATCAGTTGTCCAAACATTATAAAATGGTATCTTATAAGGATTGTTTAATCATTATTTGAATTATATTACTCTTTGCAATATGGGTGTGGCCTTTATGACAGTTCAGATGTGTTAATTTTGAAAAAAACAAAATATTTTTTGCAAACTTAAGTCTCACTAAAAACTAAATGAGAATGAGTTAATGATGACTTATACTATGGCTAAAAATCTAAAATCAAGAATTTTCGTTGACTTGAAAGTGAAGAATGGACTAAAACGTCAAAAATGCCAATGAATAAATCTGGTTTTGTCCTTGTGAGAAGCTCTATTTTACATACTGCAGTAAACAACACTCATACTGTTGTTTACTGCAGTATGATTGCAGTAAACAAGTTTTAAGTTGACTAAATCACTTTTAGATATAGACATGTGCATAATATTTTTCTAAATCACAGTATGTTGTTTAAAGCAACACTTGTATTGATGGTACTTTATTATTTATTTAGTTTCATTGGCTGGAAGTTCTGTTGTTGTTTTATTGAAGCAGGAATTGTGTCTTAAAATCACAGTTTTTTAGGAGGCACGTTGCCAACATATATATTTTAAGACAAACATTTAGCAGTAATTTTCAACTCAACTCTTTTTTTAAATTAGTTTATTTACAAATGACCACGTGGGAAATGTTGTTTTACATCAGATTTCGCTTTATTTAGTTTCCTTGTCCCTGAGCAGGTGGTTTAATATATCCATCATTCACATGCATCCAAACCACAAACCAATCACTCTACACAATTATCCAGCCTAACTATGTGAAATCATCTATTCATTCGTATGAATACATGAGTCAGCTTAAGTTATTTTTACTTGTGCTTATGTTTCTCCCCCCTAAACAACCCTATAGTCAAATCATGGTGAATAAATAACCAAAAAAAAAGACAAACAGAAATCCCCCTCCCACCTAACCCGAGGCTGCTCCAACCTTGTGTTCTTGTTTTGACGATGTGAAAACCACTCCTGACGGTACACGCCAGAACACAAGCTCTATTATACAGCGACCGGCGTATTACCCCAGGAAATATTCTCAGTTCACATGTGCTCACTAAACACGGCCTCTTGTGAAATTAAAAGTAAATAACCAAACCCGTTTATGGTACACCTGGAGCAACACAGTGACTCCGGCGTGAACCGCTCTCCGCTTCCCTTTGTGGCAGGTGATAAATGCACGCACTCGGGCTTGTTCTACATATCGTACGCTTAACAAATACCTAAACGGGGCTTCAGATACGCACAGGCTGACACTCTGTGATATGTTGCAAAGGAGACTTCAATTACTTGTGGTTGAGTTTAGCGCCGCGGCACGATGTTAACAAAGACGTGCTGTGTTTATTGCACTTGGCAAGGCACCTCTATAATTTGATGTTGTAGAAGGGACACTTATGAGTTGACACGTGTTGGGAATCCTGGGAGGTGGCAGATGATTCCTGCTATATCTGTCTGCCAGCTGATTGTAATAGCCGACCTAAAATACCGCTTGTGCTTTGGACTTAATATGGTTAAGCTCCTTTTTTCCCCCCTTCTTACTCACTTTCTTTATTACTAGCCTCCTTTCATTTATTTACCACGTATTCATTTTGTCTTATTTACGTGGGTGCCTATTTATGTTGAAAGGTTGCGAGTCTAAACGTATTGTTTGGACACTCACTATTTGTTTTGACTTTTGTCGGGCTCTGTTTTCTAGTTTCTGTGGTGACTTGGTTTCACTTCTCTAATTGAAAAAGACAAACACTAAAGTTGTTGCAAGTTTTTGAGATGGCATCTGAAGAGGTAACATGTCGGGCAGATGCGCAACAATGCAAGGCCGAAATGGGTCTCATCCTTTCAGGACCCTATGTACATGTATTCAGATAATTATAGGATTGTTAGGGGAATGCACTTTTGTTGATGTGTCAGTATGAAGAATCTGTACAGGGCGGTTTTAATATAGGTCCACACCTGCCCTGCTGAGTCCTGGCGTTGGTAAACAAGGACTGCCCTCTGGGAGATGCAGTTTGTTTTGTCGAGACAATGGTTCGGGTCGGCAGCCTCACAGGAAAAGCAGCGTGCATAGTTATGGTGTTTTCCTGCATCTTTTCCTAAGAGAAATATTTGTTAGCGTGGAAGAGAACCTTATCCCCCGGCTTATTTTTTTTATTGTCAATCTATTGTCTTTTATGATATTTCATTTACTGTTAAATGTTCTCATTAATTTCATATCATTCATCAATTCAGCAGCTAATAAGAGTGTCCTAGGATTTTGATATTCGTGACCAAAAGTCCAAGGGCGATAGCTGTCAAATTCTGCTAAACGCTTCTACTAACTGTAATCAAATCTGTGAAGAAAGTGGTAGTAGTCATGGCCCCGGTTTTGGTGATGTTTTGTCACCGGAGCCGAGTCATTATCTTGAGTTGGCACTGAGCAGCGTAGAGCGCAGCCAGACCAGACGTTAACTCATACTTTCAAGCAGGAAATGGGAGTATTTTATAATGCCATCCGCTTTGTCATGAACACAATCGCTCTGTGTAAACTTACCACTGGGGACGCCGGTTCAAGGCTAGTAGATATTGATGTTGTTCTTTGCTCCGAATGTTCTACAGGCTTCATGCGTGTACTTGTTTTGCACGGAGCAGGCGCACGAGGCTCTGGAACCGAGCGGCGGCGTGTGTGAAGAGGAGCTTGAACTGTTTGTCTGCTAAATTTATCATCAGGCCTTTGGGACCGTTGAAATGAGAACAGTGGCCTATTACTGCTAAGAAGGTGTTTTATTGAGAATACGCCGACGTGCCACCCAAGGGAGAGAGAGCGTACCAGCCGGGGGAGGGAGGGGGGGGTTGGTGCGGAGGGGACGAGGGGACGAGGGGGGGGGCAGCCCAAACCACTTGTGTTTGACAAGCTCAACTCCGGAGCGCTGCTGTCTTTACTCATATAATTTTACATAAAAACAGATTTTCCCCTCTCTTATTTATTATCTGATATACTGCATGTACAGGGAGTATTTACTTCTGTTGCCAGAGTTGGACATTTCTACGGCAGGGTTTCTGTGGGACAATTAAACGCATTAAAGTTTATTAAATGAACTGTGCCAAAATCATGCCAGAAAATGAATTAAGTTATGACATTGCGCAACATTTTTTACTGCGTAAGTTCATCAAAAAATACCAAAATTATTGTCAAAAACAGTTGCAGTGGCTGAAATTTACCACATATTTTTTGCTAAAAACAAGTTGCCTGTTTTGTGCAGTTCTATTTCCTCTCTGAGATATTAAATATGCACTGATTTAAAACATTTTTCTATCTGTGTTTTGTGGCATTAAAATATAGTATTTGGGCATTAAAATTGCATTAAAGAGCATTACATTTGACTTGCTTATGTCTGTATAAACCCTGTGTAGGTCATGCAATAGTTCACAGAAACTAATTTAGTGCTATAGTGTTTAACGTTGTCTATACATAAATGAATAATGCATGTATCATCTGCTGCTGTCAAAATTCAAATGAATCATTTCATTCACCATAGAGTTATTTATAGCAAAACAAAATGTATTAGAAGGATTGTATGTCTATTCTCCCCCTTATGGTAGCTGCTGGAATTTATGGTCCAAAAGTGTTATATACTCAATTATACTTTACCGTGGGGAAAACTGCCCTATTACTGCATTAATTTAATCTGGGTATCACAACATTTGAACTGTTGTATATCTAAAACACATTCATTACACTCTAAGGATATGACATGTTGTTAAAGGATGCCGGTTAAATTGTGTAGTACATTTTGTTCCTCAAATCCAAATCCATTTGATATACTTTGTTGTGGGAGTTGTTGACATTTTTCATGATGACATTCATCAAGCTGTGTATGTACAAAAGATAAGATAGGAACTTTTTTTTTATGATGATATTGATGATAATGATGATGATGATGATATTTATTGCGTAGCTGCCACACGACACTATATGTCCCCCCTCTGGTTATGTCTCACGAAAGAAATCATATTGAACATAAATGAATTAATAATCAGTTTGGTTCCATATGGTCCTGTGAGTTTTGATTTCTCCAGTAGGGGGCGGGCTACTGTTTTCCTCCCCTGGCTGTCTCCTTGAGTGCAGGAGGGTGTTAAAGAGTGGGATGATATCATGACAGCTAATTGCTCTCATTGGGATGGACTTGGATGGATTGCCTTCTAGCCTCTGTAATGTTCTCTATATTAATGGAAGTGCCTTCAGTGCGTCTCACACCAAACAGTGCGTTTTTAAAGTGAATCAAAGTTGCAGCTGTTGTTGAGCCGAGCCTCAGATATTACGTTATTGGGTGTTTCAGAAAAATAGAGCGCTCTGCGTGGCATTGTTTGTCCGCACATTAACACTGAATGAAAAACAAACTATAACATGAGTGTTCTCATAAATAGATGATAAAACACTGGCTGTGTTGTGTTGAACTCCAGAAAATGTGGCGTGAGAGCCGTTGAACTGTTTGTGCATTTGTTGTTTTGAGCATGTGAAATGAGTTGTGTCTTTGTGCTGCCACTGTAAACAATCTCATTTAGCAGAACAATAAAGGCCAGTTTTCTTTCTTTCGGCTGTGTTTACTTATCTGCAGTTTAATTAAAGAGCCTCTTTCTTTGGGCTTCCATTGTTTCAATGCCACTGCCGGAGACCCAGCATGGGTCAAAGGGTTAACAGCCGTCAACTGTGTGTGCCTCTGTATGTGTGTGTGTTAAAGGGGCCCCACACAAAGTCCCAGTTTCACCTGCGGTCCGGCCTGTGGCTCCTATTGTCAGCACTCATTTGAATTGATTATGTTTAGAAGGCTGCTTGTGATTGGTGGAGAAGGGCGTGGTTGATTGGATAGTTTTGTATCTTGTCAGCCGGCAAAGCAACCTTGCAATCTGCGTGTATCCCGCAGTAGTCTCACACACAGCCCCACAGCAGAGCACAGCAGCCGTGGTGTGTGCCCAGCCTCTCTGCTCCTGCCGCTAACAGCTCCTCCTCTCTCCCTCTCTCCCTCCCTCGTCTGGCTGCTCTCGCCGCTCAGCTCTCCGCTCGGCTTCACTCCGCACCGCGTGGCCCGCCGCTCTCTTTACCCTGCCAGCTAAATGGAGTTTGTCAGGTTTGTCAATATGATTGATTTCTGTGATTTTGCCAGCTTTTCTTGTCTCTGGAAACTTGACAATTTAATTTGACCAGGGAGAAGCGGAAACACAGACTTGTGTCTATGTTGATGTGGAGTCAGTGTAATTGGTTTATTTTTTTGTCATGTGAAGGAAGCACTGATCCACACTGTATTTTTGCTCTTGAGACAATGACAGTAGTTACATTCTGTTGTGTATTGTTGCAATACTCTGTGGAGTTTTCTCACTATGTCAACTAGTTACTCTAGCATGAGAGTTTTTTGTGTGTGTGTGTGTGTTTTGTGTGTTTCGAGTAGGACAACCGTTTTGTCTTTCGTCTGTGTTTGTTTTACATGGTAACCTGTCAACTTTGTGCATTTACAGTAGGAGCATGACTGTCTTTCAGCTTGTTTTTAAATTGTTTACTTTGATAAGTGAGCTAACCAGTCCAGCAGGATCTTAGTTCTAAAGTCGTAAAAAAAAACAGGTGCATTGACCTTTAATGCTGTACAACTTGACTCACTTATTAAGCATTCATCATTTCAAAGTACATTTGGGGATACTTGAGTGACAGAACTTTGCTTGTATGGTGTCTGTTTTGAATTGGTCAGACTTTGCCTTTGGCCTGCACTAATCCTCCCTGTCCTGATCGTGTCACACTGAATTAAGACAAGTCTGGCACAGCTCTATTGGTGACACGGTCACATCAAAACCACGTTGGAGACACACTGTCACTACAAATGTCATCGCTCTCACCGGCCTGTTAAAAGTATGCTCTGTGGGCGTCCCATTTTGGAGAAGTGTGTACAGCTGAGAAAGTTGTGTTCGCTGCCGACTTCATTTGCACATTTTGATGTCGATTTTGAACAGGCTGACAATTCTTTCTGAATTTTCCTTGACTTTGCAAATGTTTGTGTTTCTGTGTGAATGTTGATGCCGGTATTTTCTTAGACCTGAACATTGTTGTGTTGAATAGTGTGACATTACAGCACCTTGCATCAGTCCAACTTAAGCATGCCTTTATAAAGAATGAAGAAATTAGGTGTGCTGAGCGGTGTGGAGCCCGGGATGGGGCAGCGTGCGGCGTAATGCCATGCAGCTGTGGTGAGCCTCGCGGTTTGGGAAAGCTGGAGTGCGAGCTGATTGGCTTGACAGTTTGTAATCAAAGTTGATTTATTGTTCATTAGTAGTGCATTAGCCCTTTCAGGCAGGGGCGTTATTTGTGCAGTGCCCTGTCAAGACGGGGGCTCTGCCAGCACCTGTCATTTCTAAACCATGACATAGGCAACCAGATATTAACTGTGTGTACCCAGAAACAAGAGGGTGGAGGGGGTCCGCGCCAGAAGCCACAGACCCCCAGCTCAGACCCCAAGCTGCTGGGATAGCCTTTCCAGCAGCGGGCCAGGCAGGCACAGGAGACAGGGGAATAGTTTAGCAGTGATATAGTGAGCCGCCAGCTGCTCTGTGCTGTTGCTCCCTGACTTCCACAACCAAAACATGTTTTTACTTGAAAAAGAGGCATTCATTCATTTTTAAGGGTCATTATACGCGTCTCTGTTTCGGATAGGGAGATTAACTCTACACTTGAGATGCCATGTGTTTCAAAGAGTTTAGAGGGAGGATCATGATAAGATTTCACGCTGCACCGTTTTACAGCGCTAGATCTTTTTTTTGTGTGCCATTTATCTCTAGAGCAGCGTGTATGTAAGGCTAGATAAAAAAAATTGAAAAAGAGTTATTCGAGTCTATTCGAAAATTTGTGTATTTTTTATGATGCCTTTTCCTTGTGAAACGTATTATTGGCAAATTAGTTGATTGAATTAACTAAATGGGTATAACATTATAAATAAAATATACTCAAATATTTAACATGATTTTGTAATTTGGAAATATATATTTGTCCTCCCTGAAAACAGAATTTCAAATGTGCTTGACCTTGAACTTGTGAACTTTTTGAAAAATCTAAAATGTCTCTCTGTTTTTGAAACGTCGGAGTGTGTGTGTCTTTCTGTGATATGATTCCAGATTAAGATATTGTTTATTCAAGTGATCGAGCACAACATTTTTAAAACATCCTTCATAGCCCTAGTCTGCCGTCATGGAAACGGGGATTAGCGTCGCGCTCGCCGGTGTGCAGAGAATAGAAACAAATGTTCGCGGGATGTGTCAGCCATTGTCTTTTGACTTCGGTTTCATTTGTGAGGGATTTAAGGGACGGCCATCTTAATTAAATCTCAACCGACTCAAATAGTGCATAATAATAAAAAAAAAAACGTGCGCTGTTGCGTAACGGCGCGGACCGCGGCCCGCCACACCGCTCTGCCGGCGAGTTTCCGGGTAACTGTGGAGGAAGCAGTGGGCAGTGTGTAAGATTGGGACGTGCCGGCCCTAATTTGTTGGAGAGGTTCGGATGTCTTGAGGAGGAGAATTATGAAGTTGGAGGTGTGGCTTGACAGGGCAGGAAGAGTGACAGGGATGAACCGCTGGGAACGTGTGTATTATACTGAGTGATGTAATGGTGGCATGGTTTTGGTTTGCGTTTTATAGATTTATACTTTTTATTATTAGTATCATTATGAAGACTTCTTTTCATCATGTGTCTATTGTTTATTGCAATTTGCTGCTCTTATTATTGTGCCTCCATAGGTTAAAAACAAAAATAAATATATTGCTCTGGATAAAACATACAAGTCACACTAATATTCTTAAACAATCAATACACTGTCCGTCCCCCCCCCCCCGCCCCCCAACCCCCGCCCATATGGAGAGATTTTAGGCGTGTTTTGTCCACCTGCTCTTGTCCACTGTGGGAACTATTTATGTATTATGTTTTGGGTGGACAGAGCCACGGCTCACTCTTAGCTCTGCTGTTTATTTTTTCAAAGCTGACACTGCGGCGGTCTGATGAAAATCTGTTTGTGTGCAGTTGAAAAGTTAATTAAAATGTAATCAACTTTTGTTTTTACAGTTGTTCCCTCCGCATTCCTCCTCCCCCGGTTCATGACTCCGTAACCGGTACAGAGGAGAAAAACAGAGAATTTAAGGCATTCAGTCGTCAATTGTATTCTTTATTTTATTATCCTTTGCATATGGATTGTTCGAGATTGACCAAGAGTTGTCTATCTTTTAGGACACCTTTAGTAGAAAAGTTAAAAATGTGTTTTGTTAAATGTGCAGTTTTTTTGTATAGTGTTATTGTTAAAAACGTACATCTTTGAATATTAGTATTGCTCAATTTATCATTTTATGTATTTTTTTCACACCTTCTTCAGCTTATAATAACATTTGCACAATACACTACTTCAAATGTTCTATTTAAAATCCCGTATCTACGCAGAGATTTTAATCAACCATACGACGCAGAATTCGCCTACCCCCTTTCATCTATAGGGCTAATTACATTCAGTGATGAAACGCTCATTCGGCGACATTTTCTTAGTTCGGAGATCGGTGACGAGGGGGGCGCTTTCCGCCAGGCCAAGGTAAAACTGCAACAGTATCAAACGCACGGCTCTCTGTTGTTTTTACAAGGCTTATTATACTATACCCCTTGTATTTTTTCTTCTTCACTTCTTCATTCCATTTGATGCCCCTCCAAAACAAGACGACCCCCGGGAGCACTAATGAAAATTTGATAATTCGTCTAATGTTTTCCTTTCTTCAGAGCTGCACCTCAGTGGACGGTCATACGTGTGCGTGTGTGTGTGTGTGTGTGTGTGTGCGTGTGTGTGTGTGTGTGTGTGTGTGCGTGTGTGTGTGTGTGTGTGCGCGCGTGTGCGTGCCTGTCTCGCTGACTTTCACCCCTCCCTGGCTGTCCCACGCTCATGTTCACGTTAATTACCTGATGGCAGGGCAGCCACAGAATGGCCACCGATCTTACAGCCGTATTTACCTGTGCCTCTTCTCCCGTAGAGTTCGACCGCTGACTTTACAATAGAGCGCCGGCATAAGCAGAATAACTGTGTCCTTATGTCCGAAATGAGAAAATGGATAGTTGTTCAGTTTTGCTTGAAGCCAGACCATATTTTTGAATTGGAGATTACACTATGGAAATTAAAATAAAATACAAATATTATCAAAGTCAAATTAAGTAGGAATGTATGAATATAAATTTATTATTTTATGTAAAGAAGAAAATGCAAAGTAGACCTTGTTCCTTTATCAATAGGTTAACTGGTTATGCATATTCTTCACTGCAGTTGTATGTGAATGTACTGCAAGTTGCGCCGTTTAAATGGTTTGGTTACACAAATGGACTTATAGGTGGTGGCTGCTATGATTCGGAAATTTCCTTTTTCAATCATGTAATCCAAAGAACTTTTTTTTTAAATCTTTTAGTTTGTTTATATTTTGTACTTTTTTTTATTGGCACTTTTGCCATTTGCAATTACCTCACAACTACAGCAGGGCATTGGCAGATTTCCGCCTGTCTTTGGTTTGCTTTGCGATCTTTGTTTTGTTGTCTGTTGAGTTGGAGGAGCTTAACACAACAAGAGAGCCATGGGTTTAATTCCCTCTGCATCATACCTGCCCTTTGTTTGATTTGGTTCTGGTGTGATTGGTTGAAAGGCCTTTTTAGTAGGTGATAGGATCAATGCCTATTGTTCAACCAATCAATCAATCACATTTTATTTATAAAGCGCTTTTTATACCGAAAGGTATCACCAAGTGCTTTACAGACAGATCTATATACATATATATATATATATATATATATATGTGTGTGTGTATATATATATGTGTGTATATATGTATATACATTGTTGGAGAAGTATCTCAAGTATCCAAGTTGAGTTGCACAGTGTGGAGAGGGGACAGAGATTACTAACTTGAACTGTTGGCCGTACAAAATCAATGTGATGAATGAAATGGTAAAGAGTTTTTTTAATACCTCAACAGTGTACAGTAAGTAGACATTTTGCTCTTGGTATAAAATGCAAGAGGCAACAGAGAAATCTACTAAATCTGACTAAAATAATGCCTTTATTTGTCACCACAGCATAAAGTGTTACTGTCTTTACTTTTCTGTACAGTATATGTGACAGGCCACAGATGAAGCGAGTGTGCACGTTGTGAAGCCTGTGAGTGAGTGTGCATGTGTGTGTACAGCAGGCCCGAGCCGGTACAGTGCATCGCCTGCAGTCACTGCGCAGCTGTGTGAGAACGTTCCCTACCAATGTTTATGCATGAGAAGCACCTGGACTGGGCCACACCTTCACAAAAATTCATAAACGTCAGCTATTTATGGCAACTCCAGAATGTCCTCTTTTTTTTGTAACAGAGCAGCAGATCACTGTGAGATATCCCAGTGGTTATTAGCATGTTGTAACATCTTTTTCGTTTTTGTACTGTGCAAAAGACTAAGCCCTTTTTGGTGTAAAAAAAATAAATCAAAGGTCTCCATTAAATTAGCCAGAGCAGCTAAAAACGCTTGTGCACCATAGAGTCCTCTTAAGTGTAGCCGAAGCTTTGTGTTAAATGGGCATAATACACTGTCCAAGGCAATATTTTTAGCTAAAGAGCCCCCGCCCCTCTCCCTCGCCTCCCACCTTTTACTTAATAGGACGGCTAGTCTTAGGCAGATTTTCACTCCTTCAGCTCAGGATTAAATGGTAGTAGTTACATTGATCAATAGGTTAAAAAGCGTACAATCCCTCTTGCTGCTAATGACCTCAGTAGTAATGGGTAATAAAACAGTGGTCTGTAATAGCCTCTCGCAGCTTTGCACGGAGCGAGCTGCTTTAGTTTCTGTTGGAGACGCCTGAGACAAGTGTAAAACCACTTTGAAAATGGTATCTGTTAAAAAAAAAAAAAAGATGCGTGCACAATTGAATTAGTTGTGATTGCTTGTTGTCTGGCTGATATTATTTTTTAGTCTATGCAGTGGCGGCTCGCACAAGACTGAGCTGACGGTTGACCTTCAACATAGTCCATCAAAATTAGCGACGCTCGGAGGAAAAAAGGACTTTGCTGGATAATGACTGTGAAATTAGGAAATGGGCGGCAAGGGCTATGCAAATGACAGGACAAGTCATGTGCAAAAGTCAAGATGAACTGCATATTAAGACATAATACAGTGGGGAATTAATATTGCATTTTCCTACTTGCTTCCTTCATCCTCCCATGACCGTTCGTCTGATACTCCTCAATAAAGTGAAGCTTTTCTTTTTTTTTTTTTTTCTTAATGTCTCTGTCCTGTTTGACACCCCTGCCCTTTGGGTTGCATTTGCACCACAAGCTGTTCATTATGGGGCCACTTTGTTTGTGTTTTATGCTACAATGGGGAGAGGGAATAAGGTGATATACATGCGCCGTGTGTGTCATAAGAGTAAAGACAAGAGCCCCTTAGTCACCACTAATTCAGAGATGCATGAAAAATTCAAGCCTTTAGCTTGCGAGGCAGATACTCAATTGGGGTAACCTTGGAGAAGACGGACGCCCGTTGTGTCCGGCACCAAAGAGACACGAGGCTACTTTAGAGCAATGTGAAAACCATCGGATATGTTTTTGCTTTTAATTTTATGCAGCATCACAGCAGTAAGTGGCAGCCGCACACACACAGTCCAAGTCCTCTTCAATGTCGTGGCAATTAAGGGACCCTGACACAGAGTGGGGGGGCCCTTTGGGTGTCACAACAAATCACTTGCTTTAAGGAGTGGCACACTCACACCTTTGGAGCTGTTAAGGGTCCCGGAGATGCTCATCTTGGCTCCTCCCTCTTCAGGCGCTTTCTGTCTTCAGTAATAGATGGTGGTGTCTGTAATAAAATATGCATGTGACATGTTGGGAGTGAAAGAAGTGAGTGAAATACAGTTCTGGAAAAAGATGTATAAATGCTTTCTTTTCTTTTCAATCTCATACAGTATTTTGAGAAGTTTGCTGCTGACATGTATGCAAAGGTCACAAGGTCATATTCCGTCACAGAACAAAAAAAAAGGATTTCTTTGTCGTTAATCAAGTTTTATTACGTATTCAAACATTATTCGACCAAACATACTAATAATCTTTGTACAATGCCTTACATTTGCTTTATCATTTGTAGTTTGTACTTGTGTTTTAAATTACTCATATTAATCAATAGTTTATAATTATATTTAATTAGACATTTCATCAGGCCAAATGTATATTACCATGGAAGCTGCAGAAAAATAAACAGCCCCCTGTAAGTTCTTCTTTTCTGTATTAAAAGTGGTATGTTTGTGTGTGCAGGTGCCAGTGTCAGTGGCTATGATGACACCTCAAGTGATAACTCCGCAGCAAATGCAACAGATCCTTCAGCAGCAGGTCTTGAGCCCACAGCAGCTCCAGGTTCTCCTCCAGCAGCAGCAGGCCCTCATGTTACAGCAGGTAAACACAGCCATATTTATTTCTGTCCGCACCACTGTTAGTATATCAGTGTGACCTTAATGACTTCGTCGCAATCTGCTTTCCTCAGATTTGAATTATAAAAGTCCTCTTTGAACAACCACAATAGCAGAACATACACCCTCTCTGCAACAGTGCTACCAATATGTAAAATATGTCCCAGAGCTAAGCTAATGTAATACTTTTTTCTGTTGTGCAGCAGCAGCTCCAAGAGTTTTACAAGAAGCAGCAGGAACAACTCCACCTCCAGCTCCTCCAGCAGCAGCATGCAGGCAGCAAGCCCAAAGAGGTAAACTTTTTGACAGCGCTGCCACTTTTTCACACACGGCTCCATCCAGACAAAGCAGCAGAATTATGGTACTTTTAACTCTATGGACCACAGCCGTTCTTGTATATGATTTACTGAGTGCAGGTCATGGCACAAAGGCACAAACGTCAGCTCACAATATTCTGCTGTGTAAACTCCGACCTATGCCAGACTTATTCCAAAAAATGTTTGTCTTTTGAGGTGAACACATAACTGTATATCAGAGAAGGAAGTGTGTGGTTGTAAACATAAACCTCTGAGAATACTGTCCAAGAACTCCACCGTGTGCAAACGAGATAGTGGGGTTAAATGGTCTTGTGCTTCCGATTAATGTCAGATTGGCTCTGTTACAGGATTCTCTGTTAAGTACACTTTCTGCTTTTCTGGAACGTTCCTGTCCAATTAAACAAGTGCAAGATAGTGAAAGTGGATCACGGAGGAACAGAGAAGCACATTGGTTATCAACATCTAAAAAAAAATTGGAAACTTTGCTGAGCAAATAGCGCCGCACACAAAAAGCAAAAGAGATACATTGACACCAAACGATATAAAAGCAAGTTCAAACTATTGATCAAAGCTGTTCCTAGTTTGCTTCCTTTTTTTTTTTTTTTTTTTTATGCTCCCCCCGCTTCATACACTAGCAGCTACTATGGGACTTTGCTCTGAGGCGCAGAGGTTTAATGCGTGTTAATAACTGGCGGATACAGGCATCGCTTGTGGACAAAGAAAATTATTATTGCCCGGTCAGAAGTAGTTCAAAGACGATCTGGGAATCTGCGCGTCCCTGTTGAGATCCTCGTTCAGGAATAATAATAAAAAAATAAATAAAAAAAGCAAGAAGCAGAATGGGAGCTCTTTTTTTTTTTCTTCACACTTCGCCATGTACACGTCCGCGCGGCACAACTTCAAAGTCGGAGTGCGCTAATTAATGAACTGCGCGCTTCAGTTTGGACAAGTCGTGGCGTGATGCTCCCATAAATCAACATGACAGGAGAGCTCGGCGGGCCTTTAGATAGGGCCTGTCACCCAGTTGCATCTGATGTAAACAGTCGACAAGCCGGAGGAGGAGGAGGAGAGGGTGAGCGCGGGCGAGGACGTGCAATTGATCAGTGAATGGAGAATAAAAGGGGGGAAAAAAAACAACTTTTGAAGTGTATTATGTATGATCACAGGAAGTGGATGCAGCCTCCAGAGGACTCTCCCCCTTCTGCGTGTGTTTCTTTTTTTTCCCCTCTCTCCACAAAAGACAGACGAAGAATTATGCACTGACTCCCCTGTGGCTGCCAGACAATAACCCCCTGTTGTGGCTTTGTGCCGCTTTTTTTTTCTCTTTTTTTTTTTAAAGACATCAAAATGTAGTTTTTCAAAGATCTTTAACTTTATATTTGAAGCTTGACAATAAAGGGGCTGCCAGTGCCACTCTATATCATTTGTCATGTCTCTCCCTCGTGCCACTTCTTGTTAACCTCTTATTTTTTTTATGCTTCTCCATGCTGGGTGAGCACAGGAACGCTTGTCAGCTGATGGGACCAGAGCACAGAGAGAGAAAAAAAAAGAAAGGCCAAGGGATAGACTTAAATTCATTTCTGCTCATTTCTTCTCCCCCCCGAAAGCCGTTCCTTTTTATTTAACGATTTGATGAAAGACATTGCGCCTTGTGAACTCACCCTCGTGCCGCCATTATCTCGGACTCGGGCTGTCACCCAAGAGCGGCGAGCAGGGAGAACATGAGAACGTCTTCCTCTTTGATATGAGCGAGAGATTGTTCGTCCTCAGCCACCTGCAGAGTGCTATGCTAACTGTACTCTACTGTAGTCCGTGTTCAATGTTTCCTGTCCACGAGACTCTACGTTGGTAGAGGAGTGGACAGTTGGAATGTCTTGCTTGAGGACAGAGAAAAACAAGTTTGCAACCTAGATGAAGAATTACACAGTCACCTCTTTTTGTGCCTGTCTGAAGCCTTGATAAATTGAGTAGTTGTAAATAATAGAATGTAGCCTGTGTGCAAATTGAATGCTAAGTCCTTTTTTGGTGGAAACTGAAAGGAATAGAGATAGCTGTCCAATACCATCCAGGTTTTAGTCCTAAATAATGTAAAGAATAGAATTTAGTTTGAAAAGTGATATATGTATATTTAAAACATTGTTATTTCTGCCTTCTAAGTGTATTGAATTGGTACTTCACCCACAAGTTGTTATTGTTCACTGTCTTGAGTCCCCATTGTGTCCTGACTGATCCAAAGAGACACCCCTGCTTTTACTACTCGAGAGCTGTATTTTTAGAGAGTGTACAGGAGCAGTGCTGGTGCCGGGAGGGGGGGGGAGGTTGTAGCTGCGGAGGAAGGTTGAGGGTCTTTTGTGAAAGCGGAGGTAGGCGGGGGGGGGGGGACGCCTTTTATCTGCCTCTTTCAGCACTTGGAGAGCCGGTGACCTGACAGCCGTGCTGCCCAGACCTTTTTTGTGTTTGTGAGAAGTAAACAAAGTAGTGTATCCTGTCTTTGGTAACAGGGTGCGGCCCAGCGCTTGGCAGTGCCGCTTTTAGTTCCCCCTCTTTGCATCTTGTTTGACAACTGGCCCGCTGCACACCCCGTAAACAGTAGTTTGTCCTGCCAGCATCCTGTTCAGTCCCAGCCCAAGTGTGTTATCTGGGTCTATATCCCAAGTAAGTCCCAGTGAACAGAGCACAGCCTTATTCATTCCTGATTTTTTTTTTTACATGCTTGCATGCATCAACAAATACAAAATTAAGTTAAATAAAATAAAAAAAACTTTGAAATATAGATTATTGGTTTGTTTGAAAAAGTGGCTTAGTTAAGAAATATACAATTGTATCTCACTCAACTGTCATCACCGCAGGCCTGTTTCTGTCTAAAGACACTATACTTTACACTAGAGACACGATTACTTTACGTTAATGCAAATATACTATATGTTTGGAAAAACACACACAGGTATATTCCCACAAGAACAAAATATTTGTAAATATGTCTCAGTAGCATTGATAAATAGCTTTTGAAGTGCGATTAAAGCTTGATTGTCCAATAATCCATCATTGAAAGCATATCTAAAAGGGTCAAAGGTTGCACCGTTTCTCTGCACTATAATCATAAACAATCTCTCCTTTGTTTTGACTGAGATGGAGATATTAGATAATTTCCTTCTGTTTATTATTATAACACTGTCAGTCTTTTGGCCATCTCTCCTTTCATATCACTTACATTTAATTGCAAAAATCCCCTATTGGCAGGGACTTGAGTGCATCGGCTCTTGGTAAAAGCAGCTGTATTGGAAAAGCCCACGGAGGCAGCGCAGCCTTAATGCGAGTGTCCCCTGGCTCAGCGCCGTGCCGCGAGACTTGGGAGAGCTGCTCGGGTGGATATTAAACACTTTGATTTAGTCACACGTTGTTTGCTGAATTATGAATGGGTGTAATTAAATTCCTGTGGCTCTTATTATGAATGATTAACAATGTTGTTTCATTGTTTGTCATTCGGTGTGCGACTCCTCGTTAATTAAGAGCACCAGAGATGCTCGGGCTACCTGTCTTGAGTGGTCTCGCAAAAACGCTTGCAAAAATCTCAACAAGATTACACTCTATGGAGGAATTCATTGGCTTTTGTAATGAATATTGTTTTAATGTGCTATAAACCAGGTGGTCTTGTCTGCTGTTATTCTTAGTTCATATAAAAGGACTCAATGAATGAATGAGAAGCTACACAACTGTTTATTACACATAATACTCAGAGTACCGACCAATGCCAAGTTTTACTACACATAATACTCAGAGTACCAACCAATGTCAAGTTTTACTACACATAATACTCAGAGTACCAACCAATGTCAAGTTTTACTACACATAATACTCAGAGTACCGACCAATGTCAAGTTAATTGTGAAAATAAAAGCATTGTAGCAAACAATGAATTTAAAAATAAATAACTGTGTAAAGAAATTCATCAACATTTTATTGAACTGTATCAATGGTGAATTTAATCTCAATTATCTGAATTCATTTGTCGTTTACACTGTGGTTTTATCTAAGTCCTGAACAGTATTAGTTATAGCCATAATTAATTGTTTTTAATTATACAAAAACATTTTAATAAGCTCTCTGTCTCTATCTCTCTGTCTGTGTCTCTCAGCAGCAGGTGTCGGCCCAGCAGTTGGCCTTCCAGCAGCAGCTCCTCCAAGTGCAGCAGGTCCAGCAGCAGCACCTGCTCAACCTCCAGAGGCAGGGGCTCCTGAGCATCCAGCCGGGCCAGAGCAGCCTGCCACTGCACCAGCTCGCTCAGGGTCAGTACACGGCTCCCGCACAAAATGTCACAGTCTACAACTCAACTTTACTATGATACAGCTACTCAAATACAATGTGTGCCCACTGTAGTTTTGTTTATGGGCAATGTAACAGTGCTTTACTTTGTTGTATAACTAACTACATTAAGTTTAGTGCATAACCTTTAAAATCATAATTTCATTTAAGATATGTAACATAAACAAATTCCAAATGCATTTATCATTATGTGTGGGAGACAGACAGGTTGGTTCAATCTTGTGACACCTGTGTTGAATGTTGTCATTGTATTTCTCTCAAATAATCCCTCTTTTGTTGTTTCCACTCTAGCTTGGGCAGTTGGCTTAGGTATGAGTGTGTTTATAGTCAGTTTGTTGGTTTACAGTATAATACCTGAGCAAATGTACTCATTACTGAGTGAACAATGCCTGTCTTAACCAAGGAAGCACTGTGTGTATGTGGTTTCACACACACTCTGACCGCACCTATTGTACATTTATCACTCAACACTTCCATCACTGTGTAAATAGTGCATTTTGGCCAGTATAGTTATCAGCCTTAATTCCCACAGAGCTCTCTTCTCATTAGACTGGCATCTCCGAGGCATTGACCTTCAGCCCCACAGTACACTGGATGTTTGTTCCAACTGAACTTTGTGAAACCAGTTGTTACTTGATAAGGAGTCAATACTGTTGTTTGGCCAGGAAGTTGTTTGCTGTATTTACTTTTGAATATTTTGCTAAGGAGTGGTGCCATTGTAACAAAGACGCCATCACAAGAACATGACATGCACTATTCATGCCCCGCTAAAGCAAACAGTTATGAAATAACAAGATAAGGGCGATAAAGGCGGGAGGGCTCTGGGGTGCTTAGCTAATAGACAAACACAAACAGCGTTTGTACAGTGCTGTTATTGTTTGGACTGGTGATGGAATCAGTCATCCAACTCTCAGACGACTGCCATAGGCCCGGGCGTGTACCTGCCTCTGAGTGGCTCACATGTCTGGCAAACACACACACCCCTTAGGTAAAGCAGTAGATGTGCACTAAGGCTATAAACTGTTTTTTTTTAATTGCATTTTCATATTATAAATTGCTTGTTTTTCATGAGGGCAACGGAGAAACAAATGCATAACTTTATCCATTCTTTTGTTTAATTCTCATGAATGTCAATGTTTATTATCAGTAGACCCACTGTAAATCCAACAACACATATTTATTTTACCAGTCAGAATGTATCTGTCCGATGAAGATAACTGTTTTCTCCGGCAGCTGTTACAACACTTAACCAGCACTGCAGGCTCCCCGTTTGTCTTCCTATTCTACACATTTTCTGCTTGACTGTTTGAGGTTATTGATGACCTTTCTGTTTTCCACATGGCTAGACTTCTTTCATGCTTCAGTGGCCTTGGCTATGCTGCTCAGATGTAATCTCCAATATTTAGCTGTAGCAGTTATCAGTGTGTTGAAAGCGAGGATTCTCACTCTGTTTGCCTGCTACTGATTACAGATCCCAACTTGGGGGCAGTAAATTGGCCCAATCATTTTATTTTCAAATAGAGATAGACATAAGTCAGTCCAATGGTTGATGAGTTTAAAGGGTATAGATAAAGTATATTGTTGAGCACAATTGCCTTGTGACTGTTTAATGGGACTCTTTGATTTTTAATTAAAATGTGCATGGTTTGCCATGTGTTGTCGTAGAAAGAGGTGGAACATTTTAAAATTGAGCCAGATTAAAGCAAAATTTCTAATCTTCATCTGTAGTTCTGAAAATCATTGGTTGAACCTCTAACCATTTTTAACTAAAGTCCGCCCTATATACGCGTACCTTATCTATACCACAAATCATATCTCCTCTCATACAGTCTTTCGACGTGAATGCCTTCGAAGCATTCAACTCGTATTTGTCATCCATTGTCTGGAGAGAATATAATGTGTCGTAAATCTGATCTCCAGCACTCCCCTCCTCACTTACAGCGCGTCCTCTTGACCTGATAAGTGAGTCACTGGTGGCTAAGGCTTGCTTTGCTCAGATGCTTCTACTTGGCCCAAGACATTTACATGCCTCAATGAGCAATCAGGCTTTAAAATGCGTTATTTCAAAGCTCCATTGCAGATATATTACAACACCAATCAATTTATAGGGTGTATTTTAACAGTAAATTTGAAAAGGAAAATAGGGCATTCAAATTCAAATCATTCAAATTTGCCAGATCTTTTGGTGTTTATATTATAAAATAAAGCAGTAATTGGATGTCATAGTCAGGTTCACTATGTAATATGTATATGTAATGAAAAGGTGTGATAATAAATCGAATGAACATATATATGGGGAGTAAAAACCGTAGTTTGGTGAAAATGTAAAAAATGTGGCGGAAAATTCCATTTGGACTTTTCAATCAAAAAAGTCACCGAAACCCTTGCCATATGTTTCATGGAGTTACCGTAGCGATGGCCAGAACTCGCCATTTACTCTGATGGAAAAATTGTATAATTGCACAATTTTACCAAATGACAAGGGCAAATGGAAACATTGTGTTTCTCGTTGCTTACGCCATAAGGTTTCCAAAAATATATAGTTTTCATACTTTCCACGAAAATCCCACAACAGTGGAAATCTAAACATAGTGAAGCGGACTATCTGTTTTACTGTAGTATGGTTGCTATGGGTAGATCTAATGTGGAGATTCCAAAGGAGGAGGTTCAATAAATTGAGACTTGTTTTTGCCATTTGTTGTCTTTACATTTGGCCTGTTTTCTATACAGTACAATTATTCAGTCTTTGCTGTATGAGGTCAGAAACTAATGAGAAAATAATTCTGCAAGCGATAATTGTTAACGTTAAAGTTTAGTGTCCCAATTTCAAGGATATTTAATAAAATTGTCTTTGACTTGACTGAGCTAAAAAAACATGCACCACATAGAGAAAAAAAAAAGAGCGTTTGGGATCCATACACTATTAGGTGGAGGAAAAAAAGTTGCAGCTTGTAACCAACATTATTTAAACTGTCTGGGAGAGGCCAGTGGGACAGTGACAAGACAAATCTGTGTGTAATTTGAAAGCAAGGAATGTGCGTAGCCGCAGTGGTACATCGAAGGGGGGGGGGGGGGGGGGGGGGGGGGGGGTTCTGTCAGTGATTGATACGTCCAACAGCAGACCGGGGGTAATAGTTCCTGCTGCATTCAGACAGGACATCTTTCAGACCTAAGGGGTGAGGCGTATCAGCGGGCCAGTGATTACCGCAACATAAACAGGGGTGCCGTAAAGGTCCCAGCCCAGGAGTGAACAATAAACTAATAGCGATGTCACCGTCCCCCCATGGCACCCACACTGTGAGAAGTATAACAGCTCGCTCTAAAAAAGCCCGCAGCGATGGACCCATTTTTTATTTGGGGGGGGGGGGGGGGGGGTGATGGCCTGCAACTGATGTCATTATGAACCTTAAATCAACTTTCTGCTTGCTTGAACATGGTCACCTGGGTACAAGGGGGACAAGGACAGGAAAAGGTTGAAGAGCTCGGCCCGTCTCGGTGCCAGCGCTACCTGCCGCGCTAAAATTGAGTTGGGAGGCTGGTGATCAATCAAGTGTCCCAACAACATACATTTTTTAGAGTGCTTGTCCGTTGTTCCCCAGTCGTAATGAGTGAAATGCTTGTGTTGAAAAATGGAATCAGGAAAGATAAACCAATCCGGCATTTAAAAGATCGGGCAAACTCCGGAAGAAGAGTTCAGTGTCATTGCGTGTCCCATAGTAATCAAATGGAGACTTGATCTGAAGGCCCCGATGCATTTGCCCAAACCCAAGCCCCCCGGAGACTTTTGTGTAATGCTATTTTATTGTCATTTTATGTGGAATCATGAGGCATAGCTGTTGCTGAGGTTGTAGAGGTGATGCTGTGAGCTGTAAAACCGCGCGGTGTATCCAGAAGGAGACAGCTCGGTCCCAGTCCGTTAGCCCGCTCATCACAGCGCTCTATCCGCTGTGGTTTCGTCTGAGTAAACAGCGGTGCCGGGGTCACCAGGACTGCCGGGTAATTGAGCCAGCGTGGGCCGCCCTGTCAAGCGCATCGGCTAAAAATACATCGCCCACTGTCACCGGGCACCAAGTGAGGGAAAATGATTGTTCCCACTGTCCAGGCGCAGGACACTCGCATCAGCCGTGACCTTCCCTCTCCAAACCAGCCTTGACAGACAAAACACTAGAGGTACAACATCTAAACACAATCATGTTCGTGTTCCTTTGGTGCCGACCATGTTGTTCGCCAATTGCCTTGATAATGTCAGAATATGCTGGTTCTGGGTTTTTTGGCAGCCGTGTTATGTCACAGTAAAAATTGATAAGGCAAAATGTCTGTACAGAATATATATGTAAATTATAGCAAAGATCTCCACAAATATCAGCTGCGGTGTCCCTGTGTTTACACATTTTGTACCAGAGTCAAAAAAAAATGTTATTCCTTTTTGGGGTTTAAAATCAGGCTAGGAATAAGATATTTAAAAATCCCTCTGAAAAAAAAGTACAAGAAAGTTTGGAGGCGGTGCTTCTAAAGTGATCATGTGTTTGCGTGTTGAGCGTAAGGAAAACCTTTAGGTAACGTCTGCGCTTGCCTTTTTTCGTTTTTGTGTTTTTGCCGCTGCTGTCCCCCAGAAAGGAAATGACCATATTTGGATTACAGAGTCATCTCGGTCGCCTTTACGTACAACACATGGATACCAAACATATTGTCAACAAAACAACATAAAATAAGAAGTGTAAAGAATGAATTTGGTCTGTTTTTTCTTTAAGATGTTAAAGAGAAAACAAGCTAAAAATCTGAACATTGGCACAGAGCGAAAAATCAACGTTCACCTGCCGTGGCTCACTTTAAAATTCTGTATGTTAATTTGCGGAGAAAAAGCCCTATTAAAATACACCAATATATGACCAAACAAAGTCCCTTTAAGTAATGCAACTCCTGCCTGGGATTAGCATGATACAACAACAAAGGAGTGATATCAGGCATGTTTCGCCTGTCACACAAGTGCTCTTAGATGCCACGCCAGGCGTCGGGCTGAATACGAGAGAATCTGGGCGGACGGAATCGAGGCAGTGTGTTAAAATATTCCGAGGAAAGACGCTCCTTGGAACGTGGAAAGGTTATTGATTTGTCCTGCAATCATTTCCTGCTCTTTGATATGCAAACCATCTCGTGTGAATTTACAGCAATCCTATCAGACTCATTTCACAGTTCTTAGCCCTGCATCTCTCTGGAGTCCTCCGCCTCATTAGGCCAATGTTCTCCATTACCAGCATAATTAAAATCTTTAGTAGCTTATCAAATTAAAAATATTTTGCTGATCGTATTGAGATCTTCACCTCACAGTTATTTTCCACAACAGGAATAAATTAAGACTAAGCATTTTGTGCACATTGTCTCACAATTGGGCATTTGAAAAGGGGCACTTCTGGTATCTACTGTGCAGCTGATGAGAAAATGGGTGGAGGGGGCTGGTCTGGAGAGTATAAGAAGATAAGCATGTGCAAATCATCTTTCATTTACTGCTGCTCATTTTGAGAATGGATTTAATTAATTGTAATGTTAAACGAGTGGTCTTGGCCATTTGCGCCGCAGTTCATTCTCTACACAGCCCTTCTCTCTCTCCAGCCTTCAAACATGTGGCATATTTAAGCACACATTTGAATAGTCATTACAAATCCCCAGACCCTATTAACTCTTCGCCAAGCTGTGCATTTTGACCGAATTTACAAATCACTATATTTTTCACCCAAGAGGGTTAATCTTATTTTGCGTGTCGGCTTTCGCCTTATTTGTGTCAAACACAAGCACATGCTGTACAAAAAATATATATTTTTGTGGCTTCAAAGGCTTCATTTTAAGATGCACAAACACGTTATTATCCCTCTTCATCCGCACTTTAGCCCAGAGTGTTGGGATCGCTGTCAGTTATAAGCAAATAACACAGCTTCTTTTTTAAGCTTCTTTCAGGGATATTTAGGTAACTTAGCTCGCCAATAAACCATCTCTGTCTGCGTCCTGCCTGCACAAAAGACAAATAAAAGACCGCAAAAAGTCAAATTCAAACGTGGATTATTTTTTTTACCTTTAAAGTTTCTGACTTTTACTGCCTATGAATAATTTTAACCTTAAGGCATTTGATATGCTCAATTTTTTATCATACTCCCCTCAGTGTATTGAGATAATCATAAAGAATATATCAACTGGTCTGCACAAACTTATGCCAAAAGTGAGTTGAATCGTTTCAAGACATGAAACAATGAAATTGAAGTGCAAATGCAAAGTCCAAATGAGCAATCAGCTGTGAAGCCGCAGAGGGATACCCCGAGTGTCCCCAGTCCTCAAACCCTCCTTCTCGACAAGGGAAATCTCAAAAACCCAGTGGGAAAAAAGAGAAACCTCAAAAACCACATTGAAGGAAAGATCCACTCCCAGGGTTGGACAGGCTAAAGATGGCCCAGGGCTGATGGGATAGTGCAAATGGCTGGGATTTAGTGTCATTCGAGTCACCGATGTACTATAGAGGTATACTGTATATCTTTTAATATGTCAGTATTAGCCGTACATGTTCTGCTAATGATTGTGGAACACTAATGCCAAAGGTTTGAATGGCAATTGCCTGTAAAATTCACAGTAAATGATACGCTCATAATGTGTTAGTAGCGCCCAGACAAATGTCTTCCACCGATGTTGTAGTTTTTGTTTTGTTTTTGTGTTTTTGTTGCATGCTTGACTCACTAAATGAGCTTTAAGTCTTGTGTGTCAATTGGAGGCGGTACAGAGCGCTAAGCAGTTTGCACATTAATGCGCTTGTGAGGATATTACCCCAGGGTCTCTTCTCAAGGAGGGCTGCGATGTTTTCTAGTGCTGCCATTGTAAAACTTTTTGTTGTGCGCATGTGTGTGTGTGTTCTCCCTCTGTCTGTGCTGTTGAATGAAAGTGACGGCGATTATTCAGATTTCATGCCATGTCTGGATGTTAATTATTTACTCTGGGCATGTAATGGGTGTGAATGCCAGGGATTTGAGTGTATAAATACGCTTCACATCGCAGGCAGAAACAGAGGAGGGGGCTCACTGACACTGCATTACCCTGTAGTGGAATACTATCTAATTAATACTGGGCTTTGTTTACAGATGCTTTGATTTAATTAAGTGATGAAGAGGAAAGTCGGATTAGCTGTTAATTGATTTAATTATCCAATTTGTTTGTCTCAGGCATGATTCCAGCCGAGCTGCAGCAGCTGTGGAAGGAGGTGACGAACGCTCACGTGAAGGAGGAGTACAACGGCAGCAACAACAACGGCCACAGGGGGCTGGACCTGTCCTCCCCGACCCCCCCAAAGAGCCACATGCTCAACCAGCACACCAACGGGCAGTACCTGAGTCACAAGCGGGAAGGGTGAGTGCTGCAAACCTGTTCTGTCGTCACTGTCATTTTCATACTCACTACTGCCACCTCAGGTCTCACGCGTAACTGCAGTTTCTATATTGAGCTCGTGCATGACGGCACTTCGGACCCGAATGATCAACGTTTTGAGTGACAGTGGAGGACTTTGGAGGCTGTTGTGGTAAATTAGTCTGGGCTCATTCCACACATTAGGACATTGCTGGAACATCTAGGGGGAGGAAAATACATCATTTTAACATTTGTATACTCCATCTAGTCCCTTTAAGTGCATTCATAATCCAACTAAATAATATTGGACTTATCTCACACTGTTGAGGGAGTCCAATATTTACTGACAGAAAGTGTGATCTAATATGTCCCACTAGACCAGGCCAACGCTTTAACATGCACATGCCACGTGGTTAGTAAAAGGTCCTTCGAAGTGCATAGAAAATGATGCACATTTGTATCCGATATATATTTGTATTTATCCTGGCCAGTCTGACATAATCACTTCTATTTTTATGTTTTTTTAATTGTACTTTTTTATTGTCCCATTGGGAAATACAGTATGTGTCAGGACCTTGGTCTGGAGTACCAATTTGGAGGGTACGCCGACTGTACATGTGTTGGGTTGATGGGGGAGTCCAGTGGAAACCAGCCCAGGCATGTGGAGAGAAAGGCCACACTTTGCTTTGTAGGAATTTCTGGCCGTGCCTTCTTTTGGCAAATCGCAGCTGTTTGTTTTAATGGGAAGCTTTATGTCGGTCTTGTTTCTTAAAAGGGTTTGACATTTTACACAAAACTATTGTTTTATAGTTGCTACTTTCTCACATTGTGGCAAATATCTATCCAAATGCTTTGCCCCTTTGGATATCAAAATCACTTTGACAGGTACCAGAAAAGAATCGAATAGCAATTATAAAGGAAAACAGAGACAAAATGGGATGCCAGACTTGTTTCTCTTTGACCGTTTTCTTTTAATGTTCAGAATTATGCATGGTGTATTTTACCGGGCTCCCACTCTGCATACCTCTGAAAATAAATAAGCCATAACTGCGTAATAATAAATGTGCTACATAATACGGCATGCTCTTTGAATGAATCCATGAGGCGATGATCACAAAATGTCAACGCCTTTACACAACAACATTAGCAATTCGACGTGGAGCAGCCTTCGGTGTCATCTGTATCTAAAGCAAACAGCAGCCTGTGTGCCACCTAATCCCATTTAAAATAGACATTTCTCACCGGAGCCTGCTTGACTGACACGTCCCCTTAGAGTTTGCACACAGATTAGTTTTAATTTATAGTTTCTAACTATTATTTCCATTAAGGCCAACACTTTTTTTTTTTTCTTTCCTGGTTGCAATTTATTTTAAGCGGAACACCTAGAAGGAATTCAGGGATTTAGAGAATCGTGTTCACTGAAATGGGATCAACGTATGCTTAATAAGACGAGATATTGATCCGCTTTGCTATTGTTTCAATTCGGAAATGATGGTTGTAACCTAAACCGCATTTGCCTGTGTATTTCTGGAGTGGAGAGGGGGGAAAAAACAAAAGCTTTATTTTTTTATGTCCTTATTGACGAGCAACTAGTTGGCATTTTTAAGCAACGCGTCAGTTTAGGTTTAACAAGACCAATAAGTTCTTACAGTAAATGCCAAAAACAAACTAACTTGGGGCGTATTATACTCTGTAAAGCAGGGTGAATCATGTGCGAAAAGGGATTTGATCGTCTCCTCAAGCTGTTTCTGCGAGTTGGAGGAAGGAATTAATTTGGCATCTTACACATTTGCTTGTTTTCTTGCACCAAAGGCTGATCTTTTGAACTGCTGGTGTGGAGCCTCAAGGCACCGTGAGCTCAGTACCTAACATCTGATTTGTGTTTTAGTGATCAAAACCTAGACGTCACATTAAAAAATCCTTCCCGGTCTGAACATGTTGAGCACACCAAACCAACGAGCTTGTGGAGGCGAAGAGGGGTCGCTTGAGGGCCGGACATGCAGGCTTGGATCTCAGGGATACTCACACGAAGGCTGTGATTAATAAATATGTTACTTTACAAAACTAAATACTTTTATTGTATGAAAAGGAGTGGGACTTACCCAGTTACCTGGTTAAACCCTCGTGGTGCCCTTGGGTCATTTTGACCCGAAAGCCACTCGAGCCGCAGCCCATCCAAATGGCCCAAAAGCCACTGAAGGATTTTTGTAAAATGAAGCAGAAAAAAATATGAATGTGCGGTAATTTTCAGGCTCTTTTTTTAAGTGTACATTTTTTGACATTAGGGTCTTTAAAGGGTGCGAAATTGAAGGACGCCATAAGGGGTAAAATGAATAAAGTAAACATATTGCTGATGGGGTCTTTTATAGATGGAATCAAATGTATTAATTAGAATCATCAAACAACCACCAGATGCAAAGGTAGGGTCAGTGTCTTGCACTGGGACACAAGAACAATGTGACCTGGGGAGAACCAGACTTGGACAAGTTCTTCGCAGGCGTGTCACCTGATTGCACGTATGGTTTACCAACAGTGAAAAAAACCTGCTCCTTCTCACAGAGCCGGTGACTCTCACTGCTTTTTACCCAGTGTTCGGTTGACTGTCTACTGTAGTTTTTGGAGCAGCCCCGGGGTAATCACAGGGGAGCGATCCTGACTGGCTCACTTCATCACACTCTGTCGCCAGCAAGTAGAAAGGTGAGCATTAACAGCAAGACGAGGCGAGGAGCGGTCTCAGCTGAGGACTGCATGTAACATCGCCGGAGACAGAGCGCACGAGCTGGCAAGGCTGCTCCGTGCACGAGCTGTCAGAGATTAAAGAAGATGTCGACAGCAGTTTAATACGAGTTAAAGTGAAGAAGGCACGCTCCGGCAGAATATTCTCGACATATCTTAGATCTGTCAAAGAAGGAGCAGGTGATTCTCATGAACCCATCTGGAGGATACCCAGTCCATGCAAGAACACCATGTGGAACAAGAATTAAGCAAGAGACAGAATTGAAAATAAAGCAAAGGACTGGATTGCGTGTAATTATTCAAGTCATAGATTTGATTTTCCTTTGTCTGGCCATGTTTGGAAAGGGCTGCAGCTTGTTTGACTCTTTGGTTATGCATTATATGCTCTGCTAATTCATTAAAGCTTAGTGTTGTTGTTGTTGTTAATAATTTAGTCTAATTTTAGACCCACTTAAGTCCGGATTTGATCTTGATCTAGGCCTGGTGGTAATGGTGGGAAAGTCAAATATTTCATCGGAGTGAAAAGTTTGAGAACCACTGTGCTAGCCCATACTTGAATAAAGCTGCCCGCCAAGCTGCCCATGTTAATCTTCTGCGGTAACCCTTAAAGGGCTGATGGGACTTGTTTCAGGGGAGTGTGTTGTGGCAGATACTTCTTGCCCTTTGAGGTTTGGGCAGAGCAATTTTCATAAGCAATTAACTGTTTTGGTGTTAATTTTGGAACACTGTCAAGAGCTTTATTTCTCCTTGTTTGAAGATGCAGACTTACACTAATTCTAATCATCTCTATGGGCAGAAACATGAAACACAAGTGTGACTATTCAAAGCGAGGGCTCGGAGAAATGGCAGTTATAATCCTGGGATTTGAATAATCAGGTTGGAGATAATGGGCTGGGCCGGCCCGGGTGTAAATAGAGAGCATCCACTCATCCTCCCAGCGCTGAACTTAATGAACTTTTAATTGATGCGGTTTTGCTAGTCCTTTTGTCATGCAACAGAAACAAGGCCCTGTGCTGATGGGCACATTTTCCCGACCGGTTTCAGATTGGTTTACAGCGGGGCCTAAGTACCATGTAGTTAGTTTCATGTGTCATATAAAATCTGGCCAGGCACAGCGACGCCTGCAACTAAAACCTTAAGTGCATCCACAGGAATCACTCACCGGCTTTGCACTTCCGTCTTAAGGAAGACGGGGAGAAATTCAATCACTGCCGGATTGACACGGCAAAGGAAGACAAGGCGCGTGTTTATCTGCGCTTAGTTGTCTCGTTGCACATTTGGCGATGATTTTTTTACTTGTGCCACAAATAGTACAATCGTATGCAATGCACTTCATCTCGAAACCCCATCTTTACTCACTGACTTGCTTACTTAAATACAATGCACGTGATCTGTATCTGACACAAATTCCCCTTACAGTGTGTATCAGCTTTTGTTGGGGAAGCATCCTCACAAGGCACTTGGCCCACTTTACTTCCCAGCAACCATCAGTAACCACAGCTCAGGGACTGTAACACAGCAATCTGTTAAGGAGATAAATAATCAGATTTCCCACAGCTCCCCCATCTCTCTTGCCTTTCATTCATCTCACAGAGGGAAAAAATAAGATAATTAAATCATTTATGGTAAACCATTCAGTGCTATGAGAGGAGTGGTGAGTAAAGATTAGAGTGGGTGGTTATGCGGAGGTGCGAATAAACAAAATCGTTTTAGTCCATATTAATCATTTGAGCTCCCTGTGGTTTTGACACAACCTGGAAAAACGTTATTTTTGTTTATACCAAATTCAATTTCTTCCTTTTTCTACCAACTTCAATGGTTAAACCTTATGAAGATCATACAATTTACAACTAGTAGTCTGTCATTTTGCACTGCGAGCTGGATTGCCATCAAACTTGAGTTCACAAACAACATCAAGCATACATCTGCGCATACACATATATATACTGGCCTAAATTAAAGTATTACCTTAATATGAAGTTTTATGTAGTGTTAGCTTACCACCAAACCCAATATTAGTTTGATCCAGCCAGTTTCTACTCTCTTCTGAATATAAAGAAAGGCAGTATAAAGATCCCACTATTATTAAATCGTATGATGAACCATAATGTTATAAATCACTCATTGGTTCACAAAAAAAACAAACGTGAGATCTGTGGGTAATAGTGCTTAATGAAACATAATCAGGCTCACTCCTCTGTGGCGAGACACTGACCTCGCTCTATGGACATCAATCGGCCCATTTTCTCTGATGGATCGAGTCCATCAGCGCGCCACGCCATACATCATGACTTGTTTATGGCCCAGAGCATCTCATCAAAAGAAGTGAAGTAGAAAACAACTGGCGCGCAGCTGTGGACGGCATCTCCTGACGTCTGTCTGCACATAAACACAGCGCAACACCTGGACGCCGCGGTCCCAGCGCTAGGCCCGGCTCTCCAGGCATTTTAATGTTCCTTCGTCTCCAAAAGGAAGCTGATGACATGCATTTCTGCTACAAGATCATTTGAGCGCTCCCCCCCCCAGGCTGCCTGACAATAACAACATCCTGACAGACCTGTTATGGGTGCAAGTCAAATTTAACGCAGCACGGGCGACTCTTGCAAAGCAGAGATCTTCCCTTCTTATTCCTGCACTTCAGATGGTCCTAAAACTCCTTATAAATCAAAGAATATTCCTCCAACACCCTAATGTGATGCATTTAGTTTAACTTGTCATTTACTGCTGTTTAGCCAGACAGCATTTTAAAAGGTTCTCGTGCCGCCAGCCTCTTATGGTGCTTTGAGTTCAATGATTCTCTGCACACTCCACATTTCATTATCTTATTAATACAGAATTAACCAACAAGGCAGCTCGCAAGAATTAAAAAAGAGATCTCTTTAAATTAAAAACCAGCCTTACCTTCACATTTCCTTGTTAAAACCTCATTATAATAGGTCCTCCTCTGTCTATTTATTAGCCATATCAAAACAGAGGTCTAAATGTGAATGCATAATTCATAATTGAATAAAAAATATCTACTCCTTTCAGAGATGGGGGGAAAAGCTGCTAACCACATTCATGAATGCTTGACTGCTTGCTAATTGCAATGCAATTATCACATGTTATGACCAATGTGAACTTTTAAACAAGTAATTATAACAAGAAAACAGAAGATGGTCTTTAAAATTTCTACCTTCAGGTGCTGCCTTGTGAACACTGATACAAATGAGATTTTAATCGAAGCGTTTAATCCACTAAAATTGGATTATTGTAGTTTCTAATGTAAACCTTATCCTTTTGGGTGATATCTTATTGGCCAGTGCTTTATCAGATTGTCAAAGTCACTGGTGAAAAACAAGCAAATAATGTAATTTGTTTATTTTTGTATTTTCTTTTCCATCCCTTGTAACCGCGCGCATTAATATTAGCAAACACAAACCTTGATTGTTCTAAGCTATTCCCACGCAGCAGTTATTCCCACTGCAGTTTGTGGCGTAATGAATCTCCCCAATCGGCCCGTGTTGTCTTCAAGAGCGGAGGACCGCTCCTCTCGAGAAGCACAAGCCACCACAAGCACAGGTGGTAGTGATATAGGCCAGTCCCCCAGGCTCTTGTAGCTCAGAGTTGTGCGTCTTGTATAGTGTCTGCGTCCATATGGCGGCCTGTCTTGCTCTCTTAGCAGTTGCCGTGGTTAGCCGCGGCTGCGCACCTCTCGCCATATGGAAGATGTTGTAAAGTTTGTTTTTGCAAGGGGGGTGTCCTCGCTATTTAGAGTGATTGTACACAGGCAAAGGCTCCCCATAGATGCAAACAGTTGTGCTTGTCGTCGGCCCCTTGGTGACATGAGTTGCTCCGTAGATAAATTGATACCAGACGGAGGATGTTTAGAGTTTGTGAACAATGTGGAAAGCGGTTGATGCATTTGGGATGGGGGAGGAGGCAGGGCAATGTTGTTGTACACAGCTCTCCAGGTGGGCTTTGGGATAGGATGTTGCAAGTAACAGCTTGAGGGAGCCCCCTAGCCGTTTTGATCAAAGAGAAGGGCACCGAGCCGCGCTGGTTCTAAATAATTATGTATTGATTTAGACTTTCTATCTCAACACAAGTCTCTTTTTGAGTGCGTCCTGTTGTCCAAGGTTCAAAGATGGAGATCAGATCTCAATGTGGAGTAATCAGTCGTCATATTGTGTGACATCTATGAAGTTAATGAACAATGCCATGTTTTTATTGATGTATAACTCTGTATATGCTCTGTCTTGTAGGTCCACACTAGAAGAGCCTTCTCATCACACTCATCCTCTGTATGGTCATGGTGTCTGCAAGTGGCCTGGCTGTGAGGCGGTCTTTGATGATTTCTACTCATTCCTAAAGTAAGTACATTTAGTCTTGACAACAAAAATCAAACAGACCTGTGCCTACTGTGGTACGGTCCACAGACAAGGCGATTCATCCTTACCTCCAGTGTCTGTGTACAGTGGTGAATGAAGTATACATGCTGGACAATGAACGGAATAACCCAGGCATTTACTATGTATGGTCATAAATATGACATGATACGCTACCAAGTTCATTTCCAAATAAGAAAAAGACAAAGTTCAACAATATTTGCACCAAAGCAAATACAGATTTTATTTACTGGAAAACACTGTTCAGATTTGCCTTGACTTAATAACATTGCCAAATTTCCCGTACATTTTCCTTGTCATACAGTATAAAGTCTCAAAGTCATGCTCAGGGGTAGTGTCTCAGTGTCTTATGTCCTTGCATTGGGTCGATTACACGTTTGGTAACCCCCGGCGACACACAGCCACTACAGGTGCTGCTGCTGCTGGTTGTTATTCTTGAGTGTGCCCGACGTTGGCCTGGTCTTAACAAGGGTACCGTGGTGGGGTCTCCTTCTGGGAACGGCATGGGCCTCTAATTCCTGTGATAAGTGCAGTTCCCATGGTGACGGGGGGCCATTTTTCCCAAACAAACAACGGTGGGATGTTTATCTGTGGCAGCCCACACTTAAGGCTCTCGGCATGTTTGCCCTTGTCACTGGACGGTGGACAGAGAGATGACTGTGTGTTCCCGTCTGTTTTCCCAGTAGTGCTTTTGTCTTTCTCTTTACCTTCTCATGCCTCGCTCGAATGATACAAGCCTGGAGTTGACTTTGATGTTTCCGCATACTTTTGCACTTTACTGTCCAAAAAGGATGCATAAGCTGTAACATTTTGAAAATATATTGAAAAACATTCAGCTTCAGCTGTAGGGTTATAAAAGCTTGGGATGTGTCGTCTCTTGTGCCCTAATGGCAATAAAATCCATACTTACAGTTTTGACAATGTTAATTGACCAATCCTGTCTAAGTCATTAACCCTGTCACATTTGCTAATCAAGGCTCATTTTCATTAGCACAAATGCCACTTGCTAATGCTCATTAGGCCTTTCTTCCGCTCTTCCATATAGTCCTCGTGATAATTTTATAAAGTAGTTGTTATCACACCACCATCAACAATACTCACTATTTGTTCAAATAGCACTAGACTTTGCCGTAAATCCTGCTAATTCTTTTTTATTCTTTAAAAACATTGTCTTTTTCCCCTGATAATTTGTCGTGGTATCGTTTATATTAGCTATCTGCAGATGTTTCTCTGTTCCATGTTCCAGTGACTTATATATATAAATACAGTAGTAGCTGGTCTGCAGCTACTGGTCATTTGCCATTTCAATTCACATTGCATCTTAGATACCTCACCTCTATGAAGTCCATGTCTCCATTATATTCCTTCCATTTTCAATGTCCAGAGCCTTTGTTTGACTTTGTGGCTTCGTGTTTGAGTCGGAGGCCCAGTTTACTAAAGCAGCCTATGGGCCGATGTAGGTAATGTAACACATAACAGCGCCGTGGTTACAGAGAGGATGGAAACATGTGTGTTGTGGCAGCAGATCAATGACTCACTGTCACCCTGGATTAGGTGCTCTTTAAACAAGATATGACACTATTCCATTATTCTAAAACAAGCACTTCAGCCTGAGCACATTTTCCCATAGCCACCCGGCAGGCTATCTCAGGGTCAGCTGCAAAGATGCATGCATTGTCACATTGAAGTAGAAGCTTTGCTTCTTTATTGTAATGAGCAATTTATATTAAGGAGTAATGAGTAATAAAAATGCATGAAAAAAAAAAAAACTGACTTAACTTACTATTTCAGCATCACATATTTTGTTGAAGGCTGCCAGTAAGTGATGCACATTCAAGGTCAGTTCATAATGAGCAAATTAAGTTCAGCACAACATAACAATTCCACTTTTTGTCCTTAATAACAAAAACAAGTTTAATAAATGTTTATTTTTGGTATATTTGTAGATAATGAAATAGATTTGAGTTATTGGGCTATACTTATTGCAACTGTGGGATTGCCACGTCAAATCCATCACTGTTTATGGTATTCTGACATTGCCTCGCCCTTTGTTTATAGTAGAGAGGGGAATTAAATTCTGCACAGCCGGTATGGCTCGGCCTTAAAAAGCGCCAGAGTGCACTCTGCTCTGTTTTTACAAGTGTTTTTATCATGGCAACATCTTGTTTACTTTAGTTGCCTGCTCAAACTGCTTGGAACATGTTAAGAAAACATTTGGGGAGAGTCTCCACAAAGCTGCCTTTGTTTAACAGCAGGCGAGAGTGCAAGCAGCTCACCAAGGTGTTAACTCTCAAAGCCTTAAGCACTTCCACATGAAACCCAGCAACCGATACTGCAGGCTCGGCGAAAGAAGCAAAAATAAAAACAAAGGAGACATCAGGCCTGTACAAAAGACATCTTTTCTGTAAGGCCAGTCAGCAGAACACAGTGTACCACAGCGAGAAAGGTGAGCAGGACTCAAGCAGACTTGAGCTCCACACGCCAACAGCAACACTAGACCAAATGTTGTTTCAAACTGCCATGTATTTATTTTATTCTTCAAAGTAAACCATACATTCTTACACACTTGGTAAATACAGTATGGAGGCAATGTTGCGATTTGTAAATATTAGTTGCAGTATTTACTGCTGAACTTGCCTTAGAGAGGTCACAACCTGTCTATGCAGCGTCCACTCAAAGGTCATCAAGAGGGTATCTCAGCCGCCTCTGTAGACATGACTCAAACAATATAAGTATGTTTACTGTGGCATGGAAATCTGGAAAACCTGAACAATTAGGCACAGATTATAAGAGTGATTTGCTTGTCATGGAACATTAGAAACAAACAATTGTGCACATTTTTATTCAATTCCGTCCTTAAGATAAACAATATAACCTTTTAGACAAAAGGTTATACAAATAACTGCTTTATCCGAAAATGTTTTTGGTCATGGCTCGGTGGCAGTACAGGCTGTACCTTTGAGTGTGAAAAAAAAAAATTGTGACTAAGGTAACTTATTGGGAGTTTTTGTCAAATCAATGAATGTTATTTTTTATCCCTGAGAAGCAGTGGTCTGACAGCGGCGCTTCTTGGCTACATCGCGGTTCCTCCGTTGTTGAAAACTATTCACAATAAACAGTTGTGTGTTTGTAAGATGGCACAAGGAGGGCAAGCAGTCAAATCTGTTTGTGAACTCAGTCATAATTAGTGTTTAAACCCTTCAGATATCCTGCCCTGTTTTAAATATATATTAGTATTAGTAAACTCTTGTTTATAACAAACCAAGTGTGTTATTGCTCTAAAGTGGAAAGACACTCTAACTTGAAGTGATTATAGTTCTTCTTTAATGTGTATGGGATTTGCTTGTTTATTTGCCAATGTAATGTGAATGTCTGATCAAAAGTCTGGTGATTGTGCAGGGGATACATGGGCCATATATTCTGTAGCTCGTCAACAGAAGATGAATGAATCAACCAGTAGCATATTTTACTGGACTGAAGTCAATAATTAAGAAACCAGGGGTTTAATTATAATTGTTCACAAAAAAACCTAATTATTCCCTGTTTTTAAAGTGCATGCCTTTATGTACAAGAAAGTACTTCCACATGATGACACTTTAAAACCCCATCTTAAGCTGCACACATAATGGTATACTATAATTACAAACATTGAAAATAGTGCTCAGAGCAGCTGATACTTATGTAAAAAAGCCTTGTGTTGGGGACATGTCTTTTGGACTTGTTTTATTGTGGCCATTTGCATTAGAGACTGTCATTCTGCCAGAGAGCTTTTAAAAGTGGCTTCATTTGAAGTCCAGAAAGTGACACATGCCAGCGCTCATAGTGCACGCCGATGTCAACCCCCCCGCTCCTCGCCCCTGCTCCCGTGTCCAGACGCTCCTCTCAAGGCTGCATTAGGCCCATTTGAATATTTCATTTCCTATTAATTATGCACTGTGACTCTCCATGTCATTAGGAGAAATAAAGTGGAATGTAACAAAGGATGAAAAGGAGCTCGCGTCTCCTATGAACAGACAAATTCCAAAGCTGCTCACGTAAGCCGGTCTTCATTGAAAATTCAGCCTGCGCTGGTTAAATTGAAGTTGAAACGTCTTTACCTATTATTTTCCTCTTTGAAATTTAGTAAGATGTCCTGAAATGTTTACCAGATTCATTTTCCCAGCCTACTTAATTAAATGTATTTGATTAAATGGATCGCGCTGAGAATTGAATCTAGAGTGGGGGAATTGTCCAGGCTGTCTTTGAATATGCCTTTTTAATTTATTTTTTGGCCACAATAATTAACTTCAAGTGCTCAAAGTGTATCGCTTTATGGACACGGTATTCTGTGAACACAATAGCATGACCTGCAGTGTGTATCCGTGTGGGGGGATTTTATGGGAGAGAATCTTTACGAGAAGATGAGCATTTTTTTCTATACATATTTCAGATATACAGTTTGACACTTTATCTTGAACATGAACATTAAACAGCACATTATTATTTAACAAAAAAAAATAAACCTTTCTAATGTAAAATTATTGAAAAAAGCAGTTATTGTCTTTACTTTTCAGTGTGTACTCCTTTTAACCTGCTGATAAAAATGTATTGCTTTATGATAAATATACTCTGTAAACAAGGTGGACGTGCAACGTGAAAAATGAACTCAATTGTTATTTGCTACGATCAAGGTTAAACATGTTGGTGCAGTTCAATTTTCGCTATATTTTGTCCATCTATTTACAGTGTTCTGTTTTGTCTGTACATAAAACACGGCTGTCTAATTTACTGCTCTTTCCCGATGCTAAACCTGCCTGACGAGTTTTGATTTGCGACAGAAAAAGTGCGTTTCAGCCGACACTCAGCCGGCTGTGTGCCGCTGTGTGCACACAGACATTCCTGGTGACAGTGACCTACATGGTCACCCAAGATGTGATATAATTTATGATACATATAATATATTGGATCCATTAGCGAGCATAATGAAGTAGTGAAATGAAAGGGTATTTGTGAAATCAGTTCAAACATCCTGCTCGGATTATGATTAAATGATTAATGAAATGCCCCTGCATAAGCATTTTCAAACAGTAATTCATGCGGCCACTGATAAAATTCCTCCAATCATATTTCCCTCAGTCGTGAACCTTATCTCCACCATTTTATATAAATCACACAAAAACCCTGTCTGCAGCACAGCGAGCTACTTATTTAGATTAGTCCTAAACGTACAGGAAAAGAGGAGAACATCTTGGCTGTGTAAAATAATCACACATAATTATATCCATAATTCAAGTTTGTGACAGATCCCATCTCTTCGTCCTGTTGTCCTCGACTTCTGCTCCTGCTTTATTCACTTTCTCTTGATTTTAATGACGCAATTAGCTGAAAAACACCTAAATAGGACAGATGTAATGAGAAGAGTAGGCATATGGGTGTGCGTCTATCGTTTAGTTTAGGTTCTTTCTCAGACGGATTTGAAATTGACATAATTAAAAGCTATTTTAAAGTGTAACAAGTCTCACTGCCACAGATTCGCACTCAAGCTGCCAAAAGGGAGGAAAATACTATTCATGAACAACAAAAAAAGGACTTATTGCTTGGGAAATTATTAGTATGCATCTTCTTGTTTTTGAAGCAACGTCACTCATATGAATGCCTGAAGGAACTGACTGTGTTTTCCCGATTGTTTCTTATAACTTATAACTTATAGAAAACAAACATTGCTGTCCTTATGCAAACATACCCTGCCTCAACGTTTAATTTGAGCTTGCCCTGAGTGATCCTTGCTATTTTTGTAGTGCAACTGTACTAGCATTGTGTTTGAACCATACTCTGGAAATCTCCCTCAATGTTATCACGTCTTTCTCATGCACTTGCTTTATTCAATTACCGGACTGCGTCATTAGCAAAACATCGGGGGCCTTTGTTAGTTTACCTAAAAGGTTGCAGCAGTCTGAAGCCATATTGACACCAGCTTGTCCTTTTGCATATTTTCTTTCGCAGGCATCTTAACAATGAGCACGCCCTGGACGACCGGAGCACGGCCCAGTGTCGAGTCCAAATGCAGGTCGTGCAGCAGCTGGAGCTCCAGGTATTGTCTCCCGAGTTGTTTTGTCCAAAATATTTACATGTCCCCTTCGCGTCGCGCCCGTCTGCACTGCCCCTCCCCGACACGGTCACATCAGCCATCACAGGAGGCCGCCCCATGGAAATAATTTTGTACATTTGCAAGTAACCAGTCATTAAAAATGTGTTATGTATGCATGACAGCGAGGACAAGATATATGAAGGGCCCCGGGCTAAGTAGGGAAGATAATTACATTTTGTATTTTACTGGGTTTTAAAGTTATTTATGAGCTTGAACTGTTTGGCAGCGACAATAAAACACTGGGTGAAGTGAGCTGGCAAGAGAGCAGCGGCCACTGAGGAGGGAATTACAAAGAGGAACGGGGCTTTGTAGATGAACAATGTTCGTTTTTTTTTAATGGTCCTTTGGTGGCATCTTCTTTACGCAAAACTGTATGCTTTGGAACAGACATTGACCAGTTTCATTACACCAGCTGACCATAACATGCTGTTGCCAGTTTTGAATGAGATATATAAAGTGGAACTAAACGCTAAAGCAACTTTTTCCCATATTAGGCTCTATTTAGGATGTTAAAAGAGTTTTTTTTGTTTTTTTTTCGTCCTCAGTCCATTTATTTTAGTGTAAATTATTGTCATGTGCACTTGTGGTCTAAAACCTGCAATTTGGATTTTTTGCGGAGCCAAACAAACTCGCCGATGTCATTAACCCAGGGCGATCTGATAAGCGGCTCAATCTCAGACACAAGTCGTGACCATGCCCTGGGAGGAGGAGGAGAAAGTGTGAGCATTAAGCAATGCATCCAAACTGCCTCTGGTTATTAGCACTCACGTAAGACCACCCTGCTCTTCCTTTATTCCCTTATTGTCCTCCAAGTACTTTGTCAGGTATTTTTGGACTGTGAATTTGAGCGGTGTTGAGTTGCACTTGAAATGCCTTACGGAGAGTCAGCTCGCCAAGTGCTTTTAGTTGCACTATCAAATCATTCATGCTTTTCCTATTACAAAAACCTAGCCTCTGCTTTAATGAGACCCAGCTTCTGCTATTGATCAAATACGTTGTGCTCCGAGCCTCCTGCACCTGTAGTTTACAAACCAGCCTCTCAGAGCCATTGAATAGGGGGAAAAAACAATTTTACATAGGAAGGCAAACCAAAAACAGTTGTGCGTTAACCTCAAACAAGCAGAGTTCAGGTGCTCGAACACCCCGCCAGAGCACCGCTTGATTATTTCCGCTCGGCTGTGTGATCCAGAGGGACGCGCTGAAGAATTGTCAGGCGCACGCTTCCTCTACATGCGGCCGCTCATCATAATTTAAGCTGGCAGTTAAAACAGCGCTGAGTTGGGACAGGTAGAGGGGGCTCGGCCTTGTTACTGCCAGCGAGGCAGAGGACACTTTAACCTTGGGCTGAGGCGGAGAGTTGTTGACAGCTCCGAAACGGTGTAGAAATTAATTAGACTGGAGCAGAACAGAGCACTTTCAGAATGTTTATTAGAAGAGTCTGAGTATGTGATATACAGTAACAGATATCATATTGGCAGAGCAGCATAACAGCTCGCGCATGCTTGAGTAATCTTTAAATCTTCCCAGTGAGCATCCCCAGAGCCACGGCGGCAGCTTATACAATGCTCCTCGTGTGGACCCAGGGCTCCTTTTGTGGTACGACGCAACCAAGAAGTATTTTTCCTACCTTCCGGTCTCTTGCGAGGATTGTACCTCCATCACACGGTACAAAAAGGCAAAAACATCAGCCGAAGCTTCGCCACAGAACTCTACGGAGGCCTGCTGTCAAAAGGATCAAGGGGAATCTAGAGCTTTGAGGATGTCATTACCGTTTAAAAAAAATGAGCCACAACTGTTGAAAAAGCTGTATTTGTCGACTAGTCAGAATTAATCCGGTCAGTCGCTGCTGCCCTACATGTCAGCGCTTTAAAACTATGCTATTTTGTGTAATTGATAAGCAGGTCAATTTAAAGCATCGTTTGTTCTATTCCAGCTGGCAAAAGACAAAGAGCGTCTGCAGGCCATGATGACGCACCTTCATGTCAAGTCCACGGAGCCCAAAGCCACGCCACAGCCGGTGAGCACACGCACACACACACACACACACACACACACACACACACACACACACACGCACACACACCTCCCCCGCCCCTTTTGTTTGTCTTAATTGGCACACATGTATTCATTAATGGCCTTCCTCTCTCTCCGTATTTATCCGCTAAATAAAACAGCTGTTCTCTGGAGGGAGCCACTAAATATTGTTTGGAGCACATCTGCTGACATGCGAGATTCAATTTGGTGTCTGTGATGAACTGGATGCACTCTCCGGAACTGGCTCCGTCTCCACCAGCGATGAGGAGGCAAACAGAAATACAAAACAACAAAGAAACCGTGTTCTCATTGTCCTAAACAATCATACAAAGTGACAATGATCGGCTGTGTTTAGCAGACAATATTTATACACTACTTCAACTCGCTCGAAATTAAAGCCATGGAAAACCAAACAAATTAGATTCATCAATAAATAAATAGTTAATTGTATAGATCATGTACATATTTTCTGGATCAAACTGTTAAAGTAAAAATGTGGACCTTTATTATACATCAAAGCATGTAGTATAAAATGAAGGAGTATGCCAGTTGTTAACAATAAAATGTTTTCTACTGTATTGTCTTTTTGACTTTCCTTATTGAGTTATGTGCTCTGTCAGTGACAACAGTGTTTTATTTCACAGTTCAAAACAATACATAATTTTGATGTATTATGTTGAGTCATTGAGAAAGCCAAACCAAAGCCCTCTAAAGATGTCTGTTACACGTGTGCTCTGTCCCACACATGCTCGATGGTGCCGATTAGGGGGCATGATGAGGGCTGTGACATGGAGACATTTGTATATGAAAAGTGGCCCGGGCGGTAGATAGCATCTCCAGTCGGGCTACCCCTCGTCTCTCCGGAGAGTGACTGAGAGAACGGCTGTGTTTAGAGTGCGCCGTTAGCGCTCTCGAGGGGACCGCACCGGAGATTTATTCAAATAAATAGGCTCATGCGATCAGAGCCGCCTGGCTGAGAGTTACAAGGATAAATGCGCTTTGGTGTGGCAGCGGGGTGGGTTGTCTCAAACAGTTCAGGGCTTAATATTTGGGCAGAATTTGAATGAATAAATAAATAACTAAACAAACACATAAATAAATACATGGTTTTATTTCAAGCAACATTTCATATCACAGAATTCTGAGGGTCAGTATCAGTTGTCTTTCTTCAGCCTTGACTTTGTAGTTTTTTTTATTTATTCATTTTTCTACCCTGCTATGTGTCCTTGCATATCATTATCACATGTGTATCTAACCCGCTGTCATGGGGAAGTATCTGCCATGTACTGCTTTACATTTAGTCATAATTAAAGGCAAACAAACGAATGGAGAGGCTGCGCTGTGTTAAATGAGCTGGATTCGTTGTGTTGCTTTGAGGTGAGTGGGGGCGGATCACAACACAACATGCCACTTTTACTGTGCGTGTGTGTGTTTGTGTGTTTGTGGGTAGGAGCCTGCGCTGGGTGTCACTAAGGATTCTTGTCAGAAATCTGACCTTTTACGCCATACATAATTAAGGAGGGACTTTTTGTTTATTTTCTTTAGCAGCCTGCAGAGTCAAAGCCAGTATAATTAGATCACCAATTACCATTTAATTAATTTCAGTCTGAAGTCTCATTTTGTCTAGGCACTGGAGTGAGCCCAAATGGTGAGGCGAACAAAGGCAAGGCTATTACCAGGCTGTCTGTCCTATTGTTGAAGGCTTGCTCTGTTTATGGCCAGGGAATATGGATGAAACATAAAACAAAGGCTGCTAATCCGCGGCAAGAGAAGTCAACGCCACAGCGCTGGTCTATTGATAGGAATGTGTCAGAGGAACACAAACCCGAGGATTTATTTGGATGGTGATTCCAAATAACACCTTCGTTGCTACTGTTGATGCAGGCCCGGTGTACGCATCCAGCTGTAATCTAAATTATTTGGGAAGATCCTGCCAAAAGCCTGAGTTGAGTCTTGGGAATGTAAATAGACAATTATTGTGGACATGTGTGCGAGTGAGTGTAAAAAAAACAAAATAAAAAAATGATTAATTGAAGTGAATGGCAAATTATAACAGTCTGTGAAAAAAAGGTGTGGTTATATAAAGGAAGACACCTGGACTAGCAAAATGTGGATAGATTGTGTAAAATATTATTATACATACACATGTGTTGATTCATTCTTTTTGTATTTATTTACATACATTTTTATCTGTTCAAGGAGGCAGATTGTATTAGTTTGTTTGTCATCTGTTGAAAGACCCACACTATCACACCAAAATGTTCTTTTTCTGTTAACTCAGCCATCAAAATTTCATAAAGACCAAAGCTAAGATGTATCCTCCCCAGTCATAATTTCCTCCTTTCTTCTCCTCTCTCTCAAGTCATGTCTAATTTGGAAGATGGCCTCTTTTTGCAAATTAGCAATTAGAACTATTATGTGGGATTATATGGGCGTGTGTTTGTGTGTCAGTTTTGCCGGCAATTATTATCTGGAAATGTGGGGTCAGATAGCATTTTCCGTTTGACTGCCGCTCCGGTCCGGCGGCCATGTCTTTTTCTTGCTATGTAGTACATGCGGACCGCGTTCACAAATGAGTTTACCCTGTATCTCCTGTGCATATAATCCCTTCCTTCCATTCACAAAAACACACACAGGCCGTGGTGCACAGCATGTGTCTTAATGAATGAAAAAGTTCATCTTTAGCATGGCTGTGATCATAGAGGTCAGATAGATAGTAGTTAATCATGTGATCACCTCCATAAGCAGCTTCTAATTAGTGCCTCCACAATACAATTTCAGCCTGTAATTAGCCCAGATTGGCCTCTTCCTCCTGGAGCCTTATTAACAGCAGTGCGCAGCGGTAGGTGAGAGTAACACCATCATTTGTGCGCACCGTTTGCGATACATGTTTTACCTTCGCCTTCACGGGACACTTTTACACACTTTTGTCACGTTTTTCCTTCCACATGTTTTACCCAATGTGCGGTTTATCTGAGAGCTCTGGATGACCTGTGTCTGTTTTTGTCCTCCTTAGCTAAACCTGGTGTCCAACGTCACTCTGTCCAAGTCGCTCCCCGAGGCATCCCCTCCTCTGAGCCTGCCCCAGACCCCCACCACCCCGACGGCCCCCCTCACGCCCCTGTCCCAAACGCACTCAGTCATCACAGCAAACAGCCTGCACAGCGTGGGCCCCATGCGACGGCGTTACTCCGACAAATACAACATGCCCATCTCTCCAGGTGCCGGTCCAGCTCTTCACACACACCTTGTTTTCTTTTATGTGTGTTCTCTCTTGACTTAAATAAACTCCCCTGCCCTTTTAATGTGCTGGTGAAATAGTTTGAGATCAAATCCTCCCCTGTTTTATTGCCCAGTTATGAAAGTATAAAAGTACATATATTCAGCTATAAAATGTTACTCATCGTAACTATTTTGACGCTCTTTTTCTTTGTGTGCAGATCTCAGCCAAAACAAAGAGTTTTACATGAATGCAGAGGTTAGGCCCCCGTTTACATATGCCTCACTAATAAGACAGGTAAGATTCCTTTTTATTATCGTTCATTTATTTTTCCCTGAAATACAAAACGTTACGTTCGCACTAGAATGAAACAACCCCTTTTATGTCTTCACCTTTGCTAAGAAGATACATTACTGTATCTGCTAACTTCCAGAGGATGAGATAAAGGTTTAGTTTTGGCATGTGGTCCATCCTCTGTCCCAATTTTCTTATAACATTTCAAACCCAATTTGCAGAAGAGCAGATTTAGCATCTCCAAATTGTACATGAATCCATACAGGATTCCAAAAACAGCCCTGTATGACATTTGTTTTTTGATTAGGCCTTTCGGTGGCTGTGATTATGAACAAATTCATTTCACACAACAGTAGGGATGAACCTGTTTTAAGATGGCTAGTCAATTATCGCCAGGCCTCAGTAATCTGACATCTCAAATTAATCTGGGCCGGCCATAATTGCTGCCCTGTAATCTGCCTGAGAAATGTTTTTGCCCTTCATTTATACCCACACAAGAAAATGTATTCAAATCTGCCAGTTGGAAATTAAAAGTGCAGCAGACTCAAATAAACATTTGAAGGGGAAGGCAGCCATTTTCTTTCAGCCTTGTTTGGCTCAACACAAACAGCATACTTGTGAATTATTGATCACTTTGTGAAGGCTGCAAAATTGTAAATGTTTGTTTCTGTCACTTTTCATCACACAGGCTATCCTGGACTCTCCAGAAAAGCAGCTAACACTAAACGAAATCTACAACTGGTTCACACGAATGTTTGCATATTTCAGACGCAACGCAGCAACGTGGAAGGTACACTTTTTCTTCTTATAAAACACTTTTCAAAAACAGAAGTAAATGATATCCAGACATTTTCAAAAAAGTAATAATAATAACTCAACAATAGGCCATTTATTCTATCCAAATGACCCCACCCTTTAGACAAATATATGGACCACAAAGCCAGCAATGTGCATTCTTGTGAAAATAATAGGGGGCTGAGGAAAGCGAGGGGCTGTTAGTAGTGGGTGGCATTAGCTTGAACGTGGTAATATTATGCCAGTGACTTCTGGCTGAGCCCTTCAGCAATGACTTCAGAACTGAACGCTGTGTTTTCCAGCTGACCACAAACACGTCTCCAGCACAACAACTTTCAAAAACAACATGGCTGCACTTCAGAATAGTAAATTGTCTGCCTCTGTGGCTTTTCAAAGCTAGACCACACAGATATAGTCTGTGCATTATAGGTTTGATGGATATTGAAACAATTCTTAGGAGCAGAATAACTTTTTTGTCCAATTCATAAAACATAACTTTGGACAAATTGTAAAGTATAAGCATACCCCTTTCCAAAGCTTTTCTACTGTAGGTCAAACTAACTCAAAATACAGCATTAGGTATATGTTTTATTTGCTCTGAAGTTTGTATAATCAGAAAATAAAAACAAGTCATTAGTGCAAGAGTGTTTCCGTGGAAACCAGCAACTATTATTGTGCTGTTTTGGTCATTTGAACCCTAAGGTCCATTTCTTGCCAAAAAACAGTGCAGGATTATTTATTGTTTTCTTTGTGGTCTGATCCAAAGCCTGTCCAAATATTTTCTCTGTGAAGTGAATGTTTTCTTATGAAGAGATGTTTAATGTACTGATAGCACTCCTTTTCTCTCTTTTTTCACACCAACTGCAGAATGCAGTCCGGCATAATCTTAGCCTTCACAAGTGTTTTGTTCGAGTAGAAAACGTAAAAGGGGCTGTGTGGACAGTGGACGAAATAGAGTTCCAAAAGAGACGGCCTCAAAAGATCAGTGGGTAGGTGTGGCCTGCTGTCTGTGTGCTGATTGGCTGATGAAGAGGTCACCGCTGTTCCATCTCATTGTCTGTGCCATATTGTCCAAAGTCCTGCTTGCTTGGGCGTTGCTCCCCTTCATGCTTTTAGACGGCTGTGGGTGATGCTTCATAACCACATGGCTTTGTTTGATTGTGCCTGTGTCTGTGTGTCTGTCCTGTCGCTGTCTGCATCTGCCTGTGCCCGCTGGCTTTGCATTCCCAGGGTGCCATTCGCACCAACCTTTCCCTGCATAAGTGCTTTGTGAGGGTAGAGGATGAGTTTGGGTCCTTTTGGACTGTTGATGATACGGAGTTTAAGCGCGGGCGTCACGTGCAGCGAGGCCGCCCTCGGAAAAACAGCTCTGACCAGAACTTTGGCAAGCCGCTTGTACAGTAAGCACCCTGCCCTTCACCCCTGCATGCCCCCGCCCTCACTGTGCATATCATGCTTTTTGTGTTTAGCCTTCATCCATCATGCTTTCTCATAAGCCTCCTCTTCTCTGCTCTTCACCGTGTTCAAGATAGTTGTGTGGTAATGTCAAGTGATTGAACACTTAGAACTATAGCCTTATTATCCACTTTACTACACTATAATGTCTTTAGTTCTTATACAAAGTGCATTGATTTCTCTTTATGAAACCTAATCCTAGAGGAGCGGAATGCATGCGAGCAGAGACATGAGTATGTGGTTGTAATTTAATTGTTGTGTTTGCAGAAGTCCGGCCTTAGTGAAGAACATTCAGACTAGTTTGGGCTATGGTCCGACTCTCTCTGCTGCCTTCCAGGTAAAATACAATCCAAGTTCACTCCTCACTCTCTCACGCCTTGTCTCCTACTCTTTGTTTTTATGTTCTGCTCTCACAAGAGTGATGGCCAATGAAGAAAGTGCTGACAACCCTCTTCCGTTTCACATTTAATGCTTGGGGCTTCACTTTTCAGGCTTCAATGGCAGAAAACAACATACCTCTATACACTACTGCTTCCATTGGAAGTCCCACCCTCAACTCCCTGGCCAACGCCATCCGTGAGGAGATGAACGGAGCAATGGACCATGGAAACAGCAACGGCAGTGACAGCAGCCCAGGACGCTCGCCCCTGCCAGCTATGTGAGTGCACTCTGGGAAACGCAGGAGAGTTTTTCAGACACACTTCAAAAATAATTTATGTAGACTTTCTGACGCTTCATAATGACAAAGGGTATAGGCCACACATAAAGGTCACAAGAACTTAACACACAGTTTAGCAGTAAAATATGTTATTTAGTGGTGTGGCTTGGTTAAAAATTTTAATCAAGTTAATTACCTTTGTAATTAATTCATCACAATTAATCGCATTTAAGCATAGTGGTTGTACTTATTTTTTAGAGGTATATTTTAGATGCTTTTTTTGTGGAGATGTGAGGCCTGTGTTATCACGTCAGAGACAATAGATTTATTTTGCCCTGGCCCACGGCACTGGAGAATGATCGGCTTAACTGTGTGAATAAACAAATTTGACAGTAAAATTGTTTTTGGCTTTACGCCGTGTTCGTCCCTAAGCAACGTCTTGCAGGAAAAAAGGAAACTGAAAAAGTGTCTGTAACGCTAAAGTAAAGTGTAATTAATTTCAATTTATATTTTGAATCGCATTAAACCTTATGTCATTAATTAAATGGAATTCATAGAAAAAAGTCCCCGTCCCTAATTTTATTCTTCTGTTCAAATAAGTGTGACAATAATGTATCGTATTAAGGGACAATGGTTTGTATTAACATAAATCGAAATATAGATTGTTGCCTCATTGTTGACACTTAATACCTCATCTGTGCTTCAGAGCGCACCTGTATGTGTAACCCTGGGCCACCTGGTGCATGTGACGAGTATATCACATGTGTTTCTCGAAATCGTTTTATTTAAACTTCCCAAGGTGAACTTTATCTTAAAACTAAGACATTTACTATTCTAGATTGTGTCAGATTTGAAAACTAAACCTTTCCCTGAACACAAGTGAAACAGAATATTGGAAATCTGAATTAGTGATTAGTAATTTCTTTTTCCTTTCAGACTAAATGGTTATACAGTTAGGCCACCCAGCATTCGTAGTGTGGTAGCTGTTTGTAGATTTCAATTAGTCGACTTCTTTTATTGTACCTTTTGAGATGTATGTTTAGTAGCTTACTGTACTTTTTTGTTTGTTTTTCCTCTTAAACATACTATTGAAACAGTGCCACCAAGAGTCAGCACCTGGGCCGTTGTTTTGTTCCTAGATAAGTATTGAGGGGCAAACAAAAACAGTGTGTTTGTCTTTGTGTTTGAAAATCTTTCCAGTTTGAGCAAGTGAATAGACCTAATGTGTGGCAGCAGATGAAAAGCACACAGGACAATAAATAAAGCGAGGGGGTGTGGGTTGACATGCGAGAGGTCAAGGCCAGAGAGCTGCGGCGGGCCTCTGTGCAGAAAGGAAACTCCACCTTTTCAAAGCTTCCACCGGCAGCCCTTGTGTTGTTTTATGAACTCTCCCGTACGCGCCCTGCCGTCTGTCTCCACCTCACTGTAAACACCAACGCAATTTGTTACAATATTTACTAAATGCCAGCACAAGTGATGGCTGTTGGAAATTTGAGCAGCAATGCATCTAGAAACCGCTCTCAAGAAAGAAAGAAAAAAGCAGAAAAAACAAAACACAAACGCGTAATTAGTCTGGCGGAACTCATCCAAGATTCTCATGTAAGGAAAGTTGCGGTCTGGCTTTGAAAACCGCAGCTCCCCATTCTCTTGTCGTAAAAGGAGTGCGCGCTAAGTTGTTTGAAGCCTAAAATAATACGGCACACGCTTGCATGGCTTCCAGATGTGAGGAGCAGACCACCGATGTGCCGCCTGTGGAAGTGGATCGGGGAAGGCCTCTACCTCCTCCTCCTCCTCCTCAACAGGGGTGTCAGGGGGGGGTTGTGCCTGAAAACAAAAAGGTGCAGTAATGAGCTGGTGGCCAAATGGAGGAGAAGTGCCATCCCTAATCAGTGTGAACATGGCTGTGAGCGTGGCTGTGGAACAGGAAAGGCGCAGACAGGATGGGTGTGCTGCTGCTGCTGCCGCTGCTGCTGGCCTAGAGGCAGCCTGCGTCTCCCTGTGCCCCTGCGAGGCTATCTTTAGGCTTAGCCTACACACACTCTGCAGTTCTGTGTGGGAGCTTCATACAATGACTAAATCACTTTTATCTGTGTGCTTACGCTTTTAAAGAACTTTGCTCACATCATGGTAAAGTACAGACACAATACTTCAATAGTTACATATAAGTCATTGAAATTAGTAGCACCTTATCTTTGTATGTATAGGATAGTGAACAGGTATGGTGCAGATGTGATGGGACTATTGAAATCATATTCATCAAACATATTTGTCTTACACTACAATATTCTGCCAATACTCATCATAATGAAATAATTAATATAATCATGATGAATACAGTTCCATTAAGGGCAAATAAAAGTCGTTGCTCATTTCCCACTGTTCCAAATACCAGGTTGTACATGTGTTTTCCACATGTGAGGGTGTTCTGCTGGTTGACAGAAGCCAGCTTTGTAAGCACAGCACTTCTCTTATGAAAAACTCCCAGACAGGAATCAGGTATCAGGCTAATTATACGCCGAAGTGTGGAATCAGCATGCAGTTCAATCGCATCATAATAACAATTTCATGTCTGCCCCGCGGCCCCATGCTCCGTCCTGAGGCTACGGCACTTGTAGACTTACTTTGATGTGAAAATGATCGAAAAGCTGACTTCACTTTTTCCCCTCCTTAAATATGGCATTAGCATATGAGTGTGTCCGTGGCGATAATCACAGCGCCGTGGCGGTGTGGATCTCTCACAGGCGAGCAGTGAGCGGCCTGTCCCTTGTTGTGCTAGTAAATGAGCCTGGTGCTTTGCTGTGACACCGCTCTGCCGCCATCCAGCAGCCTGGCACCGCGGGTTAGACCGCCGCGTCCCCTCCAGCTGCTCATAATGTGTTCTTTTTTCCTTCCTGTCTCTCCCTTTCTCCCCGCGCTTTATTCCTGCTCTGTTTCTGTAATGAGAAATTTGGCAGATCCCATCTCTTTAGTGGCTCTTTTTGAGCTCAGTGAGGGGTAGAGGGGCGCCTCGTGTTTTTGCCTTGTTTACAAGTGACAGCGTTATTATTCTCGTAAGGGTTCTGTTTCTTATCGCGCTGCAGTGCCGTGTGCGCGCCTTCCCTGCCAGCTCTTTTCTCCCCTCTTATTGACACTTGCCTGGGAAAAAAAATGCATTAATTCTGCAGTTGAGAGTATGTACCCTGGTGTCTGGAGCAGTGTTTTCTTGAAGTTGATTAATGATAGAAGCCGGTGCAGGGTCGTCCTCCTGAGACCCGCCTCGCAGGTTGTGCATGTTAATGAGCAGGAAGGGGAACACACATCGCGCCACCAGGAGCTGACGACTCAACAGTCCATTCTCCGCCCGTCCGCGTCGCGCGTTGGTAATCTAACTCATTTATCAATTCTAAGTGAATACCCTGTTGTCGCTTGCCACCAAAATAAAAGCCCGCAGCTTTACGGGGATTGGAAGAGCTCAAAGGGAAGTTGAAATTATCATCAGCACCAGCAAGGCCCCCACTCAGAGCCAGACATTTGTTTTTGTTCCCCTGCCTCCTCTTTATAAACAGAAAGGCCCAGGTCTGGAGCTCAGTGCAGCGGTGTGAGGTTATTAATGTTTACAGTAGATGGCTGGCAACAGTCAATACATAATTTTATTGTATCTATTTATTTACGTACTTATTTATTTTTTCAATACACACATGGAAGACTAATGCAAGTTTAGACACATTTGATGAATTCTCCTTAATGACAGTGTGTGTGTGATATCGTCCTCCAAAATGTTTGACATGTCTTTAGCCTTTTTTGTATGACATATTTTATAAGTAGTCATTTGTTTTAAATTGGTTGTCAATTTGTCTTGCATTTAATGCTTTTTGCTATTTTTTAAATCATTTTAAATCATTTTGCCGTTTCTAATGTAAAATAAAAATCTGTTTGACTCAAACTTATTTCACTCCAATAAAGTAACAATATCATATGTGAAGAAATACACAATTATCTCAAAAACACTCAAAACTATTGATTGAAGTACTATTTTTTTTTTAGACTTACACCATTGTAAGTCATTGTTCTGGCTCTTGTGTCCCAGGCACCACCACATCAGCGTTAAGGAGGAACCACTGGACCCTGACGACCACGATGGCCCGTTGTCCTTGGTAACGACGGCCAACCACAGTCCGGACTTCGACCACCACAGGGACTACGATGACGAGCCGGGACATGAGGACATGCTGTAGAGGCAGTCTGCCTAACCTGCCCGGGACACTTTCTGAGCAGGTCAAAACACAGAACTGCGGTCTCCAACAAACTTTGAGTGCCATTAGAGAGACCTACAGCCCCAAAATGGCTTTGTTTTTTTCATTCCTTTTACATGGACAAGTTTTGGTACGGGCAGTTTTGGTGGTCAGAATTGTCCCTTGCAAAGTTGCCCCTCTTGCCACGCAGCCAAAGACGGACTGCTGCACCGCTGGACTGCAACGGGGTGTCCGTCTCATGACGTCTCCCCCACCCTATTTTTTTCTCCCTCTAGGGCGAATTGAGTGACATTTAATTTACACCATGAGGGAGAGGAGAGCAAGAGTGTGTTCATTGTCACTGCCTTCAACACTTCTCATTGGTTTGATTCCATGTCGGGTGGGAGGGGTGTTTCTTTATTTTTTGGGTTTCTATTCTCGGAGGTTGTTGCTTTATAAAAGATCATTTGCGTCTAATTTCTGTCGTTCATGCTGTTTATCGATGTGACATCTTTTTTTGTGTGTGTCTTGAAACGGATCAGACCTCATGCCCATGCTGTGGAGATTCTGTGGTCAGCACTTGATAATGAATGTTGATTTCTTTATCCTTACGCGTTGTCTTTTTTTTTCTTTTTTTTTTTGTAAGAAAAAGTAACCGAATGTCACGTACCAACTAGTATTTTCTCGAGTCACCGCTCTGACACCTCCCGCACCTCGCCCTCCCGCTAGCGAAAGTCCGCCGGCGATGGACTACCCCGTAATGAAGGCTCTCTCCACGCATCAATGAAGTTTAATTTAAGATGCCAATGAATGACAGAGAAATCATGCAGGTTATGATTTATCCTTATGAAATTGTGCTCTAAAACAGCCCCCATCCACGGCGGAGCGCCTCGAGCCGCGACACAATTTCTGATCACTTACAAGTCGAGGCTTTTTTTTTAAGAAAGAAATAAAATGAAAATGTCAGGTGTAATAATTTAGACCAGCTAATTGTGATTCTGAAAACGCAACGGTTAATCAAACTAGTTTTTTTCCATGCTGTGATGTGACCGGGTCGAGGCCATGCATTCCCTCTGCGTACGTGTGTTCCTTATGCATGAGTTTTTTTTATTTTAATTTTTCTTTTTTTTTGCAAGTGTTAATAATTGTACAAAGTTGAAATTGCTTTTTTTTTTTCCTATACAAAAGGGAAAAAAAACGCCAAATTACTACAATTCCAAAAGACCAGATAATTGCACATTCCAGCCCAAACATACAGTACATGCCACTGGAGGCCGGCTTGACTATTGGTCTATACTGAGCTTCATTTCGCCAAACTTGGTTACATTTAAAACATTGTTGTATATGATCGATAGAAAGGAGACAAACTGTCAAATACTGAACGATACGACACTATGATAAACAATGAAATATGATAAATAAAATGTTTTAGAACACGTGTATACATGTAAACCTGGCCTAAGAGTGCTGTTCATCCAAAAAATCTTGTATGGGATTTTGACATTACAATCCTAAAGAGACCACAATACCAAGACTGCAATCAACCACTTTCCTTATTTATTTTTTGAGTATTATTATTTTATTTTTTTGTTATTGATGTTTTGGAATACCTGTGACAACCAAAGATTATGTCTATACTGCAATAGCGGATTAGGCCAAATATATCTGGTCGTTGGGATGTGTCAGTTGCTGAGTGGAGCCAGTGATGTGCGACTGGTGGAAAGAGCTTCTCAAATGTTCTCATTTGTTTCTTTCAAACCAAAGGGGAGCAGGTTTGACTGGGACAGGACAGCTGCACCAATGTTTGGAGTGACCAAAATTGAATATAGGGAGGTAACTCTTTTATGACCTTGTCCTCGATCAATTAGCAACTAAAGGGTAGTTTATGAATGAGCGCATGAATATGGTGTGTACTCAGTGATCAGTCCTTCATCTTGAAAATTAGGAGTTACCCATTAAATTACCCATGTGCCAGTCCCCATCAATTAAAACGCAGTATAATGTGGTGTTTATGGTTCAAACTCTGATATTTCTGTTTTGCAGGAAGGCTGCCAACTATAAAAAAAAAAAACACTTCTGTCCCTTTAAATAGACACTTAGACATAACGGTAAAAACCTTCTTTTTGCTCATTAGATAGAAACGTGTGTATATTTTTCAAACAGTTGAGGAGTAGTTGTATTCGGGGCAGGACCGTGAGAACAGGGGCGAGCTCTTCCCCAAACCTCTTTCAGATCCCTGGGCCGGAGTTGCTGGTCGAGTCCAAACATTCTCAGCATGTGCAGCCTGACATGACTAAAGATAACAGCATGAGAAAACGGTTTGCGTGCATACCTCAGTTCAAACCTATAGGGAATGACTCAATTAAGCAAGAAAAATAACATTTCACCCCCTTGCACTTAGCCGTACATATTGCATGTGTAGTCAAATCCAAATCTCAGGCCTTTTGTTGACGAGCTGTATCCTGTCCCATCGGGTTGTTTTTGAGGGTTGTACATACATGTCTGCATTGTCTTCCCCCGTTGTCTCGACTTCTATCACTTTTTTATCTGGAAATACATTTGTGTTATGATGTTTGCTTATGCCTTTGTATTACTTATGAAATAGCTATGAGAAAAACTACTGTATGTATTGGAAATAGCAAACTGTGCGGCAAATGTATTTTACTTAGCTATCCTTAAGCAGACTTGTGGGTGAGTGGGGCTGGGGCAGGCCATAGGGGGGGGTCTAAAGCTGTAATATAGACAGATTTTTCTCTGTTTTCACTGATCAAAGCATTTTGTATAGACTTTCTTTTGATACTTACTTTTAAAAGTCCAAGCACTGCCTTCTACCGGCGGTGTGCTCTTGCATGACTTATCCCAGGGTCACGGCAAAACGGGGGGGTTAAGAGGACAGTAATAATAAAGGGTGTAACATTCTAATATTTTATATGAAATAAATAGGAAAATTAAGAAAAATATGCAGTGCCAAGATGTAAAGAATATTGTTAAGCATTGTCTTTTTTGGTTCTCTTGGAGAGTTCACTAATGTATGCATCAAAGATGTATCATCTATGCCATGACTGTAGTTGATCATGTTCTAAACATTTATTATTATTTTTTTCTACATTAGGGTCACTGTAAATGAGTACTTATCAAGCACAGCAAACTCAGTTGAGCACAGGTCAAAGGTCAACCATTATGAGAACTGGATAGTAAATTTAAACGTGTAGCTTTGGTTCTTTGAAAGAACTAGCGCTTATTTACATTACAAACAATTTAAAAAAAAAGATTCCTTTTTACTAAAATCACTAGGCGTTGCTATTTTCAGTAAAGGCAATAAAGACCCATTTCACAAACTAAATTACATTATCCAGTTCCCATAATCCACACATTGGGCACAGTGACATAGGGGTGTGTCTATTAGACCAGAGGCTCCGCCCACACCTCTAATGCACTATTGTCTGTCCCATGGCCCTCATCCACAACGGTTCATATAGCGGGGGAGGGGTTTGTCACGCCACTGCAGATCATTTTTCTACTTTTCCTCTTTTAATTTCTTGTTTTGAAAATGTACTCTATTGTTTCTTTCTACTGTTTTTATTGAGAATTTTGATGCTCGTCACCCCATCTTTATCATTCCCAGTGCATCTGAAACAGAGCACTCTGTTGTAGTCAGTGGCGAAGACTGACGTGAGCATTCAAAACATGCAATAAAAGGCTGGTTGATCAGATTCCTGATGTCTTTGGATTTTTCTTAAAAAAAATATATTTTAAGGCCCAAACTATTTTTAAGTAATGATTTAAGACCAGTTCACATATTTAAATGAAACTTGTATTTACTGTAAATATGTTAAGGTTACATTACAAAGATTTTCTTATGTACAATAAAGGTTATTAGAATTATCGATCACCCAAAATAGAGGTATTAGTGAATGAAATCTACAATAAAGAGTGCCCTTGCTAGGTTGCACTTATTACAAATCAGAATGGCTGAACACAGCTCTTGTTTGTCGCCTCCGCCTCAGTCTTAAATTATCTTGTAATTAAAAACAGACAGATAAACGGTCTTCCTTACAGCAATTTAGGTAACTGCATTTGATCAGCTATAAATTGTCAGAGCATTAAAATCACAGAAATAATAGCAGTATGGATTTGGTGATGGGGCTAATGCTGCACCAGTGTGACATGTTTTTTACGATGAGGACGCAGGTCACAGTGGCCACTAAACACCAGGCAGAGATCAGGCCTAAGCACTTTTAATCTTGTGAAACAAGCAATTACAAACAGTTGCATTGATTTGTTAAAAAGCTTTAGGTGACATAAATCGTTTGGTGCGGAGCTTCTCGCTGCTAAACATAAATGTCAAGAGTGTTATTAATTAAGGCCTTTGAGAGACAAGATTTAATGGAAACAATATAAAATCATAAGCAGTCTTTCCGCGGGCTGTATTTCAGAGGTTTCACGCCGAGCGGCCTTGTTGTCTGGACACTGATGGCACAGCGAACACACTCTAATGGAAGCTGTTTGTGTCTAATCACATAAATTCGTCACAACTCCATGCAGGCATTAACATGTGATATGATTAGACTCCATAAAGGTGGATGAAATATTAATGGGGCCGTGGATATACTGAGCAGTGACAGGACCAGCCCACAACAGACGCACGCTAAATCATGCACTGACAGCACACAATGTTTAGGCTCATTCACTATATTCCGCACACCCCAGGACACCTCAGGACAATTTCTAAACAGACATCAGTTAAATTGCTTTGCTTGGATGTTAAACAGACATCTCTAAAATGTCTGGTTTAAAGACAACCTTATTGGCAGCTAGGACAATTGTTATATGTTTTTCCCTTTTTAGGACATATTTTTGTCACTTTTATAGAATCAACCAATCAAACTTTATTTATAAAGCACTTTTCATACCGAAAGGTATCACAAAGTGCGTTACAGATTACAACATTTAAAACAATATGCCCGGCACCCCCTCCCATCCCTCCAAATATATACAAATATTACACGTACACACTTAAACTTTTACCCCACCGTCTACGCACACACCCCCTCACTCACTAACTCACACACACACAGAATAGAATAAATAGATACATAAAGCTGGGTACAGATGTGTGGAAACCCCATTTGAGGAGCCGTCTGCGCAGCTACTGATCCAGGAGATCCCAGAGGAGGCGCGGCAGAGACACCACACCTGAGCACCCACAGGACAGCACCCACACAGCCACCTATCACTGCTCCCGAGCCAGAGGGCCCCTTCAGAGGAAACACTGGGAGAGCCTAAAAATATAAGAAACCATCTAAAAGCACTCATAAGAGAATGGTATAGTCAAATTATTATAAAAACTCTACGATACTAGCGCAGTGGTTAGCGCCTCCGCTTCACAGCTAGGAGGTCCTGGTCCTGGACGGGGCCTTTCTGTGTGGAGTTTGCATGTTCTCCCCGTGTCTGTATAGGTTTCCTCCGGGTACTCCGGTTTCCCCTACCACTAAAAACATGTGCAATACGTGAATCCTCCAGCCAGGTGATTTTGACCTTTTTTCAGCCTGGCTCCACATCATGGAGATGGGTCCCCGGGCGCGGCACTGCCGTTGACCACTGCTCCTTACGGGTTGCCTCAGTGGCATTGAAGGATGGGTCAAATTCAGAGAACAAATTTCCCTACGGGGACAATAAAGTATACAAACAAACAAACACTACGAAAGCTAACAAGACGAAGGCTGGGCCCTCACAAGCCCTCCACCAACCCCCTTTTCGTGCTGATGGTCGCAATTGACAGGGCTCCCTCAAATTTTAAAATAAGGGGTTTCCCTGATCCCCCACCAGCTAAGTCACCGCTCTTTAATGTAATGTTGTCGGGTTCAGAAATCATCCGCCTCTTGCAGCAGACGCACAGCATCTTTGGCACCTGTAAAGAGTGTGGCGCAGTGAGAAGGTTTGCATTTTCACCTTCAACACCTGTGTGGTCCCCGTTCTTGCGTGCATATCTGAAACCTGGACCCCCTCCACCTCATTTATCCAGCGGCTTAACACTGTAACAGAGATCCTCGGCAGCCAGTGGTTTTTATGGTCTATGCATGAGTAGGCTGCATCACACCCATTTCCACTGCCATCAAGAGGGGGAGGTTCCACCTCCTCGGTCATGTGACCTGGCTGGAGGACGGTTGGTGACATCCCCGTGGTTACCCCACACTGTCATGGACGACGCAGGTCTCATCCACACAACCCCTCAAAGACCTCTACCTGGTCCAGGACTGCCCCACCTTCAGACTGCTGGCCACCAAGGTCACTTAGGCCAAACAAGAAACAGTAAGTAAGTAAGTATAGCATGACCACGATTAAGAGGCCCTTGTGGCATGTGGTTGTCCTATTGTGGGAATGCTGACAGTTCTAACCCCACCACCGAGGCCATCCTGTCCTTGTGCATAACACTTGCCTGAGTGTGAGTGAAATTATGCGATTGGTGATGATTGCAGTGACCGCTGTTGTAGATGGCAGCTATACGGTCCTGTCAGTGCAGCTGTGGCTGCAGGGATCCCCAACCAACAGAAAGGCCAAAAGAAAAGCCCCGTCCGCCCTGAGATTGAAAACGGGGATCTTCTTGCTGTGAAGCACGAGCGCTAACCGCTGCGCCACAGTCCTGCTCAGTAGCTCTCCAGCCCTTTCTAGGTAGCTCACCAAAGGCTTTCTGAATTAGTGCACACGCTTTATGACTCATATTTTAGATGCATTTTATTTTCTGCCATGTTGAACACAATCTGTAAACAAGAATATAGCAATCATTCTGGCTACTAACTCTCCAGGATGAACTCATCTCAAGTCACATAGTTACATGAGCTTCTATGAAACATAGTTAGCTCGTTGCATATTTTTGTTGTGTAAAAGTATTTTGCCGAGTATAAGGTTGGAGACCCATGCTACAGATGTATGCTATCACCACAGAGTGTGAATGAGGAGTTAATGAATAATACAATGCAACGCGCTCATAAGGAATTGTGAAACGCGCTATCATAGAGACAATATCATAGCGCTGACTGTTTGAATACGGGAGTAGGGGGAACTGTTCTCAGCCAAGGACACCGTCTTTTCAGAACTCAGAGCTAACATTTAGCGCCATTAAGATTCATGGTTTCAGTTATAGGACTTTTTAAGTTACAGATTTTTTGAACGACTCTTAACTATGTATTATTGATAGAGAACAGAGAATACAGTGAGCAGATGAAGGGGATCTCAGCTTCTCATTCCACATTAGAAATGCACTCAACAACTGTGGATAGACACTGTCATAACTCTCGTTTTACTCAATTATACATTATTATGCTAATCATGAATACATTTTATTTTGACACAAAACAAGAATTAGTTCCACAAATATTTGAACTGTATGCGTTATCCAACCCGCTGCATCTGCCCTTCTATTTATCACTATCAGACTACAAAAACAAATGGGCTTCCCACTTGATTGTAATTACAGACAGCCACAGCCTCATCCATTCTGCTCCAGCCCAACACTCCGATCTGGCAAACTCCCAACATGGAGACAATTAACATTACCACTGTTTGCTATTCGCGGTTTGATGTCAAAATTTGTTTATTAAGACCGGCTGCGGGCGCTGCTGTGCAATCGACCTGCTTGTAATTAGGTCCCAATTATTTGTCTATTTCGGATATTGTAAACCCGGCACTTAGCACATCAGTTAAATTGACAGAGCGTGCCGCATGGTTTGCCCCGTAATTAAAACGTGTAGTGTTAATTAGATGATGACCACTTTATTCCAGGGGGGCGCTCTTGTGGCGGCGCGGGGGCCCTCCTGAGCTGTTTGCATGGAGAGTTTAGCCAGACGTTCCCCCTAATGAGGCCTTGTTTTGTTTCAATTACCACATACTGTTCAAAAGACATGGCTCGCTGGCCCACCGACACAAGAATACACACAACAGCAAACAGAGTCGGGCCTGAATCAAACCCCGGCTACAACAACAATCAGCCGACCCACAGCTGCAGCGCTAATACAAGGCTCGCTTTCAAAGAGAGGCCAGGCAATTAAAACACACTGCGCTAAAGGAAGATGAAAGTATAAAGGTGCTTATCACATCAGTTAGCGGGGCCCCGCGTCAGGCGCCAATGCTAATTACGCTCATTGGGTAAATAGGCGAGATGCTCAGATGTCTCCTTCGCCTGGAAACGAAGGGGTGAGGGCGGGCATCCACTCACGGTGTACTAAAACACGAGACTTGAGGGAAACATGCACCATGAGGAAAGATCACTGGTTCCAACTTTTTGGGGAAATAGAAAAAATAAAGGTTGAAAAGTTGGGAAAAAAGTTGAAAAAATTTGTTAAAAATGGGGCGAAAGTGTTTATTTCTTTTGTAGCAAAAGTAATTAAAGGAACAGGCCACCGTTTTTCCATACTGAGATATGTTCTTACCTGAGCTTAGACGAGTTATATGCGTACCTGTCTGGTCACGCGAAACGACCAAAGATGTTGTTAGCATTTGGCCTCTCCCAGCATATTCCTATAGCTCCAAATGGGGGTGAAGTTGGAAGCTACCACGCTCTTCCACGGGCACGCACAAGGACCAGACAGGTACGTATAAACTCGTCTAAGCTCAGGTAAGAACATATCTCAGTATGGAAGAACTGTGTGCCCTCAGTCACGCAAAACGACCAAAGATGTTGTTAGCATTTGGCCTCTCCCAGTATATTCCTATAGCTCCAAACGGGGTGAAGTTAGAAGTGACCACGCTCTTCCAGACAGGTGCGTATAAACTCGTCTAACCCAAGAACATATCTCAGTATGGAAAAACGGTGGCCTGTTCCTTTAACAGAAGGAATAAATTAACATTATTAATCTGTTTTCTGGTTCTATTTGACAAATAATTTAGCATAGGTATGGAAAAAAGTATTGTTCAGGTATTGGTATCGAAAACCAAGTATTGTTAAAGCACCGGTATTAAAAAATGTTTAACGGTACCCAGCCCTAGTTCCAACAAAGTTTTACTTTCCAAAGGCGAGCTATTGTCGTTTAAATGTTTAAACTATTGCTTTCTAGAAACTGTTCAAAATGATTTCCAATGGATATAAATCATGTGTGATGGCATGCTTCTAAAATGTAAAACTTACACTCGTGACAATCTTAAATAGTTCTTTGATTTGCTGTAAAATTTACACAGACCGAGTTTAGTTTTTTTTTTTTTATTATGTACCAGATATTGGGCCATGTGGGTCATAGTGCCTGATTTTCCACATTTTGAAACTGAAAAGAGGGAGTTAGTTGAGTTTAAACTGTTAATCATGGTCCTAGATTTCCGAGCATGTTCCTCACATCTCGATTCTTCACAGGGATGAGTTTCTGAGCATGTTTCAGCGTACAGCAAGACTGTAGTACACATACAGTATTACATTATTATATATTTCAGTTGAAACCGGACAAATTGGGTACAGGGCCTTTAATACGTTTATGTACTGGTGTTATTTTACGATAATAATAAGCGTCATAAAATACCATGAAAATGTATACACTGTAATTTTCACAAAGAGTTTATTGCACACATTGTCTCAGAAATTGTTTGTTCAAACCCCAAAGCACCTCTATCCAGCTCATGCAATATTCATATTTATCTACACCATCCGTAATTGTTCTGTTCTTTTTGATGCAGTGGCCTCGCTCATGCAGAAACGTCCGCATCACTTTATGACAGAAATACTTCAACGTGGACAATATTGGATGGATGCAAAAATCACAGCAGCATTTAAACATGCCAGGGCTGTATTTACCTGCTGAACCCTCTGACTTTACACTGATGCTCTCCTAATCTGTATGAGTGGCATGCTAATTCCACCGACACTGTCACTCAAAAACACAAACACACATGTTGGTTTTAGAAAGCTGGGGGGGACCTGCCGGAGTGAATTTCAAGTGCTTATTCAAATATTTCATTAAAATGTAAATTTCTACAACAGCCGATGTGGAGCTGTGCACAAGGCATGACTTCCGAAGTTATGAAGTTATAGTGTTTTCTGCCCAATGCCAATTAGCTGTGGGGGAGGAAAGAGGAGTACTGTGTCCACGGCCTGGTTTTTATCACAACACAGCAGCAGAAAATGTGCAACAGGAGGCAGTTATCGACAGCTCAGGCGTCGGGGAAAATACGGGGAGTCCAATCAATGCTCTTATCTGCGGCAAGAGCTAATGAAGAGATGGAATTAAAGCAAAGAAGGAAGGGACATGCAAATGAGTGACACAGGACTCGAACTGCTTTATCTGTCGCTGACGAGCTGCTGACAACGTGCAGACAGCCGCCCGGGAACCGTGTTTGCTTGTTTCTTCACTCCCATGGTCTGATTTTCTTATCCTCCACCAGGCTCCCCCTTATATGAGGAAAGGAGCGTTTTCAGACTGGTTTACCTCTGTGAGATCGGTCACTTTCAGGATTAACCAGTGCGACAGTTTATTTAGTATTTGCAATGACTCCCAAACAGCATGAAAATAAAATAATGCATTTTTATTGACAGATGAGGTTGCCGATATTCACCAGCGTGCCTTGTCTTGTCGCTCTTTGGTTGTTGTTTTCTAGTCATATTTCAAGTCTCATTTAAGTCACTTCATAAATAAAAAAAGATGTTGTGCTGACTAATTGAATTTGGTTTGTGTCACATGATCTGTAAAAGTTATACTGCTCTCAGACTTCATATTTGCAGGCTTCACTTTTAACTTTCCGGATCCATCTCGGCACAGACCAAAGACAACGCTTTGCATATGCGTATTCCTCCTCATTCAGAACTTGCGAGGAGAAGACAAAATGGTTGCAGGTGGTGATGAAAATAAGAGCCATCCATCATTATTTATTAGGCATGAAAAAGATACACAATAATGTAATTTAATCTCTCGGCAGACAATTATTTCCACATATTGATAACGCGATGCGAAAAGTGCCATGAATCCTAATATGATGTTTGCTTTTATTGGTGTATGATACAAGCAGAACAAATAATGTAATTGTGTCAGGCTGAAAATGTGATTATTTGCACAAGCTAACATTATAATGGCAATCTGCTGCCGACAACGCGATCCGATTATTTGGCTGTGCTTAACTAGTTACAATTTGCATTAAGTTATTATTGCTGGCTGGCAATAAAAGACAGCGCGGCATGTCTCCACTCTGCGTTTCACTTTCTCATTACGGCTCAGGTCCACCACACTTTTATATTGAGATGAAGCCGTTGATATTGCAAGGATACTGAACCAATAAACTGTGAGGTGGCTGATGTAAACTTGCAAAGGAGCTTGGAGGCCACGGAGGTCAGCAGACTGTTGTGTGATGTAGTGAGCTCTAATGTAGTGGACTAATGTAGTGGACCATACAACAGCGTAGCAGAGTAGTTAGTAATAGGTGTGCTCCTCTAAGCGGCTGTCAGGTGATCTATTAAAGCAAGGCCCTTTTTCCCCAAGACATGTAATGTATCTACAGCCTCTAAAAAATCTAATATGATGCACTGCTTAACATAACATTGCCATATACATGAGCAGCTCTGGCTACATGTATGTAAATGAATAATTGTCCCTTGCAAAGCGCTGCATGGTGACTTGTGTCTGTGAAAAGAAAAGATTCCTCTTCCTTTCCCACACAACGCACATGCCAAATAATGTTAAAAGAAGCATAAGCTTTAAGCTTTTTTTGATAATAGTTGGTCAGATATTTTAACACAAAGATGACCTACCACACATAACTGCAACGTGTAAGCAGCTGGCAGGAAAAGCTTGCATGATAACCAGGTGGCATAATGTACAGGAACAGTTTTGCAGAAAATGACCTGGAAACCCTTAGGTCAAAGTGGGAAACACCTAGAAGGGGGTTTATAATGACCGAGCCAAGAAAAATATATATTATATTTATCTGTGAAAAGCGCTTCACAGATAAATGTGAAGTGGAAGGAAAAGCAAAGATACTGCTCTGAAGCTTCCAGGCCTCTGGTATAAAGGACTCGAGCTTAGAAGAATGAAAATAATTTTTGATATCCGCACAAACACAAAGGACATATATTTAAATCAATGACAAAACACAATAGACTCAACCTCTATGCAAATCCAAGCAGTGGAACTAAAAAGCACCTTCCCATTAAAAAATAAAATAGTTTAAATATTTGCATATAGGTCCCTGATTAACATTAATGAAGAAGCGCTTGATGTGCGACTGTCAGGCCACATCAGCGGCTCTATACAGTGCCCTGTCGTGTGCACCGATCGCCATTCACACTGCACCAACTAATGACCCTGCGTGAAATTACAGCGGCCACGCAACTGTCTTTGTGACATTAGGACTATGTTTTATTGATGACTCATTATCAGCAGCCGTGCACTGAAATGCATAGTCTAATAATATTGCCCGCTTAATTATTCATTGCAAAACCTAATCCATCTCTGCACAGAATATGTACATATTTTAGTGTCCTATTTGAATTTTCGCAACACACCTAAAACCATTAGGAATGGGCATAATGACAAATTCAAATGAGCAATTTTTAAGAATTTATGGCCCAAGAAGTCCTTCCTGTTTATTCACTTTGATTGGAGTGTGCACATGACAGTGCACGTGGTGGTAGTGCATGTCATAACCCCATGATCCCCATTGAGAGGAGATCAGAGCACACGCAGAGTGAAGGCAGTACTCACCACCGCAGGCAAATCCACTGTTTGAAACATATTAGTAAATTTCACTCTCCAGACAGTAAAATACAACGACCCTCATGTTCTCATGACCCTCATACAGTGACCCTATATGTACTTTCTGAAATAACTTTCTTTTTTGCTTGTTAAATTTAAAATAGGAAGTTATTATTGTGAGAAATAACACATATTTATTCTATTACTCTTGTTAAAATAACGTTAACCGTTGATGACAGCCGGTTCCAAAGAGATTCTAAAAAGTTCCCCTAAAACAACACTTTTCTAACCTGGGAGGATGCCACTGTTAAAGCACAAAGCCTGACGTTTGCTCCAACATCTTCCAACAATGACAAATGCTGCCTGCTCTGAGAGGTTCCCGCTGAGCCAGTGAATTCTACACACAAACCCATTCCTCTTTTCTTTCCTGAAGAAAAGGCATCGTTCAGCGCATTTGTTGCAGTGTATTCCGTGAGCCTGAACTGTCACCTCTGTATTATAGTATTCCCAACGAATATGGCGTTTCCTGTGGTGTGCTTTCTCTGTACTGCTCTTGGCACGAGCTCCAGTGTGCCTGTGCTAAATGGGGAGCGTTGCTTTTTGTATTTCATGAAATTAGCCAACCGCATGCAGATCAATAGGCCCCCACAGTGAATACTACCGCCGCCTTATCGTGTACTTGCTGCCAATCTGGAGCCAGCGGAGCCTGCACCTCGTCTGGATACACCACTGGTCTTTGAAATTAAAGTTGACGCCGGTAATCCAGGGAAATGGTCCCTCTACTCACGCTTAACACCGGTTTAGTTTCACCTCAGCTGATGATAAAGGCTGACAGAAATACAGCGCTGCTATCTGCCTGCCGGGGTGATAGGTTCTGCCAGCTTATCAGGGGAACAGGCAGCTAACCTTCTTGTGTCTGGAACATGGACAAAACCGAGGAGTCAATTTACAAAAGAGCCACGCTGCTTGGCTTGTAAATAAAACCATTCTTTCAATAGAGAGTACAAGAAAATAAAAATAGGAGGGAAATGAGCAGTTTTACCTCCTGAAAGTTGGACATAAACGAGCTAAGCTTTAGTGATAGAGTATTCATGTAAATCCGGTGAAGCACAGCGGCAGGAAATTGACAGGGATCTGGTGGAGCGCGCTGTCGGTAAGGGAGGAATTTACATGGCTAACTAGGGCTTAGACTCCCTCCCAGAGTTTACCTGTTACCGCTGCCATGGGTGAGGGCCCTGCGTAGACTTAATGCTCCCAACCGCCTTATAGTGTCAGTCTGAGAAATTAACCTATAAACCATCAGGGCTGGGGCAAAGTAAGCAAGGGCTCGGCCAACCAGTTTAAGCAGGTGTCAGTATGTGTGTGTCTAAGACTGAACATAGACTTTTTGTTTTACTGCACACCAGAAAACACAATCTCTGAACGGACAATCGCACATAGAGTCCTTTACTGAACATATATATATATTTTAAAGGCTGAACATAGACATACCCATTGTGTGTGTGTATGTGTGTGTGTGTGTGTGTGTGCGTGCGTGTGTGTGTGAGTGTGAGTGGACTGTTATATGTGATTTTCTTTTCTGGTTATCTTTTTTATACCTGCCCTGGATTGTCCAAGACAAATTTCTCTGTTCTGAGACAATAAATAAGAATCTAATCTAATCCAAACTTGCAGTGTTTGTGTTAGCATTGGAACAGATCAGAGCAGAGGTGTGAGTTTGCCTCCATGTTGCTTTCTGGGTAATTGAGATCACATGAATGTGTGTGTTCTCCCGAGGAGAAAGTGCAAGGCTGTTCTTTTGGACAGGATGTGGCTTTGGGCAGTAGCTGCTGAGCTGCGCAGCCTGCAGGCTCAGAGAGGAGAGCGCTTAGGGCACTTTAGAATAAGCACAAACTCTGTTTGCGTTTGCTTTTCTCCAAACTCCACCATACACATGGCACGTAGCAAAAAGACAAAAACACTAGGTTTTCTCATTAATGTGTTGTGAGCCCAGATCCTCACATGATTAAAACATAAATGGCTGCTCTAATTCTCGTAATGCTGCTATCACACAGGAACTGAGTGCAAAGGCACAAACAGGCTTTTTGCCCTTTGTGCTGTATTTTCCCCTTTACTAAACAATGATTTTCAGAGACGGAGCCACTGCCAATAAAATTAATGGGAGTCTGACTGAGTCCACACAGGAAGTTGCCTTTTTTAAATAAACACATTGTTTTTAAACCAATCCACACCCTATTGTTTACAAATGGGAAACTGGGCTGGGGCACGCAGTCCACCCATCACCAGTGCCCCGTATTGTCAAGGCCAGGCCATTTCTGTACATTCTGGAACAATCTGAAACATGTAACTCTCACCATACTTTAGGTCTTCGCTACAGCCACACACTCCAAAGACGTCAGACCAACTGTCATTACATCAGCTTCATAGGTGATAAACAGAATAAAGTCATTTGTTTTCTGTGATTGTGTGTTTGCCCCACTGTTCTGCTTTGTTCAGTTTGACTATTTGTATGCACATGGGACATGGATGCAACTACAGTGAAAATAGCTGACTGAGATCTTTGTATCGGGCCAAAGAGGACATCCAACGGAACATTATATAAATTAAAGTCATAAATCAGAGCTGTATGGACATCAGGTAACAGTGTGATAGTAAAGCAGGTCTCTAGGTCAGTGCTCACTGGCTCATGATTTTCAATACGGAGGTTTTTGGAACATTAAAGTTAACCTCAATTAATGTAAACGTTAAAGCAGTACTAAGTAACTAGTTTACCTTAATAAATCCTTTTCATTGTCCCTCTGAGGGTAATACAAGTGTTGATGGGATGATTGGGGGTCTTTCATCTCCCCCTGGTGTCTCTGGCCAAAAAAACACAATGGCAACTTTCCCTGCACAGGGTTGGAGGCCCCAGTATACACTAACAGAAGAAGAAGCTAACATCCTAACGGCCAAAGCTAACTACGGGCTAGCGCCACCTAAACAGTATTTACAGCCAAGTGAAAAAATTATCTTCATTGTGTAATTGGATGTACAATATCCCTCTCTCCCTTTGTCTTTTCTGTCAGCGTAGAATTTACTCTCATGGACAATTAATGAGTAAAAAAAAACGCAACATTCTACCGCATCTGCAGTGGCCATTTATGGCCTCTAGGGGCATGAGTTACTTAGTACTGCTCTAAACGCAGTCATTTTAAAGCAGTGTATGTACTGTAGGGATATTTTAATTTGAATCTTCTGACTTTTATAGAGAGATCCTCATACAATCGATCTGTTTTGCATGATCTAATTACCATGCCTGACATCAGTGCCTGTTCACACTTGTCGCCCCTGCATCAATTTTTGCTTCAAATTCTGCTGGTCACGTTTATTCCATTTACATACTGTCCGATGAGGAAACATTTGTCAGGGAATTGCAATTCATATCTCCGTTTGGTGCACTCAACCGGCCTAATACTTCAGTTAGAAAGCTCACATTTACATTTCAATCAGAGGTTACAGACGTGTCTTTTTGCCTGGTAAATGCTGAACGTAACTATCTCTGTCTATAGCCAGAAATAAAATTCTAAAACTTCTTTCATGGACATTATAAAGAATATTGTCTTTTTTTAAGGGTAACAGTACTGGTAACTCATATTTCAGTTATTCAATACTTTATTGTTTATCGAGCCTTTTGACATTCTCATATGCGTTATTCAGCTTCAGGAATATTAGCACATTGCTGAAAATGGTTTTGTGCCTGGATTAAACACATCATGGAGGAAAAGGTCAGACAAGAGAAAAACGCCTCTATTGTTAGTTTACTCTTGATCGTGGCTGTGAAATAAGCAGTTGACATGTGTGTTCCAAGCTGTTTTGCATAGCAGCCTCTGAGCATAATAAAGGGACAAATAAACACTGCTGTCAACGCAAGGAGATAGTTGAGATTAGATATTGGATAGTTGATTAGATAATAATACATTGAACATGCTGGTTAATGTTATTGCAGGTACCTCTGTGTTTATGTATTTATTCATTTATATCTGAAGAGCTCATTTGCAAGTGCCACTGAAAAAAGCAGTATATGCTTGTAATTGTGTCATTGTGTAGTGTGCTTTTAATGACCAGAGCAATTTTAGGGCCATACAAACATAAGGTCACCTGTCCTTAATTAAAGCCACACAGCTACGCCGGATTGTAACCATGGGCTAATTTCCACCCGTTGTCCCCCACTCCCACTCTCAGACACACTCGCATTCATCCTGGCCTATTGCACATGTTTTTAGTGGTAGGAGAAACCGGAGTACCTGGAGGAAACCTGCGCAGACATGGGGACAACATGCAAACCAACTCCACATATATATATATACGTATATAGCCAGTAGACATGTTACACGTCTACTGGCTAAATAATCTCAAGGCACTCCATGAGCGCTTGGCAGCACAAATGAATCAGCTGCTGGGAGATGGGAATCATCCTGAATGGTTAACCGAAGGGCGCACAATCCTGATCCTGAAGGATCCTTCAAAGGGTACAGTCCCATCCAACTATAAGCCAATAACCTGCCTCTCCACAACCTGGAAGCTCATGTCCGGCACCATAGTGGCTAAGATAAGTGGGCACATGGATCAATACATGAGCACAGCTCAGAAAGGAATCGGTAAAAATACCAGAAGTGCCAAACACCAGCTCCTGGTAGATAGAACAGACTGCAGAACCCGACACATTAACCTGAGCACTGCCTGGATTGATTACAAGATAGCCTACGACTCAATGCCACATATTTGGATCATTGAATGTTTGGAGCTATACAACATCAACAGGACTCTAGGAGCCTTCATTGCAAACTCAATGAGGTTGTGGAAACCACCCTTGAAGCCAATGGCAAGCCACTTGCACAAGTCACCATCAAATGTGGCATATACCAAGGAGATGCCCTGTCCCCACTGCTGTTCTGCATGGTTCTGAACCCCCTCAGCCAAATAATCAACAAAACTGGCTATGGATACCGACTCAGGAATGGGGCCACCATCAGTCACCTCCTCTACATGGATGACATCAAGCTGTACGCTAAGAATGAGCGAGACATCGACTCACTGATCCATACCACCCGGATATACAGTGCAGACATTGGGATGTCATTTGGACTAGAGACTAGAAAAGTGAAGAGGGAAGGTAGTCCGCACAGAAGGCGTCTCACTCCCAGAAGGAACAATAGCAGACATTGAGGACAGTTACAAGTACCTCGGAATCCCACAAGCAAATAGTATTAGTTTAAGTTCATCAATATTACCAACAACATGTTAATGGTTAAAGAAACACAGGCTTTAACCCTGCATTCATGCACAGCACCTTTACAGCTCTTACAGGTTAAACGAATATAACTAGGGACAAAGGGCAACCTTGACAGACTCCAACATTGATTGGGATCAGTCTGACTAACGGCTGAGTATGGTCTTAGGGAGATGTATAATTCTGGACTTTGGAATAAATGGCAGAAGGCAAGGCAAGGCAACTGTATTTATACCGTGCATTTCGTACACAGGGCAACCCAATGTGCCTTACAAAATATATAGATTGCAACAGAAGATTGCAACAGCGCAAGGGCACATTTCCTTCTCACATCACTGGGCAGCTAATCATATTCAGGCACTAACATCTCCATCTGTCAGTAGACTATGTTACACAAATGTATTTTTTTAATCAGTTTCTACATGTGCATTGCTAATACCCAGTTTTCCTAACCTTGCCTTGTTGGCCTCACCTGGTCTTTTTCTAGACATTTGTTCCACTCACATGCTCTTGTGTGGCGAGCAGACAGCAGCCACTGTATTAGACTCGGAGTAAGTTCTCTGCCAAAATTGGTTTCTCCCTATTACAGACTCCATGAATGAGATATACTATATATTTTTTCCCTTCTGATTTCAATGCCTCAGTCTTTATAGATTTGAGTATTAGTGTCTATCAATTATTGTATTCAGTTGCAATTGTCAATTGTTTTTCTGGTGGCGCACCGGGAAACGTCTCAACTCTCCCGATGCGATCCAGGACACCACTGGGTATCCTGTGCTTGAAACTAATGTATGAAAGCCTGACGAGTTTGGTAAAGCTCACTTCACTCGCATTCAACTGCATTGAAGAGTTTGGAATTTGTTGAGTCACCATGATGTTCTTAATTGCTTTTTAAGTGTTGCATGTCTGTGCGTTCTCCTAGCCCACCGTGCCCTGAAGTTAATGCCTTATATGAGACTGTTGTTTTCTTGTTTGCTTTTTTTGGACCTCTTTTCACTTTCACTTGGACCATTTTGCTCATGTATATATATATAAAAAAGCAGACAAATCACAACCATTGGACATTGCCACAAACCACCCTCCTTAGCCTTCTGTTTTCCAAGTCGCGCGCACACACACACATAGGCTCTGCAGTGTATTCCAATAGACATTTATAGGAAATAAATCAGGAGAATGAATGTAAACCATATGGCAGTGGGAGGTTTATTTGTAAAGCCTCGGCATCAAAGCTTTTTCCAGATCACACCATATTAGCTGTGTTTTTCCAGTCGAGCAGAATCAGGAAGGCAACCACAGACTTCCCCTGATGAGAAACACATGAGCTACGCAAGCAGTCACTCGTATGCAGACAAGTAATGATCTGGGCGCATCAGTAAAAACTATTAGTCTACACATGTGTCACCACGGCCTGCTTTCCATTGTAAAGTGCTTCAGCGCGGCTTGTAGCCTCCCTCTGAACCCCCTCCCCCTGTATCCTCACCTCCACATGGACCCACCTTGACGCCTGCGCAGACTGGGAACAGAGCCAAGAGGAAACGCCACCGCACAAGGTAGACACTAGCACCTCTGTGGATGTGGGGGAACCTCACACTTCTCGTCCTCGGGGCTATATGTTCCCTGGTATTTTGGTCTTTCGCGTCAATGGATTTCAACACAATTAGACATGAACATATTGGTAAGAGTGATCAGTGGTTTATTGATACAGTTTAACAGTCAGAACCTGAAGACCAGCGATGCAGTGATTTGTTTTTGGTAAATGTTCTCAGCCGAGGCTATCTGGTAGCGAGAGTTTGAAGATGGAGAGGGTGAGGTGGCGGATAGCTCTTTTTCATTTGCCCTAACAGGTACTACGATTTCAGGAAAAGAATAGGCTTTTAATTCAAAGCTTAATACTGTGGCTTAGGTTCAGGGTTTGTGGAGAGAAATGCCTTGAAAGTAAAACAACATACTTGCTAACAAAAGAAATCCCCAACAAACACATCATATTTAGACAACACTATTACTTCAACGCATATATTGATCTGTTTGCACCTCCCACAGCTTTGTTGAACACATCCAAGCCCCGCTACACTTTCACATTTAGGTAAAGTGGATCAAAATGTGCTCGTCAATAGTGAAGGAACCATTATTATTATGTCGTCACTGGTCTAAAATGCAAAACATCAAATTGTGATTGATTGTCAAGATTGCAAATGTTTAAATACATTTGTGATGCATTAGCAGGACACTACTTGTGGTCACGATTTTATTCCACGCAGTCTGAGTTGGAATAAAAGAAACACACAGATAAATGGACTGTAGGCTGGGAGTGATCGGAGCCTGCTGTGTGCCATCAGGCGTTTACCTCGGGAGCAACACACGAGCACATCCAGGAAAAGAGAAGCAGGGATTCCTGCAGAGGGAAAATGCATCAAAGCCCCTGACTGAAGGCTATAATTAGGCGTGGTGTTGGAAACGGGAAGATGAGTCTTTAGAGAAATTCTATTGTTTATTTATATACAAACAGTGTGTGTGATTACCTTTACATCCTAATGAGGACATTACCAGACCCAGCACTTTGTTACTCTGTTATGTGTTGGTTTGAGTTCCAAATCAACCACACAATTCACATAGTGCACGACCAAGAACTTACATTTCTAACTAACTCGGGTTTTCTCTCTGTGTGTGGGGCAGTTTGCAGGGAATATTTAGCAGCCTCTTCGAATTCAAAGTCATAGTTAAATAACTTTTGCTGATGTGAAATCCATGAAGAAAACCATATAATATTTTGTTCATTTTGAAAGATATTTATACAAACTGTTTCCCAGCCCAGCTCTAATGTGGAACTGTTCTTTAACTAAACATTACAAAGGGACACACATTCTAGTCCAAGCAATCACCATTTCAGTTTACTCTGGCTTCTCTGCACTGCACCTCATCACAACAAGCAGAGAAAGTCATTTGTGTTTGTTGGCACATGGTTTGCTGTCTTGGACTAGGACCACCGGTACAACCAGAACTGTCAAACATGCAGCCATTCACTATGATGGTATATTTCATGTTTAGTTTGCAAATAATTGTCATCTGCAATATGTCAGGCCAGAAGACCAAATGAGAAGCTAAAAGAAAACCACATTGCCACATGTAAGAAACACATTTGATGTAATGTTATTGGGCTTTATTTAAACCAGGACCACAAATGCTGTCTAGAATAGGTAATCAGTAGTGATACTTTGTTATATCTCTATGAGCAAATGAGTCATCCTCTTCAAAGAGGCAAAGATGGAAGCAGCAACTGGTGGCATCAACAGATGCCAAGCAAATTATGAGGTTTGCTCCTGCTACTTCTGAGAACGGACAACCGATATTAGTTTGAAAACATCATATTCTGCCATATTACGGGGCATTGAGGACATTTACACTTGAATTGATGCGTAACCATATACCGGAATTCAATCATCAACTCAGGAACTGTTATGGGATCAAGCAATTGCTGCTTAGCCCCGTCACAGATATATTTTCAAGCCGTACATTTCATTTCCCGTACTTTTGAGCTAAGATGCACTCAGTAATATGCATTTCATCTTTCTTTCAATCACAGACAAAAGACAATATTGCTCCAATCAGTTGTCTTTGTGTTTGTCCCTTTATCCAACTCTTTTTTCAGTCACCTCTAAATGACATCCTTGAGCTTGTCGTACAACTCTGACCTCCCTTCATCCAGTGTCCGCAACAGAGACAATGAAGAGAACCAGGCCTTCAAAGTCAAATCTACCACCCATCCCAATGATTAAAAATGTTTGTATTTCAAAAAGAATATTTAATTCATATCAAAACAACTACTATGTGGGCCTTGATGGATAGCTTTGTATCTGAGTATATGGAATAAAAATGATTGCGTTTTGGGATTCAAAGACAATAAAAGTCCAGTTAATATTGACACAGTGAATACGGGGGCTGCAAACAACACAGGCAATTGTGTTATTGTTGTACTGTGTAGATCAAAGTGGATTTTAATAAGGACATTAAAAAATAGATCTGAAAAATCACTCTAATATTCCACAAACAAATCAATACAGGATGTGCACCATTCATTGGTCTTTTATTGCATCTCGGTAGGTAGCACCACGTAATGAACAAAAAGAGCGCAGGGTGCGGGGGTCCTGCTGAGTTCAAAGTCACTCATACGCAGTGTTCTGCATAATTGAAATAAAGGTAAACCTCTCCACGACTACAGATCTCCCAGACATCTACTGTTGTCAGAAAAAAAGACCTGGGATCCAGAATGGTTGGACTTTCATTAAATAATAAAGGTCACAACATCTCTGCAGGACGAGGGTTCCTGTTTGGAGCTTGCACTTAGAAATTCTGGCAAGAACTCGACAGGAGATGGACCATTGGCAACGCTGGACCAGTGTGGATATATGTGTTTACTTCATATTTGATTTTAAAGTTGTTTTTGAGCTGGTTTTGGAAGCGTCGGGTGACAAGTTACCTTGCTTTGGGTGGGACTGTGAGCATGTGTTGAAAAGCATGGCGATTATTGACATATGGGTATTTCAAACAGGAAATACAGATATGCCTGAGTAGGTATTGTGGACAGCTATAGGTATTCCTCCTGACCAAGATCTTGAGACAGCTCCTGACAGGTCGTCCTGTGGCACTACTTGATGGATGGGTCAAAGGCAGATTAACACATTTTCCTGTGGACACAATCAATTGGACAAATACAATTGCAATGCAAATATGATTTGTTTATTGTGGCTTGAATTCACTGGTGGTAACATCACCAGTGAATTGGAAGACACAATTTGTTAGCCAATGACTTGACACAAGTGGTCATACTCACTTGATCTTATTTTGTCAGTTTGCAAAATCAAATGTGTTAAATGCCTTTAGCAAGATGGAACAAGAGAAGGGATCTGATATTTCATTATTTTATTTACCTTTAACGCAAACATCAAAAAGCAGGCCAGAATTTGACATGGGACACAACCATACCAATAGACTGTTTGTACTCTGCTCACAGAGGTCAAGGTATGTCCTGATAATTTATTCATTAAAATGCTCAAGCTGCCGTCTGCCCATACTGCTAATACTGCCCTTTAGTTGGAACATTTAGTAACACTTGATTAGGCCCAGGCTTCCTTGTCTTTGACCATCAGCCTACTTTATTCTGCTGCAATATTTATGAGCGGTAGGCCTCTCTGCGGGATGGACTAAAAGCTCCCTTCTGGACTTCACATCTGAGAAGGGAGGGTCACCCCACTAGACCCCAGTGGGATTGGAGCACAAGGAGCTATAGGGATGATTAGCTCATACAAAACGGGTCAAGATCTATTAAAATACTTTGGTGTGAAATGTATGGGAATAGAAGTCTTTGAAGTATTGTTTTATTGAGCAGTTTCTTGATAAAAGGGGTTAAATCACTGGTTAATTACTCGGATTATACGGTGAATTTAATGTTGGCGGTAATATTGCATAATAGATATTTAGATAGATAGATTCTATTTGTCACATACAGGGATTATAAACTTGTAATGAAATGCAAAAACTTTACTACCCGAACACAGACTCTGCAATTTTGCCTTCAGTGAAAACAACAATCAGGAGCTGTTCATCAGACGTATTGCCTGAGGGGAGAAACAAAAAGAAAGAAACTCTTTTAAAATATTTCAGTTTTTGCAGAGAGTAAAGCCTCTATCTGAAGGGCGAATCAGTTCAGATTACCAGCATTTATGGTGTAATTTCAAATTCCATTATGTTATTATTAACGTAAAGCCACAGTATGCAATCATATTTTTCCTAGGATAACAGGATAAGATAATAGGGCCCTACAAGCAATGGGCCATTGTCATTGTAGTCATTGTATAAAGCAGTTCATGTGGATATATGTAGTATGAGATTTCACTTTACATTTATTTACGCAAAATCAATTCCCAAACATAAATCAATGCAAGAAGCTGCTTCTAGTTCAATTAAGAAAGTTTTCTGTATTTCCAAAGTACAACGCTCTCCAGCCGATTGGATTGCTACTCATTGTATTCACCATATTGTTCATGTAGTTGACTTATAATAAACTTCTGATCAGATCATAAGTAAGTTGGACATGCACTCATACCCAGGTACTCAGAGTATTCCCTCACTTTGTGCACTCCCTGCTCAGCTCTCATCACTATTGTGCAGAGCAGTGTATAATAAACCTTGTTTGAAGTACATTAAACCTGGCTCACAACAATGGTAATGTGCACCCTAAGGGGCGTGCAAGCATTATTGTCTTCCTCTTCCTGCAATGCTTTTCTCCTAACTGTTACCTAAACTCAGTTAAAGTTTGCTGGCACATGTTCAACAAAGAGGATGAAAAACATTAGGAGAGAACATTAGAAGCGAAGAGGTGCATTTGAGAGTAATTTAGAGTGTAATAGAAACAACAACAGCAACAAATATGACAGAAATGCCCTGAAATTGGAAAGGTCAATTTGTCTTGTTAAGTTGACCTTTATTTGGTTTCCGAGGCCCAGACAGAAGTGAGAATTTCAGGTGCTTTGAAGGTCAAACTAAAATTTTGGTGTAATATATGGCTTGATAGTTTAATAATAAGCACAAATAAGGGACCATTGCAACAACAAACCATTGTAAACAAACAAGAGTGTATCATTAGCAAAGGCCAGAAAATATGTTGCAACCCTATTGTATCCGTCACACCCCCACGAAGAGAATGCGCTTATTCAACCTACGAAACATTTTTGCCTCATATTTCATCAATTAAAAAGTAAATAAAAAACACTCCCTTCAGTTTATGACTCACATGCTTGTATTCCCACTCCTTTCAACATCCCATTTTACCTCTGTAACTGAGCCCCCACCATAACCGAGCACCTTTTCTCCAGTTCAGCATTACCCAAATCTAAAAGCTTCTTGACTGGAGAGTTTACAGCCTATAGGCCAAGGAGACGCCGAATTTAAAAGCTAAGGCCTAAGCTCTCTCCCTAGTTTCAGGTTTTTGTAATTTTTGTGTTTTTTTTTGTGTGGCTTCATCACAGTCACATTACACTGAACACGGCCAAAAGCCTCCAAAAAAACTATTAGAACGTGACGAAAACGCAACAAAAACAAGGAAGAAGCTCAGATGAGTTTTGTAGGTCTTAGCTTTCAAATGAGACGTTAACCTTGGCCTATAGGCTGTAAGGTCACGGGTCAAGAAGCTTTGATGTTTGGGTAATGCTGAACTGGAGAAAATGTGCTCGGTTACGGTGGGGATTAAGACAAAAAAAAAAAAAGACATGTATTCTTGAATTTTTTATTAATGGCACTCAGAGACTTTCTGCAGAATTACAGAAAACATCTGAGCCTCGTACAAATCTATCACTCAAGTTGTCAAAAAAACATTTGTTCTCATGCATCTTACATAGGCCCTGGCGTCTGCCTCTGTCTTAAACAGGGCACAATGTTCACTTAAATCACAAACAAATTATTTATTTAAGGCGGCAAAGCGTTATTTACTCCAGTGTGGCTGCGCTTTCTCGCCTCTTCCTCTATCCGGTGCTCTGTTAGTTCAGCACATTTCAGCGCTGGGAGCACGAGAAGAGGAAACACAAACACTCCTGACAGGAAGCTCTGCCCTGTCATGTGAAGGAACAAATAGGTAGATACAAACAGCTAAGTGAACAAATTAAGCCCATGTGGTGCGAGAAGTGAGGCATTCTGGGGGTGGAAATGTGTTAACTGCGGCAGAATTTATGTCAACAAGCCCAATGCTGGTTACACAAGAAAAATGGGCTGCTGTTTTTCTCATGCCTAAGTCTGAGAGGACAGTGGTATTGTCAGAATGTGTGGTGTTAAAATGTCGTTGAGGCTTTGGTGATGACTGTTTAACCCTAACGAGCCATATTTCTTTGTTTCTTCATGTTTCTCATAACATTATTACAAAAATGACACAAGAAAAAGTACAACAATGTACGGTAAGCAACACTAGAGAAAGAGTTTTGTTGTTCAATGTATTCAGGACAATGTGTTGTGGCCTGTTTTCTTTGTTTTTTTCTATTGCATTTTTTTACACATACGTTTTTTAAAAGGATAAAACCAGTCACGCTGTGAGTTTTTATGACTTTTATGAAAAGGTGTATTTCTCAGTGATTAGTTCTCAGGTATTATGAGCTATATGACATATGACTGACTTAAGAATACAGTTTCACACCGTTCTTGCAGTATGAACGAATCCAGAAGGTGTGTGTCACTGGTGGAGAAATACAGTGACTGGACGCCAATACTATTGATAAAAGGACAAATGTCTGTCAGCATTATCTACAGATTCACAAGGCCTATGTCATAAAGCACCAGAAACACTGTGTGAACGAGGTGCTTTGAGATCATCAAAAGAAAATTAAATGTCCGTGCAACTAAATAGCTCATGAGAGTTTTCATCGCTACACCAACACACACTGAAACCAAATGTTTAGCCTGGCCCACTCTTACAGCCGCTCCCAGTCTGTATTCAACTAAACGCCTGTTTTTAAGATTATGCTGAAAATTCTCTACGATATTAGTAATACCATTTCCTTTAAGCTCCGGATGAAGTGTGATTGAGCCTTTTTGGGCCGTTCTCCTATTGGCTTTGAAATCATCATCACTGAAGGATGTCACCATCAGTACAATAACTGTTTATAACACAGTTTTACAGACTGACTGGCCGTTTTATCATTCAGTTTTGATATGGCTCCAGCTTTATTAATTCACAACAACTGACCAAATACAATACAAAAAAATAGTCCATGGGTCCATACTGACGGAAGGTTTAAACCTGAGAAAGATTTTCATGTGAGAGATGCTGTGGTCAGATCTATGGTCAGATCCTATAGATAGTTTTGCAAATATATTATTTGTGCAGCATTTCTGTCTTTCTAAATATCTATTTGTGTCAATGTTTGTCTTTTGTTGTGTTTATTGAATGCTGTTGTACATGTTGCACATTTTTAGAACAGAGGAACAATTAACGATCAAGTAAACAAATGATTAAATGAATGAACAAACAAAAGTAAATAAATAAATACATTCTGGATAACATAAGTATCCATAAATCAATCAATATATCAATAGGGGAATCCATTTGCAGTGTCAAGGGACAATAAAGCCATAAAGTATTATTTGTTCAAGATTCTTTTCTGAATTATTCTTTTCAACTTCTAAAATTTAGATTTACTTTGTGCAAGCAAACTGCAAAATGAATAAAATAAAATACAAATAAAAATCTGTATAAAATCTCTTGGTCAACAAGAAACACACTTGTGCTTTTTTATGTGCTCGGCTCCCCTCTACTTTAACCCTGCACAACAGAAAACGTGTTCCTAGCTGCGGGCCAGGAAGACCCTGTGAAGGTGGAGGGTGCGGGGGTTTGAGGACCAGTGGTGGGGGTGAGGGTGCCTCTGTGCTGGCTGCAGTCCGACTCCTCCGCTGGCCTGAACCGGCTCTCGGAGCAGCCCCACACGGTTGGCACAAAGGTGAAGGGGAAACTGGTCAGCCCACAGCGTTTCTTCTCTCTTCATCTGCCCCTCTGTTCCACACCTCACAACAAGGGCCACCTCAGAAAAATGACCCTTCTTTGTTCTGTTATTTTTGATATCCTTAATGAAGTAGGAGTAAGTACATCAGTGTAGTCTATCCAATCACTCCTTTTATGATTTGTGTAAGACTATAGTAGCAATAGAGTGGCTCCCCATTGCTAGCTGCTTTATATTTATATATTTAAGGCCTGAAGCAGGGTATGGATTTAAAACATCATATATTTTATTCTTCTATGACAACGGTCCTCATATCATGGTTGTACCCGTTTTTTTTTTTGTTCTTCTGTTTTTCAAAAAGTTAGTAAATGTAGTTAGTAAATGGTCCAAACTAATTACGCACTTTCCTAAAAAGTTACTAACATCCCGATTCTTAGGGTTTTCAGCTTTGGTCACACCTTTCACAGTGCAACTGCACACTATGGCCCAATCCCAATTCTCCCTCTTAGCCCTCCGCTTAGCCCTTTCCCTTCGTTTTGCGCGTTCACGAGAGACGAAGGGGTGTCCCAATTGTATTTTGCGGTGAGGGGTAGGGGTGAGGGAGAGGGCCACATAGCCCTTCAAGCGAGGGTTTTTCAGATGCACACTTCAGACGAAGGGGTAGGAGGAGTTTGACAAAACACGGAAATAAGCTGCGAAATGAATTCACGAACATCATCAATAAGCACTCTTACAACATTTATAAAGTTTCAGAACGCTTCGTTCATGACTTTATTCGCTTTGTGCAACAATTAGAACAGTCCATTGCTTTATACGTGTCAGTTCTACGTTTTCGCTTTGCTTCTGCAAATGCTCCGTGTATTTGCGCTGTATTGACGGACTTTTGGCATTTCTTTCCAAACTTTCGATACGTCGCTAATGTCATAACACACGGGGTTCATCGCTGCTGCACCCGCGGTCTGTCCCCCCGCGCCGCTGTGCTCTGAGCCCGGGTCCGAGGCTGTCTGTCTCCCCGCGCCGCTGTGCTCTGAGCCCGGGTCCGAGGCTGTCTGTCTCCCCGCGCCGCTGTGCTCTGGGCCCGGGTCCGAGGCTGTCTGTCTCCCCGCGCCGCTGTGCTCTGAGCCCGGGTCCGAGGCTGTCTGTCTCCCCGCGCCGCTGTGCTCTGGGCCCGGGTCCGAGGCTGACTGTCCCCGTTCTGAGCGCAGCCTCCGCTCAGGCCCGGGGGTCAGAGCGGAGGCTGCGGGCGCCTGTCCGCGCCCTGTGCGCACTGCGAGCGGGTCTAACCTCTGCCCGTCCCCGCTGAGTGGCTACAAGAACTTTGTGATACCTTTCAATATGAAAAGCGCTTTATAAATGAAGTTTGATAGATTGACGAGCGGATCGGCTGATCTCTGGCAGCTCTGGCTGCAGCCACAGCGACACACGGACAGGGGGAAGGAGAATGTAGCGCCGAATGAAGCAGAAATTGATGACAATCTGTAGGATTTGGGCTGAGTTTAGGTGCTTGTTTAGGTTTTACAAAACAGCATCAATCAAGTGATGAACTGGTTTTGTAGAAACATGCTATAGAGACAAGTAGGCTTGCTTTTTATTTACATAACCTGATTCATCTGTGTTAATAGTAAATGCAGTCAAATGGAGGGCTGTCCAATTTCTTAGGGCGGTCTTTTCAACCCTCGCCCTTAGCCCTTGGTTTCAGGGTGTAGGGAAAGGGCAAGGGCTAGGGCTAGGGGAAGGGCTAGGGGTAGAAAAGAGAATTGGGATTGGGCCTATGTTCCCCCAATTGTCTGCAAAGACCGTACTGTATGGATTTCTCTCTACAGTGACCCACTGAGATAAAAAAGGACTGACAGACAACTTATCCATTGATGCACATTGATGCACATTAAGCAAAAATCCTCCCGGGGGCCCTACAGTACGCATCCCATGGTTATCCGACAAAGAGCGAACCCATTTACGGTCGAAAACAGTTCCACTGTGCAGTAGTGCAGCGAAGAAGTGGAACATAATGACCTCAATTCAGGCCCTGGTCCTTTGTGTGAGAAACACTAACCACTAAGCCACTGTGAGACTGAGATTCAGGACTACTACTACTACTAGTCTATTTCCCCACTTTTTAAAATGGTAAATGGCAAATGGTCACATTATCTCACCTCTGGTTCCTGACCCACAGTTTGGGAACCGCTGATTTAAAACTAACTGAAACCTGCACCTGACGGTTATTTCTGTCTCACCACTGAGAATTAGCCTGTGAGTAGCCCAACTCGTTTTAGACTGTGCGCATTCAGAGAACCAGAGTTACTGTCAGTAACTGTGCTCACGAGAACCGTGTGGATTCAACTCCTGTTTGAGACAAAAAGGCCACGTGTACGACTTTACTCTCGTCTATTTGCCAAACTACTGTCCTGATTCTCTGCTAGAGACAATAAGAAGAGAGTTTAAATGAGCGTGTGGCCAATGCAGCCCCGAGTCCGAGCAGAGGAAACATGAGAGCAGCGCCCGGGACACGAGAGACATGCAGGGGCACAGGAGGCGAGCACCGGGAGACAGACAGACAAGCGGGAACGCGAAGGGGAGAAGCACTTGCGCCTTGGAAGCGACGGGGAGAAGGCGGTAGGTCTCTCCTGCTCACCCACTTCAGCAGACTGCTGCGTTTTGGTGTTTCATGTGGCAAATTAGGCGGAGTGTGAGTGAGCGCTGTCAGAGTGCCTGTCCCTGTAACAACGCGTTGATTAAACAGTGAAACAACACCGTAGTTTGACTGAGATGCGGGGCTCTTGCGGCTGCGGGGGCCCTACGCACCTTGCGTAGTTTGCGTATAGGAAAAACTGTCTCTGCTTGCAAATACATCTATTGCTGAACCACGCGCCCTGGCAGAGGAGGGGGACCGATTCTTCCTGGCCCCGACGTGCTGGCGCCGACGTGTGTTTCGGGGGTCAGCGCTTTACATGGGACTTTGTCACAGCAGACATCTCCTTTCCCCTCCTTGGCGCAGATTTTTCGTGCGCCCACGGGCTGCTTGTGGATGTCAAGAATGGCCATCTGGTGGACGCTTTGACCTTCGCCTCGTTCGCATGTGTATCTGAGGAGGGGACGTACCACAGTCTCTCCAGCTCACTCTCTGAGGGACGACAAGTACCAGCAGCTCCTCTGAGAGTTCCCCAGCCACCACGGCTAAACACGGAGTCGAGCACCACATCGAGACCAAGGGCCCCCCCATCCATGCCAGGGCTCGACGGCTCAACCCGGAGAGACTGGCGACTGCTAAGGCCAAATTCGCCAACATGGAACGCCTTGGCATCATTCGCCGTTCTGACAGCCCGTGGGCCTCACCTTTCCACATGGTTCCGAAGCCTGGCTGGCGTTTGTGTAGAGACTACCGCCGCCTCAACGATGCCACCACGCCTGACCGGAAAAGTGGACCTGGTGCGGGGTTACCACCAAGTTCCGGTGCACCCTGCAGACATCCCTAAAACGGGGGTGGTGACTCCTTTCGGGTTTTTTGAGTTCCTCAGGATGCCATGCGGCCTGAAGAACGCGGCCCAGTCCTTCCAGCGACTGATGGACTCGACACTTAGGGACATGCCCTTCATCTTTGTCTACTTGGACGACGTCCTTGGCGCCTGTTCCTCGGAGGAGGAGCACGTGACGCACCAGGCTCGACCAGCACAGCCTGATCATTAACCCGGCGAAGTGTGTCTTTGGCGTGCCGTCCATCCAGTTTCTCGGGCATCTCATCAGTTGTGATGGGGCTGCCCCCCTCCCGTCAAAGGTGGAAGCCATCTCCGCTTTTCCCTGCGCGCGCTCGGCCCGGGGGTTCCAGGAGTTCCTCGGGATGGTTACATCCTACCACCGATTCATCCACCGGGCAGCCCACAACATGCGTCCGCTGTGCGGAGCCCTCAAGGGCAAGACCCCTAACCAGGACATCGACTGGACCGCCGAGAGAGGGTCAAGGCATTCGTGAACACTAAGGCTGCGTTGTGCCAGGCCACCATGTTGGGCCACCCGAAGCTCCGGTCGCCCTCACAACCGATGCGTCTGACTACGCGGTTGGTGCTGTGTTGGCGCCTGGCAACTGCTGGCATATTTCAGCCGCCAACTTGTCCCCAGGGAGCGTAAATACAGCGAGGGAGATGCTCGGTGTCTGGTTGGCAATCCGCCACTTCCGCTTCACCCTGGAAAGCCGCAAGTTTACGTTTTTTGTTGACCACAAACCCCTTACGTTCTGTATGTCCAAAGTGGCTGAGCCGTGGTCCGCCCGCCAGCAACGCCAGCTGTCTTTCATCTCGGAGTACACCACTGACATCCGACGCATCACCGGCAAATCCAACGTGGTCGAGGATTGTCTTTCCAGAGCAATCGTCAGCACAGTGCAGCTGGGTCTTGACTACTCGCGTATGTCTGTGGAACAGGCCTCGGACCATGGGATTCAGTTGCTCAAAGATTCGGACACTGGTCTGCGCCTGGAGGAGGTCACGGTTGTCAGCGCAGGGGTCGGGTTCTGGTGCGACCTCTCTACCGGCCAACCTAGGCCACTGGTCCCTGTCGGCTGGCAGCGGGCCGTTTTTGAGGCAATACACGACCTCTCCCATCCCGGCAGAAAGGCTTCCGCGAGGCTGGTGGCTCAGAAGTTTGTAAAGGGCTGAAGAGAGACGTGCAGGCCTGGGTCGCCTATCAGCGAGCAAAGGTGCACCGCCACACCAAGGCCCCATTGGAGCTGTTTGCTGTCCCTTAGAGGAGGTTTGACCACATCAACATCGATCTGGTGGGCCCACTTCACCTTCGCAGGGTTTCTTGTACCTCTTCACGATGGTGGGCAGGACGACTCGTTGGCCTGAGGCCGTTCCCCTATCCTCAACATCGTCTGCCGTCATGGCCCGGGCTTTCATCGTGGTCACTAAGGACCTGGGGGTCAAGCTGCACCGCACCACCGCATATCACCCCCAGGGTCGTGCGAGTGGTTCCACCGCTCCATGAAGACGGCCCTACGTGCTAGCCTGACGAACAACAACTGGGTGGCTTCCCTGGTTCGTGCTAGGCCTCAGGACCGCCCCGATGGAGGACCTGCAGTTCTCGTCTGCCGAGCTCGTCTACGACCAGGTGCTGCGAGTTCCTGGGGACTTCATTCCTGATGCCACAACACCCTGGTCTGTGGCCAGGCAGCAGTCCTCCCTGCTGGAGGTCGCCAGGGCATTCGCACATGTCCCCACGTCACAGCACGGCACCCCTGTTTCCAGGGTGCCCCCCAACCTTTAAGGTGTTGCAGCACGGGGATAAGAGCCTGGTCGTGGACATTGGTGGTAGGCCTGAGACTGTTAGGCCTACCACGTTGATAGGATTAAACCTGCCCACGTGGACGTTTCCAGGCCATTGGAATTGGCCCAGGCCCCACGCCGTGGACGTCCTCCGGCGCCTCGCCCCCCTACCGTGGCTGGGCTCCCTACTGCCCTATCAACGCCATTACCACCCAGCCCGGTGGTCTGTCCGGCTGCACCCGAAACCCCTTTCCACCCCTCGGCCCCTGCTACCCGTACTCACCGTGGTCGGGCTTTCATCTATTTCCGGCGCGGGGACTCACTTTGGGTGAATTCTGGGTGTGCTTGTGTAGTGGGTTTACATAATTCACCCACGGAACCTAAGTTGCGTTACAGAGTTACGCGGACAGTTAAGACCGTGGGGGAATTTCCTGTTATTCGTAGTGTTAGGACTATAGACTGCGCCTAATGTCAAGCATGATCTAAAATATTGGATCCAACTCTGTTTGTAAATGTTATTAACATTTACCTGTCTTATATCACTGTTCATTATTTTGACAACACATCTTTGCTCATTTTACGCTATACATTCCGTATTTTTCTTGGCACCTCCACGCTAACACAATCTTCTCAAAAGCATGACGTTCTGAAGGTTAACCGGTCTCTTATCCGGCGTAAAACCCCAACAAAAGGGCTGCCGACTGATAGTGCCGCTTCGTCACAGTTCAAAAGATGTCAGCATGCATAAGTCGCTGCGTCGATCTTCATCACAAAGCAGCAGTGACATGAAGAAAAATAGCACTTCAAATGATGCAAGCGGACACTAGTGACAACTTTCTTACAAAGGTGATCACACGCCTTCAACAAAGACCCCTTGACATTTGAAACGGAATGAAATGGACGGTTGGTTGGCACTCACTCAGATCAGTGCTGCGGGAAAAAGGTAATCTGATATATGTGTGTTTGCTCATTTATCTGTTTTAAAATTCATACAAATAAAAGATGTTCTAACTGAAATTTAGGCAATTCACCCATGCACTGAAGGCTCACACGGGTGTCTACTTAGCTGATACATAATTTGCATATTTATTTTAGATTCTACGGCTTCTTAATTCTAGAGAGTTGTATTTACGTGTTGGATCCATTGCATTGGCTGAATAATTTCTATAGAGTGTTAACACGGAAATAACATATGAAAACACATACCCCACATGCAATTATGTAAATGGGTTTGCTTATTAATTCAGTTACTCACCCCTGTGTTCATTCATGCATTCATTTGCAATATTAGGAGATGGCTACGGCTGTCTCTCTCACTCTGTGGGCTGTGGACGCACAATGGACGGGGCTGACCCCCTTGTGGCACATGGCGCTGTAAATGGCAGACTCAACTGCGAGCTACTGAGCGTCAAATACCAAACACATTGTGGTTGGTTGGGATGAATCAAATGAATCATAATAACAGGTTTGTGGCTCAGGTGTATTACATGCTCAGTTTTTTAGAAACACAAAGACGGTATGATATGTGTGACTATTCGGCTGGATTTCTGCAATTCTCTTTATTTTTGGGTAAGTCAGGCCTGTGTCTCCCGACTGCAGCATACAAAATGCAGCGGCGCGTCTTTTAACTGGCACATGTAAATGTGAGCATATCACCCCCGTTTTAGCCTCACTTCACTGGTTGCTATAGGATCCATTTTAATCTTCTTCTGTTTGTTTTGAAATATCTAAATGGTGTTGCCCCACTGTATCTTTCAGAGCTCTTATGTCCCTACACTCCGTTTCAGTCTCTCAGGTCAGCTGACCAGCTCCTCCTCAGCGTCCCAAATATCAACCCAAAGCTCAGAGGGGCTTTTGGGATGCCTTTGCACTTTAGACAGGCTTCTTCTACCTGTTTCTAACATCTTTTCTGAAAACGCGTTGGCCTGTGACACAGCTTGAGATTTGGACATTTTATCAGATTTACAGTTATTTGTATTTGATATACTTTATTGTACAGTATTGTTATTGTTTTTTGTATTGTTTTTTTTATTTACGTTTTTGTAGCACTTTGGTTTTAAAGAGCATTATAAACAAAGTAACCATAGCCATTGCCATGATATACAGTACTGTAGAGGTTTCTGATCTCCAAATCCTACTATTGCACACTTGCTCCTGTATCAAGCCTATACTGAACAATGAGAACATATATGACGTGTGTTCGGTTTCTTCATTCCTTCTTTTACATCGTTTTATTTTTAGAATTATTACTGTTGCTTTTATTGTTGTTTAGTTCTTCTTGAGTCCCTGTTAACTTCTCATGTAGTTATCAATTTATTATGTTCTATAAACATAATAAATAGAATATAATAAATTATAATTATTATGTTCTATTTATTCATTTATTTAGTATTATTGGTATTTCAACACCGGGAAATTCCACCATAAAAATAACGTGATTTACACATTTTTAAAATGTAATATAACCATTGTTTATATTCATTTATATACCCACATTGCATTGTGGTGTAATGTTATTTTTCCATGTATAGATGAGCACTCTCTCGCCTCTTTTATCATTCAAACCCTTTTTTTTTTTTCAGGCTACAATCCCCCAAACCAAAGTGTCATCTGCTGGTTGATATGAAGACAAATCACAGCCTGACATGCAATATTAGACAATACGATGTTCGGGGGGAGACACTGGTGACTGATGGTAAGAAACTTTTCAAAGTAGATCACCCCCACCCTAAACCACATTGTGTATGAACATTCACACAGGTCCACACTGTGAGTTCATCACTACGGCACCTTCTTTCCAGAGCGCACCGGTGGGTCAGCATTATGGATTGATCTCCACAAGTACTGACGTGAAAAATGTCCACAGAATGTTGCCAACACGTGGTTTTGATCAGAGCGTTGACCCCGGCATGACCTGCAATCACTAATTTTAAGGCCGGCTTCCATATGGACCCGAGCCGACAGATTAAAGGTGACGTGTGAAGAACAAAAAGGGATGCTTATGAGAGCAGAGAAATGAACCAGTAGGTCTCTGTCAGGCATTCCACTGGTTGTAAAAGATGCAAAGGCACTTGTTCTGCAGGTGAGAATGCGTCGATGTTTTGTAACTTCATTTGTAAAGAGGTTTTTCATTAGAACGTATGTGTGGAAATCTTGGAAGCACAGCAGACACTTGAGTGTAGTGTTATTAAGCAAAAAATGCAAGGAATGACAAGTGCAAAGTTGTTTTAAAATGTTTTTCTTTTTCCTTTTAATGAGCTACATGACATGAGTTGGAGGGACTCACCAACAATATGAGTTTAGGCACGATGGCGCAGCAGTTAGTGCGCTTCTCTCGCAGCAAAAAGGTCCTGCCAGGTTAGATTCCCGTGCCAGGAGGGGCTGTTTGGGGGTCACTACAAAATGGTAAATGGTCTTAATTTATATAGTACTTTTCCACCTACAGTGGAAGGAAAATGTATGTGAACACTTTGGAATGTCACATTTCTGCCTAAATTGGTCATAAGATGTGGTCGGATCTTCATCAAAATCATAAGAATGAATAAATAGTATCTGCTTAAACTAATACCTCCCAAGCAATTACATTTGATCATATTTTTAATGGCCATAACATGTAAACATTCACATGACAGGGAGGAAAAAGTAAGTGAACCCAGGAATCTCGCTGAACTGCGACAGTTTTGTTTACAAAAATATGATGTAATAGTAAGTACATGTAATACATGTAATAGTTTGGGTGGTATTAGTTTAAGCAGACACTGTTCAATCATTCTTGTGATTTTAATAAAGATCAGACCACATTTTATGACCAATTTAGGCAGAAATGTGAGAAATTCCAAAGTGTTCACATATGCTTTCCTTCCACTGTAAGTGCCTAATACTCAAAGCCCTTTACAACAAGGAACCACTTATCCATGCACTCTCATTCATACATCAGTGTATGCTGGCACTGGGGAAAACGTGGGTGAGGTGTCTTGCCCAAGAACACAACGGCAATGCACCTGCAGAAGGCAGGATTCGTACCCTGACCTTCCGATCATGAGACGACCCAATAACGAATGGATATCAGCATGAGTCTAATGTGTGTTTATTAACATGCACTGGTCAAACAAACAAATGAATTCCTCAGAATATCTAACCAAATTCCTGTTATCAATAGAAAGCAGCAGTAAAAGTTCTTGCTGTCCCACATTCACTCTGAACAGTCTCAGACACAGCCTGAACACAACACATGGTGTGAGATAGAGTTAATAAATGTAAAATGTAAATAATAAATATCCCAGGAGCCACATGGAGGAAAGAGAAAGGCCTGTTCCCTCCAGACATCTTGCAGCGTTTTGTCCGAGTTGAATGCACGAATGTGATAAAAGGACAATTTAGTAAATAACTGAATCACCCAGTGCTTTTTACACAAGTGTTTTTCACACAATAAGTAGGCCTTGGATCCCTGTGCGCTGGTAAATCCGCCACACACGAGGCCCAAGACACTCCAGGCTGCATGTTTGGGTAAACTGCGTAACAAATTGAAGAAAAAAGCCTGGAAGTGGTGGCCTGGTAAACTCCCTTAGTGCTGTATTATTCATACGGCAGCAGTGGTCCTGTGTAGTAACCTGCTAAGATGGGAACATGCTCATCAATGATATGGAGGTGAGTGAGCACACAGAAGGCAGCGGCAGGCGCAGCACGCGGCCGTCTAGGTGCCTCGCTGCATAATTGGGAATTATTAAACACGGCTCTAGCGGCGAGGTGATCATCAAATCGTATTTTCAGTCTTGAGGGATGAAGGCAAGAATTAAAATGTTAGCGTTTGTTAGAGGCGAGGAAGAGAGAGCGAAAGCCTTGTCTTAAAGCTCCCCTGATTCGATTTCTTCTAAGGAAACAAAGGAAATGTATTTGGACAAGCACACAGATGGATGATGCACGCTGCTGGTATAAATTGTAGATTGTTGTAAATTGCAATATGGATAAATATTTTAGGAGTGACACAACCAACAGAGTGGGGGATGGCTATAAGGACTGCAGGGAAGCGTGCCACACTTTTCTAGCAATGTGACGAATGTATGTTTTCTTTGCGCCTTAAAGACCCTGCCTATACCACTTTTTTTTCATTACACTCAATGGAATACTTTCCTAACATTTGCAGCGTCCCACTTCTTCACAGGGACAAGTTTATAGGCACATTTCACAACTTGCAGGGTCACTTCCACGGAAATGCCTGAAAAGTTCATAATACTGATACAATGCTTTATAATTAGATGCACTGTGTTTCTCCCATAAATGTCTGGGTTACAACATACAAAAGGATGATCAGGTATAGTGCCCTTTAACCTCTTAACCTCCGCCTCAACCAAACACATTTTCTCCAGTTCAGTGTGACCCAAATCTAAAAGCTTCTTGACTGGAGCTTCCCGCCTATAGGCCAGTGTAGTGCCTCACTCGAAGGTTAAGACCTCGCATTGTCAGCGCCTTCTCGTCACTTTTTCATCATATTTTGGTGCTATTTTGTTGCTTCTTTCATTGTCATTTACGTCTCATTGTGTCACTATTTAGACGTGTTTTGGGGAGAGCTTATTTGACTGGTTTTATTATGTTGTGGCCGCCAGGGGGCATCGGCAAGAATGCAATATGGAGATGGTTCAGAGTTTGTCTTCTTTATTGACGAATTACAAGGGTTGTCCTATTTGTGTGTGGTTCTGTAACACAGATAAAATATATGTATAAATTCTAATGTCATAAAATATAAACACAAATATAACAAGCGAACAAGCGAGGATAGCTTTGTCATATGCTAATGGCTATGGACGGGCCGCAAGGCTGTTAGCCTAGTCAGCAGAGAGACCTAGCATAGTTAGCAGATGGATAAATTGACCTATAATATTGTCAGAACACTTCCTACAGAATACACATATTATACACAATATATCGAAGCAGTATAAAGTTCACTTGAGTGGGTTGTGCTCTTGTTTTCTCACCACTACTTACGGTTTTATAATTAACGCACACGGACACAACCACGAGGTCCGCTCCACACCCGATAACTGAGAAAGGTGAATAGCTCTACAGACGTAGCGTTTACAACCAAACTTGCTAGCGCCTAACTTGTGATTGGCTACGTGAACTGTCAATCAAACTATAAGCATGCATGCACCAAGTCCTTTGTCACAGCCGCCCCCAAATTTGTCAACAAATTTGAATCCTAAGAAGGACTAGCTGTGTCAGAGTCTATATCTGGGATGGCGGGCAGAGCTACCAGGCGAGCAACAGGTCTTGTGTAGATCTTCTCCTTCACCTGTACTTCAGCAGCTCGAACCCGTCCGTCATTTCCAGGGAGAACGTCGGTAACTCTACCAATAGGCCACAGTGCTCTCGGTAACTGTGGATCCATTACCATTACTGTGGTTCCAACTTGGAGCTGTGCTGGGTCCTTGTGCCATTTGGAGCGAGTTTGCAGGGTTGGGAGGTAGCACCTGATGAAGTGAGCCCAGAACTGGTCTGCCAACACCTGACTGTGTCTCCAGCGACGGCGGCTCAAGGGCTCTGCATCTTCATACACAGCTTGCGGCAGGGAGGGGTCAAGCCGCCCCATGAGGAGGAGATTAGGGGTTACTGGGTCCGGGTCTGCTACATCTGTAGATACATAACCCAGCGGCTTAGAGTTTAAGATCCCCTCTACCTCGATTAGAACAGTCCTGAGCACTTCCTCAGGAACAGACTGGACTTGGATGGTGGCGTAAAGTGCTGCTTTGACCGATCTCACCTCCCTTTCCCAAACCCCGCCGAAATGTGGTGCATTTGGTGGATTAAATCTGAAGTGAATCTGGTGTTTTGCCAAATGGTCCTGAAGTGCTGGTTGTAGCGCTTTAAAGGCCTCTCTGAGTTCCCGCTCTCCTCCTTTAAAGTTTGTTCCCTGATCAGAAAGAAGCTCAGCTGGTTTGCGTCTTCTCGCAATAAATCTTCGGAGGGCCATTAAGAAGGAATTGTGGTCCAAACTTGAGAGGATATCTAAGTGCACAGCTCGTGTTGTTAAGCACTTAAATATGATGCCCCACCTCTTTTCGACACGTCGGCCAATTTTGACAGTGAAGGGCCCAAAACAGTCCATACCTGTGGAGAAGAAGGGCGGCTTCAGTAGTCTCAGCCTCGCCTCCGGCAGGTCCGCCATCTTAGGCACGGTTGGCTTGGCTCTCCATCTCTGACAGTCTGGGCAGGAGTGCTGATGTTTTTTAACCGCTTCTCGCCCCCGCAGGATCCAAAATTTCCGCCTCAACTCCGCAAAGAGTCGCTCTGAGCCAGGGTGACGTAAGGCCTTGTCAGTGTCATGAATAATGAGCTGGGCAACTTTATGCCGGGGTTCCAGAACCACGGGGTGAATGGCATCCGGCTCCAGCTGAGCACTGCGGCGGAGCCTTCCTCCAACTCTGATGAGCCCTGAAGTGTGATCATACTCAGGGGCAAGGGTTAATAAACGACTGGTAGTGAGAACTGGTCTGTTAGCACTCAGCAGATTACACTCTTCCGGGAAACTGTCTCGCTGGGACCGCTGCAGGATTTCTCTTTCTGCTTCTGCATAGTCTGCAGCAGAAAGTGTGCTCTGACTAGCCGCCCCGTGACAGGACTGGGCTACAGCCTCTATTAGTTCGGCGAATGAGGAGCAGTGTTCGGCCTGTAGCTCTAAAGTGGTCCTGGCAGTTTTAGTGGTGAGACAGGAGATGGCAGGCTTGCGTAACTCAGGGTCCGTCTCTGGCTCCTCTGCAAATGGCTGGGTGGGCCAGAACTGTGGAGTTTTCTGCAGGAAAGCTGGACCGTATTTCCACCTGCCTTTGTCCGACAGCTCCTGCAATGTTTTACCTCGAGTGATGTCATCAGCAGGGTTTAGTGGTGAAGTCACATATCTCCAAGTCTGAGGGTCAGTCAGCTCCTGGATCTCGGCCACTCTGGTTCCTACAAACACCTTAAATCGACAGGAGTCTGACTGCAGCCAGGTAAGGACAGTAGTGGAATCTGTCCAGAGAGTAATGCTGTTTATACTCACAGTCAGCTCTCGTTGTAGGAGGGCAGCCAGTTGCGCAGCTGTCAGCGCTGCACAGAGCTCCAGCCTGGGTATAGACTGTTGCTTTTTCGGGGCCACTCTGGAACGAGCTGTGAGGAAGGAAACCTCCACCTGACCGTTAGAGTCCTCCGTGCGCATGTAGGCCACTGAACCGTAAGCTCTCTCTGACGCGTCAGCAAACACATGAATGTCCCTCTGACAGTTGGCAGTGTCTATAGCAGTACTGACGTAACAGCGTGGTAATGTAACCTGGGACAAATGCTGTAGCTCTGCTTCCCACTCCAACCAGGGCTGTAGCACCTCATCAGGCAGGGATGGGTCGTCCCACTCTCGTTGTTTATCCCACAGGCGCTGCACCAAGACTTTGGCCCGTGTTGTAAAGGGGACAATGAACCCCAAGGGGTCATACAGACGTGCCAAAACTCTGTAAATGTTGCGCATGGTGGGTGTGGGGCCGTCCAGCAGCTTGTATTTGTACCTTAAAGTGTCCGAGTTACAGAGCCATCGCAGACCCAGGGCGAGCTCTTGAGGATCAGCGCTTGACTCCTGGAGCCACAGCTCACTGCTGTCAGACCGGGCCTCACGGGGAAGGTGTTTGATGGTCTCTGGCGCGTTACTGGCCCATTGCCTCAGGTCAAAACCACCTGCAGCTGAAAGCACTTTTAGTTTGTCTACAAGATGCTTAGCGTCTTCAACAGTGGGGAGGCTCTGTAGACAGTTGTCTACGTAGAATGACTTCTCAATAGTCACTTGAACATCCTCACCTGGCTGGCTGTGGTCAAACACGTGCTTCTGCAGTGCAAAGGTAGCACAACAAGGGCTGCAGGTTGTGCCAAATGGTAGGACCTGCCACACGTAGATGCTGGGTGGTTTCTCTGTATTCAGGTCCCGCCACAGGAAGCAGAGCAGGGTTTTGTCCCCAGAGAGCAGCCTGACCTGATGGAACATGCCTTTTATATCACTGCTTACAGCAATAGGATACTCCCTGAAGCGCAACAACACCCCCAGCAGGCTGGATGTGAGGGTAGGACCTGGCAGCAGCAACTCATTGAGGTTACCCCCTTTGTAGCAGAAGGAGCAATTGAAAACAATTCTGTTCTTCTCATTGTGGCTCACCATGTGGTGTGGGATGAACCACGTCTCCTTTGCACAGTTCAGCTCTTCCTCTGTAACCTTTAATACATAGCCAGCCTTTTCCAGTTTGTCGATCTCAGCACAGTAGGCAGCAGCTTTCTCTGTGTCGCGTAATAGTCTCTTTTCTGTGCTGCGGAGGTTGGCTAGCACAGACTCTTTGGGTGCACGGAGCTGCGGCATGTTCTTTACTCTGAGGAGTGGAGTGGCGTAGCGCTGAACTCCCTGGACGTCCACCCGGGTGGTTTTAGTCTCCAACAGCTGTATTGCATCCTGGTCCTGTTTGGAGCGCACTACCAGCTTTTCACTGCGATAGGGGAAGACATCTAATTGCCACAACCTTTCCACATTTTGCAGAATTTCAGCGGAGGGTGACAAGGTGGAGATGTGTAGGCACTGCTGAGGGGAAGGCCGCTGGTGGCCATTCTTAATTGGCCCTTGTAGTGTCCAGCCTAATCTTGTTCTTACAGCCGCAGGCCCCCCCGGCCGTCCCAAGCGCACAGGAGCCACTGGAGTGATGAGGTGTGGATAATCAGAGCCTATTAACAGCAGGGGGTGCACTTGGCTCATGGCTGGTAGTGGGAGACCTCTCAGGTGCCTGTATTTTCTCTGGAGAGCCTCCACAGAGTATGTGTGTTCAGCTAGGCTCAGTGGCTCTGCGGTGAATGCGCCCTTTATGTTAAAAGTCTTCTGGGGCTGGTCAGCTGGAGAGATAGTGAATGACACCGCAGCACCATGCAGAACTTTCACATCTTGTCTAACCGTTCTAAGGGTGAGTTCTTCTGGCTTACCACTGAGTTTGAGGCTCTGAGCTGCTGCATGTAGAAGAATGGTCCGCTCTGACCCGTCGTCAAGCACCGCATAGGTCTCTAGAGAGTGCTCACCATTGCGCAGAAGCACCCTGCTAATCTTCAGCAGAACTTGAGTGCAGCCAGAGCGCCTGTCCAGGTATAGCACTTCATTGGTTGAACTGACTAGGCCAGTGGAGTTCTCTCTTGTGGGCTTTAGATTTACCTCATGTAGAGCCTTCAGGTGTCGCCCTTTACACGTTTCACATGAGACCTTCATTCGACATTGTGCAGCCTGGTGTGAGCGACCACAGCGCCAGCATTTTCTGTTAGACTTAATCCAAGCTGATTTCTGTTCTCCTGTCAGCAGGGCAAAGTTGGCACATTGGTCGAGGTAGTGCAGTGTATTTGCACAATAAGGGCAGTAGGCAGTCTTCTCTAACTTCTTGTAGCTGGCCTGTGACTGCTCTGAAGGGGAGGTGTCACTGGGCTTATTTCCGGTGTAAAAGACGCTAGTGTTTCTGTTGCCCTTACTCTCCTGACGTCGTGGTGGTTTAGGCTCACTGCTGCTCTTTACCTCACTGTGTAATGACTCATACACTGTCTCTTGTATCTTCAGCTCATAATTAAGCCAATCAGATAGGTGCGGGAGTGTGGGAATGGTGACACGCATAGGGTAGAGGAACCTCTTGAATTCTGCTCTTATATCTTGTGGCAGCTTTGACAGTAGACGTGTCACATGTGACCCGCAACTGAGCTCTGTTTGCCCACTCTCCCCTAGCTGCTCCAATAAACCTACCAGTGCTCTCACTCTCAGGGCAAAACGCTTGAAGCCGCTCGTGTCACCACGACCGACAGTAGGGGACTCCATCAGGTCGGCTATCTTCCTGAGAGCTAACTGGTGAGGCTGACCATACCTTTCTGTTAAGCTGGCCATGGTGTCAGTATAGGGCTGCGGGGAGTTTATGTATGAATCTGCTATGAGGAGGGCATCTTCATGCTTTAAATGATCCAACAATATCTGATATTTAAAGCGCTCCGTGGTATCTTCTGGGAGCAGATTTTCCAAAGCCACTTTAAGTCTGGCGAATTCCCTGGGGTCACCCTTTGTGAATGCAGGGATAGTAGGCTTCGGACCACGATACACTGTCTCTCGCTTGGTGGGAGGAGGCACAGCCCTATGCGCTGACTCACGCCTTGGTGGGGAATATGGATGGCAGTACTCTGGCGTCTGCACATCGAAATAGGAGTGGCGTGTACCTGGGGGTGGTTGCTCAGTAGATCTCAAATTATTTAGCCTCTCAGTGAGATCAGACACAAAGTTTTGTGGTTCAGGCGGCGGCGGCAGAGGCCTAGCAAAGAACTCATCTGCTACAGGAGGAGGAGGCAGCGGCCAATTATCATCAGCATCCAGAGGTAACATGTGGGCACCGACCTGTGCAGCAGGAGCGGGAGGTAGTGACTGACCATTGTCCTGATATGTAGAGGCTTGAGGAAGGGCATCTGGCCGGGGCATGGATAATGGATGTGGGAGCGTTGCGCTAGTATCAAGCCGCCTTTGCATTTCCATCATCTGTCTGTGCATCCTCTGATTATCATCAAGCACTCTGTGTAATAATGTCAGGGTTTCAGCTGGGTCTTCAGCGGCTGGCCGCTGTCTGAGGGGGAGTGGTGTACTTGTAGGTAGTGGGAGTAAATAATCAGCTTCATATGAGCTCATACCTCTGGTTCCCTGCATATCACTCCGGTCTTCAACTGGCCAAGGAGATGTGAGAGGTGTCATCCTGGCAGTTCTCTCTACTGATCTCTCCATGTGGGGATATGGGCGCTGCTGCTCATATGCATTATCTGCCAACTGCTGTCTAGGAAGGGAGGACACATAGTCCTGCATCCATGCTGGTGGGCGTCTGTCTCGGCGTGGCCGAGCACCTACTTCGTGTGGAGCACGACTCTGCTCTGAATACATCTCTGCTTAATCCACGGTGGCCACACTTCCCGGGTTTCGGCACCACTTGTTTTGGGGAGAGCTTATTTGACTGGTTTTATTATGTTGTGGCCGCCAGGGGGCATCGGCAAGAATGCAATATGGAGATGGTTGAGAGTTTGTCTTCTTTATTGACGAATTACAAGGGTTGTCCTATTTGTGTGTGGTTCTGTAACACAGATAAAATATATGTATAAATTCTAATGTCATAAAATATAAACACAAATATAACAAGCGAACAAGCGAGGATAGCTTTGTCATATGCTAATGGCTATGGACGGGCCGCAAGGCTGTTAGCCTAGTCAGCAGAGAGACCTAGCATAGTTAGCAGATGGATAAATTGACCTATAATATTGTCAGAACACTTCCTACAGAATACACACATTATACACAATATATCGAAGCAGTATAAAGTTCACTTGAGGGGGTTGTGCTCTTGTTTTCTCACCACTACTTACGGTTTTATAATTAACGCACACGGACACAACCACGAGGTCCGCTCCACACCCGATAACTGAGAAAGGTGAATAGCTCTACAGACGTAGCGTTTACAACCAAACTTGCTAGCGCCTAACTTGTGATTGGCTACGTGAACTGTCAATCAAACTATAAGCATGCATGCACCATGTCCTTTGTCACAAGACGCTTTTTTTCAAGAAGCTTTTAGATTCGGTTAAAGTCGAACTGGAGAAATGGGCTCGGTTAAGGCGGGGGTTTAGAGGTTAAGGTTGCCTGAGTTTTAATGGCACACGTGTGAGATTTAGTCTGAAACAGAAACTCCTACATCAGCTGTGTTCTACAAACAAATGTCTAAATTCTTCTTGTACAAGACGGGACATGACTTCCATATAGGGGCCATTTTATTGTATTATTGCATTCTTCACCGGCAGAAAGAGCGTGACAGGTGATGTGAAACGCTGGACTGGTTCCATACAGAGGTATGGAACCAGTCCAGCAATAGCTACTTCCCGTCTATGGCTCTTTGAAATCACAGTGCCATAATCATGTGGGATAATGCGGGTGTGGAAGCGGATAGCAGGACACTGATGATATTGGTATCGTTTGAGCAGATTACTTAATTATCATGCCGTGGAGATGCCGGGCCGTGTTAATGGTCGGCAATGGCCTCCACTGCACTTAAGGAATGAATTGTATCGCGCTGAATCCCTGTGTCTCACCACGCACATATAAACACCCCTCTGCTCATATAGATCACCGAAGACAAAATGGAAATGGTTACTGAAGCAAAATCCTGTAATGCCAATTGACAATAACATCTTCTTCTTTCTTTTTTTTAATTGAGCATTTCTTTTCTTTGGTTTTACCTCAAATGTTTTATTTTCTTATTCATCCTCACCATAATCAGGCTCACTATGCAGTTCGGCGCACGCTGCGTTTATGATTCGGAATCATGAAGAGCACAAATTGCTATTGCCTCAGCAGGAAGTGTTGTTGTGTTCACGGCTGTAGTGGATAAGAATGTGAAGTTAATCATGAGCTCAGTCAGTCAGAGAGCAGTGTACGGCGAGGCCTGCGGAGAGACAAACATCAGGCACTTGTGAAGAGGCGTGTGCTTGTGCTTGACATTCGGCTGTTGATGTAATGAGGGAGAGTCAAATATCAGGATTATAAAAACAAATATGATCAAAAAACAAAACATCATTTAACCTCTTAACCCCCGCCTGAACCGAGCGCATTTTCTCCAGTTTGGCTTTACCCAAATCTAAAAGCTTCTTCGGACAAAGTGACAAAAGAGACACAAAAACGCAATAAGCAAGCGGCAAAGACACAACTGAAAAGTGATGAAAACACAGTGCCAGGAAAAGCAACGATAAAAGAAAGAACAGAAAAACTAAAATAATTACAAAAAACAGACAATAAAAGAAACGAAAACAAACAAACAAACAAAAATACAGAAAAAACAGACAAAAAAATATGAATACCAGGCAAAACATTTTTTAAACCAGATGAAAAAAACAACCTATGAAAACACAGCGAAAAAGTGACGAAAACACAACGTCAATGCGACAAAAAAGTCACGATCAGTTTTGCAGGTCTCAGCTTTCAAATGAGGCGTAATGAGGTTACACATATTCCAAGCTGGCATGCCTTTTCAAACCAGAGCGTATGTGCCTTTAACGTCTGTCCATAGGAATGAGTAAGCGTTACACAAAAGGCAGCATCAGTAGGTTCATAAAAGGTCAAAGGTTAGCTTGGGGTTGAAGGAGATCAACGTCATCACTAATGTGGGGCTTGGAGAAAATCCTATGATCACTCCGCCATGGGAAAAAAAACAATTCTTTCTTTTAGCGCAACCATGGAGTCAAACTGCTGCCAAAATGTTTCATATCCTCACACTGCGGCTGTACTGAAGAATTATTGAATTAACGCATTTGCATATTCTCACTGACAAACAGGTGCCTCCTTATCTGTAATCTGCAAACTGTGTCCGGGGTACTGTATCGATCAGGGCGGCGTTGTCAATCACATGATAATAAGAGGCAGGGGCGTAGGTCAAAGGTTGGGAGGCGCGCCGTCTGAACATCTGCTCAGGAGTTCTTCAAGGACAACGGGCCGGCACCGTGTCCAAGTCCATAATAATGATGTGGAATTAATGCTTAAAAAACAGCAGAAGCAGAACAATCAATACATGCAAAATGGAACATGGTGGTTGAACAATATTGAAGGGAATGTGTTCTGACTGTATATGCAATATGAAACTTTACAGCGGTGTTTCCCAGCCAGGGGAACGGGGACCCCTGGGGGTACTTGAGCACTTAGCAGAGGGTGCTTGGAATTATTTCAGATTAAATGAGAAAGTGAAACAGTAGAATCGCAATATTAATTTCAATGTTTTTCATTTAAAGCTTTGATTTTTGTGAGTATTTTTGGCTTCATTTTGAGCACAACAGATGCTGAATAATCTTAGTTTGGTCACTTTGTAATAATATTGGCAAGATCCTCGAGGTATGGGGTACTTGGAGTATAAATGAACGACTCAAGGGGTATGCGAGACAAAAAAAAGAACCCTGTCAGGAGGATGTTTCCTAAAATGCTCCGTAAATCGATGCAAATGTTAGTCAGGTGTATTGGTTTAGTTAAATGTTTTTCAGTCCATCTGCCGAAGTCCTGCTCCACGAGTTGACTTTGCCATTTTATCACTATCCAGGGCTGCATTAACATGTACGTGTGGAATATCTCCCGTGACCACATGACCAGAGTATTATATGAGCGCAATAGCCGACACGGAGGTGCTGCTATCGCATGCCTTATCTATAATTAAAACTGTATTTTAAGGACATGCAAATGCAGCTATTAACAGATATAACACATATTCCTCTCCCTGTGCCAGGGACACAGTTCAAAGAGTGGTTAAAGCCGGATACATTGTTCTTAAAGGTAAATAAAGCAGGGGGTAATCACTGGGATGGACTCAGGGGGGTGAGGGCTCTCGCTTGTGCAAGGGTGGCACCCGGGCCAGCCCATGCCTGTAAAGCTTTAAGCAAGAATCTGATGAAGAATTAACATACTCAAATCTTAGTATTCAGATTTACAGGCAGTTTATTGGTTTTTTAACTGTATAATATGCAGGAGTATGGGGTGGTTTTTCCCCACTTTTTTCCCCACTTTGTTGCTTGATTAAATCCCTGTTTATATTCATAAAATTCAAATCCAAATATAAGTCACCGTGAACCCTTTAGTACAGATACAGGTGATGTGACAGACTGACTTTTCTTTTTCTTTTCTTTTTTGCATCAACACAGCTTTGAAAATTGTCCTCATTGTTTGATTAAAAACACTCACAGAGTTAAAGTTTATAAAATGCTTTCTGAAAGGTTTATTTTATGTTCCCACTTAAAGCTCATAATATAAGCATAGTATACACGTTTTATACGACATTTTGAAACAGAGCATCGCAACTTTCTGAATGTGTAAAAGCCGTATGTAGATGAATGTGCCTGGGGAGGACGCAGACAAACAATGCAAATATTGCCCCCTTGTGGTTCAGTGCTGTGTGAAGCGCAGAGCCAGCTGGGACGGCAGCCTCTTCAGGACAGGCCGGTGTGGGTTCCTTTCATAAGCACGGCAGGTATAGGCTCTGGTGAAACAGGAGTTCTTATGGGATGAAGAAGATAAGTAGGCTATAGAAAACTGGGACATTTAGCCCACCAGACTTTTACTGATCTGTTGAGATTGTTTGGTTGGTAAGCTATTTCGAAATGTTTTAAAGATCAAATTGAATAAATATGAATATAAAATAAAATAACTATATGAAGCATTATAATTGGAATTTGAATACAATTTTAATGTCTAATGTCAACGTCATCTTTGATGTGTAAAGCACATTTATAACAATGCTAGATGCCCATAGTGCTTCAAACAGGGATGAGCAACAAAGACACAATATCAACAATATCAACAAGATAAAGAAGGTCTAACAATGGAGGATGTACTGAGCCGCATTATTACCCCGGATAAACTGAAGCTAATGTTGAGCTAAAGCCGAGGGGAGCGTGGTCATGTCATCATAGAGAACAAAAAGGCACAATAAAAAAAATACATTTCCAACTTGGTGGCAAGTCATGAAATTTACCCGAGGCTTGAATAAACTTTCTACTTTTGATTTGAAAAGTTATGTATTTGCAGACGACAAAGCCTCGTCGATGGATAACATCACATCTTCATCTGCTCTTCATATGACTCCCTGTATTGATGTGGCCCTTGTGAGATTGAATGTGACCCCGCTGGTTTCCCCTTTGTCTTTTTTTTTCTTCTGTTTATGTCTTTTTGGGCAGAGTGTTTCTTGCAGGTGGACGGCAGTGAGCATTTCCATGTCCTCTGCTCTGGCTTCGTCTGACTTTCCAGGGACAAGAATTTGCAGTTGAATATAGGAACATACAATATAATTCACATAAAATATATACATAAAATGAGAATGTTCTAGTCTCAACAAAAAACGGTGGAGGATTTAATGTATGTACTTACATTGAATTTGCCTACTATTTTTGCTGTAGCAGTGGATAGTACCTTTACATGCAAATTATGTAATAGGCAAGGCAAGGCATATTTATTTCACTCAATGTACCTAATATGTACTTCATTCACCTCACACACATGCGAGCAAAAATGCACATAAAAGCATCAACAATTGTAGGCTAAAAGGTAAAGCAGTAAGTCCAGTTAAAATGTGACCTTATGTAGGCCGTGCCGTCGCTGCTTGAAGATACAGTTATCTCAAAGAAAGGGACACTGTCATTTGCCATAAAGCGCTGTGTGCTGCCTCCCTCCTTCTCCCATTTCAATGTCACATAAAGTCACAGCACTAATTTATTGGCTACTTAATACTGACGCACAAAGGTGGTGCACGGAGCTGTGAGGCGCTCTATCAGGTTTATCTGTGCGGGTCGTTAACCTTGACCCGCTCTAAATGCACCTCAGTCCATCCCATCCTGCCACTGTGTTTGCAATGCCCCCAAGAAGTTTCCCTCCTTCCCCATAGCGGTGTTCCAAACTGGTCCTAATTGTCACATGGCAGCCACCGTAGCTTTCTTAATTGATCTGACCTTTCACAGCACTTTGTAAATTTCCAATCTCACTTTCATTGTTCCATCTGGCACTTTCGGGAACGGACATCTGCTTGACTGTATTTGAACGGCTGATCTCTGTGCAGATATTTTTTTAACTTAATGTATGCCCCAGCAGATGTTAGTTTTTATAGGTGAAGGGCTGGACTGCGGCGGCCATAACGCTCCCCGCAACAATTTAAATATTGACGTCCCAAATTACAAGCCAGGTCGCCAACACGCCCCCGGCATTATGTCAGGCTTTTGTCTCGTGTCGATCCGTTTCCGCTGTGCAGGAAACAGTACCAACAATGTACACTCAACGGCTCTTCTTCTTACATCGTTACAAAGGTCATTGTACAAGTGACTTTTTTCCATTTGTTGGCATGGACAACATAAAATGGTAAATGATCTCAACCTATATAGACTCTTAGTTGAGTGTCTAGGTGGTTTGGGACAAGGCCTTCCTGTTCTTAACCTTTCTTATACATTGAGAATGATTGGTATATGCTTTCCAAAAGTCCCAGGCTTAAAGCTGGGGTACCTGATTTTTCCTGTTCAAACTTTTTGAATTTCGAAATGTTTAGTTTTGGCCCAAACTCATTTCTAGCTGTCAAAATCCCTTCTGCACATCAGAATAGTTCAAGAAAATGCATTAGTTTCACGTCTGTGTACAGCTTTGAGCACTGGCAACGTGAAGCAGGTGGTACCACAATAAACTACACTTCTATTTTTCACCGCTCACTAAACCTTTAGGTGAAGACAATGCAACAAGGTCTGTTTTTTGCTGTGTTCACCACAAAAAGACCTTTAGTCTCCAGCAATAAAGTCAGGTACCTCTGCTTTAACCCTTTATAGGGCAAGTGACTATTTTTGGTAATTTCCGCACACTTTACATAGTCCCCCTGCTGCACATCAGTCAGGTAAAGAAGCATGTAGTCCTCACTCAGCCAATCAGATGAGATCACCCTACATCACAGATCCCACTGTGGTATTCGACCAATCAGCAGAGCCCGGTCGCGCGCTGAACTTCCTGTTTTCTCTGAAGCTTAAAACCCAAGTGTGGCTAAATTCACGGTACATTTCTTTACATAACTTGAAAACTATGGTAAGTTGAACTCACACATTTTATTGGTGAATAATTGTGGTAAGTGATGATGTATGTGTTGGTTTTGGTGTACGTAGTGACATAAGTGAAATTACAGCATGAAAAAGGCAGGCACCGTATTTGATCTTTCGGCACCATATTTGATCATAGGTTCACTTATGGTAAAATGGTAAATGGACGCTTTTCTACCTTTATCAGGCCCAAAGCGCTTTACAGTAAGGAACCAGTCACCCATTCACTCTCTCATTCATACACCAATGTACACAGACACTGGAGGCAAGTAGGGTGAAGTGTCTTGCCCAAGGACACAACGGCAGTGTGCACTTTGCGGGAGCTGGGAACCCCCCACCTTCCGATCACGAGATGACCTGCTCTACCATATTTTGACATCCCCGCTGCGCCTATAATTAATACTAACAGTATATTCTTGACAAAAGAACCAATAAACCCTAGAACTATGTTTTTATGTTGCCAAAAGTTATTTTTTTGTAAAATTTGTAGGTAAACAATATTGGAGGTGACTGACCCCGCCCACTGCACGAGAAGCACAGTCACATTACAAAAGCTCTTGCCTATGACAGGTGTGATCATTCAAACATCAATATCACAAAACACAACGCCTCCTGAATACCAGCATCCCCCGAGACCTTTTGTATGTTTTATATATAAACCTTTTATGTTATGTTACCCCTTAAAGGGCGATGGACTTAATATGGTAACTTCGGTCACATTGATGTTCTGTATGATATTGAAGCATTTTGAATGTTAAAACAGAACTAAACCTGTGATGTCGCCCAATAACACTATTAAGTTGAAATAATTTATTTCAAAGTATTTCAATGAGTGCCCTATAAAGGGTTAAGGTACGTTACAGTACATTTTTAATTCCATTGTTTTTCCTTTTGTTTAAAAATGATTGCACATTCAGTCGTGCTTTTGACCTCTTCTTCTGCTTCAGATTAAACTTGCAAAATATAATTTTATGAAATTATAGTGGTTAGAATATTGTGATTTTTTGTTTAAACTAAAATCAGTATCAACAGAGCCACATACTGTCTCCAGACGCACCAGCGAGCGGAAACATCATCAATAAACAATTTAACTGAACGTCTCAATTTTATTTTATTTCTCCAATCAAAAGCATCAAAGATTTTTACATTAAGCCAGAAAGTGTGTGTTCAATGTCGTATCACTGTCCAATTCCCTTCTACCCACTGGCTATCATTTAAACAGCTAATCACTGTTAAGAGCACAATATTTTTCTGCTCTCAAAAGTAGTATGATTAAAAGGCTCTTGTATTTGTAGATCACTGGTACCAAAGGCCATTGACTCGCTCCTCACATCAAATGCCAAGCCACAATCTTTCCCTATCTCTTCTTATAGCCTTTCGCCAGAAATGTGGTCCATCCTTTTTATATCTCCCATGGATGACGCTTGGCGGACTTGAAAACTTCATTTTGTCGTGACATTTTCCAAAAAGATAAATTTCCTATGGCCTGTATTTTCCTTGCGACGTGCTTAGGAATGGTCATACCTGCAGGCAGTTAATTTAGTGCCATATAATTGACTGATTAAACGCTTATTGATTGCTGAGATCTGGATGATGGAGGCCAGGGATATGAATACTGCTCTTGCATTTTGCACTGTCCTCTGTTCACCAGGCAGTGGAGAAAAGTGATACCAGTGTCCTGCTGCGTGTCAGAACTAATCTCAATAACTGCTGAGAAGTGACTTTTCTGGTGTTCTTTTAGAGAGGCTTTTACTGCACAAAGTTTGCTAGATTTTGAATGACCTTTTTACATTAAGAATCAATCATTTGGGATCACCAAAATGTATAATATGGCAATAAACATGCTGTGATTTGCATAGTATTGAGTAGTACTCACCCCTAAAACATAAATACAAGAATAAGAACAATGCTTAGAACCTGGTTTGCCCAAATATCCAATATGTTTCTTTCTGAGTTGAAAAGAAGAAGTGTGGTGTGGGTGTGAGATTCTACAGGCTGAAGGTCAGAGAGAGCCCTGTGCCACCTCTGATGGACATGTCTTCCTCCTGAGCTGAGCCGGAGCCAGCTCACACACAACATCTGCTCCACACAGCAGCCTATTCCCCGGCCGGGCCAGATGGCAGCCTCCTCTCATCCAGGACAAATCATGGGAAGAGTGGCCTGCAGGTAGCGCCCCAGGCTGGCTGTGCCACTCACCGCTGACCACCCTCTGGAGGCTCCCAATGTTCCTTCCTGTCAAAAGACAAATTGTCCAACAGACTGCTCTTTTATGAATTCACCCTGCGGTCCATTTCTCAGAAGAGGTTAAGGAAAATCCTTGGCCTGAGCGGATCAACTTTGGATGGAATTCTGTTCACAAAAGTTGGGGGCCTTGAGACAGGGCGACCTGGAAAACAAGCCTGACAAAATGTCCTCATTACAGAGAGATCGTAGTATTTATTTGGTTTAAAAGTTTGTAAAACGGATCAAAAGAATCAAGCACTCCCGCTGTTTAAATGAACCGGATTTTTGTCAAAGCAAAATGTATTCTAGCAACTTGTAGGAAAGTTTGGTTCACGCCGATGCCCTTCCCTCACAAGTCGTCTCCGTTTAGCCGGGGTTTTAGTGTCGATCCAACTGGCAGTTTCATCTTTTGCATTGTGCTCAACCTTCCATTGCAGCCACTGTAAATAGGAACATAACGAGACACAAGAGAACTCATTCAACACCAGTATGAAACATTATGGAAAACAAAATAGACAGAGGGAACACTGGTCCCATCTTGCATGTGTGTGTTTATGCTGTGGCTGTCTGAAAGCTCGGTGTCAGCTCTGCACACAGTGAGGTCAACCACAGACACTTTCTTCTGCTGTACAGTGACACATACGCGGCCGCGGTGTTTTCCTGAATGTTTACTTAAATGGAGGAATTTATGTTTAAGAAAAGGGATCAGTGTGGTAGATTAAAAAAACAAACAACCACACTCCTCTGCGTTCATCTCAGTGTCACTTTCCAAGCACGGGCTATAGATAAATACAATCAAATATGGGGTAAAGCCGGAAGCTGTTTCTGTGAAGACATACAACAAGGGATCGTGGGAAATACCATTTGTTTAGAGCATAACACAGACACGTACTGTGAAGCAGTAGAATGAGAACCGTTTTAAGCTCGGACATTTATACACTTTGTGAAAAGCTGTAATGTCATGATCGATGACTAACGGATTTTGGATTATTGGATGTGAATTGGACACTGCTGATGAGAGGCCCTTGAGGCATGTTTATAGTGAATCCTGAGGTCCTTCAGAACACATCCAGAGTTATGCGGGCCCCAGTGGCGAGCGATCCAAATGACACTAGTGTTATTTATTGAGATTTTGCTAATTGCACCCATACTTCACAATGAAGGACGACTATTTCCCAAAGCATCTGTTAGCTTGTTGGTGTAGGAACATTTTTTACCAGCATTTAAGGAGCCAAAACAAAGATTTATTACACCCAATCATAAGTGTTTACATTCCACAGCCAGGATCTCCTCGACTTCTTCTCGGGGAAATCAGACGATTTTAAGGGCACTTGAGGCCTTCGGTGACTTGTACAACCACCTTTATATCAAGAAAGAGTAGCAATTTCAAATACAGCTTTGTTTTACATTTGACATCCCACTGCAACATGCTTTTGAAATGGTGTTGTGGAATTAGGAAGACGGCTGGCCCACATTGACTGGTCGTGGGTGCTGGTCTGGTAGCTCCTTCACCGGGATCACTTGGTCCTGGTGAATGTATCAGGCGAGCGCAGTGTGATCGTTAAATGGCCGTGCTGCAAATCTTTTTAATTATTCTCTGTCCTTCCTCTCCTTTTAATGAGAGGGGTATCCACTGATAATGCGGGTAATTGGACAATGAGATTCACTCTTTCAATTATCGAGTGACCGGTAATTCTTATACCATGTGGCTTGGAAACCTAGCAATAAAGTAAATACAATTATAAACATATGGGGGGAAAAAATGTATTAAAGATTAACTGTTGTTCAAGAGAGGGCTAGTTCTGAAGTAGCAGAGCAAGGCGCCGGTCTGTGCACTTAAAGCATTGCCATTTGACGATGAGCCACACGCTTTTGTTTGAGGGACATGAGAGCGCGCCAGTCACATTGATGGTGTGCTCTGAATGCAGCGGTTCAGCTAGTTCACAATGAGCGTAATCAAAGGTGTGGGTCTCTAGGTAATTGTAAAGAGAAACTCGAGATCTGGATGTTTAGGATTCAATTTGAGTGGAATGTGCACTGGACTGTGCCTTTACAGGCCTTTCAGAAGCTTCTCAGTCAGAGCTTTAGACTGTACTGGCTCATTGTACCATACTGCACTGAGATATTTATTTACCTCATTAAATCTGAAAGTCAAATTGGTAAAATATAAATTTTTCAAGGAGAATCCCGACTCCAGAAGACGCCTACTTTTGTTTCGGCCGCCCAGAATTACAGTGCATTACATTTTTTTACTCATTAATTGTCCGTGGGAGTAAATACTACGCTGACAAAAAAGACAAAAGGAGAGAGGGATATTGTACATTCAATTACACAATGGAGATCATGTTTTTCCACTCAAACTTGTAAATACTGTTAAAGTGGCGCTAGCCCGCAGTTAGCTTTGCCTGTTAGCCTGATAGCTCCTTCTTCGGAATTCCATTAGTGTGTATTGGTGGCTCTGATCCGTAGGGCAGCAAAGTTGCAATTGTAGTTTTCTGGCCAGAGACGCCAGGGGGAGATGAAAGACCCTCCAATCATCTCATTAACGCTTGTATTACCCCCAGAGGGACAACTGAAAGGATTAAGTAAGGTAAACAAGTTACTTACTGCTGTACATACTCATTTTGCTATGACATAAGAGTATTAACCTCTTAACCCCCACCTTAACTGAGCGCATTTTCTCCAGTTCGGCTTTACCCATATGAAATCTAATTTAAAGCCACACCGCGTAGAATTTTACCCAATAGATAAAATTGAGATAAACGCATTTATTTTATGACAGATATTTTCATCATTGAAAAATACCTCATAAATGTACAAACATCCTAAGACATGACTGTAACTTTACCGGGAGTGGGTACGGCTCCAGCTTGTTTCCATGGAGATGTTGACAAAAAGCTGCAGAATTTTAGATTTGAAAAGGTTGGGTTCTTATCCAAATCCAGCATTTTCTGTGTTGAGCTGCTCATTAGGAGCATGTTTTATTTTAATGACAACAGTATAGTCAAAATGTTACGCAGTGTCCCTTTAAGTTTCTTGACTGGAACTTACAGCCTTTGGGTCAGTGTAACGCCTCATTTGAAAGCTACAAACTGATCTTTTTCCCTGTGTTGTTGCTGCTGTTTTTGTCACATTTTTGTCACTCTTTTGTTGCTTTTTTCGGTTTTTTGTAGCTTTTTAATCACGTTTTTGTTGCTTTTTTGTCACGTTTTTTTTTTAGTTTCATCAGTTTTTTTGTCACATTATAGTCCTTTTTTGTTATGTTTTCATCCCTTTTTTTGTCTCATTTTTGTTGCTATTTTGACAAGTCATGAAGAGACAGTTGGGTGACATGTTGCATGTGATTTGTGTGATATAACACATTGGTGATTGCCTCTTCAAAAAGACCCACGCTACATTCAGGGCAATGAAAACAATCCAGTCCCATAATAAAAAGGGCTTTCCCAGTTTGAGTGAATTTATAAGCTGAAGGCAAAATCTACAAACTGCAGCGAAAAACCCCAGAGAGCTGCACAATTCCCCCACTGATCATCCAATTTGGCTGATAGCAGTGGGAGGAAGGAAAAATATGGGCAAAGAAAAAAAAACATCTCTCAAAGGAATCTTCCATCAGCAAGTCGCGTGAAAAAAAAAGCGCCCCACATTGATCCAGCGCATTAATCATGAGCAGACAAACAGCATGTTGTGTCTGTGGGTAATTGTGACTCGCGACCATACTTAGCCTATAGCTACTCCCAACATGAGCTGATAAACCACTCTATTACCACAGCACAATGTAGGACACACTCAGTCACACGCAGAAGTGAAGCAAAGGGCCTCATACAGCAGGTTTATCAGTGTGCATATTTTAAATAGAGTGGACGGACATCTGTGTGGTATTGTCTGTGTAAAAGAAAGATGTCAAGGCTCATGTCAGAATGTGTAATCCAGGGAAATCAGGAAAAACCTGTATTGCTGGGTTCCAGGTGACGTCGCAGCATTCCAGAGGCCAATACTATTATATAGAGGAAACATTATTTAGTTTTTGAGGACATTTTTGGTCTTGTACAGAGAGATCATGGACCCAGTGACTGATGTTAATGATCATTTTTGTAATTCATACTCTTTCTTTTGAGCTACGACCATCCAGCCATTTTCTCCCACTTGTCGGGTCGTGGGGGCAGCTGCTGGAGCTGCCCAAATCACATTGCACCAGCCCCGATGGCTCCTCCTGCAGGTCCTGGGTCCACAGAAGGACGGCCTCATGGTTCTAACCGGGCCTGTTGGTCTCTCATAAGGGGCTTCTGAACCGCTCTTTGTCTGACCCGTCACCTAGGACCTGTTTGCAATGGGAGACCCTACCAGGGGCATGAAGCCCCCGACAACAGAGCTCCCAGGATCATTCGGGCGCTCAAACCCCTCCACCACGTTAAGGTGACGGTTCCAGGAGGGGATGCTAATTGATATTCTTCAAAATACTGTAGGTTGTAGTCTATTCCTTATTACTGACTAATATATGACTGTTTAAAGGTCCTATATCATGCAAAATCTACTTTGTTATGCTATTTCCTTCTCAAAAACACCCCCAAAGTGTGTTTTGGCTTCATTCACGCAGTTCTCAGTAATCCTCCTGAATCCTGTTCTCTGAGCAGCTGCTCCGCCCTCTCCTGGAAAACGACTGAGTTGTGACACTTTGACGTATTTTACGTCATGGTGTCAAACAGGAAGGGCCAGACCTCTGTAATGTAATGCTCTACGGCCTGATTTTAATTGATTGAACAGCTTTTTCATTATTTCTGTTGTAAGAAAAAAAAAAAAAGAAAAAAGGCACACAAAAAAAGGAAGTCTGTGCTGTCCCGGGAGGGTAAACAAACGCACCCCCGGAGGATCCGAACAGAAGTCATGTTTGTGAAGACGGAGCTTTCTAACCTACTCTGGACACCGCCTGTTCTTTTTTCTTTCCCAACAATAATGCCACAGATGTGCGTTTGGCTACGAGAGGAACAGGACTATTCAACCTTCCTAAAGAAGAGTGCACTCGCCAGAAGTTGGAATTCAGCTACATATCAACCAACCTGATGGATGCTTGGTGAACCTTGGCCACAAAGTGGATTAACTTTTATAACCAATGGGAGTTCCATAATAAAAACACCCGATGATGGGGAGGCCAGGCTGAGCGGTAAATCAATCAAAACGCGCGTTAGCGTGTGTGTTAGCCATTTATGAAACTGTGTTGCACATGTCAACTCCTTATAACTGCATTATGTGAAGTAACTTCACTTTTTGCAGCGATATTTATATTTATTATACTGCAAATGTGGAATGAGCGGAGGGGCGGAGTTAACTGAATCGAAGTATCATGTCTTCCGGGTTTGGAAAATACCCCCTGAAAATTCTCTCAAAAATGAGTACTTCATAGTGATAGAGGTACAATATATCATATAAATGCCTATAGTTTACTCTGGAATGGCTCAAATAGCATGATACAGATCTTTTAATGCTTTAGTTCTTATGTTTGCAACTGTTGTAGCGCCTGTCCTAAGCCTGTAACAGCTCTCCACCATACACCCCTGCCAACACCCCCTCCCTTTCTGCACCCGCCACTTGTGAAATTCACACCTCCAGCTAGAGCCATTATCATAATTGTTACCAAATACTGAAGTCCCAAGTTTTAATTGCAGAAGCATTAATTTCCAATCTGAATGACTCCCTCGTGCAGACAATTTCATTTCCAAATTGACGTTCCCACTCAAATGACTTCATATAAACACGCTGATAAAAAATAATAATATCTTAGGGGCTAAATAGAAAAGCGTGAGGATGGAGATGATTTCCGCGTGGCTCAAAAGCAGTCCCCCCCTTTTTTTCTCCTGAGCGCGTAAAACAAATACGCCCTTCAAGTGGCGCGTTATCATCGTGCAAGCGCTGCAAATAAACTGCGCCTCGCCTCATCCCTTCTCAAGATAAAAGACCAGTCGTTTGGGCACAATGGTCGGGGGGCCGAGCAAATGAAATAATAAACCATTCATTAAATCACTGCTGCTAACTTTTTTCTAATAAAAGATTCTGAAAGTGTAATTAATAGCAGTCGTTAGCGCTCGTTTAAAACTTATCGATTTAAACATAACAATATGTTAAAATAATGTATCCTGCACCAGCGTCACCCCGCCGTGGCTCCCGGCGCGCACGGTAATCAACAGATTGTTAGACATGCATTTTCGGGGCCGCCGACACTCGCTGATGTATGGGGTCGAAGGGAGCGTTTCTTATCCATCCATTGCAGCAATTTATTATCTTATTTTAATTGTATACACAAACATTGAGGTGATTTAGGTGACACGGTGGAAAGATGAAATCCGTTTATATTAAAAGGGTTGCTCACCTCTGGAGCCCGCTGCCAGCAACACCTCCCGGTGACTGCTTTTAACAACACGGTTATTGTTTTATTGATCAGACGTTTTACTGCGGATCTGACACTCATGTTATGTGTTAATCGAACGGCATATAATTTTTTGACACATATTTTACGAGACCGCAATTAATTTAATAACTATTATTTTTGCGGCGGTTTCAGGTTTAACGAGGATTTTGCCGGGAGAGTGCTCCATACGTCTTGGCCGCGGTGTCTCTTCTTGCACTCCGAGGCACAGTGGCGCGGTGCGTGACCCCAGTCCGCGCGGTGGAAATGGCCAATCAAGCTATAGCATCCCCTGCTCATCGTGAACCTGCCTCCTTTTGTTCCAGCGAGTGATATCACTATTATGGGAGCCATTCAAAGCCATATAATTCGTCCCGTTCTACACTTAAAGGCAGCGAGCTTATGGGAAAATTATACAAGTCAGCCTACAGCTCAAAAGTACTCAGAAGGAGGTGTCATTTTTCACCATGTGTACTTTTAACCCGCAAAAAAATAACCATTCGCCCCAATGAAGAGGAGGATTAATATCATATCTTAAAACACATATTATGCAACATTGGTTTAGCGCAGTGTAAATCATGGCAACATCGAGGAGCCCTGACAGGACATGGGGCTGTAAGCGGACAGGAGGACACAGGAAGTCAGCCTGGGAAAGATCAGTGAGTAATACTAAAAACATCAACTATATTACATTTAAATATACACTCGACAAAAATGAAAACGCAACACCTTAGTTTTTGCGCTAATGTTTCATGGCGTGAAGGCAAAGATATAAAACCTTTCTTTTATATACGTACAGGGTGTCACGGTATGAAAATTTTACCTCGCGGTTATTGTGACCAAAATTATCACTGCTTTCGGTATTATCGCTGTATTTTTTTTTTTTATGTGTGTTAACAAGTTCAGAAAGCATTGATGGTCCTACACAACCTGAAATAGTTTCAAAAAAGTGTAACAGTGTTTGTTCTATTTAAAAAATACAGACAAAGCCATATCAAAAGTGCAACTTTTCACATCAAAGTAAAGGAACTATAACTGTGAATTGGTGATCGTTTGGAGGGTAATACATGTACTATTTATAGCGCCAGAACCGTGTATTTTTAACTAGATAAACCCTCTATGCAGGAATATGGTTCTGTTTGTGTCTTTCCAGTGTGCTTTCGCTCTGCAGATTTGGGAAAATGCCAACAGACAGTAATCATTGATAAATTCATAATAATGCGGCGAGAGTGAATCTATTGCATTGGCGACCAACTTTAATCTGCCCCCCAGCAGCCCTGTAACGCATTTGTGCCAGAGGTATCCACGACACGGCTTATGCTGGTGGTGGCGCTGTGGCTGCACTATGGGGCGAGTCGTTACCTTCTCCCTCAACCCAAAGTCCCCACATCAGCATTTCAGCCAAAACGCTAACGTTAACTTCAGTGGCGCCTCCAGAAATTGTTCATAGGGGTGGCCAGATGGGGACACTTAAAATCTTGGGGTGGCAAACCAAAACGATCAGCCACAATTTCACAATTGTATTTACTGTTGTAGTAAACTGGCCTGTAGAAAAGAGAGCTGGCTACAGCGTACGATCAAAGGTCTAGAGCGGCTTGCCTGGCTGGCTGTGAATTTGGGCTGAAAATATTCATAACTGATACTACAGCACTGGTTAACTTACTTGCATTGGCTATAGAGTTGTGGTGACGTCACACAGGTGAGTCATGAGGTTCGAAGTATCGCTGCCTTTGCATGTTCCGTCAACAGGATAACTGTCTTCTATCAACTGTCCTTCAGCTTTCTATATATACCCAAAATATGCCCAGACTTCAGACTTGGTCCTGTTTGAAGCTGAAGAACATGAGTCCAGCTTCGAGAAAGTTTTGTTTTGGTTGTGCTACGGAGTGCGCCTTCAGCAGATGAGACGGCGGCCGGTGAGGCTCACTTTGCCGACACCGCGGGTGCGGTAATCCATCGAGATAATATTGTTTTTCAACATTTTTACCGGGGTTTACCGCTACACCGGTAACCGTGACATCCCTGCGTACAGAATAGACCCATTTCGCCCAAACAACGTTCACACATCTATCAAAATCTTAGTGAGCACCTCTCCTTTCTCAGAGAAGTCATCCCCTCCTCACAGGTGTGGCATATCAAGATGCTTGTTAGATCGCATGAATATTGCACAGGTGCCTGAAGCTGTCTACGCTAAAAGGACACTCTGAAATTGGAGGGGTCGAGCTTGGTCAGAAGAATTCTGACCAATTCAGAGCGTCCCAAACATGCTCAATGTCTGAAATGCTCCTGTGTTCGTCGTCCATGTCGACAACTTGAGCAACTCGGTGATCCGCGTGAACCAATTAAGCAAATCTGAACATTTCAGAGTGTACTTTTATTGTAGACAGCCAAAGGCACAGCTGTGAGAGGTGATGGACTCTCTCCACAAAGGAGAGGTGGAGATTTTGACAGATTTGTGAACAATATTTTGGAGGAATGGGTCTGTTTAAAAGAAATGTTTTATGTCTTTGAGCTCACCCCATGAGAAATGAGAGCAAAATCAAGTGTTGCGTTTACATTTTTGTTGAGTATATAAAATATTTATAGATTTGCAGAAAATGTGCTTTAATCTTGTGGGAACAGTGGTCAATAGGCACTTTGCATATCAGAACGTCCAAAATTCCTATATGTAAATGTGAACTATTTGAATAATTATGCCTTTTTTCTTTTCTTTTTTTCTGTCACCCCCGGCATTTGGACTTGGTCAATCGCTCCAGCGACGTCCCCTTTTGTTCAGCAGACCAATGCACACTGCTGAAGTCTGCACAAAGTAACCTTCCCAGTAAATATCAATTAACCGCTCATCTCTTGTGGTACAATTGAGGACAGATCTAGAACACCATTAGCCGCGATAATAAAGGGTGCGTTACCTCCCGCCCACCTGTGCACATGGGACGGGCGCGTCTCCTCCTCCCTCATCATCCCTCTTCTTCTTCTTGGCCTTGTCAGCAAATATATTCCTTTGCACTGAGCAGTAGTTAACAACTTATAGGTTTGTCAAAGCAATTTCATTCTTTTTTAAAATCTTCATAGCAATTATCTTTTTGCATAATCAGTTCCTAGGACCTTGGGGGTCTACTGGGTCTTTAAAATAATTGTTCAGATAGTAATTTGAAGTTGGGTGGAAATTGCTTAATAATCAGATCGCAAAGTCAATATTTGGCCGCGGAACTGAGTCGTAGATGGGGAAGGCTTCATGGGGCGCCAACGGAAACGAGGACCAAAGCTAAAAATATAAATCACACCAGGCTACGGCGCCGACTTAAAAGCGCGCTTAGATGTCCCGTTAACGCGAGTGAACGGTGGGCTATACACAGGTGCACGCGCGGGACAATGTGGAATAGATAAAACACATCCATTACAACTTCCATTAATTTCCCATTTTGCCCGCGCCATCAAAAATAAAAACGGACAGATACGAGCATGAGCTGTATCATCAGTAAAAAAAAAAAAAAAAATTAACAGCTGTTGTGGAGTTATCGGGTCGGAGCGCTTAAAAGAAGATACCCAACTTAAAAGGCAACTGTTTCGAGGCGCGCGCATGTGTCGCGATGAAAGCAATGAGCGCGATGAAGTGAATCTGTGTGAGCGCTAAAACGGTCGTATCAATGGACGGCGCGCGGCCATCTGATCTACAGAGCCGGTGCCATCAGATTGCCCACATCAAGGACGGCCAGAAAAACGCAGGTTGGAGTAAAAAACCACGCGCGCCCCCCCCCCCCCCTTCACTCCCAAAGTATATATGAATCACATTCTTATTACCAGCCTGACACAGCATGGAGCAGCTACTTAAGGTGCATCTCATAATGTGCGATGACCAGAAGCCAATCATAATCCGTCTTGGCCAATAACAACAAGACAATGCCGCGCTGAAAACTGTCTGATGTCATATCGTCATTACACTAATAGCGAAAAAGGCCCGGGCCGTTCCGAGGGGCCGCGCGATTAGTCATTTGAAACTGCTTATTGGTGAGAAGGAGTCAGTGATCGATTGGAGCGTTTAGCCCGTGCGGCGGGGCTCAAGGCAGGGCCAGCATTGATTATATGGAGGGGTAAATTGGGCAGTAATAACAGGGATTTCTCATGACGCCTCTATGTCTCTGCAAATACGGCTGTCACGCGGTTACAAATATCACTCCATAAATGACCCTGTTGCTACGGGACATCCACGTTTATGTACACAGTGGAGGCGGTGCATATAGGTTTTACCGCTTACCCCCCCGGCCTTTAACCGACTGCATTGTCTCCAGTTCGGCTTTACCCAAATCTAAAAGCTTCTCGACTGGAACTTACAGAGCGACGCCCCATTTGAAAGCTAAGACCTACCATACTGATTGTGACTTTTTGTTGTTGTTGCCGCCGCTACGCTTTTGTCACATTTCACAATGTCGTATTTTAGTGTTTGTCGTATTTTAGTGTTTTATTTTATTTTTTGTCTGGTTTTCATATTATTTTTGTTTGTCTTGTTTTCAGACGTTTTTTGTCGTGTTTTTTGTCTTTTTTTTGCTTTCTTCATCGGTTTTCCCCCCTGATTTTGATGCTTTTTTTGTCGTGTTTTTGTCACGCGTTTGTTGCGTTTTCATCGCTGTTTTGAGGCTTCGTTCAAGAAGCTTTTAGATTTGGGTAGAGCCAAACAGGAGAAAATTGGATCAGGCGGGGGTTAGGAGGAAATACCCAATGTAGAACTGACAAAATGTTGTGTATGAGGGGGATACATAGAAATAAATAAAAAAGCGCCGCCAGCCCACGACACATTTTCTAAAGTGAAGATGAAGAAAAAAAAAAGTCTAGAAAAAAGTAAATATGGTATAGCAACAATTATTTAATTTTTACATAAAACAGTGCGGGGACTGATTCCATAAACTTACTTACATAAACTAAAGCCTATTTCAAAATATACTATTTTTTAACAAACAGCTTGTTACAATACAATACTGTTCTCAGTATTGAAAAACGAGATGATAATAAATAACATTGATTTCAAATTCTTTTGATGGCTGTTTTTGATGCATAAAAGTGTTTGAAAGCCCCCTTGTTTAATCCTCGTTGACGCTTGCTGACACACAATTAGACCTCAGACATTAACACTCTTAGCTATGCAAATTAAATACAGATATTGACAAAGGAAAATGAAGAAAATGGCCTGAAACCAGCATTGTGAAATCAGAGCAATGCCGCCCCAAATGTTAATAGAAAAAAAATCTATTTAGCCTTTTTTGTGGGTTGAATAACTTGAAGGCTTTTGACGTGCACCCCATGGATCATGGCGAGGTCCCAGGTGGGGCTGTTGCCTAAGGAAAAACTCACTTCTTCCACAGTGCACTATCCCCAGTTGGGTTAAGTCATATACTGTTAGGAGCCTAAAAATCCAATTTACCCCATTCCCATACTTCTTTGATTTCCTTTGCTTTGTAAGGTCATTTATCTGCAGTCTTAATTTGGAAAGTCGGATTTCCGCCCTTGGTGACAAGCGGCAGACGGCGCTGCTGTCGCATAAGGTAAAGGCAGACGTCCTTAAACAAGTTGAAAAAAGCAACAAAAAAAACCTCAGATGATTATTAAGCATCTTCAATTAAAAAAATCTCAAAAGTGAATTATTGTGTTCTTAATAGGTTTGGATGAATCACTCCCAAGAGCAAATAAGGTGAGTTTATCACTGAGGTACAGTGGAAGTGGAGCAGAACAAATGGAATTATTGCAAGAAAAAGTAACTTTGACTCCTCTATTAACTAGAATCTACTCAAAATATACCCTCATAGGGGTAAATCAAGATAGTGTTTAATTTATTGTATAGAGTAAGAGCAGAAAACACAGACACATTTGACGAACTGTAAAGATTCCAGCTCATAATAAAGCATGTATGTATTCACCTTATTCCAGTTTTGCCTCTTTGGATCGGCACTTCCGTTGTATTGAAACTTCTGGTATAGAGAGCGAAGCCCGTTCATTTAAGTGGAGAACGCTAAAATCTGATGTTTAGTATTTTGATTTGTGTAAAATGTCCAGTGTTCACTTGCGCCAACATGTCAATGCTGCAACACTGTTTCTCTGCGCGGCCTAGAATCGGCTTTGTTTTCGTGTAGTAACTGATTTTAAGGTGGGAGAAAAAGAAATTGAAAAAGAAATTGTGCAAGTTCTCCCACTTAAAAAGATAAGAGAGACCTGTAATTTTCATCATAGGTATACCTCAACTATGAGAGACAAAATGAGAAGAAGACAAAAATCCAGAAAATCACATTGTCTGATTTTTAATGAATTTATGGTAGAAAATAAGTATTTGGTCAATAACAAAAGTTAATCTCAATACTTTGTTATATACCCTTTGTTGGCAATGTCAGAGGTCAAACGTTTTCTGTAAGTCTTCACAAGGTTTCAACACACTGTTGCTGGTATTTTGGCCCATTCCTCCATGCAGATCTCCTAGAGCAGTGATGTTTTGGGGCTGTCACTCGGCAACACGAACTTTCAACTCCCTCCAACTCTCACGATACACGGCCCCATTCATTCTTTCCTTTACACGGCTCAGTCGTCCTGGTCCCTTTGCCGAAAAACAGCCCCAAAGCCTGATATTTCCACCCCCATGCTTCACAGTAGGTTTGGTGTTCTTTGGATGCAACTCAGCATTCTTTCTCCTTCAAACACGACGAGTTGAGTTTTTACCAAAAAGTTCAATTTTGGTTTCATGTGACCATATGACATTCTCCCAGTCCTCTTCTGGATCATCCAGATGCTCTCTAGCTAACCTCAGACGGGCCGGGACATGTCCTGGCTTAAGCAGGGGGACACGTCTGGCACTGCAGCAATTGAGTCCCTGGCGGCGTAGTGTGTTTCTGACGGTAGACTTTGTTACTTTGGTCCCAGCTCTCTGCAGGTCAGTCACTAGGTCCCCCCATGTGGTTCTGGGATTTTTTCTCACCGTTCTTGTGATAATTTTGACCCCACGGGGTGAGATCTTGTGTGGAGCCCCAGATGGAGTGAGATTATCAGTGGTCTTGAAAGTCTTCCATTTTCTAATAATTGCTTCCACAGTCGATTTTTTTCACACCAAGCTGCTTACCAACTGCAGATTCAGTCCTCCCATCCTGGTGCATGGTCTACAATTTTGTTTCTGGTGTCTTCCGACAGCTCTTTGGTCTTGACCATAGTGGAGTTTGGAGTGTGACTGTTTGAGGTTGTGGACAGGTGTCTTTTATACTGATAACAAGTTCAAACAGGGGCCATTAATACAGGTAACGAGTGGAGGACAGAGGAGCCTCTTAAAGAAGAAGTTACAGATCTGTCAGAGCCAGAAATCTTGCTTGTGTGTAGGTGAACAAATACGTATTTTCCACTATAATTTGCAAATGAATTCATTAAAGATCAGACAATGTGATTTTCTGGATTTTCTTTTCTCATTTTGTCTCTCATAGTTGAGGTATTATGAAAATGACAGGTCTCTCTCATCTTTTTAAGGGGGAGAACTTGCACAATTGTTGGCTGACTAAATACTTTTTTCCCCCACTGTATCTTGACTTCTCCAGTCCTATGTTAACTGATAGGAGAAAAGGGGCGGGCACAATTCATGGCGCAAACCTCCGGAATATGGTGAATAGCCAAAGAAAGAAAAGGTTGAGAACCTGTGGTGTCCAAATAGCAGATTACAAAATAGAAATGTAGCAACAGATTGTAGCCTACTTGTTTCATCACCTAGTTCACATTTATATTGTATTGAGCACAAGTCAAAGTAAATGCAGCAGCAACGACAAATTCATAAAATATCTGTAAAGCATCCTAACATATTGGATATAACTGCCATTATCTTTCATTATTCCAAATCACACAAATGTAACATCTGACTTGCAGACACATCGCCCATGGGTGTTTCACTGCTGTGCTGTTGCCCAGGACACTGTGCTTTCCATTCATTATACTTGAGTAAATACTGGTGTGGCATGAGAATAAAGCCATCTCTAAATCCCAATATTGGACCCAAATGAAGGCAGTGGTCCGACCTGTGGCGTGTTGAATTTGCATCGTTTGTCTACCTGAGGACGCCGTCGTCTGCCTGAACAATTAGGCCCAATGCACCAAGGTTGAATTGTTGCTTAAAAGTGACTGTGGCCGCCCCTGTGCCTGAGCGGGTCTCAAGGTGACAAGGGACTGAGCTGTCACCACCGGAGCCAGCGCTGACAGGTATCCTCAGTGGGAGTCATTACAGGGCCAAAGGGGAGGGTGCACCATAAGCATGTTTAACAAACTCACACATTTAGGTACAAGAGGAAGTCGATGGTACGTTGGACTGAAAAGAGAAAAAGGAGGTCAAATCAACACCGTCCAGTTAAGAAAAAGTGTGTGAGGAAAAAAGAAAAAATAAGTTGCACAATACAGTTTGTGTGCGTGCATGGGGATGGGGATGCACAAAGAAAACTGTCTGCTGTAGTGTATAGCAAAAATATGTCAAAAACATACTTCTTCCTCACTCCTGAAAAGATGATAAAAGTGCTTTACACTTGTAATTTAGATTAAATATAATACAAACAAAGAGTAAAGATTTTTTTTTCCCCAAGCTTTGTAATGAGAACATGTTTTAAATGGTACAGCACAATCAATAGCCAGGCTCCACAATGACGAGGATGGAGGAGTGGTAATGGCCGGGTCCAGTGCACCACACCAGCCCCACAGTGAGGAGATGAATGGGCGTGAGTGTGCTTATGGACGGCCTGTGTACACACTGTAAATAATGGAGGAGACTGTAAGCACCGTGATAAAGGTCGACTGCTGTCACTTAGATGGCCTGTAATTTGTACGTGAACTTGATCTCTGCTTGTCACTGAACATCACTCTCACAGTAACTGACACAGAGAGATGGGGAAAGCTGATGCATCAACTAGGAAACAAACAATGTGTGTTGCTGCTTTCACGCCAATGAGGCACAGGGTGAACTGTGAAATGCGCAACAGTGGAGGAAACTGCGCCTTAATGTGATGGAAATGCCTGAACTGTAATTTATTGTAAAGATTGTTCTGATATCAGACCATCATGTTTTGGATCAAACATAGATTCTGTGACACTCATATAATGGTAATTTCCATGTATACAGTGCTTTTTCCACTTGCTGGAGGAAAGGTGGGTGAAGTGTCTTGCTCAAGGACACCGTGCACCTGCGCCAACCCACTGGTTATGTAGTGATCTGTATACCGTCTACGCTATTGATTCGATCTGTTTTCTTGTAACTTTATGCAACTGTGAAAGCACTTTGAATTGCCTTGTGTATGAATTGTGCTCTACAAATAAACTCGCCTTGCCTTGCCTATTGTCGCCCATATAGAACATAATATATAACACATTTTTCCATATTTCCTGTGACATCCACATAACCCCGTCTCCACTTAATTAAAAACATTGCTGCATCAGTATCATGGGCCGCCCCGGAGAAGAGTGACGCTCCCAGTGTTCTCCAAGTTCTCTTCAGGAGTTCTATTTACACACAGTGCACCATAGTGGGAGCTCAGTGGGCAAATACTCTCACATCTTAATTTTTCAATTAGCATAGCTCCCCTTCTCTAAACATATGCAAACACAGCGGGGAAGCTATTAAAATGCAACTCCAGTGTTGAGCCTAATTAGAGTAAATTGGTTGGCGTGTGTTGGGAGAAATTTGAATGCACCGCACTGTTTCACGCCATGTTTCACCCCAACAAACAAACTAGCTCTCAGCGCCAAGTGCATATGTTTAACACTATCACAGTCATGAAGTGGGAATGAAAAGTCTGCTGTGTGTAAACAACCGTGCATGGATGTACATACACAGATACAATAAACGCCTCGGATAGGAGACAAGAATATCACAATACAGCATTAATCAGTGGCAGAAGTTACTTAAGGCACAGGAAGAAGACACAATCTAAAGAAAGGCACGCCGCTGAGAAAAAAGACATCTATATATATATCTGTGCCAGCTTTCCAAAATATTGCAATCAGAATAAGACTGCAGGATCCGGCAGCATGTGTCACATTAGGAAGTACACACATGTTAGAACATTGGCAGTCATGTCCTCTTACTTTGTCCTGCACGTTTTCTCATCACCTCAGCTGACTGTGCATGTAAAGTGTGTTTTTTCGCAGCGTCATTGGAACACGGGAGAGGCTCGCAGCTCTGCAGGCAGAAGGCCAAATGGACATTATAACGTAAAGTGTGATTCATCCTGCCCACTCTGCTGCCTCTTTCACCCAAATAAACAAAAACGCTTCCTGACATCCTCGCAGACACAAGGAGAAGACGAAGATGTCAATCGCTCGGAGACCCAGCGCTGAGGATTAACAGCAAATACAACAGAGAGACCCCGAGCAGCGGTAACACTCTGTTCAACTTCAGCTCCCACAGGCCTCATGTTTTTGACTTGAGGTAATCACCCATGTCAAACTAAGAGCATTTTTTTCCTGTGATGCAATGGAGCAGATGGCAGATGAAATGATTACCAACGCTGATGCGAAAAACACGGGGAGAAGGAGCCCAACGGAGGAGAGCTCGACGTGGAAAACAAGAGGTGAGATTTGGCAAAATGAAATAGCACCGATTTGGTATTTTCACTTTAATGTTGAACAACAGACATATTGATTTTTAAGGGGTTAGTGATCCAGACTGTTCAGCATGGAGTATTGATCCTCAATACACCCACTTATATCTTTGTAGTCTTTTTGGCCCAGTCTTCCCTCTGTGTAGCTTCAAGTGCTCATACAATATTGCATGTGGCCACCAATAAACATCCATTACTTACTGATGGAGTTTGCATGTTCTCCCCGTGTCTGCGTAGGTTTCCTCTGGTTTCCCCTACCACTAAAAACATGTACAATAGGCCAGTGTGTTTGAATGAGAGGGTGTTTGAGAGTGCGGATGGGGGACAACGGATGCAAATTAGCCCAAGGCTACAATCCAGTGTGGCTTGTTTACATGCATGAGACCCATGTATGTTCATTAACATGCACTGTCCCGACCAAATAAACCAATAAATAAATACTGTGGTACTTGATGGTGGCACCCAAAAGTGAGACACATAACTGTTTTCAGTGGCCAAAAATGACAAATAATGAATAATTTGGATATGTTTCTGAGATTTCCGCCTCATGATCAATGCTTAAATAATGTGATTAGCGTGTTTGCCCACACACAGCTGTTTTGCAACTTTTGTTTTCCCTCTCAACTCTGTTCACCGAGGGAAATGTGCCCTCTGCCAGCCCAAAGCATAACTGCATTTGATCATATAGTTAAACATAAGCATAGTGTTTCAGACGTGTTATTTTTCTACAAAAATGGGCTATATTAGCTGTAAATGCCTGAATAAAGAACTTTAACAAACACATTTTTCATTTGAAACACACAGTCCAATGAGGTTCTGAACTTGAGTATAGCTTTGGCGTCTAATGAGTGGGGACAGGTTGGGAAAAAAACACTCCAACATAGCTAAAAAATGCATGTCCTGCCTGGAGGCCTCATCTCTCTATCAGCTAATGGTCATGGGCATGGAGCATCTGCACTTGTTCCTTAATTCATCAGATAACCCACAGCATCACAGCGCAGCGCCGATGTACCGACACTGCCACTGATTGCCATTTGTTGTTCATTTCACTGCCTTGTTTAGCTCCTGCCCAATCGCAGGTTAGCGTAAGGTGAGAGCTCAGGAGACTATTGTGGAAAAGCATCTAATAAAATCTTTATTATGGCCAACACAGCCTTAAGCAATGTCCATTTGTATGTCGCTTGCAACTATGTGTGTAAAACAAAGAGTTTATTTAGCTTTCAAAAGTGTGTAAATAAATAATCAAGCATTAATTCTTAAATAAAAAAGAGAATGTGATGGTGAATAATACAGTACATGCTAAATAGGTAGTGAGATTGTAAACAGCAGGAGCCACAATGTTTCATTAAGATCTCTAACAAACAGTGTGTTCCTGTTTTCACATGTGTTCAGCCTTGAAGCATGTTGTGACCATGTTGTATCACTTGGGTTTAATTTGGCATCCAAAAGCTCAAAGGTCGTTTACTCATTCATGGTGTGACTTACTTGCATGCTGATCATGATAAACAGTTGAGCAGAAAAGTTTGCTTTTTGGCATCAATGAGGTTAAGGTGCACTATATTATTCCCGTAATTTGTCCTCTGCATTTGATCCTCTGATGCCGCTGGAGCGACCCGTTAGGAGCAGTGCCGCCCATGTTATCTTTAAGACCAATAAAAGCCAATTTTATGATAATATTACTCTTATTTCCACTTAGCTTTCCATAGATCATGGATAGCTCAAACTGTATAGTGACAATAGGACCTCTGATGGCACTACAAAGAGAGACATATATACAGTATGTACAACATTATGAGAAAGTTTTCAATTCATTTGCTTACTCACTACTTGCTGTTTTTCTTACAACACTCATGTGATCATTCTGTTGGTTTGCTTTTTTTGTGCCACCTTTTTGCCTGAATTTGTCCTAAAAGTATACCTTTGCAGATGTAAGATAGCAAATAGGCCCCCTCATCCCTGTTTAATGTCCTCGTCGGCACTGCGACCTGTGAGCTTTGCCTTAAGGTGCTGTCTGTGTGATGATGAAATGTCTTTGACAGAGAACACGCAAAGCCAGCCTGCCGTCAGTGAGTGGAAGCTGGATGCACACACAGAGCCAGCGGACAGTGGCAGAGAGAGTGCACAGCCCCAACAATGTGACAGCTCCACCTCTCCGCTGTTCTCTCTGAGGAAGTACCTGAGGAGGCCGCCATCTTTAGACTCCCATAGCTCCACGGACTCTCTGACGTCTCAGCCGAGCAACACAGGAAGTGAGTGAACGCAACTCCGCCTTTTTAAACTGTATGCAAGTTCAGTTTGACAGCGAGCTTTTTTGGAATGAGATTAACAGTTCCATTTAACATAAGTGATGGCACAAACTATGATTAATATCCATAATATTAATTGCACACAGCACAGACAGAATAGAACATTAGACAAATTGGGAGCTTTATGCCTCATCATGCTGTGAGTGTGCTTAAATACCAACCATATAATCAATTATGAAAATGGTTCAATAATTCATACATTGATATACAGCTAAAAAGGCAAAAAAGTGCCCCACAAACCACACAAATTGTGGTAATTACACCACATAGAGATTCTCTTCTATTATTAAATAAAGTGTAATTTAATCGTGCTAAATTGGATCTGTCCATAGAGTTTCTGTGGTTGTGTCATGCATAATTGAGGCTTAAAACATTCTTTTGGGTATCTCGACATTGATATCTGAAATAATGTTCATGTAATCAAAAGACAATATAAGGGGTGAAAAACGCGTCGCACAGTGGCGCTCGTGCTACACAGGAAGAAGGTTGTGGGTTCCATCCCGACAAAAAGTATGTACAACAGGCCAGAATGAATGATGAATGAATGGTGGTGGTCAGAGAGAACGCACTTTCAACATAGAACTGCTCAGATCGGTTCAGTGATGGAATATGGGCTTTAAGAATGTGGACGACAGCTGCTACATGCAACAAATCCCATATTGGAGCGCGTCAACAGTAGACAAGAAACGACCACATTACACTTAAACTCATTACTACTAATTACTTAAACTGTGGGAGAGCAGTGAAATACTACGGCAGGTCTGTATTTGATAATGGGAAATTCTTAAAAGCGCACATGATAGACTCCTTTTGGAAGATGAAACACTAATGTTTTATTGTTTACTGTTATTAAACAACAGATGCCCTGATTTTAATGTTTTTGGCTCACCTCCAGTTAAAAAGAAGATGTCTATTTTGATCTAATACTTTATGTATTGAGTCGGACTGCACACAATAGTGTGTCACATGTGTCAGTGTTGTTTGCTAATCTTGACCATTATAGCACCCATGGGAGAGGCATTTGGCACAGGACGGCTTTGTTCTAGTGAAGCCACAACACACCACAAAATCTAGGAGAGACGACTTAGAATTGATTATGTCGCCCCAGCACATTGCTGTGAGGGCACCAGGCATTTTCTAAATTATGTATAAAGGAAGAGGGGATGCTTTTAAATGTTCTCATATATAATGTGAAGAACACCACCTGCTATACTTAGACACACAAGATTTATGCCTCGAGATATGCTTTTAATATGTACTATTATTCACCCCAGGCCATTTAAGAAGCTTATTGCAAAAGTGCACAAGGTTGCTTTTTTAGACATTCAAAACACTCTCTCTTCCGCAGTTGACTGTGCTGGGATTGTCCTCAACTGCCTCTTCTGCCAGTTTTACGATATGATTCGGCTGCTGCCTGCGTCGTGTGAGAAAGTAGCAAATCACTGCTGTCCAAACTACCAGCAGGTGACCCCTGCAGTGCCCTCTCCGGTCAGCAGTGAGGAAGGTTCCTCCATATACTGGGACTGTGGCCTGCTGACCTCCTGCAAGGACGCAAATGACTGCCTGGAGCTCGCAATGGAGGTGTCTGAACTCTGCTATCGCTGAACAAAGAAAACAAAAATCAAGCAAGAATGTTCCCATCAAATTTTATGGAGAAATGTGTGGAAATTTCACTTCAATGCATCCTGAGTAAACCATGCATTGCATATTTGGTTTGTGCTGCTGTTAGTATGTAGGCATTCAATAGACCCTTTAACTGCTTAGATCATCAGTGACATGAGCTGGAGGCAGGAAGTGAAGATTAAACTAAAACTAGCAATTTTAAGTGTAAAGCTACAACAACAAAAATTTTTCCTGTTGTGGCTTAAGGTGCCAGAACAAGAGGAATGACATAAGATGTATCTGATATTTCCAAAAACAGTTAGACATTTGTTTATCATTACTATGACAACAGCTACAATGGAAATAGATAGGAATCTAGCTTCCTGCCACCAGCTAAGCCCAGAATGTTTACAAACAATGAAAGGGTCTATTGCTGGTTTGCAAAAATGTCTGCAACCCAGCAATAGGGTTGCAGACCTATTGCTGGGTTGCAGACATTGTTGGTCTTGTACAGAGAGATCATGGACCCAGTGACTGATATCACTGATCATTTTTGTAATTCATACTCTTTCTTTTGAGCTACGACTTGTAAGTGTAATGTTGTTAATAGGAAAAACTGGCTCCTGACATCATCACATACTAGAACCTGCAACCCAGCAATAGGGAACACATGAATTTTTATGAGTTTAGTTATAAAAGAAAGTTTAGGACAGAGAGGACTGAGATATTTTGTTGTCCTAGATTCAGATGTGTAACAGGCATAACTATATATATATATATATAATATATATATATATATATATATATATATATATATATATATATATATATATATATATATATATATATATATATATATATATATGGCAAGGCGAGGGTTAACTTCGTGTTTATTTTAGCTTTAACTGCCACAACGCCACCCCAGGAGTCTCACCTGGAGATTTAACTTTCTGCTGACAAGGTACAAGGCACACAGGTTCGTTATGATAAAGACATGCTGACAAGATTCATATTACAAGACGCTCTTTTATTTTACGTTCTAGTATAAACAAAAAAAAGGTATCAGTTCAGATTTACGTTTCATTTTCAAGTTGGCACAATTAGTTTGCGTTTCTTTAAGTTCCAGATATTTCCATCACAAAATGTCCAGTATTTCAGTACACGATGTTGTAGTCTCCGCTCGTTGCTCCAAGGTAATGATAAAACAGCACAAGACAAGACAACAGCTGTGACGAGAATACGGCGTGAATAAGTTTAAGTTTAAAAGTTGCGCCAAGCTAAAGGGCTAGCTGCCACTCTTACCTCCCAACACAAACATCGGAAAGCCTAACGATGCAACCCACGCATCCGGTACCAGCGGCGCTGACATGCTAAAGTAGGTAGAAAACTCCGCATTAGGACTCAACGTTAACTCATGAAGTTGCGGATTGACGTTACCTGCGCAGACATGACGGAGCGCTCGAACCGGATGGCCCAGAGACCAGGGGCGGAAGTGAGAGGTCAGAGGGCGCATAACCTACGCAACGCACTATTTATAGGGCGACCCGGTAATACGTAGCCAATAATAAAAACAATGTACGTGGCAGAGCCTGCCAGCAGGCGATACTGCCACATATATATATATATATATCGAGACTGCAGAACCCGACACACTAACCTGAGCACTGCCTGGATTGATTACAAGAAAGCCTATGACTCAATGCCACATATTTGGATCATTGAATGTTTGGAGCTATACAACATCAAAAGAACCTTCATTGCAAACTCGATGAGGTTGTGGAAACCACCCTTGAAGCCAATGGCAAGCCACTTGCACAAGTCACCATCAAATGTGGCATATACCAAGGAGATGCCCTGTCCCCACTGCTGTTCTGCATAGGTCTGGACCCCCTCAGCCAAATAATCAACAAGACTGGCTATGGATACCGACTCAGGAACGGGGCCACCATCAGTCACCTCCTCTACATGGATGACATCAAGCTGTACGCTAAGAATGAGTGAGACATCGACTCACTGATCCATACCACCCGGATATACAGTGCAGACATTGGGATGTCATCCGGACTAGAGACTAGAAAAGTGAAGAGTGAAGGTAGTCCGCACAGAAGGCGTCTCACTCCCAGAAGGAACAATAGCAGACATTGAGGACAGTTACAAGTACCTCGTAATCCCACAAGCAAATGGCAACCTCGAAGAGGTGACAAGGAAAGCAGCTACAGCCAAATACCTCCAACGAGTAGGGAAAATACCTCCAACGAGTAGGGCAAATACCTCCAACGAGTAGGGCAGGTCCTAAGAAGCCAGCTCAATGGCAAGAACAAATCCCGGGCAATAAACAGCCTCGCCCTGCCAGTAATCAGATACCCTGCAGGAATAATAAGCTGGCAAAAGGATAAAATACAGATGGCATAGTGTACAGGAACATCTGTGCAGAGTATGGGCTGGAAGCCCCAAGGTCAAAGTAGGAAACACCTCCAAAGGTTGTAGAGAATGAGAATTTTAGTATACCATTGAATAATGACTGAATACATAAGCTTAAGCAACAAAATATTGTTTATTGTTGCTTCAGAGGCCATAACAGACTTTGTTGATTTAGCAACAGCTGGTTTAAAGGCACGTAAACGCGCGCCCGTGCAGGCACACTACGCAACCCGAAAACAAACGTAATGGAAAACTCTCACCAGTCCTGTTGAGCAGTATCCAGAAACTACCCGCTTCAAACCCGGGCTTTAGTCCATGTGAGGAGGCCTGATCCCCTCAATAGTCCGTGTTGTGTGTGACTGGGAGCGAGGGCGCGTGCACACACATGCGTGAAGAAATACAATGAGCGCGCCTGCCTCAGCTGGAGGGCCATCAGCTGGGCACGTAAATAACAACAAAAAGTACACACCGGATTGCGTTTACAATAAAATAAAAATAATGTTAAACATAAATTATATGTTGCCTGTGCTACAAGTTGGTGCTCCAGTATAATCGGTCCGCCTAAACTCATCCAGTGAGAAACGTTCCGCGTTGTAAAAACAAGTGCGATTAAAAAAAAAAATTTAACGCGTTATTTTTGTGTAATTAATTAATCTAAATTAACGCGTTAAAGTCCCGGCCCTAATATATATATATACATTGTATATATTGTACTAATACAATTGTTGTGATCAGTGAATTAAAAGTGTCATTAATGCAGCTGTGCAAGTGGCCAGTGACAATCAGGTTAACAGAAAATGCGTTTTATTTTCCATAAAGTTAACAATGGGCACTGTACAGTGTAGAAACACTCCATAGACACCATGTGTAGAGCAGTATCATGACAAACAAAGTAGCGCTCCTCTTCTTCACTGGATTCACACAGCAGACACTCCAGTCTGCACATGGGTCTGCGTGAAGTGTGGGAAACAAGTCTTGAAGCCCGTTCCCTGTCGAGCGTGCCTATTTCAACTCAAGTGCCACTGGAGTCTCGGGAGCTGCTGGATGGTGCGTTTGTAGGGCACTCGTCCTTGTCACTCCCCTCGACCCCTCTCCTCAAAGACAGTCCTCTCAAGTGCCACATGACTGTTTGGATCACTCCAGCCTCAAAGATGTCCTTGTCACATAATGGGGAATGGGCTAAGAGAGCGCCTGTGTTGTGAGTGAGACAATAGCAAACTGGCGCCTATTGTTGTTAAATATTGTGGGTTTTCCTGAGGGGTCACCGTAGAGCAGAGGCCTCGTACACTGCCAGACTGGATGATGCTCAATTAGAAAATATTTGTTTTTGTCTGTAAAATTCATTGGACAAACAACTCTGTAATAGCGCTGTGTGTATAGTGCCGAAAACGATGACATGTGATACATTAACATTTTGAAATAAATGAAGGAATGCCAATTGAGTATTTAAAGCACTTTGAACACTTAAATATCTGGCAAACACTTCAGATACACGTGACAGACTTCAATGCACACTCTCCTTGTTTTACTGAGAGCATTTTAGATTATTACCGGTCTTTCCCGATTAACTATATATGAAAATGTGCACATTATTATTTGTTCATTTCTTAAAGAATGTATGTAATTGTATATAATTTATATATTATCGGCAGTTCTTTTACAACTTTTGAAAACCAAATAGAGCATTTTTTATGCACTGATTACTGGTGGTACAAGACATGTTTAATATCCTCACATTTATGTCTAACATGATGGTCAATATAATTGATGGAAGAGCTAGCCTCCGGAAAAACATTGTGGAACAATAAATATTAACTTTATACTCCGTACATTGATGATTTGATGGTTAGGAATCCTAATTAGACTCTTTTGAGTATACTGACTATGTTCAGTAAAGTAGTAAAGTTATTTGGTTATAATAAAAATGTGCCAAATAAACGGTTATCATGACTTCACCGGAGACACATTTAAAGGCAGATTATTCAGTGTTAATATTCCCGTGGAGCAAATTGTTATTTTGGTTAATATCTATTTTGTGTACATATATTCAACCTTCTGCTTCATGTTTCAGCTCAAATGTGCCCGATTGCAACATAAATGTGAGTGCTGTGTTAAATTGTATGCTGTGGCTTGTATCTAGAGGGAACACTGCTTGTGACCAATTTTCTCATTACCTGCAACAGCCCAATTACAATGCTGAGTGCTCTGCTCAAACTGCCCCATAAAACCTATCAGAGGTCCTCTGCGGTTTCCCCAACATAAACAGATGCCGGTTCAAAAGTGAAAACATCTGCACATCTTAAAATTCGCTGGATCTCTTTCAAATTACCTGATGGCGCTGGGAGTTTCACGGGCTTTAGGAGCTGTAATGCTACTATAATATCTAAATGGTCAGCTCTTTGCTGGTCATGTTGAAATGGTGTCCTGTACAGACCAGGCGGACGTGGACAAGGTCGGGCGTACATTAATTGGCGCTCGGAGGACAGCATTGGCCCACTTGCTTAAACGTGGCAAGTGGTTTAATCCAGAACACTACTGTGGAGAGGAACCCAAAACTGAACCGATTCAATGCGTAAAGAGCTTTTTGGAAGACACGAATAACACAGTGGTTTGATGAAAAAACAAAATCTAAATACAGTGAAATGGTATTAAGGAGATATGGCTGCATTTTGCTCACTTTGTCATCAGGTCCTTTCCCCTGTGGCCTATTAGAACGTTACACTTTTAGTCCCCCAATGGGACACTCTGCTGACTGTTAGTTTGAGAAAAATGGCCATTTGGTGTTGGTAAATAGTGTGGGGATTTACAATTATGTGTATGTGCATTGCTCATAGCACAAAAGGGCAATACAATACATATGTAAGTGTTGTATTGTGCAAGCATAATAAGCACGATTTAACTTCATGTAATAAAGTCATTTAGTGAACAAAACCCAAACTGGGATTGAAAAATATGGAACGCTATTTGGGTCAAGAAATGTCACGCTTTGTCCATGTCTGCATACAGTATGTGCTAGAAAAAACAGACACAAGTATAAATACTGCCTGTACTGTGGATAACTAATAAAATCCCAATCTTGCCTTTGGCCCTGCTGAGGCCCTTGGCGATTGAGTACAAGAAAGAATAGTTTGCATGGAAAACAGCAGTGCCAACGTTATCTCCGCCAGTTCCAATGGGCTTGATTTACAGGTGTATAAACCATGGCCCATCCTTACCAAACAAACATGACGGCTGAAGCCAATGCCACGCTAGAGGATTTTAAGCCAAGTTTGAGCCAGATTTGACTTTACAGAAAGTACTAGTCACAGGCTTGCAATTTCCCCTCGCAATTTTTGGGCTATTTTGTTACTTGGTGATTATGGTATATTATTAAAGGAACAGGCCACCATTTTTCCATACTGAGATATGTTCTCACCCGAGCTTAGACGGGTTGATATGCACCTGTCTGGTATTTGTGCGCGCCCGTGGAACAGCGTGGTCGCTTCTAACTTCACTCCGTTTGGAGCCATAGGAATATACCGGGAGAGGCCAAATGCTAACAACATCTTTGGTCGTTTTGCGTGACTGAGGGCACGCACAAAGACCAGACAGGTACGCATCAACTCGTCTCAGTACAGGTAAGAACATACCTCAGTATGGAAAAACGGTGGCCTGTTCCTTTAAACAAAAGCACTTATTAACCGCCGATAAACAAAAACTGATGTTGATGTAACTCAGCCGCACATACTCTTGACTCAGACGACAATAGAATAGATCATACTCATTTAGCCATTTCCAGGCAAAGCAACATGATTACAAACCGTACTGATGAGCTGCAGAAGATGTTGAGAAGAACTCAGTTGAACGAGCTTAGACGTGCAATTTTACTATCTCGCCTGAATGCAGCCCGAGTGACAGCAGAGTGCAGAAGGTGCCTGCTGCCCCTTGTTGTTTGCCGACACGTGGCCTGCATTTCCAAAGTGCTGTAATCATTTGCCGCTCGACCGTGTTTACATGCATGTGCGCTGGCTAATCGGACGTGCACGCTCCCCTGAGTCCAGCCCCTGTTCTCTTCATTAGCGTGAGGAGGATGCGCTCGGTCCACAGCTCGCAGCGTTAATACAGTCTTCCCTCTGAGTACGCCGCAGCCTGGAGCAACCTCCCGAGAAAGCGGCTTCGCCAATAAATATTAATGCCATGTGTTTAGAGGGGTTTTATTTCAAACAGCAAGTTTGTCAGCATTCTTCTGTAGTGCCCCTCATGATTAGGCCCCGCCGGAAATGGGGTCTTGAAGCGCTATGGAGCACTGGGTCCTCACAATAAGTCAGGCCGGTTTGTCTAATGGACTTTCTGTGTTAATGCGGCCAACACCCTCCGTGATTTTCTTCAGCAAATGGAGCGTTTCGAAAGACCGGTTTGTGGGGTGCATTGAGCATTGCGGCGGTCTCCAGGTGACGAATGTATGGATGCGTTTCAGTTGATGTCCTTTTCATATTTGATGCTTGTGTTTCTGGCGCTAAAGAACATGGGTCTGGTGCTCACTGTGCACAATTTCACACACGTTCTTTGGAATCGTGCAATTTATTTTGTTTTTACTGTTCTTCTCCTCATATAAACCCTAAAGAGGAGCAATTTTCTGTGTGTGCCCGTCAGTCCATAAAGTGATTTCGCATGCATCATTTTTACACAGTATTCCCCATCAGTACAACACAATTTCAAATATTGCCTAATCAAGATAATCTTCTGGGCCTCACAACTAGTATTTATTTATTTTTATTGTATGTACTCACAAAGGTTTTCTGCACCAGTCTTGGTCCCATAGTAGGGGAGACCAGGGCTGTCATCCTGATTTTCCTGGTGTTATATGTTTTCATTTACCCAAAAAACACTGAAACGAGGAGAAGATTTGCCTTTTGGGGAATTTGTCCAATTTCCCAACTGTCTCGTGTTTTTGTGATTCTGAAAAATCTTATACCTGGCAAAAAGCTACAGATCATAGCTTTGAGTTGAACAATAATTGAGCTTTCAGGTTAAAATCATGTGAGACCTAGATTTTTATCAGGTGGTCAGCTTTAGGGGTTGGTTGTCTAAATAGGGGAGACAATTGTTTTTTTGTGTCTCTTTGTTTTTATGACCATATTAATTCAATTTTCAGTGTTTGTTGAGCACATGGGGAACATTGTCACAGTCGACATTTGGCTCTGTACTCCCTCTATTGGCCCAGCGAGACGGAACAGTGTCCATAGAGGAAAATCCTTCACATCTAAGAATTATTTGTGTTTAAGATAGTCAATGTGGGTGGAGAGTTGAACTCATGAAGAAACAGATTAAAACTCAATGGACAAAAATATATATAAATGCCAACTTCGCTCTTTTCACAGCACAGCAACGAAAGCTAAATGAATGTCAACATTGAGTTAGAAAACGTGCTAATCGACTCGGTAATGAACATTATCGGTTAGGATTAGAATGAAAAATATGAAAGAGCATATCCTTTTTCATCATCTGAAGTCTGATATGATTTAAATTGTTATTAAATGATATAAACAAGTAGAATAATTCATTAAAAACAATATAACCTTGGTTTTGGGGGGAAATGGGTCACAATGAAATGATCAGAGTTAAAATTGGGTCCCTCAATCTGACTAGACTACGCACTTCAAAACTTTGAGTTATTATTGCAGAATGAACTTGTTACATCCGCATAAAGATATTGTAAAAAGCCATTAAACATCTATCAAGTATTTTGTCATCTGTCCTCATTTTCCGTCATTTCTTCATTTGTCCTACTTTTAAGTGGCAGCTTCACAATTAGCCCCACAGATGAACCTGACCCGGGCGGCGTATGGAGGAAACACCACGTGCATCGTTCCTCAATTAGGTCAGGGGCGCAAATGGTACGGCGCACAATACCACTCTCCACAACATCCTCCAGGAGTTCCCCCTGACACCGCAGACTCTCCTGGATGCGTTATTTGGGCCAAGCGCCTGGATTTGTGTCACCAGTCCGCACACGCTTATAGGCAAGAGAGGGGAGCGGTGCCCATGGGCGGAGATTACAGGCACTCAGGGAGATCCCACAAGGCACCGAGACCAAACCGGGCCCCAGGGCGGATTTTTTTATGATACCTTTCAATCAACGCGAGAGTCCCAGCAGAAATGACAGGTGATTTCACTCCGCACAATTAAAGAGATAGTTTGAACAATTAGGACCGGGGGAGGGTGCGTGTGCAGGGCTTAGAATAGTGTGCTTTTATTGCATGCATGTATGTTTCTTTCTTTTTCTTTTTTTCAAAAATTGAATGCCATCATGACCCCTTTGTACTTTGCAGACCTCAAAGTTTGAAGGGCACTTTCACCAGAAGAAATAACACAGTTCTATGTAAGATTTAGCTAAAATGACGATAGTAAATGTCATCATTTGATCTTCGCGTGCACAAAAATGAGGCTGACCGTAAAAGTACACCATAACCGTGCCTCGTCCGCTTTCGGTTTTAAGCTCTTACACTGCTTGTTGACCAAAATGCCCTTGTTGTGTAAACCGTGCTCCTGGCCTTTGTGACCACTGACCTCCAGCAGGTGCCGGCAGGATGGGGCAGGTGGAGGGTGTGGCTCTACAGGGCGAAGGGTTCTACGGTGGGGAGCCTGGGGGGATGATGGAGTGGCCCACTTCGGCACCTCCAGCCTGTCCTGCCCCCGCCACCTCCACGAGCCCCACCCCCCCACGGCAGAGGAAATTAAAGAGCCCCGCAGACGAGCCGGTGATTTAGAGCGCGGCGCAGGGGGATGGGGACCCGGCGCATTGGAGTTAATTACTGAATAATGAGGAGCAATTTATTGTGTTCTTGTTAGAGACATCAGAATACTGCAGGATAGGACTTACTGGAGAAGGGCTGCCTCTCTTACTCTCTCTGCACACTGCTTTAAATGTGCTGCTTAACTCCCAGTGATTAGGCCCGCCTCACTTACCTTATATCATGGGGGTGTGGAGGGCCTGACTCTCCTTCAGGCTGCTGAGTTTCCACTAAACTTAATGAGCTCTGCTGCAGGTCCACTGTAGATCACTATCCTCCTCCACTTTAGCGGAAAGAACCACTCTTTATACTAAACTGAGGTAATATTGTTGAGAAAATATCAGCCTTCCTTTGACGATCATGATACAAGATGATCATTTTCTGGCTGTTCTCTATGTTCTTCTTCTCACTTTTGAAGACATGAGCAGTAGACTCGTCTAACATGAGTCAAAAGTGAGTTTTAGAATGCCTGAAAACATCTTTTTGGTCACTTTATTGCTTTCCTTTTCTTGAAAAGTTCTGATTGTGTGTCACGCAGCCACCACCGTGTGATAGTGACATTATATGGACAATAATAGTGTAATAATAATCCATGTTGTTCATCTGCCAGTAAAGTACTTGCATTGTGACTTGTCTCAGAATAAAACAGCCTGTGTATGTATGTGTCAGCTTCAGTATCAGTGATAGCAGAGTGTGAAGTATCCTGACTCTTTGATGTGTTAAATATGAAATCTGACCAGAGAACAAAGCAGCTGTCAGCAACCAGCACGTGTCAAATTCAATCCACGCCGATTCTTATTGAGTTTGTGTCATGCACGCATCTGCTGCACAGACGCTGAGGTGTGCTCTGGCAACTGAGCGCTAGCAAAGAGCTCAGACCAAAATAAACACTACAGCTTTCAGTCATCTACATCAAAAACCTGCTGATGATCAGCAAACGCCACTGCAATATCTTCTGCTGCCAAGCGTAATTGCCTAGGTTTTTTATGGGTTTTTTGTGTGCCAAATTTTGAATATTTCTTTCATTTCACTCTCCAAACACTGCTGCATCTTTACTCTGTCCTCACCATTAAACTATCTAACATATCGAAAATCCATTGTTCATGCTGATTGCTTTTGTTTGGGTAGTCTATTTTATTGTAGTGTGTCTTTGCTTTATCACAAATAGAAAGGATTACAAATCACTACATGCTGTGTCTCCGGTGACATTGAGGCCATGCTGCTCTGCTCAAAGAGAAACTGTGAGGCAGCCTGCACCAGGCTCCCGCTCGACAGAAGTGAATGTTAATGAGGGCTCCTTTAGACACATAAATTACATTATTAGATGTTGGTAATCATTCAAGGTCCCAAAGGTGTTCCTTATTTCTGGCATTTGAAATGTATCCAAAATCTTTCTAAAGATTAGCCATTTAAATTTGTCACCAATGTAGGATTGTGAAGCGGGATGCAGAAAAAAAAAAAAAAAGGCAGTGTCTCTGGACTTAAATCAAAGGGAAAAAAGCAGAATAGGTGCAGTTTATTTCATCCATTTTTCAACTTTTCAGAGTTTTTAATCCAACTATGCTGCTAATTTTAACACAAGAGGAGCTGGTGTTCATTGTCCCTCCTTAGTCACAACATCTATTTTCATCCTCATGATTGCATTAATTACAGCATAACTCTGGTCTCTGGGCTCGGCTCGTGTTTCCCCCACAGAAAACAGACATGTCAGGCCTTCAACAAAAGGAAGGGGGTGCAATGCATATACTGGCTCGGCACTTCATTAATCAACATATGAAATCAGCCTGGCTTGACACTTATCTAGCGTGCACTGGAGTTGTATTGTGCTTTCTATGAGTGATTTCGATCTATCGGAGGAGATTTTAATGAGATTTGGCCTGATAATAGCCATAGAGAGGCAGCCACGTATAGGCCTGTAAAGACATTGTGATGGACAGACATTAAGTAAGTAGGTGCTATCCTATTATACAATCTGGAGACCGTACAGGTGCCATCATGACCCCCTCTCTCTGGCCACGGTTCTTTGTGCCAGTTCAAATTTATCTGAAGACTCTTCTCTGGTCTGATTCTTTGTAACGTTTCCCCCCTTTGCCGGCGGGGAACATTATATGAAGGCAGGGTTTTACAATACCATCAATATGCCCAGGACGACAATCGGACGTCTCATAGATATTAATGGCAGCGCAAATTAAATCAAAGTTGGGGAGGGCAGCTATCGGAGGCTGTGATCAATGCCTTTCGCGCAGTCAGATTTAATATGGGCCTCGGTAATTTGAGTATCCAAACAAAATGTGCATCTTAATGGGGGAGATGAAAGTAATCCCGCACGGGGAGGAAGTAATACATTAGCTGCATTGTAATTAGAGAAGTCGGAGTGCTTTTTGGCCAGCCGGGTGTTAATGTTGAATAAAAGTCCGATAGGTTTACAGTCGGGATACACGAGGATTGTTTTGGAGATAAGAGCCGGCGTCAGAAATCGTAAATCAGTTTGGTGCACTAGGATCAATGGAAATGTAAACAGAAGCGTCAAAGCGGTGAACACTGCTTGTAAAGTACATTCTCTGAAAGTGTCTGAGTTTAGATGAACTCATGATTTATTGATTTTGAGTTCTGATTCGCTAGTTTAATTGAGTGATAGGGTTGAGAAAACCTTTGCAAATAGTTGAGCATAGTGTTTTATTCATTCATTTATTTTATAATTGATGATGGCCTCTCTAATGCAAAATGTCGGTGGCTCTCAGGTCATCTAGGGGTTTTCAAACTGGACTGGTTTGGATTGAGTGGAGGTAATTTCACATTTATCTTAAGAAGCTTCTTCTAGTCTAAACTTGTAACTATAGGCCTCAAGCTCATCTGTTGTTAATCTTAATTCTGACAACAAGAGCGAGAAGAAGCTTTGGCACACACGCTCAAATGCAACGTTTTCCTGTTATCCTGGATTGTAGACTGGAACGTGTTTTAGCCACATACGACTATTGCACATTTTATTTCCATTTAGATTTAATTTAAAAATCTGCGTTATGTGATTTGCTTTATTGATCCACTTGAAGCCTGCGCGGGGCCTTTGGTGCTCGTCTGCAGTCCATCTGAGTGCACACGGCAGCCTGTTAAAACGGCTCTTTGAGAAGTCAGCAGGTAGCAAGTGCCGAGCAAACAGCACAACAGATTCCACATGAATAACACATGAGATCACAAACACTGGAACCCACGGATCGTCTTCTTTGAGCAAGCCATGTGCAATACGCTCAGCAGCATCATGCACCGCGCGGCCAAACACAACATGATCAAAAGAATCATCGGCTGGAGAGTATTGACGCTATTAAAGCCCAAATGTCTGGTCATGGGGTCATATTCTCCAAGACGTAAACAGCTCCCAAAGCAGCGAATGAACAGACATTTGATTTGTAATTATCATGTTATTATTGATCTTTTATGTGAAAAAGGAAACCTTTGGACAAAACAGTTGCATATTCAGTGGCTGTCTGGTCAGAAAGGGCAGAAACTGTTTCATAATGTAAAAGTGCAGGTTTCTGATTATAGAATAATAGGTAAGTAATTAAGTACTTTACTTGTGTTCAGGTGTTAGTCCTGAGCCGCTGGGACTGAGCCGCGCCTCCACTGTGGGCCAACCTGACCAGCATGTTTTTGCAGGTAGGGGAAACCGTAGCACCCGGAGGAAACCTGGCTGGCTGCCTTCAGTCTCCTCTGATCCTCGACAACGGTGCAGCGCCTCATGGGTTTGTCCCTGTTTCAGAGCGTGGTGTCCTGCACTGGTCAGCTCCAGTGGTGGAAAGTAACAAAGTAAAAAGTACAAGTAAAAAGTACACAGTATAGGTAATTTTACTTTACTTAAGTACATTTTATGATGAATACTTTTTACTTTTACTTCACTACATTTTAGAGCATGGATCTGTACTTTCTACTCCACTACATTTTTAATGAACTGGTTTAGTCCCAGTTAAGACTTGGTTTAGTGTTTCACTCCTTTAGACCTTGTTTAGATCTGGTTAGACCGGACCTAGTTCAGTCCTGGTTTTTGACCTGATTTAGTGGTTTACTCGTTTAGACCTGGTTTGATTCAAATGATTTGGAAAAATCCTGCGCATTAAACCCTTAAATACTTTTACTTTTTACTTATAAAGTACATTTTACGATGCATACTTTTGTACTTTTACTTTAGTAAAAATTGTATCAGATACTTTTACTTTTGTACATTTTTGGTTCTGTATCTGCACTTTTACTTAAGTAATAATATCGAGTACTTCTTCCACCACTGGTCAGCTCTACCGCCGCCTTCCTCTTCCTCCTGTGCAGCTCCCTCCGCACCACAACAGTCTTTCACCATCTTCTGGGAAGAGCTTAGCAGTTCATTTATTCTCCAGTGAACGTCCATTAGCCAGAACAATAGAAGGCCCGTGTGGCTTCGCTGGGAGTTTCGCCCGGATACCTCCTTGTTTGTCCCTTCCTTGTTTCCTGTAGCTCCTCTTGTGACGCTTCCACTGTGCTGCAGGTGTTTAATGTCTCAGAAGAAGAAATGTGTAGGTCTCAAATGGGTTTAGCTGATAAGCTCGCTGTTTACTTTGAAAAAAATACAAAAACACGGCAAAAACATGGCAAAGATGTACAAAAGTATCCAGTAAAACAATATAGAACAGGCACCACAAATGCAGCTGTACCAAGAGAGAGGGATGTTACTGTCGCCATAACACATAGTGGTCTTCAACCAGTAGCTCATCCAAGTAGATATTTATACTGTATGTTCATGTTCTAAATAGGCAATCGTTCAGGTTAAAATAGTGGCATTTAAGTCATACTTTCTCATTGTGTTAAAATCATCTTGGAAACGAAATGAACTACACCAAAGTAAAACAAGCAGAAATTAGTAGACTGATCGTATGTGTCCATTAATGGAGCGTGAGGGAAACAAGTTAATTTATGTAAAATCTACTTGGCCCTGCTGTCCAAACTTAGCAGCTAGCTTTTGTAGATTTCACTTGTCAAAAACATTGTCTATTTGTGGGTGATACTGAAAGGACAAAGAGGCAGTTTTCTTTCTTAAAGTCTGATGTGCTGTAATTACAAGACCCCATTCTCTTCCACCATCATTTAATCATTCAAACTCAAACTCATTAGGTCATTAAGTGTGAAGTTCAGCTGGCACCGCTCGGTTACTACAAGATAAATGTTGACATTTTCCTTCTGCTGTTGCGCAGTCACACGTCTGATGATAGCATCGGGGGAGAGCTGCTCAGTTTATAACGAGCGACGTTTCATCCTCAAAACATGTCGTTGAGTGGGTGGACACTGTTATCCATCAATAAAAGATTATTGATATTGTCAAATGTTAATATGTGGCCCATAAACCCATAGGGGCCTCGTGTCACCTGATTTCTGATCTCTCTTTGCACCGCTACTGCTGACTGCTGGAGAAAGCTGCTGCCATAAAGCTTAGGCGCCTCCTAGGTCAGATAGGCTTTTCTTTTTTTTATACCTTTAGGACTGCACTTTTAATAGAATAGCCAATATTAATTAATGACACAAAATGCTATTATTTAGGCAGTTAATTACCACTTGCTAACAACAACATATCCTGCTTGCATGAAGTTTTATTACACATTACACATCGTACTCCTGTAGTTTAAGCCTCTACAAACCTCTGAAAAGCGCTTCATTCAGAAAGATTGCACTTTGTTGCTTTGAGTTGTGTTTGATGAAACGTCAGTAAGACCCTGTGGTGCTACAATATTGCCAATATGCACAAGGACCACCATCACAATCCAATGAACTCATCCACTCATAAGCAGAAAACATTAGGCACCGGTTGGAGCTGGGATTGAACATCACCAGCCCTCATATAACTCATATCTGGGTTCTGAACCGCAAAGAAAATAACCTTTAACTTTAGATAAGGCTTAAACTGTTTTGTCCAGTTTGTTTGGCAGCTTCGTGGAAAAAATACAAATCAATGTGTTGATACCTTACTTCCTCCAACAAGTAGGTTAAAAACAACACAGACCAACTGTACTTGAATGGACTTGAAGCCACTACTAGGCACTTGGCTGCTACAATGAACTGCGCCGATTATTCAAAGCTGATCTGAAGAGAGAAGAGCGCCTGAGTGGCTTCACTCTGCTGCCGTGTTTAGCACAACAGCGGTTTGTACAACAGGGACCCACTCTTCACCGTAATGGCAGCAAAGGAGGTCATAAATAATGGATTGAAGATCACTTACACTTCATGAAGCAGGCTTTAGCGTTCGAGGAAGATAGTATCATGTTTTGCTCTTCCAAAGATATTTTGTACCTTTTCACCTGTGATTGTAAAGAAAAACAAGTTGAGTTTGCAGGTTATTATGATGCTTAACAGCAGCATTGACTCAATGTTGGAAAAATCCAAATCTACTTCATGAATGGTTTAACAAGGGTTTTACGTGCAGATGTAAATTACAGTGTTATACGTATCTGCTTCTTTTAGTTTCATCTTTTAACATCAAATTGGATTATATTTAATGCATACCAAATGTCCAATATATTAAGAAATAATATGTATTTGTTTAGTAATAGTGCGAGTTTCTAAGATTGGCATGTCTGTTTGCTCAGTCAGATTAAACAACGCTGATCTAATATATTTAGTAGGCTCGCTCATATTACTTTGATATCATGGCAAATAATAATATAGCCTCAACGGGTCAGTAGATCAGTTGAGTCTTTTTTTCTGATATCATATAAGGTATTGTAAACATTATAATCAAAGTAACAGCAATAAGTACACATTAATTTGGCAACTCCAGACGGGTCCTGTACTGAAATGCCAGTCAGTGCGTTATTTAGTTTGACTATGTTGTTATATCTCATCACAACTCTGTTTGTTGATTGGTTTCTTGGGGACTCTTACATTTGTTTTAGTTATATAAATCAATATCAACACTCTTATGTGTCTGTGTAATCATTCAAGATGGTGTTTTTTACTCTACTGATAAATATTGAACTTCTTTGTGTGAAACCTTTTGTTCTTTAAAGACAATATTTTGCAATGCTCAGACCTCTGGGTAAATAAACTCTTTGAAGACAACTTTTTCTCATTGTGGCAGTCTGAAGCTGCTGTCTCTACACTGCCCCTCAGTGGTGGATCAGTGAAACTGACCAATACAATCGTTGGGACAAGTTGGAGATTCGAGAAAAGAAAATAACTCAAATGAATTGCAGTCATGTGTGACAGTGTTTTTGGAGAAAAATGTCAGAGAAAAGAAGAGATGATTAGATCTAACTGCATATCTTAATAGGATCCACTCACACACCGTTCTCATTAACGAACCAATCGCACAATTATGTAAATGAGCACAAGTTGAAGTTGTTCACATAAATACCAACAGAGTCACATTGCAGAGAGCGCTAATTGGGCTCCTACTTTTGTGTAATTGCTGCAGCCGGGGTTACGTCCTCAGCTAACCTCTCCTTCAAGTATTGTTTTCCCGCACACAAACAGTTAATGGAGCAATTAAGAAGAAGCACCACTCCTGAGAGCCATTTGGCAAGAAACAGGGCAGAGCAGAGTTGAACCCACGAGCTGTAACTGTGCTGATCGTACACAAGAGTTTTGGAGTATGGTGTAAGGTATTTTCACTTGTGCAGGCCAGCAGGGACAGGGCCATCTATGGATACTGCACTTTTGTCACTTTAGAAGAGTTTGACTCATTGGCACATCCTTGACATGGAAACTATGAATGGTAAAAGCAAATGGTGTGAAAAAAGTAAGTAATGTGTTTAACTGATCTCAAATAGGAAAACTGCAGTTCAATGAAATCAATGATTACACATGTAGTTCTTTATCATAAGGTCACAGTTACAGTTCACTTTTAGCATCATTAACAAAAGTAGAGTAACTAATAGTGGAAAAGCTTTGGGGGCATCCAGAGGTAGCAACAACACACAAGCACCCATTTCAAAGAAAAACGTTATGTGGTCAGTAACCTATATTTTACGTTTAATTTTCAGAGTTGGGAAGTAACTAAATACATGTATTTAAAATACTCAATTTGAGTAACTGTATTCTGCCAAAGTTACTCTTTTATATGAAGGTATTTAAAATACAGTTACTTTCCTAATATCAAATGAATACTTAATCATTACATTTCAATTTCATATTCATAACAATGAGAGAAAGAAAAGATAAAAACAGTCGGGGAAAAGTTTAGCTTTGCTGTGGGCATTTGCAAAGTACTCTTTTGCATTATTATTTTTGCAACAAGACGTTCCTAGCAGGCATGTGACGTGAAAGTATTCTTAGTATTCAGAATACAGAACTCTGATTGATTGGACAAAGTAACGGAATACATTACACAATACATTTTAAGGCAAGTATTCGGTCTTCTGTAACTAAATACAGAGTATTCTCCCCAACAAGCAGCTCCTATTTTGATGTGTAAATTTAGACGGTCAATACAATTTAAACATTTGGAGCCTCAAATCTTCCAAAGTTTGGTTCTATAAAGTGAGTGAAATAACAACAGTGGTAATGTATCTTATAATTTCTATATCTATAAAATAAAAAGACTCTGTATTGCAGAACTGTAGAATTGACTAAGATGCAACATTTCTGTGGAAAAATGTGTTCCAAATCCAACTTTACAAGACAAGCATAAATATAAACTTGTGTTGCTGTTTTGTAAATAAAATGGTCATTTAAAACTCCCAAGATTAAGTTTCACTATCAGAAGATTTCAAATAAAAATATTGTTTGGTATGAGCGTTGTTTTTATCACACATTTAGATAGCGGAAAGAGGTTTTCCGGTAATTGATGAGAAATCCTTTTTCATTGGATTGTGCACATGCTGGATTTGTTGTGACTGATCAATAATTGACTTGATATTTAAACAATGATTATGTTTCAACAAATATGAAACTTAAAGTGACCATAACGTGAACTTTATGGGCTCATATGCAATTGATAATAAGAAGATTAAGAATTGATAATA